>OZ020245.1:22626228-23229887 GCA_963971285.1 Astropecten irregularis | reverse complement strand
TCTTAAGAAAGGGAAAAGTTAAGCCCTTACAGCATCTAAAATCAGATTCAGCTCATATTCTTACGTGCGATGCGTTCTCTGACGACTGGCAAAGTAGACATACCAGCTGTTACATCCTTTGTCTGCTCACTATACGGGTTCAAAACATCAGACATAAATGAAGCAAGGTATAAAACATTCCTAAACATGAGTGGAGGTAAGGAGAAGAAACCCCTCTCTAGAATAAAAAATTAAACTGTGCCTCTCTTCCACCGTGCAGCAAGACACTTGGCAATCATATCAAAAGGGCCCAGTATGTGGCAAGAATCTGGAAGAGGGCTGACCAGGCAGATCCAACTGATGGGGCAAGTCCCGCAGACTATGGGTGTAAAGGGCCCAGTATGTGGCAAGAATCTGGAAGAGGGCTGACCAGGGAGATCCAACTGATGGGGCAAGTCCCACAGACTACGGGTGTGAAGGGCTCAGTATGTGGCAAGAATCTGGAAGAGGGCTGACCAGGCAGATCCATTTGATGGGGCAAGTCCCGCAGACTACGGGTGTGAAGGGCCCAGTATGTGGCAAGAATCTGGAAGAGGGCTGACCAGGCAGATCCATTTGATTGGGCAAGTCCCGCAGACTATGGGTGGAAGTTGACTCTAAACTGCTTTGAACCAGATTGGTACCCAGGAAGCTCAGTGCCAGAGACCCTCACGGATCTACCTACAGATGACAGTGACAGAGCAGAAACTGCATCCACAGATGGCGATGCCACTCGGATAGCGACAGTGCTTGGAGAGAAGAAAGTGTTGAGGAGAGTGATGGACAAGATGTGTAATGCCGTGATGTCAGAACTAGTAGTTCCATTCAACATATGGCCCTGAAAGTCGCCTATAGGTATACACTTGCATGTAAGCTGCATTGAAACAGTTTAAGTTACAATTTAACCAAGGCTTTATGGTGAAGTTAGCATTTAAGGTGCTAGAATTGTTGTGAATATTTGAACATAAAAACAGGTGTAGATATTCCTTTTCACATACAATTTCCGAGATAATGTCAAAAATATATAGGTTTTTTTTGGTAATGGCGTTGCACATTCAGATAATACATACTAAACTACACATCTCCAGGCACTACAATGGTGTTCATCATCAAGATTTACCATGAAAACATAGGTGTAGAGACCACATTTGTGATACTACCATTTATAATTTTCAAAATATTGTCAAAAATAGGTTTTTCGGTAATGGCGTCACACATTCAGATGATATATGTTAATCTACACATCTTCAGGCACTACGATGGTGTTCAACATCAAGATTTACCATGGAAACATAGGTGTAGAGACCACATTTGTGATACTACCATTTATAATTTTCAAAATATTGTCAAAAATAGGTTTTTCGGTAATGGCGTCGCACATTCAGATGATACATGCTAAACTACACATCTTCAGGCACTATAATGGTGTTCAACATCAAGATTGACCATGGAAACATAGGTGTAGAGACCACATTTGTGATACTACCATGTATAATTTTTGAGATATTGTCAAAAATAGGTTTTTCGGTAATGGCGGCTCTTTATTACGCTCTTTATTACGTAATTTCGGAGCTTAGGCCACGCCCTAGATCCGGCAGCAATGCATTTTTGTGATGCCCCCATCACATCATTTCACCCCATGAGGTCGACAGTTCCGGCGCTTTTCGCATGAATAAATGTTCTGGGCTCCTGGTCTAATGGTATAGCCCAGTGTTTCAATAATAACCTCTTCGGTGCTAATGCAGTACGCAGTTCTCTTTGGGGACCCGTTGAGGCCCATTTTCCAGCCTGACGAGGCTTACACGTGTTCATCACAGGCATGAAGTGACGGGTCTACTCCCGGCCATTGCCCCTATCTCTGCTCCCTGGGCCTCGGTACTTGCACCACTTGGTGGCCGATGAAAGTTGTGCTTGCGACCCGCATCCCACGGGACGCCGGCAAATGGTATAATTTACAAATCAAGAAACGGGGACCTAAAAAAGAAAAGAAAGAAAAAAGAGTCTTAGGTATGTAATTTATCACGGTATGGATGCTGCAGTGAGGGTATATTGAAGTTTCACCGGTATACGGTACGGCAAGAATCTTGTGTCCGGTCGTCTAAGCTGACTGGACTGATCGGGACTGACCATCGAGTTATAACCGAGCGGTCTCTTGAGATGACGGACGACAAACAAACACGAATAAATTACGACTGCAAGCCATTTGAAGTGACACCGAGAACTGATCTTTTAGGAGAAGGATAGTAGGAGCTAAGGACAAAAGTTTCGGTGACCTGAAGAAATTGCCACAACTTCAGCTTCAATTTAAAACCGTGACCGTGCATGCATGCAACGCATTCACGTTGGAAATTATCAACACGGTATTCTTTTGCTAAATTTGTAAAATAAATATACCAACATTTTGTTGCTAAACGCATCTTTGCAAGATCATCAACCAACTACAATTTGAATGGACATAAAGTTTCATTAATTTCGGCATATTGTTTGGTATATTTCAATTTAGGATCATCCATTTTGACTGAAATACATTTTACTATCCGGCTTGCTTTTGTATAATTATGGTGCTTTTACCTAATACGTTACGAAAGTGTAAATAATTTTTCAGGTAAACTAGTTCATTTTTTGGCTGATTTAACGAGCCTATATTATGAGTATATTTTGGAATGAAATTTAGTATTTATTCGTGAAAATTATGTCTTCTGTTTCCACGTTGGAGTTTATACCCGATTGGGACTCATAATAGCTTATTCAAAAACATAATTGCTTGCTGTTTAAAACTCGAAATTTTGTTTCGTCGAGATTTGTTGTTTTAAAATTCATATTCGCCGTATTTCAGTATACACTTTAGGTTGTATAGGGAGCTATATAGGCATAGTGCTGAATGACACCGTTGCAATCATGCGCGTAATTTTCTTGAGTTTCTTGCATTTGGGAATTGTTTCAAGATCGTGAAAGCTACGAAGGTTTATGTTGTTGTAATTCACTTTTATGGCAGCTTACATTCTTATGAATGAAATGCAATGTTTGGAAGCCCAATGATCTGAACGCAACCGCGAGCTAAGAGTTCAATGTCCATTCGTTCCTAGGCCTTGGCTGGTCCGGATTATGAGCAGCGACATTTGGGCAAGGTCAGCCCCGTCCATTTCCCCCTGATTTATGTCCGTCGTCTTCGGCTGCAGCAACCAGCCTCAAACGAACTGCACCGTCAAATTTAATTACAGGGGTCATTTGGGAGATTGAGCTTGGCCGTCTGCCCAGGGCTAGGCGTGTACGGTGGTCTACGCGTTCGGTATAACGGGGAGAAGGCAGAGTGTATAAACTTGAAGAAAAACTGGTTATTTTGACGTTGAACTGCGTCGATCAGTGTTCAGACTCCAAAATGAGGTAACTGACTATTTGGTGAGGGAGTAATTAGGTACTAAGATGTCATTTAAGGTGGTTTTACACCTGATAAAGCAGCTTGCCTGCGGCATGGCTGTCCTGATGAGGACAAGGTCACAAGATGTCATGTTGACATGCGCTGACGGAGAGTGCGGTGTATACGGGACAATTTCAGACGGGGCATTTTGCCGCAAGTTGGAAAGGTATAATAATATACCGTATAGTGATGTGAGTTGGGTATGTCAGGATGAAGCAGTGGTGGTTATAGGATTTACTGCCGTCACACACCGGGTAGACTTGGATGGTCTATGCGGCGCATTGACCCAGGAAAAAAAATCTACCAGCACCAGCAACCGTATAACACTGCATTTGATGCGTGCTTGTCCCTAGAGCACCCGCCCGAGCTATCGCGAGCAGCTGGCCCCACAAACAGCCAGCCGCTGTTACCATCAGCCTTATACAACTCACCCGGGATCCATTAACCAAAAAGCAACTAATTTCCCCAATCAATTCCTCGGTGCCTTTCGTGCCATCTCATTTCAGAGAGAGAGAGAGAGAGGAAGAATAAGAATAATACAACAAGTTTTATAGATTCTAATTATTTTTGGCGGGAAAAATACAAACGTCGATTGCAAAACGTGTCGCCAAGCAGTCCTGCGGTATAATATAATTATTGGAATGCGTACTTGATGAAGGGCCAACTATTGAGCATTGTGCGCGCCGTCCTAATCATTATTACTGACCTGACGGCCAAACCTCATATCTCCAGATTGCCTGGCTTTTCGTGTCAGCTCACCAGAGAGCTTTAACTTATCACCGTCCATCACTCTCAGCGTGTCATTTTGACATACATGACAACTGTGTTAGTTTGACGTTAACTATAGGTTCATTTTCGTTTTGCGAGAAGAAAATCAAATCTTGAGGATTTTGTTCTTTTTAATTTGAATAATTTGTCTTCTCTCCGTCTTCTGGGGTCAATTTCATAGAGCTGCTTAGCACACAAAAATGGCTTAGCACAAAAATGGCTTGCCCAATAAAACTAACCACCACTGAAAATTTTATTTGATATTCATGGTCGGCGAACAACAGCCAAAGAACAAATGCAAGTGATAGCCAACATAATTATGGAAATTTGGTTGTTAATCCGGTTTTTATCAAGACAGAAATGTCATGCTCGGAGCGAATTGTTGTGCTAAGCAGCTCTGTGAAATTGGCCCCTGATGTGCCCTTTGGAAGTAAGGAGCAAAACTGAAACTACCTTTACCGGTACTTGCATTATGGTGTTTGTGCATTCATTTGGTCTGAATAATTGCTATGCTTCTTATTTTTCTCTTCATCCATTAGTTTCTGCTCTCGTTTGGCTGTATTCGTTCTACTGTAATGAAAACTGCACGTGCGACGTATATATTTCTGTCTTGGGAGGGAAACCAGATATTTTCGAGTAAATAGATGGTACATTTGGACTAAATTGGTGATGCGATCTCGTCCTGGTAAACTAGATATTTCATCTAACGCCTTTCCTCTGCTTTGATATACTATAAGAGTTGATGAACCCGAATGGCAGCACAGACACAAGAAGAGTGAAGTTTTGATATTGTTTTGGAGCTTGGAGTAATCAGGGTCCATCTTTTTCTTAGTAGACAGTCCGAGACATTAGTGTAATTGACGAAATCCTACCCTTTTGGTTCATACGTGATGTGTATCGTGTTGGATTCCGCCATCTTGACAGCTTTGGTTATTACTATTAGGCGCCTGCTTGATCGTTGTTACCCATCCCTCCCGTTCCGTGACGCCTGGGTCTTGAACGCGGTGTCGGTGGGGATTCTGTAACTTCAAGCGCATGTTGGGGCTCTTGGTTGCGATCTTGCCCTGCCTTGCTCTGCCTTGCCTTTGGCTTGGCTTGCCTTGGCTTGCCTTGGCTTGCCTTGGCTTGCCTTGCCTTTCCTTGCCTTTCCTTGCCTTGCCTTAAGTGGCTTGCCCTGGCTTGGCTTGGTTTGGCTTGCCGTGCCGTGCCTAATTGCCTTGCCTTGCCTTGCCTTGCCTCGCCTTGCCTTGCCTTAATTGGCTTGGCCTGGCTTGGCTTGGCTTGGCTTGGCTTGGCTTGCCGTGCCGTGCCGTGCCTTGCCTTGCCTTGCCTTGCCTTGCCTTGCCTTGCCTTGCCTTGCCTTGCCTTGCCTTGCCTTGCCTTGCCTTGCCGTGCCGTGCCGTGCCGTGCCTTGCCTTGCCTTGCCTTGCCTTGCCTTGCCTTGCCTTGCCTTGCCTTGCCTTGCCTTGCCTTGCCTTGCCTTGCCTTGCCTTGCCTTGCCTTGCCTTGCCTTGCCTTGCCTTGCCTTGCCTTGCCTTGCCTTGCCTTGCCTTGCCTTGCCTTGCCTCGCCTCGCCTCGCCTCGCCTCGCCTCGCCTCGCCTCGCCTCGCCTCGCCTCGCCTTGCCTTGCCTTAATTGGCTTGGCTTGGCTTGGCTTGGCTTTGCTTGGCTTGCCGTGCCTTGCCTTGCCGTGCCTTGCCTTGCCTTGCCTTGTCACATTGTCATTATGATCTTAGGGTGTCATGGGTGTTACCTTGGTGACGTGCTGGTTGGTTTCGTGGCAGTGTGGTGCTTCTCATCCTTGGGCCAACTCCATATGAGCTCGATATTTGGTTGAAATCCTGTTTTATCGAAAAAGACTCTTAAAGCTTAGCGATATTTGGGTGCTTAGTTGCCTTTTTTAAAATCTCTCCCAATCCCTCCTCTTTGAATACTGTATTACTCAAGTCATAACTTACACCGAGGTTTTGAATTGTGTTAGTGTCCGTGAGATGCCTCTCTGCAAAGACTTCAGTTTTCTTTTCGTGAATATGAAATCAAATTTAATTCCCATGGCTTGTATAGGCTATGTCAAACGGGTCATTATGATTATATGCAGTGTTTCACTGCAGACAGTCAGAAGTCAAAAGTATTACACCTGTCCTGTCTGAGATGTGACTTTGTGGTTATCATTTATGAGGCATGTAGATTCTCTTGATTTCGTGCATGAAGCAAACCTACACAATGTGGTTTAACATCAAGTTGCAAAAAGACCAACGACTGTTTCGTGATCAGAAGTTTTCACGATTTTGTTCGATTTCGAAAAAGGGACCTATAACTGGAGGTGATATTAATAATCCTAAATCGTAGTGGCTGAAAGATGTCTTACATGGTTCAATCCGGGCATGTAGCAGATTGTGATTAATGACGGCCCAAATGGGCCCAGTTGCTGTTAGTTTTACCGCTATTTAACCTCTACTTTATAAGCGACCACACATGGTCTATAATACAACTGGTGCGCGCATGCACGATTGGTATAATAGTAGGGGGCCGGACATGTTTGCCGAACTGCAGTTAGGCGTATCCGGCGCTTTCTCGTCAGACACCGTGGCATGCAGAAGGAAAAAGAAAATGGCCGGGGAGTCAGAACGGGGGGTACGGGGATGGGGGGAAGAAAGTGACGGGGGAAGAGCTGCATCAGCCCCCCGGTCGGCATCATGATGATGGGGTGCAGGGTATATCGTACTCGATGACAACTGAGCGATTCCGGATGTGACAAGGGCTCTGATTCGTGTTGCTGCAAGCACACAATGTGCTACAAAACATCCATCAATTATGAATGAGGGCGGAAAGGGAGGGGTGGGGAGGTGGGGTGGGGGTTTTAGTCCGTGAGAGATGCTTGCCCTGTATATATGGAAAGTGCAATCCCATCAAATGCAACCAACGAGAGATGAGATTCAGAGTTTCTCCAATGTTCAAGATAAATACCAAGAATATAATACTTCTTAAAGACTGGTGGCTTGGCCAGTTAATGTATATATATAGACCTACACCTTTATGGTGTAAAGAAGATACCATGCAGAAATAAATAAACACGAGTGAAAGCATTCTCGGTTGATGTTCCGTCCATTGGTTTGAGATCTCCATCAATTTCATGTCGTTCCTTTTTGGAAGACACAACCCAAATACTCGCCGCATCGTGTTTGGATGAGATGATCTCTCTGTGTGATCACACGACTGTGTCTTATTTGGATCCTGAAGTGTTAGCCTTAAAGGAGAACAAGCAAAAACAACTTGAATGTTTTTTGTTTGCATTAAGCGACATGCTATTTTTCATTGTTAACTTTTGAGATACATTTTAAACTTGTCACACCGTTCGCAGATTATGCAAAGAATTAGTGTCAATTACGCCACAGATTTTCTACATCATTATCACATTCGGCTTGGAGTTAGCAGGGCCTTACGCGTTTCCATCCTAACAGGATGATCTCACTAGGATCAAAACGCGTCAGGCTCCTTCAACTCAAAGCATTTTATAATTTTCAGGTCACTTTTTTAACTGATGAGCAGTTTGCAGCAGTTTATTAATTGTATTGATTATTATATTGCTAGATGATTATGATTTTTTTGGTTGGGTTTTATGTTAACGATGGGGCAATTGAATACTGTATGGTTAATTCTGTTCTGCGCTTTGTTTCTCAGGAATATCTTTTTGTCATTCTAAAAGCAAATTATTTGCCATGTTGATCCGGTCAAATAAGCTTACGTTCGAGGATTTTTATGTTTGACCGTCTGTTCATGACAGGGTCCATGTCTTTGAAAAACGAAGACATATAAGAGCACATAAACACATCATGTCGTCTCGTTGCAACTATATCTCGTTTTATTGCGGCATTTGCAAGGATACAAGGTTTCTTTTGTCCACCACAGAAAGACATAAATTTCCACAAAGTTTGACACCGATAAAGACAAAGAGTCCTTGATGATTGTGTCATCAGAGAAGTTAAAAAAATGAAAAATCCCTGAATCGCATGGCACTTTATGGCGTCCAGGTAACCTTACCCACGTGCTGTACCCATAGGACCCAAGGTGAGGACGGATAGAGGCGGATAACTTTACCGATCGGACGGTATATCATAAGAAGACGGGGGCCGCGCATACAATCTGCCGGGGACGCCGAACAAAGACCCCGTGCTGTGTCCAGTACCATCACGGTCATCATCGGCCGTCTCCCGCGCCGTGGACCCGGTATAATATAGCCAGACTCACTATGGTTCCCACTGATTTCTACTAGAAAACACAACCATCAAGGAAAACGATAATAACAAATAAGAATAATCCGCTCCGAGTTAGATAAAACGGGCGATGAAAACTCTCGTGAAAGTGACAGGCTTTCTTTTCGGTTTTTAAAGGGAAACGATACGGAAAAAATGTACGGCTAAGTCAAGTTCACGATGTGTGAATGAAGGAAAACCACGCCTGTCATAAAATTGTATTTGAAAATAATCCGAGCGAAATCAAAAACAAGACAGCAGTAAGAAAGCAATAAAGAAAAAGAAACATTCGATGGATAGGATTTTTGTGTGATTGTTTGTAGTTACATTTTTATAATTGTCATATATTTTTTCGTGAAATGAAAATGGTTTTGCCAGTTTCTATTCATCAAACATACTCACAATTAATTGCGAACCTATAGAGCCCGTGGGCGGAGATTGAAGGATCGGATATGTGGGCGGAGAAATGACCGAATGAAGATGTTGGGCTGACTAAAAATACCTGTCATGATTACAAATTCCCTTTGCTTTGCTCCGTCGCAATGTAGTTGGAGTCACAAACAACTTCTTCGCATTACACCACGCGGACAGTGTGCTATTTTAATTTGGCGGGAAAAACAGTGGGGAAGTGGGGCACCCTGGGGCACAGACATCCAGTGGGAGGGGGCAATACCCACCCCCTTCCTTACCCCCATATTTACGCACCCTGGCCTGGGGTAAAGTTGGGAAAAGAAAGCACTGATTTAAACTAAAGTTCTTTTATGAATTACATGTATCTACGCCTATAATTAAAACAAATAATCAGTGGATTTTCAAATAATTAAGACTTTGGCCTTTGGCGCCTAATTTATAGGTGAATTCAGTATTACTTTCTTAGTAGCATATATTCTCAACCGAAAGCGACAAAGCAGAAACATGTCATATATAGGTTCTATGCATGATACAACATCAAATAGTTAAAATCTTAAGTTATAGAGTTGGCGAGTGGCAAGATTGCAGAACGAACATTACTGATTGGCCAAACTGTATACAGATTGTTGAATGTTTACTACCCCTTCAAAGTCGGTCCTGTTTTTGATTTGTTATTAACTTTGGGAAATTTTACAAAATATTTGTACAGTGGCGGATTCTGAAAACCAAAAAGTGACGTCCGTATTATAATGTACATCATGGAACTAGGTTCAGATCCTCAGTTCTCGTGGTTCTTTGTGATTTCTCGCGTCAACTTGCCGCGTTAAAGTTTGCATTGAGGCTCCTCCCCCCTCCCCCACGTCCGTTGATGTTCGTGAGCGTTTCGTTACGGTGCCACACCACCGCACTGGCCTACACTTTCGAGTGTTCGTAGCCGTCCACTAAATCACGACCAACCGTGCCGATATTACAACAGTAGACTTTAATATTTGTTCTTTCGCGCTGTCCTTCCCGATCAGTTTGCATTGTGGAGAATCAATCCAAAGAAAGACTAAAAGTGGAAGAAAAAGAAAAAGAAGGGGACACACAAGAAAGTCGTATATGTATCCTATTTGTTGTCTCCATATCGGTCGGTTTCGTGACCAAGACTACGAGGAGGCACGATGGAACATCGGAAGGGCGGCGCGTTGACACGGGAAACCTGCTCGCTCTAGTGGATTGGCTGCCTCGGAAATCCTAGCAACATCACGCACGAAGCGTTGGGTTGGATAGAAGGATGAGATGACCACACACTTAGCGCTACCCTGTCAGGTTATGCTCGGTTGCATCTGATGGATCGGACCTAGGCGATGGATTACGAACCGGCTCCTCTTTAGTCCAACCCCGTCCCCTCTCTATGGAAGATATCCCCCCTGTATGATGCACTGATGGAATCGATGGTCGTATATTATAAGATACAGGTCGATATGTAATGCTTTATTATATTACTGGTAATGGATGAAGTATGGTACCCAGAGCACTGATAATGGCCGACGCCCCAACTCCAGCATCAATGCACAACTGATTTATGATAAGATAAGATAAGATAAGATAAGAACTGTATTATCCCACACTGGGGAAATTAAAACTGGCCTTGATTTAAACAGAACAGACAAAACACTAAAAATTGTAAAACAAAGCACAGACATATAAAAATATTAATTAAGAATATCAGGTATACAAATATGTATCTAGCATGGATTTAAAAATTATGCACAGCAATATTTATATACAAGATAGAATGTACACAGAAGAGGTCCTTCAAACCGACAATGGTATAACACAGCATACTTAAGAGCCATTGTAAAAACGGATTGCAGTAGGGACAAAGGAGTTGATCTCGACTGCTTTTGATTATCTGCTTTCCACAAGCACACCCCACTTCGATAGAAATTCAATTCAATTCAATTCAGTATTTTATTTCATCACATTAAAAAGAACTCTTAAAATGAAATTCTGTTCCCCTATGTGCACATATGAAAACAACTACATTACAATATAAGAATGTTATACACACAAGACCACATGATACTTAAGACGATGAAGACAATAACAATGAAGAAAGATATTAACTACACGTAAAACTTGGTCTACACGCAACTTGGTCTCTTCACCTTGCTAATCCTGCACTGGGACCTTGAGAAGAATTTTTGGTACGGTTTGTAGTGAGTTCCCATTAGGCTTAACTATCTTGGAAAGTATTATCATTGACGATGTTAATGTATTTTAAGGTGGAATTAGCAATGTGAAGCGCAGATAGAAAAATTATACCTCTAATTTCAGATGCTTCGATTTGAAAGGATTTTGCAAAACAAACAGCCCCATTTGATCATACGGTTCTACACGTTATGTTGCTCGTTACTACCATTATAAAACAATTGAGAATTAATCAATTTATGTATTTGAGTCTTATAGCTATTTAATATATAAGCCTACATTACGGTAGGCCTACATGTTTCGAAACACGATGCTATCACTAGTTCGGTCTATTTTGGCTTTGTTTAAAATAAAAACGATACGCTAGATTTTTTAACTTCAAATGTCAATTCTTAAATGATATTTGTTTTCCCAAATGACCAATCGGTCAAATGTAAACAAACAATATTACTAGTAACTTGTCACAGTCTCTGTAAAGCTGCCAATAATTAAACAAAAACAAATCGGTCTAATTACCCATTAACCGGTCTCCGTATATCATATGCAATGCATCACTTTTTGAAAGTGCATTTCACAATCCTAGCAACGCCATATACGCAACATAAAATTTCAAAACTGATGATATTCTAGTAATATGATAGTATTAAGTGATCAAGTCAGACGGCATTAAGCTTGGTGGTATACAATTCGTGTTGACGTATTCTCAATCAGGTCAATTGCATTGGAATATCGTCAAGTAACTTTCATAATACTTGACCGATGGTCACTTGTACCTGGTTTTGTACACACACTTCATTTCCATTTGAGATTTGAAAGAAAGAAGAACCCCATCCCATCCCCATCCCCCTTCCCTGAGATAAATTCGGTAACTTTATTCATGAGGTAAGAAGAGCAGAATGAGATGGTTAAAGATGACGAAGCATTTCGACCTAGCCATTGTTGTTACTGTCATTAGATATTCATAGCGGCTGTCCGGGAGAGAGAGAGAAAGAGAGAGAGAGAGAAGAAAAAAAATCTGGCGAGCGTCTACTCAGTTGGTGGTATGCATATGGTCGTTAAGGAGAAACAGATTGTGGTGAGATGGTACAACATCATGCGACAGATTGTTCCAAGTAGGATCATTCATTCATCTTTTTTTTCTTTTTTTACAAAGGCGTTCAAATTTCACGGGCCGTCTCTGGTCCAATCGGCCCATGCCTAGTGCCGGGCCAGTGCCGGTCGGCGCGCCGCGCCGCGCCGCGCCACGGCTGGGGCGGACGTCAACGCGGTCCCCCCCGAAATCTGAGTATTAGGTCAACATTTCACTGTATACGGAGTAAGTCCATATACAGCATGACTCTCTTGATCTTTAGGCCCTCGTTTTAGCCGCGCTAATGGGTTATTAATAACCAATCATGTCTGGTCAGACTCCTTCTCTATTCTCTTTCGCCCCCTCTCCCTCCTCCTAACTCCTTCAGAAAATAAAATGGAACGAGAATTAAAGTATACGGGACCTCTCCCTTCTTAACAAAAGACCGTGCGCTGGCACTCAAGCTCTACTTAAATCTGTCAAGATTCTACATTTATTTGAGCATAAAACTCCGTCATTACAAAAAATGAAGTTTTGGCCTACTTTTGTGGGATATTAATGCTGGAATTTTTTTATCTGCTTTATAGATGCAAGTTTGATTTTTGTTCTCTGTTTGTTTTGTTGTGTATTTTTGTTTTTGGAATGAGGATATTATTGTATGATATATTTTTCCTTGTGGCTTCAGAATTATTCGCACTGATATGAAATTTGTTTGTGACTTGTTTGTCTTGCAGTCAATTTCAACAAACCCATCGTAACTTACTATTAATCGTATAGGACTTATGATTAATTTCACTGGCCCACGTATAAGTCGAAGGATACGATGGGTTATCCTTCGTATCCCGAGTTACGATCGATCGCAGGGCTTCGTGAAAACGAAGAGGTTGAGTAGAGATTGCAAATGCTTGGCTCGGTTTAAGCGAGTAGGAATCAGGATTTCTCTCTCTCGTTCTCTGATTTAATGACCGTGCCTTAGTTGCGTTCATCACCGAGCAAGGCAAGATGACATCCACGCTATAACCCTGCCCCCGGCCTAGCGAGAGGCAACCCCGGTTCTGCACGAGCAAGCGGAGACCCCATCGTCGTGGCCCTCCGCTGATCGTTTCCCCTTCTTGCCAACCCCATGGCCCGAGGGGTACGATCGGCCCACACCGTGCTCTCTCATAGCGTAGTACCAAGCCCGACCACAATGGGGTGCTGAATGGCCACTAAAAGGATGGGCGTGTGGGAAAGCACCCATGATGTATTTAATAACTTCTTTTCTTTTCTTGGGTCTAATCATTGGGGCAGGGGAGTTGAGTGGCGTCATTATACCGGGTCGGCTGTCACTGTGACATGCATAGACCCAGAACCTATCACGATTTCTTGAGCTGTAGGCAGTCTTGCAAATCACTCGAGAAGGGCAAAATCGGCCAGCAAAATCACGCCCAGAAGATATTAAGGAGGGCAGAAGGATCATAGATTATATAACTTTGATTTGGAGGTGATATGCCCAATTATCACGGGACAAAGCAGTTGGGGACTCGGCCATCATGTTCAACCTATTGGAACTTACATTGCTTGTTACCAATGGCATCGCGAATGTCACTAGAAACTTTAATAAAGACCAAACAATTAACCTTTTGTTTATCCTTGTGAAACTTTCTTCAAAACCAACTGAATGCGGAATAAATCATCCAGAACTCAACTTTCACACATTATTGCCAATAATACTTCGAGATATATGAATTGTTTTGTGTCTCTAAGAGAGATAGGCCGTGTCCCAATTATCTGGCTGCGACCGCAAATAACACACAAGTCAATGGAAATGGCTGCAGTCACTGGCTAGTGGCTGCTATAGGTACATGCGTAATTTGCAGTCGCAGCCAGAGAATTGGGACACGACTTGACTTTGTTTCGTGTATAAAATGATTTCCTCGCTGGCTTTTCTTAAAGCAAGAAGCCAAACTATACGGCGTGGGCGTTTTTCAGGCGTGGTGCTCCAAACATTCCACTTGGCTTCGGAGTGGTATAGGCCTAGGCATCCGGAATATTAACTACTTGAAGAGTCATAAAGTTTAGTGTAACACAGATTCGTCTTGGTGACTGAGCCAAACCATGCACCGGCCATTTTCACTCATTCTCACTCACACCTTATCAGATTGTGCTTGGATTGGGCTGACCACCCCTCCCTACCCCCCCCCCCCCCCCCTTTTCCCTTATTTTTTCGCCCAGATCATATGCTCTGGTGACAAATATTAAACGGTCCGCCGGTTGAGGGAGGCAGTAAGTCTGATCCCTCGGTAGAAAAAGGGTCACCATTAAATAAATTTGGCTCGCGTAATCGCACATGCTCTCTTCGTACCTGTGCCTTTTATAGATTCGTTGCATGGGAAATATGTTCATGGTTTTCTAGCTTGAGACGACCTTTCAGTTCATGAGACTTCATCATCTTGTATATTCATCATATTTTTTTCAAGATATAAAGTTCATACTTACTAGCCTTCGTGTCTACTGCATTATGAGCCTACTTCGCTATACGCATTGCTGTCGCTCTTAGGTGTAAAGCTCCCCCCCCCCCTCGGTTTGAACCAATACAAGTTGTTATTCGCATTATTCGGTCTTTTGTTTCTCTTTCTCTTTTCCCAATGCATGTAGTTTGCAAACCGTCAACCAAGTGTCACTGGGACTTTATGATGTTTGCAATCCTTGCGCAGTCACTTTGAACGCGTCTGCCAGTCAGTTCAGTCTCTTAATAAGGACATGCATTTGGAAAGTCTTGAATGTTTTTCGTCTAAACTCGGCAGCATGAAGTGTCTTCTCATTTTCTCACCAAAAACCAACCATTATAGTAGACCAACGGCACATATAGGATAACTCGGAGTTTGACTTACAAATTCTCACTGAAGGGCCGATTTCATTAATGCTTTGCGATCATTGCTATGCAAAGTAGCGATCGATGTTCTGTTTAGCGATGGATTTGAGCTTTACGATGATCGCAAAGCGGGGCCGATTTCGCCAAACTCATCGTAACTTACTATCAGTCGTTGGACTTAATATGATGCATTGCAGCCCTATGTAAGATTCCATGGGTTATTCTTCGTAATTCGAGTTTCGATCGATCGTAGGGCTTCATGAAATCGACCCGAGGTCGTTGATTGGACCATGGAGGTAGCAATTTTTTGCCGAGAGTGAAAACTAAGCTAGAGATTCTTGTCGAGGGCGGGCTAAGACGGAGTGTAGTCCATTTCATTTCGGTGCATGTATATAGGCCTAGGCCTATAGCACATTCCTGTGTAGCATGAAGAAAATAAAGCGCCTTTCCTCCAAACCATTAGACAGAATTGAAAGTAAATACCGCGTTATTTTTTTTAAAGTGACTTTACGCACAAAAAAAAGCACAGCACCCTTTCATCTGATGAAAAAACATTGTCCCCCCTTACATGAAAAAACGCTGTGCCTATAGTCTTGTGGGTGTACTCAGTGGCATGCATGCCTCTTTCAGGGAGGGTCTTTGCCGTACCATTTCTCCCTCTCCTCTTTTTCTTTTACAGCCTTCATTTTTCCATTTCTTTCATGGCTGCCATTCCCATTTCCTCCCAAGACGGATCGGTTACTTCTCTTCTATTCAGTCTCCTTGCTGTTTGGCGTCCTTTTTCCCCTGGACACCGATACGAGGAGAAAACTGAACTGGGTAAACAAGCTTTAGCCCTGCTTCCTCCAACACATATCCCCTTGCATACGCCCAAACCGTCTGTCTTTGGCAGTACCGGCACGTGCGCTAATGGCTTGATAACGAAACCCTTACAATCAGCGCACAGATTTTTTTTTTTTTAGCTTTTTGAAGCTCACAAATTGGTCTTTATCATGGGTAAATATTGACACTAACGGATAATTACGGGTAATAAATTTCGATTTACACGCGTGCGTCTCTGTTGGTGTGTGGGCCAGGGGTATTATGCGTTGTCACGGGCCGGCTAACACCGGGAGCTGCGCGCTATACATCCACCGTCCTCTCTCGTCTCGTCATGAATTTTCGTCAAAACCCTTGGTGTATGGTCAACTTCATGCTCTGTGTGCCGGTATTCAAGATGTGAAGAAAAGAGGACACGATAAAGACCACAGAAAGATGACCCATAGTTTGTCATAAATAAGGCGGTTGATGTAACACACTGTAACCACACTTGGAGTGCAAAATGTCATATTGAAGTCAGATGATATTGGTGCCTATAGATGGTCACCTCATTTGGCCTTTCTGCTGGTGGTATGGTACGGCCCTTGCATGCTATGTCTGGCCGTCAGAGCTTTTGGATACCAATTATACCATGTACGAAATGTCCACCGGAGACTAGTACAAATAAGCCCGTGATGATAAATTAGTCCTCAAACACGTACGTGTTTATTTCTGTTGCCTGTTTGGTGCTACAGTTTGCTTTCCAGAGCAGCTACTTCGGCGTAAATACGACGGGGGCCGCTGCCAGCCCTCCCTCGGTCATCTTGCCTGCCTCGTCTCGCTAAGATCCCCATACCCCGACAAGAATGACCACCAACATAAATCATCGCATGTGGCAAAAGGGTGACACCTTAGGAAACACCGGCTATTTTATTGATTTAAAAGAGGACGGGGGATCGGTCAATGTATCCCCAGAGCGAAAACAAGACATCCAGCCAAACAAGCGTGCTAAGTCAACTCGGAAAGACAAATATAAAAACATGTCAAGAAATGAAATCTCTGCGGACAACATCCATTCCGTTGACCCAATTTTAATGAGGCTGCATGGCCATCCATGTGAACATGATGCTAACCTTTTCAGAAATGTGTCACACAGACATAGACAGACAGTCGTGTTTATATGTTTCTGTCAGACAGATTTCTTTGAGAGAATGTTAAGTGAACCCACTGGAAAGATCTCGTTTTTAGAAGTGACATGAAATTGACCCATACACCAGTATATACTCATATACACACCACAATAGTACAGATACAGCAGCCTGCATGCGTGTGAATTTTCAAATTCATCTACCAAATATAAAAAGACCCGTCTGCATGATATATCCATCATCGGTAGCATCTTAGTCAGTTAACATTGCGGGTGAATGAAATTAGGCCATGGTCAAAACATGTAGACTACAATCTGATCTGTTTATAACAGCTTGCCTCATGATTCTCAGATCGAGAGCCGAACAAAAAAAAATATCCCAACCATCCCACCCAAGATAGAATAAAACACTCTAAGATCATCGCTCAAAATGGCTGACTACGTGAAGACTCTCTTACCCACATGTGTCGGATGGTAGAAATATTTGGATGACGACATTTTCTCCGCACGAATTCTCACAGAGCTATTTTGTCGGTCTGCATGCTGTCACGACAGCATTGAAAAAGCACCAGATGATTTTAGTTTCTCAAATCATATTCGATATTTTGTCGCACAAGTTATACAAGGGTGCAATTAATGTAATTGTTGCAAAAAAAATTCAAAAGACCGTTTGGAAAATTGGAATTGGAAGTGTGCAAGGAATACTTGTCAACCTTTTTGTTTTAAAATTATGAGTTTTTTATATAATCAAGTTGTCTGAGTGGTCCTTTTTTTTTACATTTACAGACTGTTTACCTAAGATTAAAGTCTTTCATTATGGCGTTTACGAAACGGAGGCTTAGGCTCAGGTTCAGGCTCCAGCTCCATTTTGTGAATCCATTCTAAAATAATGGATATCAAAATAGAGGCTTTTGGCTGCGGTTCGGAAGTAGATTTTCTGGTTTGAAAAGGAAAACAGAGCTTCAGCTTCAATGATAAAACCACAACCTATATTTTCAGATTATGGATGACAGAGCCTGAGCCTGGGTCGAATCCCCGTTTCGTAAACCCCCATTATTTGTAAATGTCTTTTCAAATGACGTCTTTATAAATCGTTATTCCGTGCCGTCCGTGAAATCTCGAAACAAAATTCCACTCCAAAGTTCTTGGAGGTTGAGAACGGGCACCGGTGGTATATAAATGATCGGAATTGTGTTGGACAGGACCACCTCTACATTGACATCAACCGTTTTATAAGTTCGTGTCCCGATGCGTATGTGAACGGACTTGAAATGTCCGCCATGTCAACTTCTGTCATCGCTCTCAACCAGAAGTTCCCCACTCGATCCGCCGTCACCAGCGTCGCTGGCCGCGGCGACGCAAACCCAACGAAGACTCGGAACACCGTAGTATTTTTCGAACAAATAAATAACCCAGTCGAAGTTTTCCAGAGAGAGAGGGAGGGAAAAAACCAAACCAAAACAAAACCAAGGCAACTTAAAATGGTATAATTTTATAGGCAGAAGGGGTTGGAAAGTTGGAAGGAAACGATCAACATGAACGTGTGTAAATACTGCGATGACACTTTCCGTCCTCTACGATGGACACAATGTTTAACCATACTATCTTATAGTATGGCCATTAATTCCGCTTCGTCGCTGTACACATTAGGCATGCAGGCCTAGTCAGTCACAATCGTGTGTGGACTTCTACTTCTTCTTCTTCCTCTTTTTTTGACAGCGATTTGCAAATAAACATGTCGATAAACCGTGCAATAGGTTTTGCCGCTCTTTTGGAAACGCTGCATGGGGATGTTGTTTTGCGTCGCGTGTAGGGACTGTCACTAAGGGAATGAAGGGGGGGGGGTACTAGTACGTCCAGAATCACAAAAACAATTTTGTGGCCTCTGGTTTGATTTTTTTTCAGATTTTATACTGAAATAATTTTCTTCTGATCTTACCCTTGAAGTTCATATCTTATTGATGTATACTTCAACCTACATATTGGGTAATGGATTTATTTTCTCCAAGCCAATTGTACCTAGTGGTACTTGTGGTTTTTCAAAATTTAAAGAGATTCGGATCGCAGCTTATAGGTAACCTCATCTACTTTGGTGGCAAAACAGATTGTATTTTGTGTTATTTAAAAGCCTAATTAAAAAGATAACAATACCAGTAATCATCATGCGACAACATTTTTGTCCAAATAATTCTCGTTGATGAGAGCATCATTAGAAATCGACCCAAACATTCGACATTTGTGGTATAGTGTCGACGGTTTGAATGCTGCCCCCATGTGGTGATTTGACCATCAAGATTAAAATACCATGAGCGATTTTTCTTTCACTGTTTTCTCAAAAAGTGGGCACAGTATGGGACTGATAATTTCCGACACTGACTGTTAATGTATCTTTCTTGATATTTTGCCCATGAATCTGGATTTCTATGACAGAAACCAAAATATAAAGCGACCTTTAAGCATTATTCAAGCAAAGGCATAACTATACATGTATTATTAAGCCAAATGAACATGACTTGGTTCCATTGTTACATTATAAAGCTTGGACAATAACACCTTTATTCACTTCATTCATTAAGATTTCAGCTGAAACAATGGGAAGATAAATCTCATGCCAGTCTTTAAACGGAGAACGATATGTTGTTAGCTTCGGATCATTATTATGAGTTTCATCACTGCAATTTAGGAGATAAGATCGGCAATTAAAAAAGCCCTCGTTTCACGAGAATTGGTTTTAAATTATTTCCGCTTATATGTACGTGTTATTTTTCGTTTGTCATCCAGGGGCTTTTCCGACCGGTCTCTACTCCACTTCTGCCGCCGAGAATACCGCCCTGGCCCACGCACACTCCGTCTCCCTGGCCGACTTCACACGGCAGAGTATGCAAGGGAGCTGCGGTCTGAAAGATGTCATGTCCACCAGCACCAGCAATCTCCATCAACACCATCAGAGACCTGACGGCAAGAGAATGGTGAGTAGGCCAGGAGAGAGTCGGTGATGGGCCGTAGAGTTGCCCCACGAACCGAGCGGGCACTGGCCGGTAGACTCACTACGGGGCTTGGCTCACATTAGACGGTATAATCATACTGGCTATCGTGGTTGTGAGTTCTAATTTCGTCACTACTGTATACAAGACGCAACACTGGACAGCATGCAATAACATCATTCTCTTTTTCCAAAGGAAATTCTTCCATTGATATTTGTTTGATATTTTAGGTGTTAAATCAGCACCAGTACATATGCAATCCATTCTTCCTAATTAAATAATCCAAAACGAACCAAATGATGTTTGAGTGGAAATCCTGAACAAAACTCCAGTTTCCAATTCAGTATAATCATAAGCAAGTGACAGGAAAAAACTTCAAAAGTATTAAAGTAGTGCTGACTTTCATTTGGAAAATGTTCTCTAGACAAAGATCTTGAAATATGTTTATAGCAACATGTGATTTCCTCACGGGAAAAACCTCATCTCGGTTCCCTTTGAACTCACCGAGATTAAACACCCACGAGAGAGGAGATGTAAATACAAACTGATTACACTTTAAAATGTTATTTTTAACGCGTTTCCGTGACAATAACAGTGCGAGAGATTATTTCCTCTCTGGCCGACATCAAAAAATTGGAATGCCGTGTTGGTTAACTTCATGCACGCGCTCTCATGTAAGCAAATCAGACAAAAAGGGCTAGCCTTTCGTGAAGGTTGGTCTCTTGGGAGTCAATGTCCCCGAGGTGTCACCGTAATGTTACCACCTGAATCACAAATCCAGAAATAAATGCACTTCGTATTCTGTCAGTTAGTGTGTATATGTGCGATCTTTTTGGTAGTACTGAAATGAATCTCTTTTTGATGGTTTGGGTTTTTGTTTCTGTGAGCGTGTTTCGTATTTGTTCACGCCGTGACATTCCTGCATGGACACGGCGTACGAAACCATGTTTGGTTCAGGAAAGGTTCTCGTGGATCAGTCATCGTTTCGGTTTCAAGGAAATTATGTTTAGGTTTCGGATATTCACAAAGCCCTTTCATGTTTCCAGAAACAAATGTTCAAAATAAATCTGCAATTAAGATCGTGTAAACCATCGGGATACAGATATATAATGCCAGTCCAAATCTTGAGAGCCCGACGTGTGAATTTAAACAGAAAGATGTTTTTATATTAGATTTAAACCCAAGCAATTTCGAAGTACCGATTTCATTTTAAATGTAATATCTTTTTTTGGTTTTTGTCAAAGAAGTACAGGTTCATGGGCAAAAATATCAAGGACTATACAGTAACAGTCATGTGTGAAAATTTCAGTCCCATACGTTGCCCACTTTTTGAGAAAACCGTGAAAAACGGCCACAGTATTTCTTCGGTCTTTTCTCTTTTATTTTTGATCTTTAAAAGATCAAAAATAATTTTGGTCACTGGTTGTACTCTTTTCTGGATAAGTACACAATTTCAGGAAGAAAAATTGTAATGGATGTTTCTACCATCACCATCGTTATACCCTGTAATTTATAGGTAAATCTGTAAAGAGTTCTGTTTCGGTATGCTACCAAAGTAATATGATATACTACCTTTAATGCGAATGATATAAATATATTTGTAGTGGTAATTCTGTATGTTTGTGTTGAATTTGAGTTTAGAGTGTCAAGTAGCCATGATAACTATTCTGTAAGCAACCAATCGCTATTTTGTTTTCTTGTTTCAGTCTTTGCCAGATAGCACAGCGCCCTCTGTGAGCAATTTCATGGTGGCATCGCCGCCATCTTTGACCGCGTATCCGCACCACGCTCCCTCGGCTTACGTACCGGCGTACGGCACCACGGCCATGCCGAGCAGTCTGTCCCATCCGATGTGGCCGCCCAACGGTGCCATGAACTGCCCGGGAGATGCAGCCACAGCACTGGAGAGCAGCAACGTGCTACGGCCGTCACCATTGGCTTACAAGTCGGTCCTATCGGGTACATCTTGCAATTCCAGTACTGGTAGGTACAATTTAGAATTCAAAGACGTTTGTACACCTCACGGACTTTCCCCTACGACATTCATTTGATCACATACATCGCTCTTCCTTTTGACAATCCAAAGTTTATGTTTTACCACGAATGTTTTATGAAAATATGAGCGGCCAATTTCATTTTCACGCATTCGTGTTGACGTGATTTTTGCCTCCTCGGTTGAAACCATCACTCGATTTCACTTTGATGCATCCGTATTTATATAACATTAATTGCATCCAGTTAAATTCAACAATCGTTCAGTTTAGCCATGCAAAATCGGCATTCAATTTAGCACGGCGCTGCCAAAAGCCGTTGCGAATTTGAATGCTGTTCGAATGGAATTTTAAATTGAAGGCGATTATTTTTAATCGCCTGACGCTTGTTTACATTATTTTGCTTGCACATAAAGTGAAATCGAATGACTATTTTGAGGTGTCTTGCAGTTTCACTCAAAATAGAATGACGCAGCATTTAAATTGTCCACTCATTTGCCGAAAATGACCGGGAAGACCTTTGTACAACTTGGTTCAGGATAATGTTTCTTATTTCGAACACATACTGCAAGGAAACATATCATAAGAAAGGGAAGCTTGTTTTGTTTAAGCAATCTATCAACACTAAGAAGCAGCATTATGATGTAGGGTGAATAGAAAGTTGTGTCTTCGACTGACAGTAAGAATGAGGTCGTAAGAATCACGACACCCGTTATATTATAAGAATGAGGCCCACCAATCACAGCACTCGTTATTATTATATACCAAATACTTTTCATCTAACTCCTCTTGGCCGCGTAAAACTTGATCCCGGGCTGAGAATTATAAGGGCACCGCACTCCAGCGAAATCAGAGCCCGGGGTCCTGATGAATCTGACGGGCCTGTCACTCGTCGGAAAGCTCCGCTGTCTCGATTGTAGAACCCTAAAGTATGTCCAGATCCGACACCTCGTAATGATACAGAGGGCGTCCCAGCGGTGAGGCAACGACCGCTAGATCCACATCTTATTGCAATCACCTGTGTGATGTGTTCCAATGAATCGGAATGATATCAAAGGTCGACCCAGAGAATGTCTGGTGGCTTCGACTTCGGGGGGACTCGATCAGCTAGCTGCTAGCGGTTGTGGTTATTGACCCTGCGTATATATAGCGGGCATAGCGGGCATATCGGGTCAGGGGTCAGGGGTTATGCGAGGTGGATGTCATCTTTGCAGGTGACGCGTGACGAGGGTCATCATTCGGCTTTCTTCGAGTGGGTCGGGGGGGGGGGGGGGCGGCTTGTGTATACCAAGACAACTGACTGCTGTACTGATTACCTCAGTAACTCTTCATAGGGTCTGGCCAGGCTAGGGACTTGGCATTGACTGATTGTGCTAGTAACTGATACGGTAGCCTTCTTGTCTCTTTACAAGAAATATTGCAACCCGCTTGACCCCCCGAGTTCGTTCGATATTGTACAGCAAAAGCAAATGTTTATAAGGGGAATCTAGGGTAAATACCGCCACCGTCGTCATGATTGTATACCGTACGTCAGTAACCGGTCACTCGTATCATAACGTTTACACACGGGCTGACCTTAGGTCACTTGAATGGCATAATAATGAGCCTTGATTAATAATATCGATAACTTGATCGAATTTGTTTTGTCCTTTCTCCTTGCTCCCTGTGTAGTGTCTGATACCGTCAAGCATCCCAGCTCGCCAGTCGGTGCAATGAGGATTGTACAAACATGAACTATAGAGGGCGACATTCTCAAAACACCGGTGTCATGTCGACGTCGCATTGCCATCTCAGCTGTGTACGCCTGCATTGTTACACCACGATGACACACACGATCACAATGCCAGACCTGGACCACGTCTTTGCCGTTGACTTCCACCCATCACTTGAACTTTGCTGTGCAAGAATACTGGGACGATTACATCTTGCCATCCGTATTCCATCATCTTATGTATTCAGTGGAAACAAGATGGACGCTCATAGATTTATTATGACATTGTGCCGGATAAGGCGCAGTGTCGAACTGAATAGACATTTTACATAGTTGTATAAATTTTGGAATGGAAATGTTTTTGTTTTCTCGATTTTGTTTTCTTCTCAGCGTTGAATGAATTCTTATCATCTTTAAGAGACTGCATGTTTTAAAGTGGTTAACGTTATGGTATGATACCAGTCCATATATTTTAACTGGATATTATAATTCACGGTAAATAAAAAGAAAGGGCAGAATTTAGATCAAAGAGTTGGATCGGAAGTGGTTCAACAGATTTTGATGGACAGTACCGGAAGTGATGACCTTGGAACTGACAATGGAGGTCAAGTCCGATTAGATGGACGATCTTAAGATGTCAACTATTGATGAGACGAGTCTACTGCTACTCAGGGAGGTTCCTTTGGATCAGACGACATAATTATTGCGAGAGGTGCTGCGAATTCTCGCAATGTCCACGTACATTGTAAAGCGCGCGATAGGGTATTCATGTTACCGTTGCAATCTTGTTCACGCAGTTATGTGTCATTCCAGCTTTGAAACTTTGCAAACCGAACAAAATCAAAACTTGTTTTCCCCCGAGCAGTTTTGAACCCAAATTTCTTTATTATATTAACATGATATAGAATCAGGTTCGTTGTATTATTGTTCGTTTGAGTTTGGGGGACTGTTTAATGTTTCCTAAAGGGGTACCACTTTACAAATGAACTATGCGTGCGATCAACAGTGGGATGATTGGAACATTTTGGACGCTTGGTGGCGCTAGACCACATACGCTGTTCCTGGCGTCCCAACATGGAAGTAGAAGAGGCAAACCAAACAGTATCTTTGAGTCTGCAGCTCGACAGCGTTGGGAATCTACACAAGTCATCACATAACAGTTGCCTCACATCTAGGTCATGAATGGCCATTATGGTAATTGCTCCCTAAATACCGTAACAGATAGAGAACTGAGTCCAAGAAACATAGAACTGTGTAGGAATATTGTTGATGAATGACATTGTGTGAATGACATATTCACACTGGCCCTCGTTTTTTTGTGGAAGCTTACAGACGCTTCACCGATCATCTCTCTCTCTCTCTCTCTCTCTCTATATATATATATATATATTTCCCCAGTCCACGTGATCACCTTTCGACCAATCAGTATTAACTATACCTATAGAGGTATTTTACGAATCATGTTTGATCTCATAAAGGTAACTGTTGTTCTCCCATAGTGTTTTGATTGTATAGAAACACTGCACCGTGTGACACCTGGGCCTACTGCTGTTGATTGTATTATGGGTTTGTGCAACGACTAAGTCGTGTTGTGCCGCCATTTGGTGTTATGTTCAAGTGTGTTTTGTCTTAATATTCAGCTATAGGGAAAAAAGTGTACATTATTGTCAGCCAATAGAACAAACATAAAAGAGAGAAAGAAATGAACACATTATACACGAATTGAAAACTAAATGATGTGTTACGTGTGCATACTGTTTGGCCAGAGTTAGATAAGAGATTGTTTCTAGAATAAATGATATTGTTTCATTTCATCCTCTATAAAAAACAAGAGGCATTTTTAAAAGTCAGTATTGAAAACAGTTAACTTGAGACGGCAAGACCGTTTCCCATTTGTTTCATTGTCAGTTTCCCAGAGTGACACCTTTATGTTTAGAGTATACCCATGACTGAGCTATAGTGACCACCTATCACCATTATTACCTACTGACTTGTTGTTCTTACATGTGTTCATAATGAGAATGTGTTCTGTGTTATATTGAAATAATATGGAAGTTTATGTCTGTGGAAGGTAGCTGATACCTTAAGGAAACATCGAAACGTCTCCCTAATTCCCGATGTCTATTAAAATGTTCACTTGCAGACGTTAGCATGTCTCTCTAATACAAAAATTATATGATTGTAGGCCCAATGACTGAAAATAATATCGATAAAAAACAGAGAATTTCAGTGTAATTTATTGCGTTGGAGGAATAATTGGAGGCACAGATAAAAAATCTTCTAGACAAAGAAAAAAATATGTAAAAAAGGGAAGCCAGTATTAAAGCGAGATATATTGGGCAGGAATGTTAGGGATAGCTTAAAAACACAAGGAACCATACTTTGATTTCCCTTTTCAGACGCTTGGAGCAGCAAACAAACCGTCACGGAACCAGGCTTGAGGTTATAGGCTCAGGGATTTATTACCGCTATTATTCAAGCCCCCGGGCCCCAAGGGAACAAAGGGATTTGGCCATACGACGAAGCCGAAGAAAGGCTACAGCTTCGCCATGTTTCTCAATCCATTCATTTTATTTAGGACACAAAGTGACGATGGCAAAAAAAATCCCAAGCCTAGCCTCAAGCCCCATTTTTGTAAAGGCTCTATCCACAGGTCTGACTGGTTATTATACTAGTCTGATGCCATCAAGAGGGGAATTATGATATTTATCTCAACACTGCATGCAATCCCGTTGGCAGGGTATATACACCTTTCTTTTGCAACGTCACAGCCCAAATTTTTGCCAACCAAAATGGCGGAAAGCCGGTCATAAAGAAATAACCACAATTTGATATAAATTTGTACACAACATTTCATTAACATTGAAAGATATCGCTGAATGTAATGGCAACAACACAAGCAATGATGGTATATCTTTTGTACAGCTATGGAAAATTTACAAAAACGTTGAATTTGGTTACGCCTTCTGTCAAGAAGACGAAATGATTTGCAACATTTGGCCGCCCATGCCAACCACGAGCCAATGTTTGTAAATAAAAGAAACGTTTAAAATTACGTCACGTGATGAATAGTGACTGGCCACTAGTCCCTCACTTTGTCTGTCACATCATTTCTAATGATATACTGAACGTGTGGTTTCCTATTAATGTAGTTGGTGGAACAGATTCCCACAAAATATTTGCATTGCAATGTGGTCAAGTGGAAAATCGAAATAGTATGTAAATAATTTGGACCTGACGTTTTAATCAAACTCAATTTGAAAACCAGTCATTGTGAACGTCCGATCTTGCATTAAGTGTGTTGCAGGGTTTTTTGTTCGCACTGGCGAGTCCGGAATACGGTAGGCCTATTTTGTAACATACCTACACATTTCTCCAACTCCCTGTATTTGACATGATTTTAATCAACATTATTATTTATTTTAAACTTTGAAAAAACTTACAAAACAAAATAAAAAACCTCCCTCATTTGCCGAAACTGAACCAATGAAAAGCCATTAAAATGCTTGATTTTGAAAACCATACTAACAATGCAGCCACTACAATGACTTTGCTGCTATCTGGTGCAAAGTACAATGCTTTTTGGTTTTGCGAACATTACTATAAAGCACATTGTTATGATCATTACCACCAACCCCCTACTGACAGGTAATCTTGTGTAGTTTATAGAGGGCGCTGTTTGCAAGGTTCCGTGAGCCCGTATGGGGGACTTATGACTCCGGGACCAAATTGCCCGCTCATGGGAACGCGAATATTGATCCCAGTGAAATCAGTGTCAGGAGTATTATAGGGCGTGTCCAACGTGTTTATGCACCTATAATTTGTTTTATATAGAGCCGAACGTAGATATTTCAAGTCATGCAATATTCTATAGGTACGTTAAATGCTGAATGTATTTCTAGGTATTATCACGAAGTAAAGCAATTTTTCCTTTTCGAATGTTAACTCACAATAGTGTTGATGATTCATCCGGTGACAGGGCTGTGACGTAATGGACTAGCTCGAAAAGGGTATTGATTAACTTGAATCAAAACCTTAGGTACAATTGAATAAATTATAATGCGTTTGCTCGCAAGTTCAACGTTAATGGTTCATATTGTATTAAAAAAAATAACTTACCAGCTCAATCCAGTTGTGTGGCGGTTGGCCAAAAAAAAAAAGTTTAATATTATTTTATGTGTGCAAAATATCATGTCTATTTCTTGTTGTGTTGAAATTGTAAATAAAACCGAACGAGAAAAATAACCGGAAACCATAATGCGGTCTTGATCCAAATGTCGTGTATTAAATCAAACACACGGTGTCCGATTGGAATTTAGGCACCAGTCTGAAAAGCTGTTACCAAAATCAGTTAAACCTTGAATCCGAACTTGTTTTGATTGCTTGCGTTGTCAAAGTGCATGCGGATTACTGTAGGGTATCGTCATCTTAGGCACTCACGGCTCGAACACACTTTTCATGGTTCGCCCTTCTCTAGTCTTGATTATAAAAAGATGTTGGTCACTTCAAAACAAAACATGAGTTTTTGTCGTATGAAGCATTCCTCTTTGATGCCATGATGACCATATTACTCTTTCCCCTTTTGTGATCACTTACTAAAGGTGATTGACATTGCTCCAAGCAATATAATCATTATTGAAATCATGGCGTCACCGAATTTAATACTTACTGTCACAATTTATCACTTAAGGATACATTTCGAGGTTTTCTTTCATGTTTGGTATCAGTACAAGTACTTAAGCTGCTGCAAAATGAAAAGTAGGACAAACTATTATTTAGATTGGCCATTTTGGCGCCAAACTCTCCTTTCTCCATTCACGGACCTTTTAAAACACAGCATAGAGGTCCCCTTTCCTTGTCTCTTGTTTTGTCTTTTTTGTCTTCCAAATGGGAGACAAAAAAGTAGATTTTGATACAAGTTCCTCAAAAATTAATGTATGACATGAATCCGAAGCTGGAGCTGGTGTCTCATGCAGCTCAAAAGAACTCTACCGTCTGCGCAAACAGCGCTACCAAACAGGTAGTGTTGAAGGACGCCGTCTTTTTTTATGGCAGCGGTGGCATTCGCCAAAGTAGACTGGATTGCCTGTCCTGTACGGATTGACCGCGTGTGCACTCATCATGTCTTACACAAAATCGTTGCTTTTTGTGGAATGTCGAATAGTAGCACGAGATTGAAAAGGAAGTAGAGACGGTATATTTTAAATGATGTTAGTCCTTGATCTGAGATAAGCAAACACACATGATGAAAGTCAAATTGTTTAACCTTTATAATGAGGGCCAGAAACATTCATAATTTACGATTGACAAGCAATGGGTACCGAAAGTGAAAAATATGTGACGCTTCCTTTATTTTATGCACCAGCTTTTAATTCTCAAACGCCGACTTCCATTTCAGAGTAGAAAAGCCCTGTTAATTATTAAAGACCCAATAGTAAGAGAAAGTACCATGACATAGGCCCCCAAAAGCTGGAGTTTCAAAGATCACATTTGTCGAAATTAGTCTCAATAGCACAAATAGATTGACATATTACGAAATGCAATAAAAGCCCGCCTGCAGTGCCCAGTAATAATAATTCACTCTGCGCATGCGTCCACTCTGATACAGATGTAAAGCACTTCAATAATGATGAAGTCCGATCTGTCAATTTTGATTGCATGAAGTTAAAGTGACAAACATGCAAACATCTACCGCCTTTTATCTCAAGCTCAAACCACCGTATCACTGTCCATTTTGGTGATGAACGTCAAACGGGTGTAGGTCTAATGCAGGTAATTACCAAGAATGGATGTTAACGCAATTTGCTTAATATGCAATAATTATACATTGTGTATTACACAATGAAGTAAGGGGAAAATTGAACGAGACAATACGTAAACCTAGATGCAATGGGTTATAATTGAGTGGAGATAGTGTTAAATTGATGCAGATAATCAATGAGAAAAATTGTTTAAGTGCTAACAAACAAAGAAACGCCCCAATATAACAAACAAATAACCATTATGCAAATAAGGCTCGCCCTTGTCACTCACCGATGTCACATCAGCACTGCCTTATACTCGGTGCTGTTTTACATGAAGAATCATGCTCTGGCTCAGACGGGTTTCGAACCCACGACTTCCTATTTACTACCACTACTACTACTAGTACAGATGTACTACCACTAAACCCCCGAGTTTTAGCTGGAGTCAGTATGTTGATTCGAATCCAATATCGCAGCTGGTACTCCGCAATTAATAATTGCTATTAATGATGTTGTTGTCCGGGAGATATAATTATGCAAATTATGCTTGCATAAATAAACAAATGAACAGATCAACAAGGACACAAATCAACAAGCAAACAAACAAACGAAGTAAAGAAAATCCAAAAACAAGCAAATAAAAAACCCAAGCAAACGCAAACACTTAAATAATTATGACATAATTCAAGGTTATTGCAGACTACATGAGTGATGGGAGTGTGTATCATGCACAATATCATTGCACTTTACAGTGCATGGGGTTTCATAATAAGTAATCCATTTATTTCCTCGTATGATATTTCAAAATTATCTCCGATGTTTTGCAGTGAAATGACGCACAAGTGTTTGATATGTTGTTGTTTTTTCGGAGATCAACTTGGATTTTGTGGGATTGTTGATAGACAGTGGCAGTTACAGATAGTATTTATCAATAATGGCTGTCCATGTCAGTACTGCGTTATGTACGTTTTTTGGCCATCATGTCCATGGAAATACGGTACAAAATGGAGTAAGTAATAACATAGGCCTAATTCATTTTTGGTGATTGAGACAAAATATTGGAGCGGACTACTATATAGGCCTATATTAGCACTGTCACAATAGCCTATTGTTAGTTCTTGTAGATAATAAATGGCTACCGTTGCCTTGGCCACACGATGCTATTTACCGAGCCGTGTGTATTATTCACCATGATCCCCCATTAATACTGTCACTTCCGCGTCCATTATAATGAAGCCACCACCAGCAGCCTATGCACTCACGGCACACGTAGCCACGTACGGTACGCACTCAGCCGCCATGGAAGAGCGACATTGGTGCTCGCTGAGGGGGAACAAAGATTAATAACTGTGTTTTATGATGCGTTACCCTGGCAACCGCGGAGTGGGTTGACGCTATCGTGTCGTGGAAGTCAACGTGTCGAGAGGTTGACGCGAGACGACAGAGGGAGAGTGAGAAAGAGAGGGAAACCAAAAAAACAATGGCGTGTGGTGAGCTGAAACGCTGTGGTACGGGGGCTTAGATCTTCAACATCACCGACTAAACGCCAAGGAGAAGAGTGGAGATATTACACACTGCCTGTGGTGTAACCTCTTAAGACCCTGCATCGGTGGTTTACTGTCATCGTAAATTACAAGGAGGCACGGTGTCAATTAGTAAAAGACGAGGTGGAGGGGATGATGATGTTTGCACTGGGTATGTTCTGTACGGATACCTCTGTTGTTTTATGTTGATGGAGTGCACACGTATACACACTGGAGTCAGCAGCAGCAGTCACAATAGTTTAGCTATGAGCGTGGATGGGTATCATCAGCAGACCAGACTGTGTTAAAAATGGCCAAGGATTCTCCAGCAACAGGTTGACCTCTCAATGGTGTCTCCTACCGAGGATTCAAGCATTTTGACCCAGCCGTTCAAGCGGTAAGTGCCACCAAATAATTCAAAACGCAACCATTCCTGGAATATACCTACCTAGCTAATCAGCATAATTCCATGGCCATGATTTCATTGAGTGTTCCTCTTTGTGAAGTCACTGGTAGTGTGGTCCTATTATTAATATTCTCTTGCTTTAATTTATCAAGCACTATTAAGTGTCATTGAAATTCATTTGAAACTGCAATAAACCGGTGACTCTTATATTGTACTTTTAATAATCTAATTGTAAAATTTAATTAGTGCGTACATTATTTTTCTCTTTAATAAGAATATCGTTTTTGAGTGAAGGACAAATTTGATTAGTTGAAATTCGGATCTATTTTCGAAAATAAAGTATATCTTACATCGGTATTATTCATTTCTGCACTCTGACGTCAGATACAAATTAATATGCATAAAAATACGTCACAGGTTTTGGGGTTTCATACATTCAATGCCAGATCCATGATAATAATAATTGTAGTAGTAATTAGGACGACATGTCTTGAAAATGAAACATTGCATGAATGTTGTCCGCTGATTCGGTAAATTCATATTGCTTTGATGATGGTGTTTACCTTTCAAGGTAAACCTATAATGATATAGAAAACCGTCCGGGGGTCGATTTCACGAAGCCTTACGATCGACCGTACCTCGGGTTTCGAAGGATAACCCATCGTAGGGCTGCAATGCATCATAAGTCCAATTTATGGCAAGTTATGATGAGTTTGGTCAAATCGACCACTGGTCATAATTGGTTAGCTACACATTGTCATCTTGTGGCTAAATACAATTGGTTGACATTGGGCTGGCGGACAGGTCGGCATAGGTAAGCACCCGTTGATGCATGCATTTTATCATTACAGGCTTGTTCAGAACGATTTAGGCCTAACCGTTTTCATAATGTCAAAATTGGTTCTTAAATTTGAATCGTAAAACCATATTACAGTTCGATTTAATTCGCCATTGTTTTAATCACATTGTATGTAGCATAATTTATGCAATGACTGCTAATCACTATGATAATAACAATACTCCATTGTTTTACTTAAATCTGGAAGCGAAAAACATTCCTGTTCTCATATTTCAGAAAAGTGCATTTGAAACCCCATACCGTCGTAACAAATAATGTTTCTTGTATTAAACAACCAGAAATAAACCCAAAATGTCTTTAAAAATCAAAAAGGTGAAATTTTACATTTCATTTTAAGGTACGCATTAAAAAAATAAGCATTTGGAATAACTGAACACAGAAAACATAATTATTTTAAAAAAAATCTATACCCAGTACCTTTAAGGAGGTACCAGAGATGAAACAACACCATAAAACAGCTGAATATTATGTTTCAACCGGCAGAAATCATGAGATTTGTTTTTAATTTTGTTTGTGCTGGAAAATTTGTTCCATTGAGCGATTCTTCGCAATATCAGTAAAGGTGCATGCTGCTAGTCGTGTCCGATATCTACTGTAATTCGATCGAGAGAGTAAGGTAATCAGTCTTCGTGCCGACCAAAATGAAATAGATTTGGTACAAGACAGAAATCATTACGAGCAATGTGAATTTTCCTATGTAAACCATGTGCAAGGTATGTAAATGGGCGTTTACGAAACGGAGGCTTAGGCTCAGGCTCAGGCTCCAGCTCTGTCATCCATATGCTGAAAATATAGGTTGTGGTTTTTCATTGAAGCCGAAACTCTTTTTTTTTTCATTTTCAAACCAGAGAATCTACTTCAGAACCGCAGCCAAAAGCCTCTATTTTTATACCACTTATTTCAGAATGGATTCACGAAATGGAGCCGGAGCCTGAGATGAAGCCCGAGCCTCCGTTTTGTAATAAAACGCCCAATGATAATGGTCTCTCCTTTGCTTCAATGCCACAAATGAATGCATTCAACTTTAATGTCGTGAATCTTCAAATAGATGTGTTTTTGTTGTTATCTTATTTTGAGAATTTGCCCTTCGATAGCTGAGGGTTATCAGCTCAGATATAGCGCATAAGAAAAGGTCAGACGAACATTTTATCAGTATTTTGTTTCATGGAACTCGAAGGCTGTTGATACAAGATGGGTGGGCCATGTCACTTCACACACAAGTCGATTGTTTTGGGGTTTTTGATGGTATGTCCAAGCGTCGCAATGTTTCCATTTTCCTCCTAATTATTGGGAAAGTTAAAGGCCCACATCTCGGACAACTCCCTGCATACGCCTTATTCACGGCGCATCGATCTTGTCACCTTTATTGTCACCTTACCCGTTGGGAAAAGATAACTCCATTTCTAAAAGGAAAACGGGTACCAGACTATGATTTTGAATCCAAGCCTCGGTTTGAATGTAGGGAGATACACGGTGAATAAGGTGCATTAGCGCCGAGCTTAAGTAGACAATGCTGTGGACTGGAGGCAATGGCCTATTGCTTGGATCTCTCGTGAGATGGGTTCCTTGGCATTTTCACTTTATCTCTCCCTCCTCGCTCAAACCACCATGTTGACCCTTCTGCATCTCCCAGTGAAAATGACCATCTTACCGGTATGAGAAACAACCACCACCCGGTCACGAGGTGATGATGCTATGATGCTAGTCCTATAGGTGTACCTAGGACTAACTGGGATGTTACCCTAGTGGCCACGGCAAGCTAGAGCACCAACATCCCTCACCGAGACTACAGAAAAGAGGCACAGGCTTTACTCCCCTCTTCCCTCGCGACATCTCAAACCCCGAACTCATGTCGAGATCACTACACACACGGGCAGGTACTATGGTTTAATTACAGACGACTTAAAGGTCCTGGTGTCAGCTCCTGATATGAAATCCCTGGACTTTATTGATCTAGGCATTCTATAAATGGAAAGTCATTAAGGCTGGTCGGTTTTTATTATTCGAGGCAGTGTATAGTATCGTACATGGATGAGATATACAGAACCAGTCAATATTCTGTATAGCTATAGGATGAGTTGACTCATCAGAGGAATATGGTGGCTATTTTGTACTCAGTGCGCATTAATAAACACGCCCACCGTCTCATTAAGAATCCTGTATAATAATATAATTATGAACAAATCCTCCTTCTGTAATTGTGGGGACGGTCACAGAACCACGATCGTCAGAATAAGTCGTGAGGGCAGAAACGTTGTGAGGACAGGAACAGGTCCCAATTGTTCTTAACAATTCTTAAGCAATTGTTTTCTTAGGGACAATGACTATTGTTTTGGCTGCCATTCTGTGGAACGGAGTTCTATTATCTGTGTTATTTTGTTAAAAGGCTTCGTACTTGTTATCTTTATACTGCTGACACTGTTGATCAAGTCCTTGCTCTATGATGGTATATATTCCTTCTCACAGACGTTGTAGCGCCTTAGTATCTCCATGATCACAATTGCTTCAATTCATAATTTCATTGCATGATAAAATAATGTGGGATTTCCTTGTTGCAAAGAACGTATATTGACGATCAATCATTTATGAATAAACATAAGAAAACGAAACTAAATCGAAAGAGTCAACATAAGCTCAAGCCTGCTCCATAACATGGCTCTTGCCAAAGAGAATGAGTATTTAAAGATGTCAACAACTGGATATCTTACAAACAAATTCTGATGATTAATATAAAGAAGAATTAATATAAATATACGAATAATCTATTCGTAGATTAATCGAAGATGATTAATATAAATTACTCGTATTCGATTATTCGATTATTCGAATCGATATCAAAGAAGAATAGCATACCCGAAAATCGATGAAAAATGCCCCCAAACCAAAACCCCAGTTTTGTATTAGAGAATGTCCAGAATGTATAACAGGTAGAGTCCAATCTTCATGCACTATCATCACCCGTTCTAAATGTCCCGAGTCGAACTTTCCGAAAATAAGGTTCACTATCAACACCGAGTCAGATTGTCTTGCCGTCTTCTTTTCCAAGTCGCCCGGGACATTATCGGACCCGAAAATAGCTACGATTCAACAATAAAGGTCTCGTGTTTTCAATGTAAGGTGAGCATGAACCTTAACGCGCGGGCACCGACTCGATCCGAACCCGGCCATCACACACCACGACTGTTTCCTGTTTGTCAGGGATTTCTTATTATGTCCCCTGATAGATTATTCGTATTTTTATTTTTTTGTGGAGTCGAGTTGAGATGGATAAAAATGTAACATTGTGACATTATATGGAAAGCGAAAGTGATAACAACGATATAAAGCTATCCGATACGATCCTGCCCGCTGGTCGTGTTGCATTCAAGAAGACAAAAATATCAAAAAAGTGCATTGCACTTTAGGGACATAATACAATCTCAAAAATAGCAGTCTGTGATTATGAAAACAAATGTTTTGTCTGCTTAGTGCTCAGATCTATGGGGATTTAGAAAAGAAGTTTCCAACTCGGGAAAAATATCGAATTTTAAATGAAATTTTGCCATGGTGATAGTCAACGTCAACTGCAATGATTTGGAGGAACAGAATAATTGACGCTCACCTGTAAATTGTATCAATTTGTTTTAATTTGTTCCGGTGGCTGAAATAGAAACTCGGGTGCATTTTACCTTCAAATATCAGGGGATTTTGGGAATCGAAACATTCAAGTGTACATGTGAAAGGTGTACGCTACAGTCGTGTACAGCAGTCTAAAAAAATTAATTTCTTGTGAAATGCTTTGTTTTGTAATACATGTTGTGCGTTTAATGTGATTTTAACGGATTCAAGATGTATTATAATGCTTTAAGAAAACTCCGAATGATCATGCACACGTATGCGAATATTGAAATTCTGGGACCAATTTCATCACCAAAATTTGCTTAAGCACAAAAACCCTTGGTAAATGAAAATAGTAGGACTATGTCAGCCAAAATTCCTTGTGAATGTTATGCTCAGCAAACAATGGCCGAATACGATTCAGAAGCAGATAAGCATCACCTGAAAATTTTGTTGGCAATCCTGTTTGATCAAGGAAGACCTGTCGTGCTTAAGCAGTTCTAATTGGCCCCTGGACTTTACGCATAGCGGGAATATTTTGAGTGTCAGGCCTGAAGGTGAAACGGTAATTACAAGAGCTCTTCTCGCTTTGATTGGCAAAGTGATTGAAAAGGGAGAACATCTTTGATGCATTTTCCATGGTACGAAAACAAAAGAAGAAGAAGAAGAAGTCGTGAAGTGAAAGGCTAAACTTGATTTTGATTTGCAAGAATTGACAAAGGATTCACAAATGAAAACTCAATTTGATGATTTGGTTTACTTTAAGCTTTACAAGTTCCCCCTCCAAAAGAAGGGGCTCCATTGTATTACAAGTTGTACACTGTACAAAAACATAGTTCCCCTGTTACATAACAGTAAACTATCTATGTGATATGCAAAAACACTTGCAAAGAGTAAAAATACAAAATGGATTGCGCTCACATCGGAAACATGACTGTGACCAAATATTTGCGATGTGCGATGTCCCCCTGTGCCACCATAGTACACGACGCCTTCTTAAGACTGTTGCCAAGCAACGGGAATTCTTCTAAATGTATCGGTCTGGCGGAATCACTATATGACAAACCTGTTATTGGGATTTAATTAAGCTTCTGGTTTGTATAAAGGCGACATTTAAACAGGAATTAACTCTAGCTTCAAATGACTCGCTAAGCATTTTTATTTGTGGAGAAATTAATCCTCTGCATGTTTTGATTGCGTCTTCGCTTCCCCGCGCCGTAAGTTTAAGTCGAACCCTTTAAGTTCCGATTTCTCTGCCAAATACCATGATGCAAAATACTGTTAGAAAATATTAAAAGATAAGAAAGCCAATTTGATATAGCAATAGAATCAGAAAAAACTATTCATAATAACAAACATGAAAAGCATATTAAAATTTGGATATGCCAAACATTTTCATTAACGGTAAATTCTTTCTCTGAATAACAACTTCAACAATACAACAATATCTTTTGCCTTTTTTGTGTTTTTGCTTCCCCTTAAAAGTGGCGCCCGGAAAATTAACGTGCCCCCCCCCCCCCCCCCACGATACGCCACTGCCGAGCAAAACCGTTAAACTGAATACAAACTGCTTTTATAGAGTTAGGACGGCCTGACGTTTCGATCCTCGGAGGATCTTTCTCAAAGGCTTAACACTTTTTCTTCAGTTTCTGTCAATGAAATCGCTTAATGCTAAATGTTTGGGTATAATATCAAGTTGGCTCCTATAGACCTAGCCTACGAGAGTTTGGCTTACGGAGAGTCTCAGTAGAGACGCAGAGGAATGGATCATGACTTGGTATATCAATCCATGGAGCAAAGATTCTAACATTAATTATACAACAAGCACCTTAGGGGCCGTCTATAAAGTACGTACGCACGAAATGCAGACTTTTCAGACTCCCTCTCCACCGTACACATGGCATATACGCATTCCCCTCCTCGTGCGTACGTACTTTAGGGACAGCCACTTAAGTTATTTTTAATGGCAGCGTACAGGATTTGCAAGGCCTCCAAAACAATTATTGAGTTTTGAGACAGAAAATGGACTCAACAGTTCGTAAACAGTGAAGACAGTCACCATGGGAAATCTTGGTTCATCAGATACTGGGTTTGTCAAGGAAATCAAGATTTAGTGTCTTTTTAAAAGATTGTTCTTCCGAACGATTTAGTAGCATTTCGAAATCGTGGTGAATGATTCGGAGGGGGGGGGAGATTATTTCGGCCGTATTTCTGCTATCCAGACGAACAAAGCGTAAGAAGGTACATGAAACAATGTCTGTAAGGAAGTTTAAGACCTTCACTTCTGTTTAAGTACCAAATTCAGACAAAACGCACATCTTTGCAAGTCCTATAGGCCTATATGCTTCCTTTAATATACATATAATGTTTGTAACTGAAACGTTTAGCTTTTTGGTACTTTTTTTATAAGCACTACTAAAAATTCCAACAGTTGCCTTCAATTTCTTGGACCCATGTATTCATCCCTTATGAGCTAAAGTATAGTCACTGATCTTCGGAGAGTAATCAAAGTAATTGAGTTTGCGTTGCTTTCCCCACCTCTATCAAGACATCGTCTGACACTATAGACATGCATACACCTACACCATCTTCTTCCTATCACATACATCCACATGCAAAGCAATCCCACTCTCTTGGCGCATGAGAAAGCTATCTACGGTAGACAGCAAACACGGCGATATGTGAGTCACGAATGCTTCAGAAAAAAAAGAGGTTGTAATACGATCCTTCAGTTTGTACTGAATGCCTTGTATAATAAGGATCGATATAACTTACTGTCAGGGTATAGGCTTAATATCACAAACCCACCATGCGCTGCTTCACTTCCGCAAAAATACAACAAAACAGAAGAAATGATATAAATCTGAAAAGAAATGTATTATGAATCTTCACTTTCCGGGGGCTTTTCGATACAATATTCATCTCACATCTTTCTACCCCCCTTTTGAAAGAAGAATGTTATTTAGTCCTCCGTGAGTCCATTGGGGGCTTGTATGCACTGTATTGTGAAATGATGCGGTTTGGCTTCGGGGATTCTTGAAATGTCAGGTTTTCTTTGGCCGAAAAGGGTATTCCAATATGACCGTAACTTGATAATGCACTACTGAATAATACACTCGGCTATTATTCTCGCCACGCGTATTCTAGAGGCTGTACACTAGTACACAGCTTTCTGGCTGTCACAATAGCATATTGAGTGTCATTATTCCTCTGCAAGAAGCAGTCGAGGATATCGAGAACTGGCTTAGCATTCCTCTACTGTCTAGCGAGACGGAAGGATCACGGCTTCCCTTTTATTCAAAGGAATCTGCATTTATAACCTCGTCGTGAAACAGGTTTCTTTTCTTTATGACGTGTCAACATTTGTAATAGTTTGTTTGTTAGCCGGCAAGACACGGTTGTCAGTCGGTTGGACAAAGCTGAATCACTCATTATTAACCACAGACTACTTGGGTTATCCTTCAAGAGCTGAGGACTAGTATTACAGCTCGGAAAGCTCCTCGTGTTGCCACATTACGGTAGGAAGACGAAACTGGTTTGTCTGTCACCAGCAGCTGCATATTGGACATTACTACTGCTACTGCATTGAAGTACAAAAACCATACAGGGTTGAAACTTAGAGACACTGGAGAACATGGTCAAATGGTGTACATCGCTGCGAGTAATGGAGTGACAAACCAATGGAATAACTATCCTCAGACTCCAAAAAAACAGCGTTTCCTTTGCCAATTCACACATCTGCTCAACCCCTGAACTTTGACCTTTTCTCGATGTCACTTTGACTAAAGTGAAGTCTGCAAGAAGGCCCCCAAAATCACTGCGACTTTCTCCATTTACCGCTGTGGGAGAAATCAAATTGGATATTTTTTCATCCGGAGGAGTTGTACTTTAAGATGGCTAAATTAGCCCTGACTACAACGGTTTGGGCTTACACAGCAAGGCGACGCCATCGTTCCAGTGTTCATCACATCAACGGTATGTCTATATAGTCCCCGCTCATAGTCCTGCAGAAATATTCCAGAAACCAATTTAGAGCGAAACATGCTGAATTTCTTCTCATGATTTGTCTATTAAATATGTGGAAAGCGACAAACAAAACAGTGCCTGTCCCGGTAGTGCTAGCTCTGATCAATCAAAATATACGGCGTGTGAGTCAACTTGACATGTTTTGGTCCATCGATAATTTTTTTCCAGCACCATGAAGCATCGAATCTTGATAGAGACAAAAATGATATCCCTTTAGAGGAGAATATGGGCGTTCACGAAACGGAGGCTTAGGCTCAGGCTCACGCTTAAGCTCAGGCTCCAGCTCTGTCATCCACATGCTGAAAATATAGGTTGTGGTTTTTCACTGAAGCTGAAACTCTGTTTTCCTTTTCAAACCAGAGAATCTACTTCCGAACTGCAGCCAAAAGCCTCTAGTTTGATGCCCGTTATTTCAGAATGGTTTCATAAAATGGAGCCTGAGACTGAGCCCGAACCTCCGTTTCGTAAACGCCCTTGTGTCTGCAGTATTCTGAAATCTGAATAATATTCAGATATAAATCTTCATGATTTTTTCAACTTATCATTGTAGTATGTATTGTTGTTTTTTCACCTATCTTTGTAACTTTCCATAATTATAGCCTACCTCTCTGTAGTCAATATATATTATGTAGGAGAAGGTATTACTAATTAAGTGATTCGATAATTCTTAAGGAAGGCAACTAAATCACGCTAAGGTCTAATCATGAGAACACGAAGAGATCAATATGCCCAAGGGAAAACCCGAGAGAATCGTATGCACACGGGCTAGGGGGTGGAGTGGCAAGCCAATCACCATAGTACGTAGGCCTACACTCTGTGGGATTCGAACCCGGGACCTTATGCGCGGAGAACAAACCGCTAAGTCTTTACCTTATCCTAACCGAATTGTTTCAAACAAACGAACACAGATAATCGACAATTTGGAATAGGCCTACTGCCAACATAGGGCTGAATAGCTCAGTTTGTGTGAAAACGCCGGTACTGTATTCCGGAGGTCGCAGCTGGTTGGTTCGAATCCCGCGCCAGTCAATTCTTCTCTAGTTTCAATGATTAAAACAGATAAACTGGGTCATTTTCCCTTGGGGTTATTTTGGTGATTATACATTTCTTAAATACGAAATTTAAAGAATCCTGGAGGTCTATTCAAAGTGCGAAAGGGGATGGATCAGTATTAAAAATCATGGACTAATGGAATGGTGGTTTATTGTAACAGTTGTTCGTTTTATATGTCAAACCAATAGACCGAAGATAATAACATAAACTTGTGACATGTTGATAGGTCGCTTTACAATAATTATCACACCACGCACGAGTTTCTTCGTGCATTTGAACGATTATTCCAAATGTCCAGGGACCTGAACCGAAATATCTAGCGTGATTTGGCAAGAGGCCGTTTCAATTAATGATGATAATAGTTTAAATACCTTGGTCAATGGAGACTCCGAGTTCTTATCATTTCTACGCTGAAGAAAAGTAGAATTAAAGTTCCGAAGAATGAAAATTTAGTGACGCACTGCCCAGTTTGGCATTCCATGCATAGCTTCTTGTATTCGTGAGGCTCGGAATTATTCTTTTGGGGAATGATCTTACTGTAAATCCAGTTAAAAGATCTGACAACACTGGATCTAGCTATCAGAAAACAGCCTGACATCGAATTGAATAATTATGATGAATTCTTGAATTGGTCAATTTTATTTTCCCATGCGCATTGAACACACTTGGCGTCGAAATGTATGCACAATAATTATAAGCATCATCGATATTTTTCCTAGTTATAAATTCACCTTTAACAGCACTCAGGGAGAGAACAGAATTGGCGGTAAAAAATACACCCGAGGGAGATATCAAGAATTCAGGAGTCTTTTTTTTTTTTTAAAACAAGAGATCATTCTAACGTCCAGGCTAGAAATCCTTGCCTTGGTTGGGAAATGGTTTAGGAAAAGATGAAAGGATCATACTGCACGGACGAGAGAATTATAGTGCATAGTCGGTGATAATGTCTCCCTAACGTATATCGTTTGCCAGTAACCTTATCATCATCTGCACGGTACATAGTCAAACAGGTGGATTAAAGTACGTTTGCAATTTCGATGAAACGATCGCTATGTAATCATCTGCAGCTTTAACGTTAGAGCCTCTGTCCATTTTTGTTAAAGGCAAATGTGTGACGTCAGTTCCTGTCATGCCTTATTTTAAGGTAATTTCATAATTTTTGATATGGTTCACGTTTTTTGTTTAAGAAAGCAGATTCATGGGTAAAAATATCAGGAACGATACAATAATAGTCATCTGTGAAATTCTCACTCCCATACGATGCCCACCTTTTGAGAAAACAGTGAAAAACGCCCAAGAAAATTTGTTTTTTTGAAGTTTGTTCACCGCCGGTCATTATATTTTGATCTTCTGAAGATCAAAATTGTTTTTGATTATTGGTTTTACTCTTTTCTGGAGAAATACAACATCTCGGGCAGGAAAAACCCTCGTACGTTTCAACCATCACCACCTTTATACCCTGTAAGTTATTGGTAAATATGTAAGTTATTGGTAAAAAAGATTTCTGTTTCGGTATGATACCAAAGAATGACAGTAGTACATTGAAACATTTTAAGTAGGATTTGAAGCTTTGCATGGTGGAAGTCACGTAAATAAGGAAAGGTTTGCGGAAACAACATGTATAAACTCTTTTCTAGAAGTGTGGTTCTGAAAAGAACCGGTGAGAAGTTAGATCTCGACGCTCCGGCCAGTGTACTCTGGCCGTCCTCAGAAGAGTGTGTAAAACATGTTGCTATGTTTGACGACACATTAATTTATTAATCAATTAATTTGATTTCTGTGTCCGAAATTGTCCTTTGCAGCCCTGAACATTGGCGGTAACATGGCCGGGCGAGAGCAGGACCGTCGAGTCAACTTCCCTCCCGGACGGGTCAACCTTGAGGGGACAGAATCACCCAATGACACCGAGGATGAAAGCCGGCAAAATGAGGTAAGTATACAGGGTGTCCCAGAAAAACGCAACACTGTGTCGGGAACCATTTTGTTAACATTAAACTGTTTATCACTTCAAGATTCAGCTATATGATACACAACCATGTCTTGGCTATCACCTTGTAGAATTTAAGCAAAATCGAGCTGAAATTGGCGAAAATGAATATGACCAATTGAAAGAGTACTCTTTAAAAACAAATTTACAGTATTCAAGAATAAGTGGCCAATACACACATAATGTGCATTGAAAGAAAGATGAAAATTGGATTTTGAGGTTGAGTGATTCAGTCTTAGTTTTTTCTCTCAATTAATTCAGTCCGAATTCGCTTAAATTCTACATGGTTTAGCCAATACATGGCTGTATCATATTTGAGTCTTGAAGTGATAAACAGTTTAATTTTCTTGTAATAGGTCTCGACACAAAGCGTTTTTGGGGACACCCTGTATAGGCCTACATTACCCACACATAATCACAGCAGCATTCTGTTTTCATGCTTACCGTGGGATGCATGCGTCGAAAACAGTAAATAGGGGCCTGGGTTTATTATTTGCGATCACAACAGGAGCGAAATGTCGCGAGGTGTTATTTCTGATCTTATCCATCGACAAACAGACGATATTTTGGTTTGATTTAAAATCTCTCAAAATCTCCCGGGTCTTTTTCGACTAAAATAACAGGAAAACACGTCACAGAATCAGATTATATCCTCAACAAATCAAGTGGACCACTCGATCAAATTCAGGCAATCGTTATAGTAGTGAAAGTCAGTCTATTAATGAACAGTCAATAAACCGACCAATCAGCGTTGTGGAAATCAGTCTATTAATGAATAGCAAATAAACCGACCAATCAGCGTTGTGGTAATCAGTCTATTAATTAACAGCCAATAAATCGACCAATCAGCGTCGTTGATCAGTGTACGGTGACGTATTTACCATCACGTGATAGCAAGTGTGCATGTAGTACCCCAGTCGGTTTTTCGTGTGGTTTTTTTTTTTTTTTGTAGTTTGCCAAAATGTCAGAGTATGCCCACGAGAGCTGTATAGAATGTCAATATAAATACCAAAGTAACGGTGCATTTCAGCTAGACAAAATACAAGACTCACATGGGAAAATATTTAAGTCAACAGATATATTCAATAAAACATCCATGCATGCACCCAGCATCATCAATGCTATAAAGCTAGTCTAAGAAAATACCAATTGTATGCAACATAGCAAGTGATTTCGGGCAAACGATGGCTGGTCTCATCATTTCTATTCATCTCAATATTGTATGTTTTAAATTAATAAATGCTAAAGACTAATTGTATGGATTTCAAAGACAAATTTAAACAAGTAGCCAATGAAGAAATGACGTAGGCCTATGCTAGGATCACCATCACTGCTTTCAAATAATAGACCGATCCAGTAAGCCCCGCCCCATTTTGCATTGACCAATCACAGCCGCGAAAATCTGATCACCAATTGCAGCAGCCATTTTGGTGATCTCATGCTGGAGATCGCGGTATTGATTACTGCGGTGTTTACGTTTACGAACTGGAAAAACAATAAATACCGTCCTCTGTAAGTGCAGCACAATTCACAAGTACAGTATCTTTCTGCTACAAATTGATGGTGTTTATATTTCCATTGCAATTCTAACTCTCGATGGCCTGGTAAGAGAGGAAATGTACATTTGTGACCTTTTCCAAAACCAGAGTCCCATAGAGATAAGTGCTTTCGGTGATGGGCGTGCAACGCGTGTTGGCGATCGTGACACGTTACGCGCGCGCGTGTGCGTCGTTGCTTGGCCGTTGCTATGGTGGGCGTGGCCTACTGGATCGGTCTATTGTCAGTCACAGGACCAGATAGTATTCAAATTGTAACCATGGTCACTGCCTACAACGACCAACGAATAGAATAAACGGCTGCGTTCGAGCGGTTACTCCCGGTAACACGAGTGTGATGCGCGCGCAATACTCTCCGGTGCAGGAGTATACTCCCCAACGCTGGAGAGTATACTCTCGCTGACCCGAGTGTCGTACTCCGGCCGTTCGAGCGCTCAGGAGTATACTCGTGTTAACACGAGTAGCTCGCTCGAACGCAGCCTACATGTCAGCAGGGATTTCTCTGGTTTGTAAATATCATTTGTAAATACGGGTGATTTCAAATACATGTTTTGCGTCACCAAGAATTTGGAACGCGTTAATATCAAACATGATGTGCGGAATCTGTCGACCCTTCCATACGTGCTTATAGGGTCGATAAATTTCGTGAATTGTGATTGGTCAATGCATTGCAAACTATTGGTGGCGCACTCTTTGGAATCGATCCACAAATTCAAACCTCGGCTCCGGCTCCGGCTCCGGCCCCGGCTCCGGCTCCGGCTCCGGCTCCGGCTCCGGCTCCGACTTCATTTCGTGAATCAATTTTAAAATAACGAGTATCAAAAAAGAGGCTTTTGGCTGCAGTTCGGAAGTAGATTCTCTGGTTTGAAGATGCCGGAGCCTGAGCCGGAGCCGAGGTTTGGAAAAGGTTCATTTTGTGACCGTTTTAACCTCGCACAAACGTCGTTATTACAGGACCTTTATCAAACAGAGAACTCGTTATAACCGTGTGATGTTACGAAATGTTCATTTATAACGAGAGGTGCATGGTTATATTAATTCATGTTCATGTTTCTTAAACATTTTGTTTTCTCCTGTTGATTCTCAGCAGAAATGCCATAGCCTTTCCAGATTTTATCTTGGAAGTTGTCGTAATTTGATATATTCATCATGCATTTCAAACGAAATAACCAAACAACAAACACTTTGCTTTTAAGAAATGATGCTAAATACCCTTGACCGCTTGGGATATTTTGATTTTCCTTTTATTAAAGCGACTATTAGACATCGATATTTTGTAATGAACTCCCACAAAATGATTACATCATACAAACGTTTAGATCTATACTGTACATGCATGTAGGGACTAGCGACAGAGCGAGTGCAGTTTAGTGTTATTGATTTTGACCAAATCCAGACGGTTGTACTGAAATGAGGATTATTTTTGATGAGTGGCATAACCGTGAACAGTTAGGTATAGACGATGGTTATTATAATTATGTGTAGAGATATGGTTTAGCTTGTACCGTGACGGATATGTTAATAGCCTGTCATACTTCGACATGTTTTTAATACACGGTATTACGTTAACATACATTTTCGCATTAAGGGCCATTATGATGTGTGGGTGACGTGTAAATGATGAGGTTTCACGATGGCTCTTAGGCTTTTCCAAATGGCATGAAAATTTCAAATCAACTCGTGAACATGAGACATAATGCATGCAATTGGCAAATGTATAATGATTTCAAGACGCACTACGTTCGTTCGTAACTCGAGTTACGAAGGATAACACATCGTTGTAGAACTGCAATGAATCATAAGTCCTACGATTGATAGTAAGTTATGATGAGTTTGCTGAAATCGACCCCGGTATGGACTTGTCCCTTACCAAAATGATGCATTTCCATAGCAACTTGACAAGAATCAAAATGTGGCTTTGCCCCATATGTCGTATATTAACATAGCTAGAGTATATCACCAATTTGCTCTTTTGGATTCAGTTGCTATCATTATATTCATAACGGTTGACCACCAACCTACGCACTATAGGCCTACATAATCTACATCATTATAATGATGTTCTTTTTAAGTCAGCGATTTTTGCTCTGTCCGATTCTGCGCCCGTCGTCTTCGTTTTTTGAAACATCAGCTCACGCTATACGGCTCGGGATTTCTTCTCTGTCAAAAATGGATGTACTGAAAACCAATACGAAAAGAAAGGATAGAGACAGAAATAACGCAAAGCCGGAGGCAGAGCCTAATTCTCCATTAGAATATTCGTCACTTGAATTCTTCCATTGCGGCTCATTTAATTCACTCAATTGTCTTATAATTTCATTCCCTTCGAAATTATCTGCCATTCTCTGTTTCCATCGGTGACTGAGAACAAAAATAGGTTCACAGTAAACATAGAATAAATTCATTTTAATTTTTATTGGAGGTTAAAGGTAGTATCATACTTTGGTAAGAAACCAGATTTATGTATAACTTACAAGGTATGAAGATATGGTGGTGGTAGAAACATACCGTTAAAATGTTTCCGCCTGAAATGGTGTATTTATCCAGAAATTAGTAAAACAACAACCGGAAATCTTTTTGATCTTTAATTAAAAGATCAAAAATAAAAGAGAAAAGACTTAAGAAATACTGCGGCTGTTTTTCACTGTTTTCACTGGGCACCGCATGGGACTGCAGTTTTCACAGATGACTGTTACTATATCTGTCTTGGTATTTTCGCCCATGAATCTGTATTTCTTTGCTAAAAACATGATATTAGCTTTAAACGCGAAGGGAATATTTTGGGTTTTTTTCAAAAGCCTGAAATCATGTAATTAATTCAATTAACAAAAAAAAAACCAGTGAAATTCCAATCTGTATTTATTTCCAGAATTTTCTCCGAGCTTGGAAACGTCAAATTCGCGAATATTTCGAGGTAAGTACACACAATAATCCGTCTTATTTCACACCATTTTCATCTCAAGTTGGTGGAGACGAAATCACATTTGCACTTGATCATTATAAAATAAATGACAATCATATCAAAATGATGTTGGTTAGACGCTCTCGGGGCATGTTATGCATGGTTCATTTCTGTTGTCTTTGAGATGGAAACAAATGGACCTAACCATAATTAAAAGTTATAATCGGAAAACGGAAAAATTTACCTTTTCACTTACCTAAATGAGCCACAAACTATGCGGGTTATATTCAAACAATCCCGCTCCAGTCCATTTTTCTATGTTTACCTTCTCAATGACTTAACAATTCACGACTCAATTTCCCTTATGGTTATTCGACGAGGCCGTTTTTCTCCAAATATTATGTTTTAATATTATTATGTCTATTGGATATAATGCACCTTGATTATAGTCCAAAAAGAAAAGAGGAAAACAAGAAACAAGGGGAAAAGGAGAGAAAAAAACGGAAAAGAAAAAGAAAATATCTAGCTTCTTGTACTAATTGCACTAGCGGGGAACGAGGTCCGCTCTATTTATATACATCGTGGGACAAAAATAGAAATTCCAAGGCTGGGACCTGTCTTCAAAATTTGAGATGCAGAAGATAATTAGGATTCATATACAGGCAAACCATAATAATACACGTTGCTATCAGTTGAAAAGGTAGAATCAAACTTAATAGAAATGAATATTAAAATGATACAAATTTTAAAGGTTTACTGTAATCAAAACTCATATGAATTAAATACATCTGTATTGTTATAAAACTCAACCTGTCTATCATTGTTTGTGCTAAGAAATATTGCATGTAGAAAAAGGAGGTATTTTAGACCCGGCCATAATTTCGCACCCCACTTTTCGCGACAAAAAACCTTGTTTACGTCACTAGTGTTGTAATTATATATTTACAAAATTCCATATATAGGTTTTATTTGTGTTAATGGAAAAAGATAAACATCCAAACGTCATAGCATTGTTGTTACGTCTCTGTTTTGCTCGGTAAATTCCCGCGCGAAGCTTGATAATCACGTGGACGTCATAATGTTCACTCCGACGGCCGTTCAATGTTGTTATCATTTCTCCTGTTTTCGGTGCTTTTCGTGTGGTCACATTATACACAATGCAATAACAAGCATGCACATGCAACCCGAGATTCGCGGAGTCCTTCTTTGATTATTTCTCCCTTGCCTCATAATTTTAAATGAGTGGATTTTGCCCGTGCATGTCTGCAAGGACCGAGCCCTTAGAGGTGATCGTGTGTCGGTTGAATGGCAGAATGTACGGTGGGATCAAAATGGAAATAATCAATACATCGATTATTTACAAACATTTTTCGGTGATTATTTCTTTTCAAATATGTATTATCAAGAAGCATAGATAAACCGAACAGAATTGTCAGTGACCGAGCCATGCAGTCACAGACAAGCGCCTAAAAAATTACACAACTTACTACAGATGTGAAGACTGATGGACTAATGTATACATTCCATGTGATTCGTGATAAGTAATAATTGATCATGTTCGAATCGGTATACGCCACTCGTAAAGGTACAGTACAGGATTGGTAACATACCCAAACAGAAATGTTCACAGATTTACGTATTACTTTCAGGGCATGAAGATAGTGCTGGTAGAAACATACCGTTAAAATATTTCCATCTGAAATGGTGTATTTATTCAGAAATTAGTAAACAAAGACTTAAAACAGTTTCGATCTCAGGGTAAGATCAAAACCATTCTTTATGTTTTATTAAAAAAAATGAGTCGAGTTTTCGCTACTTTCTGATGAACCTGATGTCCGATTGAGCTCAAATTTTCACAGATTCATTATTTCATGTACATGCTGGATTAGATGTAGAGTGCTGTTCTGTGACCATTACCATTCATGTATCATACCTCTAAGTGCATTTGCGAACGGGGTCACTGAAATAATGAACCAAAAAAATGGAGTGGATTTTGATTGCTCTTTGATAATTCTTCCCTCCCTTATGTCAATTTTAAAAGCTCATAACATCGAGAGTTATATTTGTCAAAAATATTCCTTAAAGTAATTTTTCTTCCGTAAACATCAGTAAAGCATAGTATTGTACAGTGGTAAATAGCATATTATACAGAAAAATAATGTATGATACTTGGAGCAGCGTTCAAAATGAAATCGACCAATCGCACTAATAATTATACCCGTTTATAGAACAGCAGTGTCACTTTCTTATAAAGATCATGTCCAAAACTTACAAGCTTAAATTTGTTCATCGCTATCAGTTACGATGACAAGAAAATCACAGAAAAAAAACACACTTGTAGTGCCTATACCGTGCTTCGACCGCGTGTCCCTGACTTGCAATTGCGGGCACTTTATTCGAAGGTGAAGTGTCTTTACATAATAAGTCTTTCTGGTCGAATTCGCCGCGTCATCCAATAGCGGCCCATGGAGGTGATTTGGTTAGCAAATTGTGGACAGTTGTAGGTCAATCGATTGGACGTCAGTCTATAGATTGGCATGCTAAAGGGGAACGTTTACCGTTAAAGGTTTACTGTAATCAAATTTGGGAAAGGGATTTAACATTCTTGCTTGATACATAATTACAAGTTTTATAAAATTAAGTGTTTAATTTTGACCAAAAAATAAAAATAAATAAAATAAAAATAAATGAATCAGTACATGTATGCCCCCCAATAAACAAATCCCACTTGGAACCGATCCACGCAACAATTGCTTGTGACGTCAAGTATGGGCTCGCACCACAGTATACTGCGTGACGTTCTGTATGTGACGTAAGCAATGTTTTTCGTCGCGAACGCGGGGTGTTAAGTTATGGGTCTAAAATACCTCCTTTTTTTCTATAAACAATATTTTTAGCACAAACAATGATACACAGGTTAAGTTTTATAACAATACAGATGTATTTAACTTCATATGAGTTTTGATTTCAGTAAACCTTTAAGTGAAACACCATCGGACGTTTGCTCACGTCAGCCTTCTTTGACGATATCAATATATTGAACAATAATTTCCCATTTCCTTCTCCTAATCCATGCCGATTTTTTGCAATCGAATTTTCCTTTCAGAACAAAAATAACTTGTTGTATTTCCTTTTTTTTCTTTCTTTTACTTCCTTTAGATTTGTGCAGTTTTTCTTTTATTCTTCTTTACTTTTCAAAAATTTACCTCATGCCTCTTATTTCATTGTATTTATTCTGTAATTGCCTTTATTTTCAAACGTCTTTGGTTTTCTTCAGTGAATGAACCCTTTTTTAAAGGACATATATAACAATATTGATCGTTGTCCTTCGGTTTGTGGTATTATTCGAATAATTGAAGGGTCACTTGGCAACTTTTCTCTGGGATTATTGCAGTATGAATAAATCTTGATTTGATTTGGTTTTTCTTTTCGACAGACCAAATTTGCTGAGGCTGACTTTGTTATTGATCCAGAGGGCGACAGAATCTACGCGTGGAAGGTAATAAACGGGCTTGAATTAAGACTACTTGGTGCGATTCAGGAATTAGACCATGAAATCATGAATGTATACTGGCCATCTTTGAGAAAAGAAATCTAAGCTTGATCAGGTTGGATTTGAACCTCCTACCTACAGCTTACTGAAAATGACCAAATGCTGGAACACCATACATGCACGTGTGCCTTAATACTTTGAGATATAAAGTCACGGGTTGCTATCCGACCAACATGATCTAATTATGATTGTATATCATAACGATAGGTTTTGGTTCTGCGCAGATTGTTTGAATGCCTATTTTGCAACTTACACAATGCAGAATAAAAAAATGTTGTGCGTTGACAACCTATGATGTATTTCATATCAGCTGCAGTACATAGAGCTGTTTGGAGATGCAGGGGACGTGGCATTGCATACAGAATATATCACATAATTATATTATTCGGCAAAAACATATGTTGGAGTGTTAATTCGTCTGTATTTTTTTTTTATAATTGTTGGTTATCTTGGGTTTGGGAAAACAACATTCAAATGAATAAATATCATGATTTTTAATAAATGCATATCATTCAACTAAGCTTTGAAATTTCCGATCAGGGTCAGTGTTTGCGTTCAGGTGAAAACGACGAAACTACGGCTTTGATTTATCTCAAAATGGATTTTGTTTTTTGCAAGTTCATAATGGTGTTTGATTTCACTTGTTACAGCCGAGGTGCTGGCGCGCTATTTTAGGTTGTCGAAATAATTCACTTGTCTCCAGAATGACTGGATTTCACAGTGAAATACATCAGGGAAATGTTGGTTCTAGTATAATCATTTCAGTAATCAATTGTAAGCTTTCGAAAAGATCAACCCGATCCTATCTAATCCAGTACTATTTACATGTACTTCTGAACATAAGGGTTATTTATACTCACATGCAGTACAGACTTTAAATAGAAGACGGAGCCCTCTATACTCCAACGCCCATCGCTTACATCAAAAATAATTGACTGAAATGTTACCGTTCAGAAAACAACTTGTAATCAGCTCTGTGCATTGAGTTAATCCGCTGGCAATTTGTTTTGCTAATGGGCCTTTTAACTATGCAAATAAATTATGAAATTGAGTACAGCATCATAAACACTAATGATATATTATTAATCTACTCAAAATCTTCTTTCTAAAATCTTAAGGTGGCCAGCATTTGCTTAATATTCATTCGTTGATGTGCGCAATGTGGATTTAAAGAATTTAGAGCTGACAATGTTAGGCCGTGTCCCATTTCTCTGGCTGCGACCGCAAATAACACACACGTCTATGGAAATGGCTGCAGTCTCTGGCTTAGTGGCTGCCATTGGGACATGCGTAATTTGCAGCCGCAGCCAGAGAATTGGGACAAGGCCTTACCAAGCAAAAAACATGGCAAACTGATGGACAGTTCTATGCTCATTATTCAACTGGGAAGCTAAGCTTATAAGCCCTCATCCCTTTGCAGTCGATGAGGTTTAAATGGACCGAAGTGCTCAGCAAACTTAGCAGGTGGCGCACTCGAGCTAGGCGACGTATCACGGCGTCCGTAATGTGACAATGATAGTCAACTTTATATACGGTGATTCATTTCACACAAGCTGATTTATATTGCCGAAAGTATAGCTTGTTTTCCAAGCACAAGTCCCATGGCACATTGGTAGATTGATGGGTCAAGTGGGTCAATCTCTACCTCTGACTGGACAAGGGTACAACGGTCAACGATTTCCAGCAAACTAACAAAATAAAGGTCCACTCACTCACAAACAAACAAACACAAGCCGCACGTTTGATTTCCACCAAAAGCATGCGAGGGATTAATGTTAGCCACTTTGTTAAAGCCATGCATGTTTAAGCCAATTAACCAACATACTTTCACATGAAAAGAGAAATACACATGTATTATATCAACTATACCAGGCTCCAATTATCATGTCATTCAGGCTAGTGTCACGACGATTTATTTGACAACTCAATGGATTATTAGGAATGAATGATCTTTCCCAAAAGCCAACATGACCAACCATGAAGCGTTCCTTCATGAAGACCAGTATAGAATTGAAATAACAAACACAAACATAATTCCGAACGATATAGAAGTGCTAAAGATAATTACATGGTGTTTCCGCAAACCGATCCACGTACCAATTGTCACCATGCAAAGGCTCAAATCTTTCTTAAAAATAATTTCATCAAATAAAAATATCACTATGAATTTTCCTGTCTTCCCAATCATACGTTGGTAGCATACCAAATATAAATCTTCAAAGATGTACCTATAACTTACAGGGTATACGGATGGTGATGATAGACACATACCTTTCAAATGTTTCTGTTTTAAATGCTGTACGGCCAACGACAGAAAACAGTTTTGATCTTGGGTTGAGATCAAAACTCCTTTAAATGCATTTGAAAATTTGATAATTTTAATATATGACCGTTATCGTATCATTCTTGATATTTTTGCCCATGAATCTGAATTTCTTCGACAAAAACCAGTATTAAGCTACTTTTGTGGGAGAGATAATATGACACAATCATGGTTTTGAGAACTGACTTTAAGTTGGCTCCTGTATTTTTTTTATTTAGTTGAGATGATCGTAACCCTTGGTCTGACATGGGAACATGGACGACCTAAGGTCCCTGTCCCCATGTCAGACCAAGAGTTACGATCATCGTAACTATCTTCTATTGTAATCGTATTATTTCTTTAATCTTCTATTTCTAGGGTTTGGTGACATTTGCCGTCCTGTACAACGTCTGGATGATCATCTTACGAATCGCATTCCGAGAAATGAGAGAAGATGTAAGTTTACAAAAGTTCTGATCAATCCAGACAAATTGGTTTTTAAAAGTCTTCTGTGTTTCCCTGTGTGCACAAAGTCTGCCCAATTATGACTCCCATATCTAACCATTGGTCGTTGTAAATCTGTATTAGTATTTATGTATTAGCCGCAGGTCCACAGCTCAGGAACTATAATAGCATGAGTGGAGGAAAAGAATGTGATCAGACTTTGTGATCAAATTGGAAGTCACAAATAACCCAAGTAAACTACTTCGCCAAAATTTGGAGATGGCATTTGTAATACCTGATGAAATCCGTGCCGTACTGAGGGTACTAAGTTTAGAAACAGTGGAAACACATCTAACACGGTCCTTGATAAAGCTGGATCACCGATAAATCCTTATGGTTAACCGAGGCTCTGGTTTTGGAGATGGATAGGATTTCAACAGCATTTATTGTTATGGGAACAAGAGACTCTTTCGGTGGTGTTTGTGCATTTTTTGTAAATACTAATCAGGTAGGTCTAATCAGGCCATGATCACAAACAGACGAGAAAGATAACACTTTTCGCAGGCAGACTGGCCATTAAATCTCAAATAACCGAACTATTTGCGAACTTTTTCAGATTTTAAATCGGCGAGTGTTTGGCACCGTGGACTTTGCAAGTGACATTATCTTCTTCGTGGATCTACTGATAAACTTCCGTATAGCTTTCCTGGACCAAGGACTGTTGGTAAGGAATTGACCAGTTTGAAAACTCTAGGTGGCGCTAGAGGGATTCTGATCCACCACCGTACAATGTATTTAATAATGGGTTTTTACGAAACCAGGGCCCTTTTCCAAACCTCGGCTCCGGCTCAGGCTCCGGCTCCGGCGCTGTCATCCATATGCTGAAAATGTAGGTTGTGGCTTTTCATTGAAGCTGAATCCCTGTTTTCTTGTTCAAAATAGAGAATCTACTTCCAAACCGTACCCAAAAGCCTCTATTTTGATACCTTTTATTCAAAAATTGAGTCACGAAATGGAGCCGAAGCCGGAGCCTGAGCCGGAGCCGAGGTTTGGAAAAGGCCCCAGGCTTCATGCTAGGCATGGGGCTTATTTTGCTACCGTCATTTGAGGCCCACAAAACGAAATAACGAGATCGGGCCACACTACGAAGCTGAAGAAAGGCCCCAGCTTCGCCATGTATCTCAATAAGCCCTTCATTTTATTTCAACAGGACACAAAATGGCGATAGCAAAGTAAATTCCAAGCCTAGCCCCAGGCCTCATTTCATAAAGGCCTTTAGTTTCCCTACTCCCTGTGGTCTAATTTTCAACGGTTCCTCAACTGGCATTAACATGTCTTGCCCAAATTTGACGTCCATGTGACCGTTCAGATGAGATCCAAATTCAAAATCGCTATTTTTTTGCAAGGTGAATAAGATTAATGCTATTTATTTTTACATTGGCTTAAAACATCCGTCAGCGATTGTTAAAGATACTCATTTTTGTTTTTTGACATTTCTTGTTGACAACAAACCCCTAAATTCGTTCACCGAAAGAAACTATCGTTTGTTTTTTTCAGTTGTCCCCCTAATACTGGTGATCTTTAATCAACTGGTGCTTAATGTTGTGTTGAATGTTGCTTATTTTGACGAAGGGTTTATACTGTGTTTAGGTCAGCGGTGTAAACTCGGAAGAATTCTGACACGTGTTTATGATTCATTGTGATTTGATTTTGATTTTGTTTTTCTCTTGAATTTTTATTTTTTATCTCGAAATTGTGTAGGTGAAAGACCCAGCGAGATTGAGTAAATACTACAGAAAATCCATCACGTTTAAATTGGACATCCTGGCGGTTATACCTCTTGGCACCATGGCTCTCCTATTAGGAGGTATGACTGTCATAGTAGTCTCGTGTTTATCTCCCATTATTATCCCATTATTATATTAACGTGATTTGCCCTCAACGTACACGAGAGGGTCTCATCCTGGATGACTGCGAACTGTGTCATGTACTACGGCGCTCCATTAGTGCCACTTCACTTATGGAGATAACCTCACAATTTATCTATAGCTAAGTCGACTTATAGCGATAAAAGTCAACTTATTTAGATAAGTATTTCATCCAGGCAAGATGACTTACTGAATAGCAAGATGTCGACATGTTCTGATAAATATCAAGCCAAGACGACTTAATACTGAACGAAGAAAGTCGACTAGTGTCCTGATCTTGCAAAGATGACTTACTCGAATTTAGACTGACTATCAGGATAAGACGACTTTTTAGATTCACTTCGTTGACTTGGCCAGATAAATCATCAGATTTGTGTCGACTTCTCGTTTTTATTAAATATCATTTTGTAGAAACTATTTAACATTTAAATAAAAAAAAGTCGATTTAGCTAGATTATACCATGCGGTAAGCTGGATAAGTTGAATGGCACTTATGAAGCGCCGTACTTTACTCATGGAGGCCTGCGATCACTGCCAATGCCGGTAGCATGAAATACGTCAGTAGTCAGTACGGGTCGTGAAGTTGATTATCTTGGTTACAGTCCTTGATTGAGTCACTGAATGTTTTCTTGACGTCGGTACAATTTTCGTTTAGGCCTATATACCCTCATCTAAAAGCTGGAAATACGGCTTGTGATTTGTTTTTGTCGGAGGACTTTGAACTCATGACATTATCTTGTTTGCAATAACAGCCATCCTACGCAGAAACCTTATCCACAAGTCCAAAATGTTGATTCCCACTTTGTGTAGATGAGTTTGCAAAATGGAGCCAATGCCACAGTGGGAGACGAAGTCGATGTTTTCCAATACTATTCTAGTATACTCACCATCCCCACTTTGCTGTAAACACCACCATCAACTTATTCACCATTAGGCCTATTATACTACCAACACTGCTAATATATCCCAGCCTTTATACCAAAACACTCAATCTATGTTTGACTACCCCTTGCTTTGCAGACATAGAAGTAATCAACGTTCCCTTTGAAGTCGACAGCGGTAAGTTTGTTTGTTCATTGGGATTGTTTGATTGTTTGTTTCATTCGTTTCCAAAATTTAAGGTTTACAATACAGGATTGGTAGCATACCCAAACAGAAATGTTCTCAGATTTACGTACAACTTTCAGGGTATGAAGATTGCGCTGGTAGAAACATACCGTTAGAAATGTTTACGCCTGAAATGGTATATTTATGCAGACATTTAATAGTAAAACAAACACCGAAAACAGTTTTGATCTCTGGGTAATATAAATCAAAACCATTCTTCATCTCTCATACAAAAAAATGAGTCTAGTTTTCACTATTTTCTCGTTACTCGGATGTCTGATTGAGCTCAAAATGTTCACAGGTTTATTATTTTCATGCTCATAATTAGACCAGTCAAAAGAATGGCCTTAATGATCTCTGGTGGCAAACACATGTATTCTAAAATACAAACTCATTATGATTCTTTGAAAAGCAACATGAGTGAGAAGGCCAACATCCGAGTGACGCTATACTCCCTAGCAATGAGCTGGGGGGAAAGGGCTTCCCAATTATCGCATAGCCTTGCTATCCTCCCCTGCTGGGTGAAACCAGAAACATGAACATCCCTCCCTGTATTATTTAATACATTTCTGCTGAATAATGTTGGCCAAAGTCATGACAGTGTGTCCTTTAAATATAGCTAGACCCTTCAGTTGTTGTACATGAACAGGGCACTGTGGCATGAATGGCCTATTATTATTTTGAACAATGAGGGCGCCCTATTGATGTCACCTTTTCGGGCTTTTACAAAATGAAGCTTGAGGCTAGGCGTGGAATGTATTTTGCTACCGCCATTTTGTGTCCTAAATTGATTGAATGGCTTGAGATACGTGGCGAAGCTGGAGCCTTGTTTTGGCTTCGTCATGTTGCCCAATTTTTTTTCATTTCGTTGTGTGGGTCTCAAAATGGTGGTACAGTGTGTAGTGAAATGTTAAATCCCAAGCCCAGTCTCAAGCCTCATTTCGTAAAAGTCCTCTGCCAGTGCACATTGCACATAATGGCCTTGACGAGAAACCCGAGGCCAATTTCATAGAGCTGCTTAGCATAAAAATTCGCTAAGCATGACATATCTGTCTCAGAGTAAAAACAGGATTAACAACCAAATTTCCGTCTGTTGTATATCACTTGCAATTCGTCTTTGCGGCTGTTGTTCGCTGACCATGAATACCAAATAAAATTTTCAAGGATGGTTTGTTTTATTGGGCAAGCTATTTTTGTGTTAAGCAATTTTTTGTTCTAAGCAGCTCTAGTGGAATTGGGGCCTCGCTTGTGGCTATAGGCTTGGGACTTGATCACCACTTGAGGCCTACAAAACGAAATGAAGAGATTTGGGCCACATGACGAAAGTGACGCTTTGCCATGCATCTCAATAATACTTATGAAGGGTGATCCTATAATCATGATTGACAGTCGAATTTTCTCGTCATTGGTTTCAGACAATATTCTTATTCCTGTGCTGAGATTGCCACGTCTACTCAAGTGGCACACGATGGAGACATATACATCAATGAGTGACACGTACGTATAATAGCACTTATCACCAGTTTGTGCTCTGATGAGGTCAAACACATTGATAGGAAGGACTGTGTCTAATATGATCATTATTTGGGTCTGTGGGACAGCATACATGTACTAATAATATAGATATCAATCAATATACGACCGTTATTACGACTAGACGATGGACAGCACTGATCATTGACTGGGCTTGAATCATATATTAGGCCCTTATTCACGGTGCATCCATCCTCCATTCGAAGCAGTGCAATCAAACCCAGGTTTGGATTCAAAATTCCACAGATGACTGTTACTGTATCTTTCTTGATTATGTTTGCCCATGAATTTGCATTTCTTTGACAAAAAGAATGATATTACTTTTAAAGGTAGTATCATACTTTGGCAAGAAACCAAAATAGAAATGTTCACAGATTTATGGATAACTTACAGGGTATGAATATGGTGGTGGTAGAAACATACCGTGAAAGTTTTCCGCCTGAAATGGTGTATTTATCCAGAAATTAGTAAAACAACATTCGAAAATCGTTTTGTTCTTTTAAAAGATCAAAAATAAAAGAGAAAAGACTTAAGAAATACTGTGGCCGTTTTTCACTGTTTTCTCAAAAAGTAGGCACTGTATGGGACTGAAATTTTCACAGATGACTGTTACTGTAACCTCCTTGATATTTTTTTGCCCATGAATCATCTGCATTTCTTTGACAAAAACCCAAGTATGATATTACCTTTAAGATTTGCTTCCAATATGGCATTGCAGCCTTTTTGTCACTGCACTGTAGTATTTATCTGAATTCTCTTAGAATTTATAAATAGTTTGTTATAGTTTCAATATGACTCGCTTCTTCCCAGTATTTGATCCGGAAGACACAATACACGATAACATTTTTTTTTATTTCCAAAACATTCCACTTGAAGTCTACAACTGGGGTTACTTAGTATTCTCTTGTTACGAAGACTAGAAAAATGGGTTTGGTGCAGCTGGCATACAAACATAAAACCTGTTTATAAAATGAGATTTTGTTGTTGTTGGTTGCTGGTGTTGTTGTTGTTGTTGTTAATGTTGTTGATGGTGTTGTTGTTGTTGTTGTTTTCACCAGGCGGACGAGTAATCCCAACAGGATCCGAGCCATCAAGCTAGTCATCATACTTGGCGTCATCATTCACTGGATTGGATGTTTCTATTACATGATCTCAGACGTGAGTTTACTTCCACACAATTTTGTAAAATAGAAAAAGACAGAATTCAGAGTGAAGGAGACACGAAATCAGGCTCCGTGGAGTAAAGTGACACTCGAAGGCTCTAACATGAGCAAAATAATAATGGGTGCATTCGTTTAGCTCCCCCGGGTCTACACCAGTCAACCTCGTCACCATTCCCTCGCTTGTTTTGTGCAGTATAACACGACCATTCCCATGTAAGGGCTGACTCGTGTTAGCTAAACGAATGCACCCTATGTGGCTCTATAACCGGGATTCCCTCTTTCATGTATAAAGGGCAGGCCGTGTTGCGCAGTTCGCTGTTTGGACAATAATTGACGTAAAATGTCACCCCCATTACAGTTGATTGGAAATGTGGGACCGGGCAAATAGGTCTTGTCATTATCGGACGGTGAGTTCATTTGGAGAGTTCGAGTCTCAAATGAACCGATTCATTTCGATTTGAATTCAAATGCTCAACCTTAACCATTCAAAAGGAAAGGGGTGACATATTTAGTTCGGCATAGGCTCGCTAGTTGAAATAAATTTCAGTTTGTGGAATGGAACATTTCGTTGAGTAATTTATCCACACGTATTCACATTATTTCATAATTTCCGTGTTTTCAGTTGAAACTTGAGTCTAATTTCGCTGCTACTGAATGAATATACTCTACTGCACATTACAAATTTATTATTTATCCCCTGGTCATCGGGCCATGATTACATTCCTGAAACCATCTCAACTCCCTGGAGAGTCTATATTCATTATATTTACATATAATTAATCGGAGCCTGTCGGTATGTGCTTTGGAACGCAAAATGCTCAGCATTTTATGTTAATGCCAAGAAGCGTACATAGTCAATGAATTGATATCTAGATGATAAGACATCTACGCTCTACGTATTGGTTTTACGGCCCCCATTTGGTTTCTTTGACTTCTAAGCGAATTACTGATTATATATTTCAAGAAATCTTTTATAAAAAATATTGATACTGCAATTTAAGCTTGGTTTGACGTCACAATATTGTTTTTCTTTTAAGATTAATTTGTGCATAAAGATTCAAAACAAAATATTTGAATAGGCTCAATGATGTTTTTCATTTTGATTTTTTTTAACAGATTGAGGGGTTCGGAAGCAACGAGTGGGTTTACCCTTCAGAGGAATTGTCACATGGGCTCCTTAGGTTGGTGTAAATTTTTCATACATAATAGTATTTTTTATTGAATTTCATTTATTATTATTTCATTCTTAGAGATTGTTTTGTGTAGAATTTCTGCCAAAATATGTTCTACTCGACTGCTTTTCAACCCATTTGGATACATTTACCAACGTTAAACATTAATTAGCAATCGCAGTGATATTCATAATTGTTTAAAAGTGGCAATAATGATGTCAAATGTGCAAACTTTTAACCATGGCAACTATGAAATTTGTTTGAAACAAAATACATGAAAGAAATCTATAAACACTGACAAAAAACTTCCTTTACGAAAAAAGCAAAAACAAAGATAGTTCCATTATCTGATTCAAATTTACATATTTTATCGGCCAAACAAATTGCCATCATCCATCCAGCATTTCTTTTCCCAAAACGAAATATTTCTGCATTTTTCAGAAAATATGTCCTGTGCATCTATTGGTCTATGATGACACTGACCACAATAGGCGAGACGAATCCACCATTCAACGACATTGTAAGTCTGTAATGAAAAACCCTCTATGAATGATGCGAGTTATGGGGTAGTTACTGGCCGTTGAGGGCGCTGTAATTGATTTCATGATTTTTTTTGTATTCGGTATCTTTTATTTTTGGAAAATGTTTTCGCTTATCAATGTGAAACGTAAAACAAATTTATTACAAAGGAAAATAACAATTGAAGTTATTGGCGGACGTATTCCATTGTTTGCAAATATTGCAAAGTTGGCTGACTTCCATATTGGACACAGTCTTTAAAGAAGTAAATAATTTTTCTGAAACAATTGCATAAAACTTCTATTGATTAAAGAAACCGCTTTCTTATAATTCAAAGCTAGTTGAACAAAGCAGAAAAAAAAAATTATTCAAAAACAACAAGCAAAAAATCTTCGTCGTTGCATTATAATCTGCCATCTTGAACAGCGCCCTCTCTGGTGGTCGACCTCATTGAACTCGTGTCATTCTTTCCTCTTCGCTGTCTTTCTACATCGATCTTTCTTTTTTTGCCGTTATTTCCCCCTTGCCTTGCTCAGTAAATACATACGGATTATGTACTGGTCAACGGTGACACTGACCACAATTGGAGGTACAGCCAGTCCCGTCAGCAACATTGTAAGTACTCCACTTAATAGTGCACAGAGTGCTCTAGGAACCAGACTAAACGGTATTTAAACTGCCAACCAAAACGCTCCATGGCCCAACCGACACACTAGACCAAAGTCCCAGGCCAGCTCTCCTCTATTGATGAATTGTTTGTTCGTCTGTTTGATGCGCTGGTTGGAATGTCTGTTTGTTTCCATGTTTGTTTGTTTGTTTTATTGGGATGTTGGGGTTTGATCAATTTCTTCGTTTGTGTGTTTGTTTTGTGTAGGGATGTTGGCACATCATGATTTTGGCACAACATTAAGGACCAAACTTAGCCTACATTTCAATTTGTTTTCTCCTCCCTGATTGTCTTTCGTCTCGTATGTGTGAATGTTTGTGTGTTTTATTAGGAAGTTTGGGTTTTATCTATTCTTCGTTCGTCTGTTTGTTTTTGTGTAATGAGTGTTGGTGTTTTGTTTTGTTTCTTTGAAAATGAACAAAACAGGCTCATCTTGAGACAATCTTGACCTTCCTGGGGTCACGTTCCAAATTGTTTTTTCCGCCCTGACTGTCCTTCGTCTATCTACTATGTATAAATGTTTATAGCGAGATGTTACACTTGCCTAAAGCTCATCCTCAAGTCAATCTGAATATCTATATGGCTGACGTGGACTAATGGTACAATGGCTGTCACTAGTGTCAACCGTTGGCCACTACAGAACGAGTGTACACACATCCTCCTCCACAGAACAAAATCTCATCATGTGGCCTTTGTTTTACGTATCACAATGGTTCCCCTCTTCGTTCTATCGTTCCCCAACTTTCCATAAACACAACTGTGGGGACGAGGTTATACTTGTTGATTGCCATGCACTGTTGCCATAATTGTTAGTATTTAAACCTGCAACTATACCTTCTGCAACAGGCTCACCTTATTACACAAAACTCCATGAAGAGTCCCTAAATATGTACAAATGTTTGAAGATATAACTGTTTTTTCTGAACATTGTTTACCATTCAAGGAGTACGTCTTCACTGGGCTGACCTTTCTGGTCGGGGTTTTCCTCTTCGCGGCGGTTGTCGGAAATGTTGGTGACGTCATCAGCAACATGAACGCAGCGAGACAAGAGTTTACAACAAAGTATGTTGACAGAGAAAAGAGAATGGATGGTTCGCAATTAGAAAAAAAAATACTGATTACAATTAAAGAGAGATGAGATGCCGTTTGGGGTTTGGGATTTCATTTCAACAGGAATCAAAATGAAGATGTTCATCTGCAACGAAATAAAACTTTAACTTCAGAGAAAAGCCGAAGAACTGTATTTAAATCTCTCTGATGATAAATACAAATTAAGCCAGGCTTGAGGTTGATACAAGATTTGAAAACAAATGATATCTTAGGAGCAAGTTCGATCGGCGACTATTTGTCAACCACTGGTCGATTGTGCCTGGTACCCGTGGAATCTTTAGTGTACAGGTTACCAAGCGAAACCGCCCAGTAGTTGACAGATAGTCGCGGATCGAACTTGCTCTTGGGTATCGTCAAAAGAGTTAAACCCTTGCGAATAAAACGTGGCAATGATAGTGCGCCCTCTATCTATCAAATAGCCTCAAGCTCAAGCGACAGGATTCTCATGAAGACCGCTCAATGAGTACACTGTCAAGTTCTTGCATAGCTCAGCCTATAGTAGCTATATGGAAGCAACATTGGTTTCAATAATATTTGGACTTTAATTTCTGTGTCTCTATTTCAATTCGTACAGAATGGATGCAATTAAATTCTACATGAACCACCGTAAAGTGCCTGATGTTCTGCAAACCAGGGTCAAGAAGTGGTCCGACTACGCATGGTCCAGGTAAGAGCGCCCTCAATCTCACCCCTTACTATAAAAAAAAATATAGATAATAGAAATGTGACCCGAATGAGGGCGCTTCAGAAAGAACGGGTTCACTAGTCGACAGCACGCAGCTGGTTGCAGGACTGTTTTCGTTCGCCTTTTGGCGACCTAAACAGAACGGATTCACATCCGCCATAATAATCCTGGATACAATAGGAAGTAAGCAGCTGCACCAAGAACCAGTTGGTTGATACAATTAAACAATAGATACCGTGACTTCTGTTAATCAATTAGATTTTGGCAAATGAAAAAAATATAACAACAACAATGCCATTTTCCCTTATACGGATCAGTTGTCCTGAATGCTGATTGCCCCGAGGTTTATCTGTATTAAACTGTGTTCTGTGTGACTCTGCTCCGCCTACGTGCGATTACATACCCGAGATATTACCAACACTGAGACACCAACAAAAATTCTAAAATAATTAGCGAGGAGTACATAGTAGTCAGAATTAGGTTGCGAACAAAACAAAAATGAAAATAAATATGAATCAATAGAACAATAGGCCGGAACCAAAATGGCGCGAACTCTGAGTGAGTGTAGTATTGATGTGTATCCTGAAGCATTTTATAAATACAACTTTCTTGCATCGTTATCGGACAGACTTTGATTTGTGAATTTTAGGTCTTTTTTTGGCGGAGTTAGCAGTTTGCAGCAGTTTATTACTTGTATAATGTATTTGATTATAATTATATTAATTTTGCTATTGGAGAAGAAAAACCTATCTGCTTCCTTCAAAGACCAATTCTATATTCTTAAAGATACTAACTAAGGGTCTTGTAAAAAAAATATACTGTGCGAAAGTTCATTCCAACAGACAGACAAGATATTCTTGCCGCCAAGAACAACTATATCGTGGATTCAAATGACCAATTCAGTAATTCTAACAAAAATCACACACCCAACCAACAACAAAATAGATTGATAAACGTTGAAGGATCTGCCTGTGTAAGAATGATTTACCTGGACACCGGGTACTGATCTAATAGAAATATAGGCCATACATGACTCTGGTCCTGTTTTTGTTGGTGGCAGGACCCAAGCCCTGGATGACCAGACATTCTTGGAGATTCTTCCACCGAGACTGAGAGCTGAGATTGCCATCCATGTTCATTTAGAAACACTCAAAAAGGTATTAACCGACCAACTAACCGACTGACAGACACGTCGACCGACAGACGGACCGACAACCGCACTGGAAATTCCCCGTCAGTTTCAGAAAATCATCTGCCGATCAGGCGCGGTTCTACGGGGGGGGGGCCGTAGCCGCCCAAAATTTTTGTCTCGCCCCCCAAAAAAAAATGCAAGTGAAAAAAAAAATATTTTAAATACTGGATTTTTTCAGTTATTGAGCGCCAATTACATAAAAAAAAAACGCGTTGTGTGGGCTATATTGTGCATGTTTTTCGACCCCGAATAAGACATAGCAGAAGCGAGTGTTAGAAGAACCCAAAATATTGGGTCTTCTAGCCCCCCCCCCCCAAAAAAAAAAAAAAATAATGGCTCTTCTAGCCCCCCAAAAAATTTTGACTCTAGAACCGCGCCTGCTGCCGATGTTTACGCTGCTCACTCGATCTTTTTGACAACATTAAGTTCATGAGAGGTTGGCAACATTGTAAAACGTGCTATGTCACTCGCACGAAATTGCATTTTATTCAAAAAGTTCAACTAAAATGTCATAGCCTTTCGGGACACCAAAGCATGTGACGTCGGTGCTAGTGTGACACATGCCATTGATACGGTGGCCAGACTCAGAAACTGAATGTGGGCCCGGAACTCGTACAGGGGGAAAGGGTACAGTGTAAACTTATTCAAGAGTGGAGTGAGGTATGGAACGTTATGTGGTCACCAACTATCTGGAATGACGCTGAAAAAATAACAAACCCTTTGTCTATCTTTGTCTGGAATATGAATGAATTCATATAATATTGCTGATCTAGAAACATGCACACGACTCTATGCTGCCCATGGTATTGAAGACTGCATGTAACCCCTCGTCATTATGGTTCTATAGGGGCGTTTAGGAAACTGAAGCATGGGCTCGGACTCAGGCTCCAGCTCTGAAATCCACATGCTGGAAACAATAGGTTGTGGTTTTTCACTGAAGCTGATCATGAAACCCTAATTTTCTTTTCGAACCAGATAATCTACTTCAGAACCGCAGCCAAAAGCCTCTATTTTGATACCAGTTATTTCAGAATGGATTCACGAAATGGAGCCGTAGCCTGAGACGGAGCCTGAGCCTCCGTTTCGAAAACTCCCTTAGAATATTAATTCCTTTTCGAGCCTCCCAAACAGTTATCTTTGGACTTAACTTGCACGTACTTTTCCGTGCATGCAATAATGCTACTGTAACCTCCACGTATAGCATTTCGTAAAGTTATTCCTTTAAAAAAGTCCCTTTTCTAGCCACGCCCTCAGACTCAGCTCAATGTTGTGGTGGCCAATACATATTAATGCGGACTGATAACTTTACAAGCTATACTATAGTATACAGGCTTACAGCTCTCAAGTGGATAAAACTATCACGTGATGCAACCCAGAGCGACGATACAATTCTGCAGAATGTTGTTGACATTGATACATCAGGGTTCGGCGACTACTCGGCCACGTACTTTATTCTAGTTCATGCTTTATAATGTATACCATTTACCGAGTACAGTGCACTTTCCTGAAATGTTCTTTATGGATACATGAAATCATATTATTATTATGATGATTATTTGGAACCATGCCCCGGGGCTACATACATGCTTCCCAGCTGGGAATCTGAAATCAACAGAGAGTGTGTATAGAGGGGTTTCATTAATGAATTTGGTAATCCAGTTTTCAAAGATGTTTGTGTGTGCAAGCTTTTGTTGTCCCCAGTGGCCAATTTCGCACACCTGGGGCCAATTTCACGGAGCTGCTTAAGCACCAAAATTTGCTTAATAAGCACTAAAAACCTTGGAAAATGAAATCAGTATTCCAGCCAAAACTCCTTGTGAATGTTATGCTTAGCAAACAATGGCCAAATACAAGTCAAAAGCAGTAAACATCACATGGACATTTGGTTGATATTCCTGTTTGATCTAGGAAGACTTTTCAGGCTTAAGCAAATTTGGTGCTTATTAAAAGCGGCTTTATGAAATTGGCCTCTGTTACGCTACCTGATTTGCAAGGGATGGGGAAAAACAATTGCCGGTTACCAGTCAGAATTCCTCGCCATGCATACCGCTCATAACTGGTACGCAGCTGGTAGTTTTTACCGTGTAATGCTATCTATAGTAATCATTTTAATGATGTGGTTAGATTTGTCTTCTTATTTTCGTCCTTCCCAACTCCATCATTTCACACAGGTTAAGATCTTCGAGGATTGTGAGCAGGGTCTCCTATGCGAGTTGGTGCTGAAGCTACGGTCACAGATCTTCTCACCAGGGGACTTCATCTGTCGTAGAGGGGAGATCGGACGTGAAATGTACATCATCAACCACGGCAAAGTCAATGTATGAGCAACTCAAATGACATCGGTGTTCTGTACTAATTATGAAGGCCATCGGACAAACAAAAATATCAAGTATTCTTGTAAAGGAAAGGGTAACAAATTTCTTGTACAACTCCGAAAATCTTGTTACTTTCAAAGGTAAAAAATATTACTTTTTGGCGGGATGAATGTGAGACTTTGGAGCATCGGTCTTCGATCAAGTCAACAGCGCACGCGCACGCACGCGCATAACAACGCGCGCATGCTCAGAGGTAGCAAAAAGAGACTTCAGTCGACGTCTCAAAAGTCTCCCATTGTTAGTAGAGGGTTTAGACGTCGCTATGAGTTCGGATTTTGCTAATATTTCTTCATTCCCCATTCTTCTGATTACTTCTCTCACCCCTCAACCCAGTGGCGAGAGATAATCACTAAAATGTTATGACTTCTACATAATGTCTTTAAAACCAGCTGGGGTAAATTTTCCATGGAGCTGTCAAGCAAAAAAAGAATGCTTAGCACAAAATGTCTTGCTCAATAAAATGACCAACAAACATTCTATTTGATTTCATGGTTAGCAAACAGCAGCCAAAGAACAATCACAAGTGATACACAACACAAATTTGGCTGTTAATCCTGTTTTATTAAGACATACATTTCATGGTGAGCACATTTTTGTGCTAAGCAGGAGCGTGACATTGGCCCCTGTTCGTGGATGGGCAACAGGGAAGGGTGCGCGTTGATCCACGAAAAACTCGACTACTTAGTGGATTCGAATTTTTTTAGTTCGTTTTTTTTTTCACGTGCCGATTAACATCTCATTTTCGATCCATAAGGTTCATGGACCCTACCCTGGAAAGAGAGAGAGTATGTATGCACTGGTGAAAAAAAACACCATTTAGTTTCAAACTTTGTGACCCCTCTTTGTGGCTGCTCAAAATGTTTGTCAAAAGTGATATTGCCCCTCTTTGATCCGTCACAATGAGCTGGCAACCGTTCTCGCTTCAAAATAATTGAGAAAACTAGGCCAATATGACGATTCAGGAATATAAAGTTTTGAGGCTTAACTGTGATCAACTTGGACTAAAGTCTTGAGAACTCGACCCCGGTAATTTCCGATCCGATTCGTATCATTCGTCTTGTAGAGAGACATCGAAAGTGAAAACTTGATCGACTGAGTATAAGGTCTATTGCTCGGTCAGTCTGTTGATTTGTTCTGAAATGCCAACTATAGTCACGTGCCAAATGCATTTCTTAATGGTCCTTTTTCATTAAATGTTCATTTCAACGATAATTGCCTACAACCCGACGACGAACTATCATATTCCTACGCCGGGAAACAAATTGATTTTCTTTTCAGCCTAAATCCCTCTCTCGTGGAACTCAATCTTGCTTGGCTCCTTAATCCATTCGTTTCCTTTTCAATTCCACTGAAACGTGGAAATTGCTTCTTTTACGCTTGTTTTGACTCTTATGATTGGCAAACGAAATCAAACACCGCGGTTTTGATAAACATCTTCCGTCTCCGTTGTAGAGAACTCCGAAGTCCTGGCACCGGCTAGGACCAAGGCATGGGTATACATATATTAATTTAGCGAGTTTTGTTCTTCTTTTTTGTTCAATTTCGGGACGGGGATATCATTTTTCCAAAACAAGCCAACAACAGCAGGTCCAACGGACTCACGCAATCGATCAGGAGTTATGGATAACAGACCACGGTGGTGGTGGTGGTAGAGAGACTATAGACCAGCGGCTCCCCCAAAGTTGAATTAAAGTTCGTTCATTCCATCAAAGCTATACTTCTCGACACCATAGCGGTTTGGTGTGTTTTTACCCCCCTAACCATACCCTTCCCCTGTCCCCCTTACGCCATCATGCGACAAGTCTTGGCGTCGCTGTGATTGCACACGCTCCACAGAACACGGCAAAATGATTCCATCAAACCCACACAGCGTCCAAATCTATTCCATTGAAGCAATCCATTACAGCCTACACCTAACTTCTCCATAAAGCCCACTGCCATGTCACATTTCCCCCCCGTCGTTAAAAAAGCCACAAACTCAGTATAGATTTAGATATTTTCTCTGAGCGTGAAATTTATCCTTAAAACTTCCATTCTTTGGCATGAGCCGCACGTTATTGTTCAGCCATTTTATGGTTTCTTTTTATTTCACAACATTGTTAATACCGAACAACAAGCCTAAATATTTTCAAAGTTTATGGGTGTTTTCAGAATGTAGTCAGTAATGCGCCTCTTTCATGCCCTAGCTATGAACTCACAAATGGAATCATTTTTGGTCATAAACCCAAATGATACCTTTCATTAACAGTAAAGTAAAATCATTTGACGAAAAGATCTGGGAAAAAAACAAAAAAAAACTACAATAAAGCGAAGAGGCTCGAAGTTCATGCCATTATCCATAGCCATGTATCTTGTCATTACCCGGCCCGGTGACAGTATTCGGGAAAACGCGGTTAATAAATTCGTCGCGGATTTATTTCATTCAGATAAAATGCCATAAAAATCTACCAGGAGATCCCTTCAAAGTAATCATTTCCTATATTGATTGATTATTATTACCTAAAAATCGGACGAAAGCAAGAAGAATATCGTACAGAGGAAGTCAGCTTTCCATAGTGAGTCTGCCCCAAATCACACAACGTGATTATTAATGGGGTCGCACAGGAAGATGTAACAGGGAAGTTTTAGGCTAGGTAGATGACTGATGGGTGTATTCAATTTACCTCGAACAATTTTTCTGTTGAAGTGAACATTTTCGGATGCCTGATTTTTTGTATTCAGGTTGTTGTACAGGACGCGGCGACAGGACAAAGCATGGTTGTCGCCACTCTGTCGGAGGGCAACTATTTTGGAGAGATCAGCTTACTCAAACTGGATGAGGGCCAGAATCGACGCACGGCCGACGTGGTGTCTCTGGGCTACTCAGAACTCCTGTGTCTGTCCAAGAAAGACCTGATGCAGGTACAGTATTATAAGGGTAACCTGGAACGAGGTTGACGATAGGGTGGGGCTTCGTCGGGTGAAAATGCTCCCAAGTCCAGCTTCATCTGCATGGTTGTTGATTTCACAATTACACAAAAGCAAACTACAGTGGCACCACTTCAGTATTATATTCGTTTCGATCGCATTGTTGTTGTTTTTCTCGAGATTTGGTTCAATTACACAATTTTAATAGTTTGCTTTTCATGATCAGAAGCAGCCATGGAGGAATAGAAAACTCCAGATTCATACAAAGGTGTATCAATTGAAATGGAAATCAAATGAGCCTGTACGAAATGAGGCTTGGGGATAGGCTTGGGATTTATTTTTGATACCGTCATTTTGTGTCCTGAATTGAATGGAGGGCTTGAGATTCAGTAAACAGCTCTTGGTGACATTCGTCATGATTTATGGGGGGGGGGGTTGCCAGAAATCATCGGAATAAAACTAAGGTTTTTATTTCATGCATCAATATGTTTGTTTTCTTAAAGTGTATGAGTTATTGCCGTAATGGTTCCAGCTCCGTATGCAAGCTAAGGTCTTTGTTTTTAAATAAACATCCAGTATGGTTTGGGAAACGATGCATCACTTGGCCCGATTTGTTTTGCTCATAATCTCTAATCAATAAACCTCTCTAATATTCATGAAATCAATCACAATAAAAAATTAAGTAAATGACAGAAATAAATTTGAAGATATCAAGAGGTGAATGGTTTACAGTCGATATTTGGAGACGTTGGTGTCCGGGAGGCTGTACCGTACTCGAAGCATATCTTGCCCATAAACCGTCGTCCATTTCGTCCGTCGTATGTCCAGTATCATCAAAATTGTCTAAAGGCTTCCCTCTGGCGCCAGTTTGGTCCCTGGTTTCCACTACTCTATAACGTGTGTTTCCCTCCATCTAACCATGCAGGCGCTGGTAGAGTACCCGGATGCAAAGAAAGTCTTGGAGAAGCACGGGCGCGACCGGATGGAGAAAAACCGTGAAGCAGCCAGGTCAGAGGTCAATTGTGCTGAGCCTGCCAGAAAACCCAACATCCGTTTTCACCACCAAATAGGCCCAGCCTACACTGTCAAATTGTTCATGAATAACAGAAACAGCCAGGACTGCTGTGCAATTCATTTTACCATTGCGGAAGAACATTTTCAAAATTGTTGTGTTTTTTTCCCGCGAGTCTCAATTGGATTTGTTTCCAAATTTAAAGTCGTGTATATTAATAAGATAAAAAAAAAACGGTTTCCTTGGTGGAATAAAACGGTTTAGGCTCATGTCACACAAGGCAACTTTTCCAGGCAACTTGGAGGCAATCAAGTACACCACATACAAGGGGAAAGTCTTGCTAGAACGAAAGTCATTTTTCTGCCAGTTTCTCACCATCCCCTATAACATTATATCAAGATGGGAACATGAATGTCATTTCTTCTTGGAGATTGCTTGGAACTAGTTGCCTGTAAATTGCCTGGTGTGACATGGGCCTTATAGTAACAGTTATGTGAATATATTGCATTAGTGGAAAAGGTTTTGTTGTGAGGAGAACTACAATGTTTACCTCTCTATTTGTCATCTTTTAGAATGCCGAGTCTGAGCTCTGATTAGAACCACACCTAATTTTGTTCAATTGCTTCGCATTATAGTGCCAAAACACTCTCACATAGCAAAATAAATTATACATTTTCTCGGATGGTGACCTGAAGTAGTCCTTGATGGTTTTAAGAACAAACATTTTAAAGCAGATTTCGAAATCCCAAAGAAGGTGAAAAAGCCCACCCCTCAGACTGTTTTTGAAAAGGATGTCTTTTGACTCGACTGTCTGTAAGTAGAGTTATACTGCAGCGTGATTTCATTGCATTTCGAAATGAGAACCGGTCTATGAATGATCTGTCACCGCAGAATGCAAAGGCGGAAGTCCGAGGCCAATTTACAGGTGCCCGGTGAGGGGTCCAAGGACGGTGACAAGGACGATGGAAATGACAACGGCCAGGGTGCTGATGGCCAGATAGTACCGGGAGCACAAGCCGCTGAGATTGGTCTCCGAGCCCAGATCGAACTCATATCCAAACTGGCCATGAAAGGTATAGGAATTGAACATTAAGTATATGTAGTCATAAATTGCGTCACTCATTCAAGATTTGCCATTTAATGATATTACAAGGTTGGGTGTACTCACTATAGCCTAGGTTTAACTACGTGTACATGTATCTGTATAATGTACTCAGTAAGTTCACTGGTTGGCTGTGGAAACAATGATAGCAAGCCAGCTCGGACTGGATTCGAACCATCCCTTCTTGGTCTCCAGTTCACGCCCGTCCTTCATGCCGTTCGAGTTGGTTTGCTAACGGCCAAGGACAACCCTTCTCCAAATAATTAAAGAAGAGTGACAGATGACACCTTTATTAGTAAAAACAATAACTTATGTTTATATTTTTTGTTGTGTGTGAATGTCCACTCAGGTAAAGAGATGAGTGAACTGAGACATATCATCAATGAACTCAGGAACTTCGATAGCATGGTGAGATCCCTTCTGAAAATATAACAGACTTAACGAAGAAACGACTTCCATCGTTCGTGTCACGAGAATACATGACTGGAAAAAATGCGTGTAGTAAAGCGTTTTGAATTAGTAATGGTAATTGGTACACAATACAATACAACTCTGATTATACATGGTTGTTGTGTTTTTTTTCAGCTAAAATGCTACCAAATACTTGGAGTTAGAACTTAGGATTGCCTGACGATTCGATCCTAGCAGTTTGAGAAACGGATACTGCTACTCGAATCGTTAGGCCCTCCTAACTCCAAGCACAGGTCACTAGTCCTATGTTGGCTTGCAGCAGTTTATACCTGTATTGAAAATGTTTAAATTAAATTATCAATTGTAGTGTCTTTTATAATGTAAGGAAACTAAATGAACCTTTTGTGTTCTTTCTTTTATTTCTAGTCTACTAAGACGAAAATTCACGAACTCTCCAAAAAGGTAACCTTCTTTTTTACAACCGACTGGTAATAAAATTGGGATGATGTGTTTTGTATGTGAATCACTGAGGACGGTGTTTAATAGTTCCCCCTTGCTGCATGGTTTGTGACATTTCAGCTGTGTTCACTTGTGTTCAAAATCATAATTCATGTCTGGTTGTGATTTATTCGTTCGTCTTGCCTGACGCGTTGCAATGAATAGCCTATTACCACAAGGGTAGCTGTTTATGGGAAGATATAGCTCTAGTATATAATCATCGACCGGCCGGGAGCGTAATAATGGCGGCACTGACAGAGCCCACCGCGCGCGGCGATGGGTTGTTTATGCTCTCTTTATGCCGAGCTTCGGCACACGGTGAAGGGAAAAAGAAGGTGCCCATGCAGCTCAGCTCCGGAGTGTGATTATAGAGAGAGATACTAACAGGTCAGAGTAGATCTGTCAAGCCTTGCTGAATGAAAGACACTGATTGAAAGTTGAAGATGATGGCTCTCCAATATGCAACGATTGGCGGCCAGTGACAATCCCCTACTGATGTTTACATTATTTTACTTTCTCTCACTTGCTATGTGCGGTCTTTCTGCAGGTACAACTCTCTCTCTCTCAACTCAGTCTGTAGCTTTTATGCGTCAACGTCCTATTTTCGTCATAGCCAGGGTAATCAGGTCCCGTAACCGGAGATCTCACGGGCTCGCAGTTGCCATTTTTAATGGATGATTGCAGCATCTTTTCCACTTCGATTACGAGACTGCTTGACGCATTGCCAATTTCGTTATTATTTTTTTTCTCTCTCTCTCTCCCTTTCTTCTTCTCCGAAGATTTTTTCGTCTTGGTGGAGCGCCGCGTGGTTGAGCGATAAAATGTCAGGGGTCGTGTTCTGACATGAAGACTACGGGATGGAGACGATGGGAGGCAGGGTGGGGGAGAGGGGGAGAGAGAGGGGGGCTGATTGCTCATATGCACTCAGGCTAATTATCTTCATCGCAAACTTGTTTGACTGTTGGTTTTTGGTTTTTTTTCCAGTGTGATGATCTGTGGACGAAACTCAAGCAGAAAGACCTGGATTTGAAGCGGGCGCTGAAACGCATCTCGGAGCTGGAGAGCCGGGTTACCTCGGGGATTAACGGGGTCGGACGAATGCCCAGACGCTTCAGCCACGCGCTGGTCAAGCGGTCAAGACTACTGAGCCAGTCAGAGGAAGTGGACGACGGCGGTCAAGATGAAGGACCGCCGACGTGGGCCATCAGCGTGGACAGTCAGGACGGTACGGAGAGCGTCCACGCGCACAACGGCATGTCCAACGGGCACGGACCACCGGCGCCCACGGCGGTCTTGGAGAGGCAACGAACCTCCTCAGTGAGCAAGTCTTCGGAACAATCTCCACGCAGTAAAGAAACCTGCGTCAAAGAGATCGTCGTCCCTGGCATCAACGTCAACGGGGCCGTCAAACAGGAAGCAGTCACGATGAAATTCGAGGTCTTTGCAGAAGAGGAACAATCGGACCAGGCAAACGACTCGGAAATCGAAAAGACAATGTCCCAGTTGCGACCGGCGTTTGCTAGTCTAGCCCTGCCGGCCACCGGGCGGGGCTCGGGCAGCGTATCCGACGCTTCTTGCTTCAGCGATGCCAGCATCGATAGTGACTTATGATATTAACACTGTTAATAAACTCTACCGCTACAAAAAGACGATTTTTAGAATTCGACCCCGTGGCCTTATGCGGAACAGACGCAGACCACACCAAAGACTCCGTATTTATTCCAATATAAATATTATGTAAATATTCCTTTGCGTTTTATTATAATATCAACTTTGTATTTCGTTTTGTTGTAATTGCTTAAGTTTAAATATTGAAGTGTGCTATTTTACATTGGTTTACCATTTGTTCAATTTATTAACAAACTCAGGCCCGTTAGGAAAGTTACATAATTAATTACCAATTAACACATCTAAATCCTATAGCTTGCGTTGACCGTTGAACTTTGACCTCGGTCATTCGTGACCCTTGAACTGTGACCCAGAAAAGGCAGACCCCCTGTTTGTAACTGCGGATGACACGCCCAAAATTGGAATTCAGACAATATTTAAAACTGGTCCGTAACTTCCGTTTCTGAACTGTAACATTCCAGTGACCAAACCCGAGGACAGCGTAATAATACTTGTCTTGGCACACAGTCTTTTTTAGGTAAACATATTTTTTGGTAATTTTGTTTGTTTGAAATATTACTTTTGGTCTTTGTTGTTTGTTTTCTAAATTCAGCAATGATAGGATAAGTGTCATACATGTGTATTTTGGTTTGGCGTGTAATCCAAATCAGTTGAGATTATAGTTGTAAAAAATGGGGCTTAGGGCCTAATGGTAACATGATTATTTTATTTTATCATTTGTATATTTTTGTTTGATTTGTTGTTTTTACCCCATTGTTTGTTGTGACTGTGTTTGTTTTAGCTATGAGTGACCGGGTCTGGCGAAATAATGTCTCCTTCATCTCAGCGGAGCCGGGAATCGAAAGAAGACAAAAAATTGTAATCACGGTAAAAGCTAGACTGTCAATCTGTGATAAATACCGACAAGTGACAAGGATACATTACAGTGCCCTATAGCTGGCCAATCAGCATATTACACGACCAACAAGAATGCACATTTATATACATCCTATAGCAATACTCAAATAATAACGGCTTAGATTATTGCTTCGGGGATGTCATAAAACAGAAGTGCATCTACAGAAGTCAAAAAGAGAAAATTACAGAAGAAAGCGGACACTTGAGCCAGGATGAAAAATGCTACTCTAATTATTAGAGTCAGGTGGAATGTACTGTAATTGTCAGGGTAGAGTTGGCTGAGGCTGAACGGTGTTGAAAAACCGGGTGTTTATACTGTACGTTTTTTTGATTACAGAACACTCTTACTTAAATACATGATTGAAATATTGACTGAAAATTATAATGCATCACTAACGTAAAACAATGAGAAATTTCATTCTATATAGCAGAGTAAATTCCTAAAATAAGGAAGAGGAATTAAAATCACGGTAAACTTGTTTTTCTTATAATTTATTTGTAATTTATCATAACAACTATGTTGCATTGTTAATTTAAAGGTTGTATCATACTTTGGTAAGAAACCGAAACAAAAATCTTCACATATTTACTTTTAACTTAGGCCTACAGGGTATGAGGATGGTGGTGGTAGAAACATACCTTTGAAATGTTTCCCCCTGAAATGTTGTATTTATCCAGAAATTAGTAATTTAAACAACGATCGAAAATCTTTTTGATCTTTTAAAAGATCAAAAAATAAAAGAGGAAAGACTTAAGAAATACTGTTGCCGTTTTTTACTGTTTTTTCAAAAAGTGGGCACCGTATAGGACTGAAATTTTCACAGATGACTGTTACTGTATCTTCCTTGATATTTATGCCCATGAATCTGTATTTCTTTGACAAAAACCAAAGTATGATATTACTTTTAAGTTTTATTCAGATAATGATGCTGATTTGTTTTGTCTCCTTCCTCGTGTGTCCCGCCCCTTATACTCTAAGATATTGTGTTTGTATTCAGTTAATATAATTATGCATCGATTAATGTATATTTATATGTACATATAATGTCATGTAAATAATATTACATGTATATGTATAAAAGAGTGTGCTAATATCAGATGCAGTCCGTTGAACAACAACTTGATCTTTTTTGTTTAGGATTCGCTATAAAGTTATGGCATCACAAATTTGATTTAGAGCCCGGCAGTACTAAGAAAACCCGAAAGCAAACAAAACAACAAAGAAATACACAGAGACAACATTATTGTTTTCACTTTGAGTTTTGGGGAGAATTTCTTGTCTTCTTATTAGGTTAAACACCAAGTATCGTAATTTAGGAATCCTTATACGTCTGTATAAGGATTCCTAAATTACGATGTCGAATAGGCGATTTCAAATTATTTCTACATCAATTTGCATACGTGAAAACATATGATACATTTTTGCATTAAGAATGTACATTCATTATACCTATATTTACGTCTTTTAAAAATTTACTTTATGTTTTTTCTCTTTATTTATTTCCGAGGTGTAATGAGGCGCCAATACAGTGCATGTGCGCCGCTGTTTCACAGTGATGAATTTGTGACAAAGCATAATTGATAATAATGTCACCCCCAGTGTACCACCCTAGCCACATACACACCCTTCTTCTAAAAACATCACGACGACTTGGGCGTCAGTGATGAATAATTAATTGAGTAATTAATTGATTAATTAATTATACATGATTACGCGTGAGTTCGTATCCAGCCATGCAGCAAATTAAAGGGACTTTGTATTAGTACGTCCATCGTGTACGACACGGGATAGCTATTAAAGCGGTTTGATTCGGTTGAGAAAATGTTTAATTGCTTTGTGTTTGGATGTTTTTAAGTATTCTTCTTCGGTATACATCAAGTCACGTTGTCCAAACTCGGAACGAAAGTTCCTACTCCTGTTCGAGTGACTCCGACCTGAAAAGATCCCTTTTGATTTGCCTATGATAATAAGTGTTATCCTGCTCTCTATTGTAATCCTATGAGGAGAGAGACATCACGGCTTAAGTTTCTTCAATAGATTGATGACGAGATGGAGACAGCAAACTGAGCCTTAACTCCGCTATTGTTTACTTCAAATCCTTCCCTTCTATCTCATCCATCTCCCCCAACCAAGGTATAACGGCACAGTGGTCTGGATTTAACAAACAACCTGTCAAAGAAGACATTATTGAGAGGGGTTTTAGAGATGGGGAGGAGGAATAAGAAGGCTTTACGATAAAGAGGGAAATGAGGATCTTGGTCGTACTGGGTAAACCAATTTGGCCCGTCCTTTGTTAGGCTATTAGATGTGTACATTGGACACATATTCAGATCATTAGGGTCCTTTCTTGGGCAGGAGTATAGCTCTTAGGTTAAGCTTATAAGTGGTAGTAGAAAAGGGTAGGTGGAATAATCAGCTCTTGAACCGTTCATTTATTTAATTTAACAAGTCATAAACAAACTATGTAGTGCATTAAAGGTTTACAAACCTGAACAAAATACTTGATTGAAGAAAATATTTGTTTTTAAAGGTAGTATCATACTTTGGTAAGAAACCAAAACAGAAATGTTCACGGATTTACCTATAACTTACAGAGTATAAAGATGGTGGTGGTAGAAACATATCGTTAAAAATTGTTCGCTTGAAATGGTTTATTTATCCAGAAATTTGTAAAACAACGACCGATCTTTTTGATTTTTTAAAAGATCAAAAATAAAAGAGAAAAGACTTAAGAAATAATGAGGCAGTTTTCACTGTTTTCTCACAAATGGGCACCGTATGGGACTGAAATTTTCACAGATGACTGCTATTGTATCTGTCTTGATATTTTTGCCCATGAATCTGTATTTTTTTGATAAAAACCCAAGTATGATACTACCTTTAAAAAAATTGCAACACATTTTGTTCGTGTCTTTGTACTTTTAGTTCCGATTTCATACGATGTGATTTTGAGTTATCTTGTGCTGTACTTTATCGAGGTCAACACGGAGAAACAATCCTGGTAGTATTGAATCGTGGTGTTGTCGGTGTGTACGGAAAAAAGATGGATAAATAAAATGGAACTTGTTGTAATTTGGAATCACGTGGATCTGTTTGAAGTACGATCAATCACAAGATATATAACCTGGCAAAGTGCACCATTTTATAATCAATTGGAGTCACAATGAAGGCAGATTAATATGTTGGAAGAAGAAAAGTACCATGAATCCACCGCGGCGAGCGGTAATGATGACCGGGGGTCGGCAATGAATCCTACCGGGTCGCCTAGCCGGATGAGTTCCGCTGGAGGCAACCCCCATCGTCCGGCTCATCACAAACCCGGTCGGTAACATGAGGAACCCCGCACAAGGCTCCTCAACTTGCAACAATTATTTGATAGTTTATTATATTACACCAGACGGAAACTTCAGAATAATTATTTAGACTGATCAGATTCCAATACACATTATATGATGAGTCTCTGGGTTTTTTATTACGCCAGTTTTTCTGTACCGGTAAGTCATGATGAGCTTTCGCGTCTGTAATCCATACACTATATTCATTACACTGGCTGCGCACTGAGGGGCATAATTTTAAACGATTGAAATTCTCGCTATCAATTCACCTTGCTGAGGATGGATCACTGTTCTAATTTTAGAGGTTTGGAGGGAGGAGGGATGCTGTCTCCTGCTTAAATGAAGAGGAATCAGGTACGACCTCCAGTCGACGTGGTGTACATCACAGGGACAGACAAGCCATTGGGATTGGCTGGGAGTTTGCGTTGTCGATCATTCCACTAATAACGATAATTACTTGCTTGGGGCTTTTTCATCCAAGAATATCGTCTCATCCACAATCGCCCCTACCCCCCCCCCCCCCCCCCCGCACCCCCCTCCCCCTCTCTCCCTAACTCGCTTCATACACTCTCCTCCTTTTGGCTCATTTTTTTCCGAGTGGCGTCCCAAGCACCTGTTTGTCTGCGTGACTCCGATGGGGCTTGAGGCGACTACCCGACGGCACGGGGAACGTGTGCCGGAGACTGGTCGCCGGAGCTATCGAACCCCGGCATCGACCCTGTGCATTCATGCAGATAAAGAATAATGAAGCCTTGGTGGTCCCAATGTAGTCAACTCATCTGATGATCAGTACCCAACTTCCCACTGTCCTGCCCTAAAAAATCCTCAGGGTGAACCAGCCCAGTCAACTTTCTCCCAACACCAACCCCGTCAGCCGCAAGAAGTGATGGGGTCGAATCTTGGACTCGACGGCCTGTGAAATGTTTACCACCCAAGCAAAACCCATAAAAATAAGAAATTATTCTCGGGGCCGGTGTAAAATGGTAAATCTACCACACACAAAAAAGGAGAAAAAAATTGGGTCGTAATAACCATGAATTCTGAAGTGTTGTGAATATCCATAATCTATAATGGAGTGAAATGATGATTGATGGTCGTCAGGATTGACGTGGTAGTATTGTCAGGTGGACAATAGATACCTTTGTTGTTCAACTTCAGTCTTTTTTCTAGGGGGAATTCAAAAAAAGTGGTACCTTAATCTATACGTCCTTATTTATCCGTCCGACCTTAGTATAAGGCAGACGAGTATATCAAGCGAGCCTAATTTATCATTCGATTTCCCCATCTCCTTTGTGTCCTGGCTCAGGAGCGCTAGATACCATTTTTATATTTTTACTTGGGATAATTTATAATGTGGACATATCACAATTGTGGTGTGGTTTTTTAATGGGCAATCTCTGTGCGCATCAGCGGTTTTCACCTTACCCTAAAATATGACCCGCTTTAAAAAGAAAAAAAATAACATCACTAGTCAACTTTGCACAAAGTTGATTCGCGGTTTGGGATAGATTACAATTGAAGGATAACCAACACTTTTGCATTTAGATTTAGGCTCATGTTGGTTTAGGCCCATGTTTTCGGTGTACGGACAAAGACATATTCAGTTGGTTAGATGCATAAAGTACATTTCTTATTTGATGAGCATTTCTTGTAGATTTCGTTGCAATTACATGTAGTATAACTTTTCAACTTTTCGTGAAATCATATTTTTCAATTCTGAAAAAGTGAATAATTACAGCTGCAGTTGTTTGCGGTTGTAAACATGCGTAGGCTTATTCATTTAAAGGTAATTTCATACTTTGGTTTTTGTCAAAGAAATGCAGATTCAGGAGCAAACTTATACCACGAAAGACACAGTAACATTCATCTGTGTTTTTTCCAAATTTTCAGTCCCACACGGTACCCACTTTTTGAGAAAACAGTGAAAAACGCTCACGGTATTTTCAAATGTCAGATTCGCAGACTGGTTTTGAGCTTCATCAAAATTGTTTGTAGCCAATTATTGTTTACTCTTTTCTGGATAAGTACAGCATGTTCAAACATAAATTATTATTTGAACGGTATGTTCCTATACCACCACGGTAAATCTGTGAATATTTCTTTGTCTGCATGCTACCAAAGTAATGATAGAACACAGTACGGACGTAAACAAATACAATTTCAAAATGGAAACAGCTTATATTCCTTGATTTCTTGAAACAAGTGTAGTCCAATTATGGTGAAATTTTCACTGTTTAACAGCTCTGAAATGTATTTTTGTAACGTATATGATGGAAATGCATTACTGTTATTTATTTCCCCAAAACCCCCAAATTTACAACTTTGCGTTCGATTAAAACAGAGTTAAGTTATTGAAAAGTGAACAGAGAAAAAGTGACTGGAGCGGGAATATGTAAGTGGTTTCATGGCTTCTGACTGACACTGCGAAGTGATTACACCACCAACATAGGGCTGGATATAGCTCAGTTGGTAAGAGCGTTGGTACGATGTTCCGGAGTATGATCGCTGGTTCGAATCCCGCTCCGGTTTGCAAAAGGTCATGGACTGGCTCTGCACAGGCCTACTCCTAAAACTTGTAAAAAGGATTGTAAAGATACTATCCCAACAAGTTGAATGCTGATTTTTGTAAGAATGTTCGGGTCACAGTGATTCAACAGGCTCTGCATTTAAGTTAATACGATCCGTTGCTTTATACATCAAGTTGAGGCCTAAAAACCACCGTGACAAGGGGAATAAAACAGAATGTCGACCACCCTCCTTTTCAATACGACAGGAGAATTGATCCATAGCATGAGAAATTAGGTTATGATAATATAATTACCCTTCCCTACCACCATTTTGTATAAAGAAAACCTAATTATTATGTTTTCCCGCAGATGATCCCATTCGATTTAGATTCAATTGTTCGAATTGTCAGCCTGGAAAGTACGCTGACATTGCCCAAAATAAACAAACAAACAAACAATTGTTCATAATATCTTTACTTCTAGATATGACGCTTTCCATTTAGGAACAAACCATATGGTTTTTATTCCCATGGTTTGATTGTGATCAGTATTAGGAAGGGGGCTTGGGTCCGTGTGTTTGTATTGTATAGGAAATCATGCTGCACACTGCTCATTCATAGGCTGTAATCCTCGTGCACGCTCCAAAAATATGAAGTTGCTTCATATAATTTCCTTGCTACCCCTAGCCCTGCGGCTACAAAATTTATATCCAGTGTCCTTCCTGTTGACCAAAATGGCCATGTCCCTTTGTCACACCCACCTGTGAGTGTTATGGACGCCCCTACTTAAATTATAATTATGATGATATATTTATCCATTGGACAGTCATCCATTCAACATCCATGGCAAGTGCATGGTGTTCATATGAAATAATAAGCATTTTCCTTGTTGTCATTGTTGTTTACGGTTGCTGCTGCTGTTGCTGTTCTTCTTCTTTGTTCTGGTTGTTGCTGCTGCTGCTATTTCTGCTGTTGTTGCTGTTCTGGTTCTTGTTGATGTACGGTAGTTGTTGTTGCTGCTGCTGGTGCTGCTGTTGCTGTTATTGCTGTTGATGCTGCTGCTGTTGTTGCTGTTCTTGTTGATGTTGTTTTTTTGATGATGCTGTTGTTTTTGTCGTTGTTTGTATCATTTCAGTTGTTGTTTACTATCAAACAAAGTCATCAGTGTCTCATTTATTGAACTTCATTGTTGTTGTTTGTTTAGCACCGTGGTAATCAAAAAGAGTCATACACTTCAGACAAGCTCTTTCATAATACCATCAGCATAATTATCAACTTCAAACAAAATACACACATTGTTCATTACTCTGTTTGTTTAGGATTTAGAGTATACAGCTGATTTTTGATGATTTCCGTTTGTTGCTTGATCGCCCCCGTTCTTTTACCGTGGAAACTCGGGCTTATTCGTTCTTCATCTATTTATACATTTTATGTATAGATCTATCATACCGTGGAGTGCTGTGGGCTAGTGGTCTGACGTGTGTCTTGTGGTCAATCTACATACATGTATATGGGCCGGCTAGTGGTGCTAGCGTCCTTGGGCAAGACGCTTTGCTCCTCTTCACCCAGGAGTAAATGGGTACCTCCGAGGGTATAGATGGCTTTGTGTAAGTTAGCCTACGTGCGCTTTACAGTAGCCGGGGCTGTATACTCCCTCATACAGGCCGGGGAAAGAATTATTTTTACTGACATACTTTTGAGTGTGCGGTTCGGGTAAAAAATGTAACATGCTACTCTTGAAGTTCGCAGAATCCATAGCGTACAAATTGGTAAAACATTGCCATGGCATAATTGTGGTGACTTTCATTTTTGCGTCCGGGGCCCCTCCTCTTTTCCGTCCCACGTGAATGAATCGGCGCCGTGACTCCGCGCCCAAACCACTGCAAAAATTTGCAATTAGACTTTATAGACATGACCATTTTTAGTTATGTTTGGTCTGCGGAACCCATGACATGACTTGATGGATTGGCAGAAACAATCCGATCTGGTATTTTCTGCCCGTCATCTACCGGTTCTCTCCTGCAACATTGGCGCCATCACTAGAATGTCCTCCTGTTGCCAGGCAACCAGGGATGCAGTCCGGACCGTTTCTGAGCAGCTCCTCTATTGATTAAGGGGTGCTTGGTAGCGTGACCCTGCATGCCAAGTGAGCGTCCAGGCGGGAGAGAGCATCTACCCAGTGTTTTTGTGTTTTTCCTCCCCCGTCACATCTCTTCGGCGCCACGGTGGAATTCACCTCGCATAGGTTGGTTTTAATTCCATTACCATCTTACACCAACACACCTTTGTTCGCTAGTTATCCAATTAGCCACTTACTGGTAATATCTTCCCAACAAACTTCTTTAGGAAGAGAAAGGAGTCATCCCTTCTTTTTAGATCCCCCAGTGGACAGTCTCTCTGCCTTGAGACTGAGGTATTGGTCTTTAGATTAGTCTCCATTTGAGAGCTGTCTTAATACGCCGGGTTTTGGTCCGTTCGGGAGCCCTAGTCAAAGAGGCTTTCTTTAGGTAATTACGCGTGAACGCTCAAGGAAATTCTCCATTTGTTGGAGATGAAAGAAGCTTGATTCTGACAGAGGACGTCATTAAGCCAATCGACGGGAGTTTATACGTTCCTCCGTCGGCAGGATCGATCCGAGATGACATACCTGACAAAAACAGAGAACGCTCCCGAGAGGGACTTGTTTGCGAAAGGCAGATACTTAGCCGCATCACTTGGCCCTTTACTTTATCAGGAAGAAAAAACACACACCACAAAATGCTCTTAAAATGATGCCTCCATGTTTTGGCCAAGGACCAAGACAACAAACAATCACTTCATCAAACAGCGACTTAAGCACAGCAACGAGTCAACCAACATGCTGATCGGCTGCGGTCCCACGTACGCCCTCTGATTATAGAATAATAGAGTTATGATAGATGATTGAATTACAGGACCGTTTTCAACGAGCAAGTCGAGGGGGCCATATTTCCGTTGCCTTAACCCATCCTAGTCAGCGATTACTGTTTTGCTTGTTTGTTTATTCGGCTTAGTGCCATGAGAAAACAAAGGTAAAGAAACGGATCTTAGTTTGACAGATGCAGTATATCTATTTATCATCTAAAACAAACTCTATTTGAACTGTGTTTTACATTGTAGAGAGTTGCAAAGTTATTATACCAATATAAGAAGATCGTGGTTGCGGGAACTTACGAAGAGAGTATAGGGCTATATAAAGCGTTTGTGTATACATCCTTCAGCTAATGTATGAAGCTATATAATTCTAAGATTCTGTCACTGCATATTCCACTAAAAGGCTATCGACCCGCCTGAGATGAATGCACCGATAAGGAATCTTCTATCCAAAATGTGCTTCACTCCATCTGAACACAATTCCCATCGAAGAGAATCGAAAAGATAACACAAGCAAAACGTGTCAAAAGAGCCCCCCCCCCCCCCCCCCCCATCCACCTCTCCATCTTTAACAGATCTGAAATGCCTCTTAACATCACATAACACCCTAACCTCCTTACTTTGACCATAGACCAGAGCTTTGACTGAGTTATAATGTACCGGCTAAATAGAATATCGTAATTTAGAGACTGAAACTGGCATATTCCGTTCAAAAGGCGAACTGCCACTTGGTTGAGTGTCATCCAGTGTCGAATTTTCTGCGTATTTAGGCAAACTGAAAAGACCCCAGCCGCGCTGTCTGAGACGGGGCCTTTGTGGGCGCTGATCTATATTATCTACTTCCCCGGGGGACACATTGCAGGCCTTAGCCCTGCTTGTAGAATCATTAACTTTTAATTCTCCCGTCCTCATTCTGCCATTTGTCCAACCTGTCCCCCAGTCTCTGTCCTGCTTTATACGGCTCTCTCTGTTGGCTATAGACCCTGATGGCTGTATCATCATTATCATCAAACCATCAGGCCATCAGGTCGTTAGGCCTGCCACAATCTCCTCTTGCCCCTCCTACGCTATTACCCGGATCATCCCAGCCCAAACAAAGCATCCCATTATCTAATTAAGGCCTCATTAGAAAATAATAACGAGGAAATTGGCGAGCCCCACATTTTGAGCGCTTTGTTCAGTGGCTCTCGCCGGGAACGCTGCTGGGGAGGTTTTGTGTCACGCGGCTTCGGTTCAGAGCTCGGTTGGGCAAAAGCCATCATACTTGCAGCTCTAGCGGATTGCTTCCAGCCTTTTCAAGTCGGTTGGTTTTTAACTTCTTTTGATTCATCCCTCTGTCCTTGTAACTCTGGCGTCTGATTATCTTCTCCATTCTCCCAAACTGAAGTTGATCCAGACTGGCTCCATTTTGCTGTCAAACCCGAAGTTTGCCATCAGGCTGCATTCAGAGTATGTGTGTGATGTAGTCATAGGATGACCGACAGAAGGAAAATAGTCTGGTGTAATGTTAAGTAAATTACCCAAACTGTTCTCACGATATTCACACCTATCGGAGTCAAACGGTACTAGGAAGCTTTTAATGACACAGCACACGGTAGATGTAGAGCTCAGCTTTGCAATAGGAAATGGTGTATACTATTGGTCAAAATGATTCTTCTGATCTTCTGATCTTCTGATCTGATCTGTTAAGAACAAACAAAGGAAGAACGAACGAAATAAAGGGAGTCTTTCCTCGCCTTTCACATCTGACGGCCCGGGTTCGACTCCGGCTCGGTCCACAAGTGGATTGGGTTCCAGTCCCTACCTGATTCCATGGGCTTTATCCAGAATAATTATTACTCTTGGGTTTTCTTCCCACCTCTAAAACTGTATCTTCTTCTCATCATCTTCCTTACAAAAGGTTTCATTGCAGGCTTTCGAGCTACAGTGCCTAGAGCGCTTTTGAAGAATCCTTGGTTTCATAACCAGAAATTGATAAGAATAAGAAAGCGGTGCACTTGTTATTTTTTAAAGGATGCATTTATAATCATTTTCATTAATAATGACTTGTTAACTTGGTGTGGAGTTTGGATTTATTAATTATGTCTACAGTATTTATTTACATAATACCATGTAGTTTGGTTGCTTTTTCATTTAAAGGGCAATATTTTCTATCCCATTGTCCTCCATCGAAAGTCTCGAAAAAAGTAACAGTGTTTGTAGTTCAACTTGTTCACGAGAACTTGTAACACGAGAACAGTTCACGTAAATGAGAAATCAATGAACAATAAAAACATGTACGATAAAATGACGACGCTTGGCCGGACTAATCCTGGCTAAAATAAACCCTGCAATGTATGTGTAAGCCTCGTCATTCCCTTCCTCAAACGCCACCGCGGTCTTTCTGCAAAAAAAAAACCCACACAACTCACTCTCTTGTTTATTTAGATGACTCTCTGTTGTGAAGAAATAAATATAATTACTATAACCCTCCCATTATATAATGAACGGGGCCGACAATGGATAATAACAATGCGCTTTTATTCTAGTGGGTTGACTCGATAGACTCGTCGACGCCCGACCGTTTATTATTCGGCAAAGAAGGGGGACGATTTCGCGGATTAATGGGCGAGCGAGCTCAACTCATTCACAGCTTTTTGGACGGGCTGGCAGTGTTTTGGAAGTGAAACTGTAGCCGTGTGTGAGGTGGCATTGGATTGCTAGTTTGCACCTCATCGCCTTGGCGCGCGGTAAGTAAGGGCCTATGGTCAATCTACTGCGCTAATTACTGTATGGTTTTATGGGTGTTGTACCCGCTGTGCACTCGTCAGCTCTGGTGGGTATATACGGGGATTATTCACCCAGGCAATCGTTGTGGTTTCACACCAATCATACGATTGTAATCCTTCCTAATTGTCAATTTAATCTCACCCTCTGCTATATGACGACTCACAAAAGCCAATTCAGTTTCTTCTTTGACTAATCAAACTTGAGACAAAACAATGATTATAAACATTTTGAAAACATTATTTTATATGGCATCAGGCCTAGAATAATTATAAATACCGAACATTGCTCTTAAGTTAATGCTGCCCAACTTGTGTTAATTTTGGATCTATTTTTAATACTAATCGAATTTACGTTTCCATGTCGATAAAAATGTCTAAGCTGAAAAATCTCAAAATGTATCCACCTGTACACCAGGCTATATACAATAGAACAAAGGACAGCAACATTATCACTGAAAATGATTCCAAAATCTTGCTGAATAATCTTTATTCAATAATTATTTGTTTTGAAGAGTAAAATTCATTGCAGCCAATTGCCTAGTTTCCAAAATGAATTAAGTGGAAACTTGCTAAGATGATTTCATCAAATTTACAAAAATAAAGATCCTGCAAGGATCGAAACGCGTCAGGCCCTCCCAACTCCAAGCAAATTTACAAAGGCTAGAACTCATGTTTTTAATTGTAGGTTTCTCCAATGACTGCATTTCGAAGGGGAAATTTCACAGAAATTTTGGTGTTAGTGAAAATGAAGACCGAAAAGTAAACCGTTTTTCTGATCTTTATCACCCCCCCCCCCATGCTATACCTCAACTATTTTGCTCCTACACACAAAGCATATTCTTATATCTGTATGCGTTTCTATCATGTACTTCAATAGACCTCTACTTAACCTACTAGTACGGCGTGACCGACAGGCTGTATACTCACTCTTTATCCAGCTAATACACACAGTTTACCAATAGTAAGCATTTGATATCCCACAAATTGCCCTCTGTTAGTATGCCATCACTTCACATCCCAACGACTTTTTCAGTGATGGGTTATAATTCTGTAGGCCTAGTCATCCTTCAGTTTCTTAATTCGTTATTTTAGCGTAGTCAATTAGATATGCTGTTATCAGCCTGTATTATGTTCAAATGGGGCCATAAGCCGTGTTCCCATTTGACTTAATAGTGGCAAGTGTGTCAGGCACCGTCGCCTCTCGCCAGTGTGGCTTGGGTTCGATCCCGGCTCGGGTCATAATGTGATGAGTTAGCACAGGTATAGCACTGAGTTGTGTGTTGGTTCTCTCCTATGCTACTAGGGTTTTTCTTAGTGTTCTCCATACTTCCTCCCTCCCGCAAAAAAATCTAACGTTTTCGATCTCAGGCTGTGTTCATGATCGTGGATTGATGTGGCTGGCAGCCATTGCAAGGGCGCCCATGAATGCCTGCAACTCGATCATGTTGTATAGCCCGCATCATTCGCAATTCTGCGAGTAATTAGCTTCCCAGATTCAATGGTAATTTGACAAATGCCATTTCGTCTAATGGATTAAAAGTTTAATGTTTGTGGAAAATATCGGTACACACAAAAGGAGAACTTCTAAATGACATGAAAAGCTGTAAGACTACATGAGGGTCATGTATTATGGGGAATACTGACAACGTTTTCGCTATGAAAATGATGGCGGTAGGCCCCCTTCAGACGTCTTTTTCCATCTAAAAAGTTGCCATATTCCTGACATTATTTCTCCACTTTAAGTCGAAGAATAATCGACATGCAGCACATCAAGAAACAGCGTCAGTATTTTCTCTGTTAGCCTATACCCCTAGATTAAGACTATTTTCAAGTCCGCGGCCGGGCCATCAATTTCTTTCTTTCTATTTTCAGGCCTCGGCAAAATGAGGCAATGTATATAACAAGAGCCATTAAAAATCACCATTGGCGTCTCATCTTTCCCCGAGTTAGTGATTGGAAGATAGCGGGAGCGATGCTACTCAGACCCTTTACCGATCCCGGCAGCCGATGATCGGATACTCAGTAATTACACGTGCCAAAGAAATCTAACTCATCATGCACTGTCTTCCCAATCTAAAGGTTATAATTCACCCGTGTGTGTAGTAATGAAAACACCAAATGGCTTTTTGTAGTATATCATAGGCCTGTTCATTCCTGGCGGGTTCGCGATGTTATAGCTAGCTTGCAGCTCGCCTCATATAATTGTTATATGGATCTCGGTTTCTTGATTAAAGCCTGGGATTTTTTTCTTCCTCCTCCTCATCCTTTGCTTCATCATCTTCTTCTGCTACTTCTTCATCCTCTTCGTCTTTTCAGTCGTACGCGGCTCTCATCGTGTGTGCTCCTGTAGATACACACACACACACACTGCGGTGATTAGTGCTCGGCTCACGCGACGTCGCCAAGATATGAATTAGCTTTGAGGTCGAATGTCCGTGTCATATCAAGCATCGCTCCTGGAACAATTTTCTAAATTGAAAATAGTAACCTTCGCCAGGCCCGAGTGTGCCTTGCCATCTTGGGGACTGATGATGGGTATAAATCCTCGGCGCTGATGCTCATCCCATCCAACCTTGCGGCCGAGACTCGCATTTCTTGGTTCAGATATTACATTTCCAGGTTTTTTTTTCTTCTCCCTCTCCCCATGCACCCCCCCCCCCCTTATCTTTCTCCATTTTCGTTCAATATTTCAATTGCTGTGATAGTCATCCGCTGACGAAAATACGGCAATAATTTGACGGGGCTGTGCTGAGTCGTTGATGACTGGCCTATAGGTCAGTATAGACCGACATTTTTGTTTAATGAGTTCAAATTATCTTTTCCTACAAATAAAGGTCTCTCTAAATGGTATATATTGTTTTTCTTAGAAAATTGGAAAATTAGGTCGGTCTACTTGAAATCAGAAATTGAATTCAGAGCAATATGTCTCCCGCACCGGTTTTTTTGTTGTCTAAGTCGTCGTCTGTATCTAACTGACATGTTCTATAAGAAGTCTTAGCTGTTTAAAACTCACAATGAAAATCTGCAAGTTCCTGGAAAAGGGTTATAATTGATGTTTCGTCATCTACTCACATGGCTCTATTACTGAGGTTTGTCAAAGTGGTTGACCATGAGAATTCATTTTGAAAAATCAACAGCAATTCTCCGAGTGTTCTTATACTGAGCGTATTTCACCCGACTTGACCCACTAGAATTGATAAAACAATTGAAACATAAGTACTTTATTTCTCAAAACATGTTTATTGATTGTTTTGAATGATTATAATTATTTGTCTACCAGGGTTCGATGAGATAGCCATGATTTCGGCAGAACTTCCCTTTTATTTGATATTCTAATGACTTCCCAAACCATGACTTTGCGGCCGGTGACTCAGCCATGATATACAGCGAGTATATACCATCCCCCGGTCGATTCGCAGTCGACGCGGCCCCTCCGATGTCATTGCGATCGCGTTTCGGTGAATCAAGCGGCCAGTATGTCCCCGAGACAAGCCCCGCTTGCCCGCGCCCGTCGCCAGTCGCCTAATTATTTCAGGAGTTTAGTTTCAGACCACTTTCTCTTTAGTCCGGGGCCCTCTTCATCATCTACTATCCACGGTAAATAATTCCGTTACTGGAAACCGCGCTTCAAACATTGTATGATGGTGGGGAGATATACTTCTTCTTTTTTTCTTTTGGGGGCGACTCGTTTTGGGGGGGAAGAATTGCAATTCTGATCGGGAGCGCATTTCACGGAAAGGCTGGTTGAAACATGAGACGAATCATTGTCCTGCGTTGGTGCCAGTGCCAGGCCAAGCAGTGATGCTGTTACAAGCCCAACCATGCAGACAATTTGGGGTGTGCTTTTCCCTCTAAATCAGCCGACTGAGAGGTGAGCCCGATTGCAAGGAACTTGGGAGTAACAAAAAAATGCTCCAAATTCTGCAAATCTGGTCATAGCCAAATAAATGGCTGGCCTTTTATAGCTGATACCAGAATGAAGTTAAAATAATCAGAGGGTATCACGGAGCAAATGGCCTGACTGCAACATCATAATATTTTGTCCACTTGAAACTAGATTTTAAAAAAAACTTTACCAATTTTTACAGTTTCCGTGACTGTACTGCTTGCGCTGACGTGAGACGGTTTTGACATCTCTGTAATCGATTTAGATCCGTTTGGAATCATGGAACGAATCCTACTTTCCAATTTCTAAAGGATACTTATATTGTTTCGTTAGATTTTGGCAATGGTTCTTTCTAAACAACTTCAGTCCTATATCTATGCCAAATCAAGAGGAGATAACCAAAAAACCCTTGTTTGCAAATTATGCCATTTCTGTTGCTTCTCTGTTAATTGAAATGAAAATGTCCATTCGAGCTATAACTAATATAAGCGACGGCCTTGTTTTAAACACAACATAAACAAATCAATAATGTAATCACTGTGCAACCAATTAGTTTCACATTTCCATTTTGTTTTCAACCCTGCACAGGTTTGCATAATTTATATTTCTTGCATCAATGGCATTAGTGTTCTGGGGTGCATCTCACGTTGATGTACAGAAAGTTTTCTAAAGTAAACAAGGTTTGTTTGTTTTGTTGTTAACAAAGTTCCCATCGCTATAGATCTCCTCAGATGACTAAAGACGATGTTAGTAATAATGTCCCCATTTGTTTTTGCTTTGCTACACAACAGAACAACAAGTGTAGTTCTTGTTCATTGTGTACACATGCATGATGGTCCTGCCAGCATTCAGCGAGAAAAGGAGTTGAATATCTGCCTGGATGTGGAGCGCAATGACCCACCACGGGCAATTGGAAAACACGGTGTAAAAATGATAACGGAAACTTGCCCGTGCTGTATGTTTACAATCAATCCCTACTGCGCATGAGCAACGACCAACCAATTCTTGCGCTGCGTGTAGCCAACTGTAGCAACAAAGCTACGCAACTGGCTGGCTGGTTGTTCAACCATGACCGTGATATACGGTGAACACGGTGAAGAGTAAATATCCTCTGCAAGCATCGGTCTTCTCTCCTTCTCAACGAGTGGACTTGTTTACTTATAAAGACCCGAGATCTTCAGGAATCTCCTAACAAGATCGCCTACTTCGATAAACCACAGACGGATACAATTCTCGGGCCAACTTGATCATTGTCTGAATACGAGTTGGGTTTTTTTTTAAGGGAGTGATGGTAGTGCGATACTTTTTATCAGATTGTGCGTGTAGTATGTATGTTTAGTTGTTGTACTGTTCTGTCACACTCTTCGTGTACAAAGTGGAAACATTCCAAAGCCCTATATACCACCACGGTGTCACCTCGGTTTGCGATCTGCACGCGAATCTGTTCCCATGAGAAGACAGAGCATGGCTCTGCTTAGTACCGGCTACCCAGCCGCTTTCCAGGCCGGACTACCCTGCAGCGGACTCCTCTCCATCGGCGTGCCCGGTGCAGCGTCCGGGGGTCAGATACCGTACCCGAACCTGTCCCTCATGAGGGTACCACCGCACCTCCCGGTCGGCTTCTCCATGGCCAATTTCTCCGCTGCTTACCTGCAGACCTCGCAGAGAACGGACTCGGACTTTCCAGCTCTCCTGTCCAAGCAGCATCAACTACAGCAGCAGCAGCATCACCACCAGCATCAACCCTCCCATCACCTGCACGGAGCAGCCCATTACCGGACGGCCCTCGCGACCTCGCCCCGTCGCAAGGGCGTCACGAACTTTTCCATCGCCGGCATTTTGGGCCGGGACGAGGACTCCCCTCGCAGCGAAAAATGCCCGGACGATACGCCGTGCAAGACGGCGACAGTCGCCGAAGATTCCACTGTAGAGGACCAGCACGAGCCGTCAGTGCAAGTCAAAACAGAATGTTTGAACTCACCCAAAGGGGATGAGGAAGACACGGACAATCCTCTGACTCGGTTTTCGTGGTTGCAGTGCACAAGATACAAGCCACCTCGTCTGCCAAGTAAGTGAAATTGAAACATTTTCTTCATTTTTGTTCTTTACTTTTTAGAGGGTTAAAACTTACTTAGGCCTATACTTTTTGATGCAAACTTTACATAAGGCCAATGCTGGACGCCCCCACAAGCTAATACTTGCATCTGAAACAAATTGCAATCTATGTTTTTATTTCTTTCTTCTTAGTTAACATCATAACACATGGCTTCCAATTCGTTTTTATCGAAACATTTCCGATAACCTGTTGTTTTGGGGTTATAGGCCTAATTATTATCATAACATGCTCGGAATACCTGTATTGAGCAATCTTACTCCCAAACAATTGTTCGTGTAATGTAACTTCTTGAACCATTCTGGATTGTCTGAAATTTATTTTGAAACTATAGATTGGACAAATGCGCTGATAATTATTTTCCTAGGATTTTCAACGGCTTATGTTCGAAAGAGAACAGCCCACTTGAAAAATCCATCACTTGTCTAAAAATGCATTTCAATTAATGTTATCGATAAAACCGTGACAGAAATTATTTTCAAAATTCTCTTCAACAGTTTAAAGTTTTATCTATCTGCTTTGAGTCTTCTTCTTTTTTTTTCTCTTGACGGTTAAACTTAAAGGTACTATCATACTTTTACCGAAACAGAAATCTTCACAGAATTACTCATATAACGTCGGGTATAAAGATGGTGTGGTGATGGTAGAAATATACCGTTAATTTTTTTCTGCCTGAAATGCTGTATTTATCCAGAAAAGAGTAAAACCAATGACCAAAAAACAGTTTTGATCATCGGAAGATCAAAAATCCTGTATAATGATTTTAAAATACTGTGTGAATCTTTCACTGTTTTCACAAAAAGTGGGCACCGTATGAGACTGGGAATATCACTGACTGTCACTGTATCTTCCTTGATATTTCAAAAAATATTATCAAAAAAATACCATTTAGCTTGATCCTGCTATAGGATCGAAACGCGTCAGGCCCTTCTAACTCTAAGAAAAAATATTATTCATAACATTGACAGAATTCTTTGTTTTAATTCTCTACAATCATTTTAAAAAATCATCAAAAATTTACAGCTACAAATTGACAGCAACATATCCATGCACACTACTAACCACTTATGGATTCAGCAGACACGCTACCGATCTTGTAGCGCGAAGAAAATTTAAGGCCTAATATGAAAATATGAAAATGAAGTGAGCACATTAATACACACTACTGAATCTATGTTATCCCATGATAAGCCAAATCTTTCTATCATGGTCTTGGAAATGAAATGGGTTCTCGTAATATATTACACAATGCCGAAAGTGACGACAGCGATAACTTTGTATCAAGCACTTAACCAAGGTGATTCAGGTGCCCAAAACGGTGTAATTTTTTAGAATTAAAAATCGGAAGGAAATGCCATGGACCAACTGTGCCACTTGACGCCCTGAATTGAAAATGGGCATTTTAGAACCTGCTGGATGAATCTTTTGAGGTTTGGAACAAAAAATGTCAGTTTGGGCATAAGATTTATATGTTGAAAAATTAATTTGATCCCTGCTCTATGATGAAACCGACACGAGGTGAGAACTGTGATGATTACAGTTTCAAAATGATTCCTAAAAATATCTCTCCATAGTATCGACATAACACTTACTTACGAATTGATAACATAGAAACCTTGGCGAGGGTATCGCATCTTTAGTTTAGGAACCATTGAGGTGATATAGACATTTCAAATTCATTCGTACTATAGAAGACTAAACTCGACGGCAAGCTAAACTGTCCATAAGTGTCTCGAATTGGAACATAAGCTATCGCTCCCTATAAAGACACGATATTTAGATAGATATAGACAAGGAGAATATCCAACCATTTTGATGAAGTTCTTATTATAATCACAATTTCCCCTGCTTGGTTTTTGTTACATTGCATTACTATCATACCTAGTTTTCAGATACTATCTCAACAGTCCTATCACAGTACGTCATGTTGAATTTATGAGAATGTACAGTAATTAATTATCTCCTTAATTGACGAGAAACCACGGCAACGGACTGGCCTGGTTTATTCTAGTGTCTGAAGCTGTCTTGCTTAATCAGACCCCGCATGTTTCTTGCTTGCACCAGTCATCGCTTATTATTTATAAACCATCGTCCATGATCATTTTCGCGTAGGCCAGCGTGACAGATCACACGCCGCGGGGAAAATGGCGTTTTGTCCCGTGTCTTGTAAAACCATTTTCGCTGCTCACTTGCACCTTCAGGCCTACAATACGACATACTATTACATGTACAACATCCAACGACACTTCTCGACTTGAAAAGCAAATCAAATAATTATACGTTTGAATTCCTACATTGAACACCCGAAGAATTGGTATAGATTCAATAAATTAACAATTTTGCAAATGTTTGTCGAAATTAATTGAAGTGCGATGACGTTATGTGTACTAACCTATATCTGAACATCAAGCATGTCTCATAAGCAGATATTAAGAAGATCAACTCAGTTTTAATTAATCAGAGAAAAAAAAACACGCGAGAAAACGAGAGAGCTGACTCAGTGGCCAGCTTGCTCGATTTCTCAAAATAAACAAAAATTGATTTATGGCACCGGGCTGTAAGTTATCGGTAGTGTAATGTTACTTTAATCAATTCGTTATATACACTGCACAGGTCTGAGTGAAAACACAAAGTGAGGCTTCTGATGAACGCGTTTAAGGGAGATTTCCAAATTGTTTCAAATTATCAAATATTGAGATCAAATCCAAATTACTAACAGCCTGGTTTTCAAATTGTGCATATATAGCACAGTGCATATCCTTGCTAATATAATTTTTAAGTAAATCCTAGTTGAACTTTGAGCCTAATTATGAAAAGTAGTATCATAATTTGGCAAAAAAACCTAAACAGAAATGTTCGCAGATTTACGCATAACTTACAGGGTATAAAGATTGTGGTGGTAGAAACATACCGTTAATTGTTTCTGCCTGAAATGGTGTATTTATCCAGAAATTAGAAACAACGACCGAAAATCTTTTTGATCTTTTAAAAGATCAAAAATAAAAGAGAAAAGACTTAAGAAATACTAGTGGCTGTTTTTCACTGTTTTCTCAAAAAGTGGGCACTGTATGTATGGGACTGAAATTTTCACAAATGACTGTTACTGTATCTGTCTTGATATTTTAGCCCATGAATCTGTATTTCTTGGATAAAAACCAAAGTATGATATTTCTTTTAGAATGTCTTTGCTCTGGATTACGCACACTGTACATTACCTATATTACCATCCTTTATAACTTAGGGGACTGTGATCGGTCGGCATTCTACCTTCTGACTGTCCCGTTACTGTACTCTAATCCACTCGCGGAGTAATTCGCCAGTATTACTTTCGCAAGGCGCAGAAGAATCTGATTTGTTTTGCTGGCATTCTCACTTTGCGCATCCAATTCATAGAGGTATATACAAGGAAGACAGTCGACCATTATTTTGTAATAGTGAAAACAATTTGATCGCCTGCTTTTTTATTTTGTGATACACGTTACCTTTGCTTGATCAATTGTGAAAGTTTTTCAGTAAAAATAGATATAATATTGTATTCATGACTGGAAACGTCTATGTGAGCTATGGACGATTTATACAAAATTATGTATAGCATTTTCTAAAAATGAATATTTGGCAACTTTATCGGACTAATCTAGATGTGGGTAAATATACAGTGTTCATAGAAATGCTTGGCGAGTGGAAAACAATCGCGTTAGTACAGATTTTACAGTTTCCTTTTAAGGTGGGTAGCATTCCAAAACATAAATCTCACTTTTTACAGGGTGTAAAGATGATGGTAGAAACTTACCATTAAAATTTATCTGGCATGAAATGCTCTTTTTACCCAGAAAAAATAAGTCGAATCAACCACCACCAAAACTCCTGTGAATATATTTGAAAATACCGTGAGCGTTTTCACTGTTTTCTCAAAAGGTGGACACCTTTCGGACTGGAAATTTCACAGATGAATGTAACTGTAATCTCTTGATATTTTTGCCCATGAATCTGCGTTTCTTTTGACAAAAACTAAAGCATGGAATTACCTTTAAAAAAGATGTGCCTATAATATTGAGATTTGTTGTAAAATTTAAACGACGGGATACGCTAAAAGCGAATGCAAAACTGTATCCGACAGTTATATGACTAAAGACCAAAAACAAGAATGTCTTCGAATAAATTGATAAAAACGGGTGTCCTTTCAAAGTGTCGTATAAAGATGGCATACATAGGTCAGTGTATAAATGGTGATTGCATGTTCGCTGGTTTTGTCTGGATTACTTGCCTGACAAGACGATATTGATATATTTCATGACAACCATTCAAAAGATGTCAATCTGTAAAATGGCCTTCCAAAATGGCCGCCAAGTCACTCCTGACTGAAAAAGGGAAACAAAACCCCAAACCGAAGACAAGAAAGGAGTTTGACTGATGTGGCTGTCTGCTCCCTTTTGTTGATTGGGTCTTCTTTCATCATTAGACTGTCACTTCAATCAGTCAGACCATGGCCAGACGTCCCCCCTTGTCTCAATGGGGGTACAATAGATTCCCCCACACCCAGTGGCGATTGGACAGCTTGGGCTCCCCCTATCGATTAGCGTGTAGGGGGTATGGGTGTTCCCTCCAGAAGTACTGGCACCAAGTTAAGTCAATATCTAAACAGAATCTTTCAACATTATAGCTTGGGACGACGGCACATTTTTACAGTTACAGCACTTGTTCGGTCAATATAATTATACAAACACGCTGACTTACGACCTCATTAGCAAAAGACAGTTTAGAGACTGTTATTTGTAAAGATCCCATTAATTGTCAAAACCTTTAAAGGTACAGTAGTATCATACTTTGGTAAGAAACCAAAACAGAAATGTTCACAGATTTACGTATAACTTACAGGGTATGAAGATGGTGGTGGTAGAAACATACCTTTATAATGTTTCCGCCTGAAATGATGTATTTATCCAGAAATTAGTAAAACATTGACCGAAAATCTTGTTGATATTTTAAAAGATCAAACATAAAAGAGAAAAGACTGTAGAAATACTGTTGCCGTATTTCACTGTTTTCTCAAAAAAGTGGGCACCGTATGGGACTGAAATTTTCACAGATGACTGTTATTGTATTTGTCTTGATATTTGTACCCATGAATGAAAAACCAAAGTATGTTATTACCTTTAAAGCGGGCGAACCCCTTATATGAAAAAGGCGACATGAGAGCAACATGGCCCCTCAGTTGAAACGGACCAATGCGCATGCTATAGATTTTGCAGCAGACAGTGTTTTGTGTGTGTTCATGTTCACCATTATACACGCGGTTAATTGAATGGATTTAGAAGGGAAACATCTGCACAACCAAACATCTCAATTGAAATCATTATTATGTCACTCTTAAAAGTTAAAAAAAAAAACATCCCAGAATGCATCGGGATTCAACTTGTTCAATCCAACTATAGCTCCAAAATAGTAAAAAGATAAGAGCAATACATGTAACAATTTTAGGCATAATTGAGGATCTGAGTCACGTGATCAATACTGATATGTCATCGTGGCCGCCTTTTTTAATGCAGCGTGTGGGGATCTGTCTTAAAGGTAATATCATACCTTGGTTTTTGTCAAAGAAATACAGATTCATGGGCAAAAATATAAAGGAAGATACAGTAACAGCCCTCTGTGAAAGTTTCAGTCCCATACGGTGCCCACTTTTTGAGGAAACAGTGAAAGACGAACGCCCACATAATTTTTTACAAAATCTTTTCACCGTTATAATTTCTCTTTAAAATATCAAAATTGTTTTTGGTCATTGATTTGACTCTTTTCTGGATGACTACAGCATTTAAGACAGAAAAAGATTAACGGTATGTTTCTACGGCATCTTTAGGTCTATACCCTGTGACTGTGAGTTATAGGTAAATCTGTGAAGATTTCTGTTTCGGTATTCTACCAAAGTATGATACTACCAAGTATACTCATCCAAATCGGCAAACTATCGAGGACATCAGTTATACAAACACTCATTTTGCTATAGGACATGAGCCGTCCATATAAGGTGATATAACAAGACACAAGACCTTCGACCAGTGACATTTGATTCCCACATACACCTGTATGTATCTATATAAGAGAACACTTATTGACCTAACTCTCTCCATATTTGCCGAGGTCATTTATTAAGTTAGAAGTCTCAACAAAAGTTTCTCTTGATAGTACTAGGTCATCATTTTTCGCGTATGATTTATTGTTGACAGGGTCGGCCTAATAAGGTCAGGCGTTTGGAGGCCTCTATTATATATACCAACTATACCAAGTCCCATTAACCTCAAAGTTACCATACTTATATTATAAACATCACCGTAATCAGTGCCTGATTTCATCAAATCAACATCATCATCATCTTCATCGTCAAAATGGCCTATACACAGATTATCATTATTCTGACTGACCTGAATTCTGAAAGTGTATTTTGTAAACGATTGTGTGGTTGTAGCGACACAGAGCTGTCGTGTTTTATACCGCGCCACGGGAATTTTCAACAACAACATTGCCGCGGGGTTGAAGTGGTCCCGTTCCGGTTTGCTGTGCCCGACCTAATTTCTCGTCAGACTTAGGCCCTATGCTACCAGGTGTAAAAGCAGCCTGATATTATTCTGCCTTTTTTCTTTCCTTTATACAGTTTTTTGCTACAGAAATCTCTTTTATTGATAGCTTACAGCTCGGTATATTTGTCACTCCGATTCGATCATAGTTTTTTTTTATATATTTATATTGTGATAAAGTCAGTCTCCTTTTTGAAAGGGTTTCTTTATGCTTCCGTTGTGGGAGGGTGTAATTGTTGGTTTTGGGGGATGGTTATTGCCTCGTGTCACGAAAACCTGGTTTGGACGACATCACGATCGCCGGCACAATATCGAGAGAAGGTTAGGGTGCTGAGAATGGTGCTGGCAGGGGACGGGCGTCAGTTAAACTCCGTGGAGGTTCCTCCGGGTAACTCCACTATACGGAAACCAAACAAAATATGTTTCCCTTTTTTTGTAAACAGCGACCACGCATCAATGACATGGTGAACAATGAAATCTTTGAACTATGGCGGCATAAACTCATAGGCCTAATTGAAAAGATAACTTAATAGTTGGATTGGGAAGTCTAGGCCATGATGTTTACTTTACGGTCTAAATTATAATTAAGTTCAACTTTTTTGAATATGAAATATGAAATACCAATCCTTAAAGGCAATATCATACGGTGGTTCTTATCAACGAAATACAGATTCATGGGCAAAAATATCACGACGGATACAGTAACCGAGTCATCTGTGAAAATTTCAGTTCCATACGGTGCCCACTTTTTTAGAACTTACAGTGAAAAACGGCCACAGTATTTCTTAAGTCTTTTCTCTTTTATTTTTGATCTTTTAAATGATCAAAAAGATTTTCTGGATAAATACACCATTTAAGGCGGAAGAATCTTAACGGTATGTTTCTACCACCACCATCTTCACTGTGACCCTGTAAGTTATACGTAAATCTGCATGTGAACATTTCTGTTTTGATTTCTTACCAAAGTATGATACTACCGTCAACAAACAAATGCAATCCTTTAAAATTAATTATACTAAAAAAATACTAAACCTAGTTCATTGAGATCGGTTTTTGAATTTGTACTTTATTTCCTCGTGCCCAGGAGCCAAAAGGAAGGACGGAGCGAAGAAGAGGAAGTTAGGTCGCAATCCACGGGTCCCATTCTCTCCGTCACAAGTCACCACCTTAGAGCAGAAGTTCCGATGCACGCACTATCTCAGCAGTATAGACGTGGCCGAGCTCTCCTCCGCCCTAAACCTCTCTGAAAACAGGGTGAGTACAAGTACAAGGCCCCGGTCCTACCCCGCCCCGCCCTCAAACCCTTCTGAAGGTCTGATCAATATAGTTTCTATCTCCCAAAACTTCAATACAAGTAATAAACTGCTGCAAACTGAACATCAGCCAAAATGACCTAAAATAGATCAAATGCTTAGAGTTAGGAGGGCCTGACGCGTATCGTTCCTAGCAGGATCTTTCTCAAAGGCACTTGCTGCAAACTGTTCAGCAACCAAACTAATTACCTGAAATGTATAAAATACTTGGAAGTGTAGGAGGGCCTGACGTTTCGATCCCCTAGCATGATCTTTCTCAAAGGCTTTCTGTCTCTCTGAAAAAAAAACAAGGTTGTAATTCGGCTTTGCACAGAGCCAGAGTCGAACTCATTCCCAATCAACTGATATCATTATCGAGGGTGTTAAATATTTCACACGCAGTTGTCTTTTCTTCACGAAAACAACCAATTAGCATCCTTCTGTCACCTTAGGTATACTACAGGCATGTTGGTATAGTGGAGGGTGTAATTAGGAAAGACACCGCGTAGTATATAGGGATCAACCACAACGGCTGTGTGATGTATACACCGTGATATCGCCCCGCGATTTACTCAAGACGGTAGACAGCTCCTTCGTCTTTAAATTCTCTCATCAAAATTCTTCCCTAATCTCGGCAAGTCGGCAACTCGAGATAAGGCCTGATCTTACAGGGAGCTCATTACGACTGTCTCACAGTCAATTATCATAAGGGCAATCTCCATACAGTCATCCAACACTATCCACTTGTTTATCAATGTACCGTAGTTTCCAATTAAAATGACAAGAACATAACCAGGGTCATACTGTACCACCCTTTGTCTGCAGGACCAATGCAACGAACGTCTGGTTATCATACTGCAATAGTGGTGAGAATTTATGGCAAACTGTATTCAAGAAAATCTCGAAATGTCATGCACGTATCCCGGAATAATTTTGAGTAATTTATCATCAGAATGATCTCCAGTTTAAGTTTAAAACAACATGGGGTACTATTCTTGCTTAATCATAAAGCTAGTTTGTTCCTGGCTCTAGTCTATGGATGATTGTATTCAACGTCTGACTTGGGCGAAATTAGCTAAAACTGCGTTCCAATGACCAGAAATTGTTACTGTTAAGTTACCAGCGAAGTTAGCAGCTCGTGTGAACATACCCATACTCATTTCTCGAATCAGATATCCGATTTTTGTAAAATTAAAAGGTTTTAGCGAAATTGTACTGAAAGTTGAACTTTGCTTGAACTGAATCTTTTCGTCGTTGAGTGTTTAACAGGAAAACATAACGACAGAGTGCTTTTCTATTTGAACGAATCAGCCTTAGAAGTTGGATATAGAATATTAATGTCTACTTAACCAGTTAAATTGCCTATACAGAGATAATTCTTTCGTGTAGCCTAATTTTGTTAGCGCAAAAAGAACTTCACCAAAAAGGCATCGACTGCGCAACACTGGTTGCACTAGACCCCTATCATTACGTGGTGATTTATGGGCATCAATGCTCTATCTAATGTAATTAGGTAGCTAGACCCATTGAAGCTACGCGTATTGGCATAAATTACATCCATCAACGCTCCAATCTCGCTTCCTACCCTCCTTGTTAATCAACTTATCGCCTGGCCTGTTTGCCACTTCGTTTCCTCATTATTTAAACAAAAACAACAGGGTGGTTAGTGTTTTTTTTCTTGGGCTAATTATAAGTGACAGTTTTAGTTAAGTGAGGCAGGTCTATATACGGGGGACCGAGAATTGGTTGGTTGGTGCATGGGGGGATCAGTGGCGTCACCAGACTTTTGAGTCTGGGGGGGCACAAGGGGGGCACAAGCAATCGTTTGGGGGGCAAACTTTTTATATATTATATATTTTTTTCACCAACCCAAATTTCAAATGGGGGGGCACGAGGGGGGGCACGAGGTTTTCCAGGGGGGGCACGTGCCCCCCCTGGCCCCCCCCTTGGCGACGCCACTGGGGGGGATCAAGCACTGCTTCCTCCATGGTTGGTGGTCCTTGTTACCACACCGCGGTGGGTGAACACCGACAATGCCCGGTGAGGTTGGGATGTCGGGCCGGCGCGGGGTTCAGTTGGTGGCTCGGATGGGACGGGTGGGAAGTGAAAGCGGTCCATGCGCGCCGGAGTTTATTTCTCCATGGCCCGCCCTAAAATTCTGGGCCCGGAGTTCAGTGTGGTGGACAAGGATTATAGAAGTCAGAGTGCAGACTATACTGGTTTTCTGTATGATGGAGTCCTCGCTCCGTGGGCGATCTCCTCCAAGCTCCTTGTGCCTGTCATCGGCCAGGTCTTTTGCCCAGGCCCCTGACGGGTTAATTCACACCGCTACGTTCAGTTGGCGATACAAATACACGAGTGGTGCATAGGGTTGTCCCCGGTGGTTATCAAGCTAATCGTCTAGGTTTGACCGTCAGATGTAGATTGGCAGCTGGAGTAATTATGCTAATACACCCATGCTCACTTGATTGAAAGCCATGCCATTCGGATGGACCATGTGGATGGACCGATCGAGCTATAAGGTTCAATCAGTCAGTCGGCCCCCAGCAAATTGCCCTCCGAGTAATTCTCCTCCAATTTTACTTACTATTACCACATGAGGTATATTATGCTACTGTATATTGGGAGTGTCTTTTTGTATGTGTTAATGTTACGTTTTCCCTGTTCACATGAATGAATAATAAGGCTAATATGTGTTTAGTTTCAATATTGTGTATTCTCAGCAATATCTATAGCTCTCAAATAGCCCGAGGCCAAAGTTTCTGTGTTTATAATTGTTCTTATGACAAATCAAAAAGTTTCATAATTCACAATTTTCTTACAATATTACTACGCCCACTGTTGTCTCTTTAACGTAGTCATTAATGAAAATGAGAATGGATTACCAGGAGTCTAAAAATTCAAGTACATTTGTAAGATGAGAAAAATCATATACTAAAATTCATGAAAATCTTTCTAGTATGCGTGTCTCCCATAAGTCTGATACTTTTGCCAAAATCCGTGTTGGTGTTGCAAAAACGAAATAAATGTGATCTGCTTTAAACAACCTTTACTACCGAGAAATTCCAATAGAGATGTCCTCAATTCCCGAGTGGAGGACGTTTAAAACAAACATTTCGCCTCTTAATTGTAAGCAGTCTAGAAACCTGATCTTCAGACATCAATTCTGATTAAATATTGCTTGACTAACCCTTCCTCCCCAATTGCCGTGTACCGCAGAAAACACCAAACCACAAACAACATGATAATGTAGGACATCGGTAAAACAGAAGCATTAACACACCATTCCAACCTATTTAAGAGAACTGGAGGCGGTGTACCGCCCAAGGGAATCAATCGAGTTACCTCGTTAGTACACTTGATTGCATCTAGATTGGCTACACCAGACCCGTCGGCTGGCCGTTGCCGTACGCTCGGCGACGGACCAGAGCAGGCCAACCTTGCTGGTCTAGGCCCGTGGGGCGGGGGAGACGGTTCCAAAACACGGTATATGAACGATCAATGTGCAGTGGCCATGAATCCTTATACATGTTCCGTACCTGTTAGCTATACATGTTCGGCCAAATAGCCTCCGGTAACCGGCGGAGCTCTCGATCCTCCACAAGTTATTGTAATGTGGATTTTCGGTTAGCTCTGCTGATGGGCTGAATGCTTTGGTATCATTGCTCATTTTGTTGATTCGTCAGTCTTGGTAGAACTTAAGGCGTGCAAATATTGATCTTTCCAATATTGATCTATAATCTTTGGGACGTTTTATCGTTTTAAATATGAAAGACATTCAAGAAAGGTCCTCCAGAACTCCCACGAGGTCGAATGCCAGCCTCCTTAAGGCCTATAGATAATAATCAATTGGAGAATGATATGGAACAAATCTACGGATTGAGATGATTGTCATTCTGTCCGATAACCGTCTGAAAATAACGTTTGCATATTTTATGACTTTCCTTCCATGGGTCTTTTGGCGAAACTAGAGCGTAGTGTCCGCGGGACTCTTTGTTGAATCTCTTGTACACTTTTCAGCTGTGTTTGGAATCATAATTGATAAAATTTCGGTTTCAACCTAAAAAGCTGACAGAAACAATTTAAAGAACTGTCGCTAACGTTCACTCCGCACGGACAGACAACTTCACCGTGTAAGGAATTTTACCGTTGGGTTGTAGATTCTGTGCCCCTTACACAATTAGTTGACGATATGATTGAAGGCCAGATCATAGGGTCCTAGAGTTGGGAACGATGGTAGAGCTATGGATGACTTAGGGCCATGGTGTTCAGAAAGATGACACAATTGAACATGTAGGATGAAGGTAGGAATAGGGATAGAACATCGTTTATAATTTAGTACATGGGTGTATGGTTCTATTCCCGGCTGAGTCAACATTTCTTTTTGCTCAGCTTTAAAAAAAGAGTCACTGAGAAAAAATGAGGCTGAACAACTGATCTGAGAGTATAGCGGTGTTAGTTTTCATAACTTTTTAATTCAAGGAATTGTTGTTATCCTAAAAGACGTAAAGGTCATCAGCCAGCCAGATAATGTACTTCTGTGAACTCTTGCAGAGTCTGCCGAGGAAGTATACAAAAAAAAGTATACACAGCCTATCGGGTATTGAGCCACCCTTTCACTTGACTTGACATGTCATAAACAAGTTAGCAGAGAGTAGGCAACTCGTCGCCCGAGCCTGAGACGTCGGGCCGGGGTCGTCCACGGGCCCGAGCCGGCCACTTAACCCGGTCGGTTCGGTCGGTATAGACGGGGGTTAACATCGCAATATGGAAACCCCGGACATGATCCGTATGTTTATTGGCTAGTTGATACTCTGCCGCACGGAAAATAATCGTCTGGGAATTCCATGCTGACGCACTCATCGTGGCGGGGCTTTTTTGTTTGTTTCACGGCACACGGTCATGGAGGCTACGGCGCACGGAGATCAACTTTCCGTAGTCGTGGCAATAACTGGGATATTCTTTACCTCTGAATAATATCCCCTTTGCCGTATCGAGACCGATCTCAATTATACAATCGTCGTTTTAAATGAGTCACTGTACTTCCTTGAATGTTCGAACGGCGGATCGGAGCAGAGACATAAACACAACTTTATATAAGCAAAGAAAAAAAGCCAACGAAAAAGAAAAAAAGGGAAAAGTAAAAGAAAGAAACATCACAACAAAAGGCAAGACATCATAGCGAAAAAAATAAGAGTAACTAAGTTTCTTTATAATTATCAAATAACCACAAGGTTAAACAAGTTAAAGGTAATATCATACTTTGGTATAAGAAACCAACAGAAATGTTCACAGATTTACGTATAACTTACAAAGCATGAAAATGGTGGTTGTAGAAACATACCGTTAACATTTTTCCTCCTGGTGTATTTATCCAGAAATTAGTAAAACAACGACCGAAAATCTTTTTGATCTTTTAAAAGATCAAAAATAAAAGAGAAAAGACTTAAGAAATACTGTGGCCGTTTTTTTCACTGTTTTCTCAAAAAGTGGGCTCCGTATGGGACTGAAATTTTCACAGATGACTGTTACTGTATCTGTCTTGATATATTGCCCATGAATCTGTATTTCTGTGATAAAAACCAAAGTATGATATCCCCTTAACGATGGCAATTTCGTTGGTACCCATATCCTTCCATGCAGCGTCACGATGCATGTGATAGGGTACTAGCCCATTGCTATCTATAGGCCTACGCCGCTAATGCTCATCAACCCATATAGCTCACGTGTGCAACTCCCTATGACTAATGTAGGCCTCTCGTGGAGATTAAGGCCATCTTTTAACAAGGATTCTTTTTTGTATGAGGGCAGGGCAAGAATCTCGTAAAATTTTATCGTCGCGGCAGTTTTATGATGAAGTAGTGAATTTTTTCAATCGCACTGATTATAATGATTGTTACCATGAATATTTGCGTCTTTTATCTTACGCGTACATATGATTATTTTGGCCTTGTGAATACTTTTTATTAATGCTTTTAAGTTTCTTCATTTTAAATCTAAGGACTGCAAAATAGATTTAAAGGCACAATACATAATTGGTAAAGATCACAGAACAGCACTCACACTTTGTCTGATCCAACATGTGCATGACATCATAAGCATGTAGAAATTTGACCTCAATCGGACATCTGATGACTCACGAGGAAATATCGAAAACTCGATTCAGTTTTTCTTATAAAACTTATAAAGAATGGCTTTGATCTTACCCCGAGATCAAAACTGGTTTCGATCTTTGTTTTACTAATTTCTGGATAGATATATCATCATTCAGGCGTAAATATTTTCACGGTACTAGCACCATCTTCATACCCTGTAAATTATTCGTAAATCTGTGTATATTTCTGTTTGGGTATGTTACCAATCCTGTACTGTACTTTTAAATATTAATACACCTGATACCCCAAAGCATGTGAGTTTTCGCGCATTTTGAAACTGAATGGTCGATTCATCATCTTCATAAAAAGTAACCGAACAGAAAACAGTGATTTGTAAATAATTCAAGCTTAATTACCAGCAGTTTATTCGCAGTTATCCATATTTATAATAGCATTGCAATGATTTGTTTTTGCGATGCCATGGCATACATCTTGCCATTGTCAAAACATGATTACTTTGAACAACAAATCATATTTTATCATACTAAAAAAACAGTAACTAAAATTCAAATGGGCCAATCCAAACTTGAATCCATTAAAGTTAGCTCGTTTGTAGCGTCACTACTGCTGTTTCGGGTGTATCCAGACAGATTTTTTGGCTTTATGCAAATTTACACAATTCCAAAATGAGTTACACATTGATGGAATTCAAATCACAAATATCGTCTGGGTTTTTTTTCCTCACGGCGAGACGTAACCTTCACCCATGTTGTCCTCTATATTGTAATGTTTCTTGCATTCAACTAGAACTCTTTTTTGGCCAGAATGCCATGTAACGTAGGTCAGCCTATTTATGCCGTTTTATTCCTCACTTTCTTCCCGTATTTATTATCTTAAATATTGCTTGCGTCATTAGTCTTGTTCAACAGCGCCCCCAACTTTGTGTCGTTCAATCAGAACTTCCGTTTTTCTCAGAACCACACTCATTTTCAAAGGGGGGTATTTCTATGCAGTCATCCCATTGTCACCGGTCCACAAACCAATTCTATATTAATTGTTACATTTTGTGTAAACTTGAACATTATTACATTTAATTTAGCTAAAACGTTGTAAAAAGGTTTTTCATCGACTTACTTGAACTATTTTGATCTTCGTATAAACGACATTATATTTCATGTGTCAAATGAACGGCATAATTATGTATGATGAGATAGTGGCATTATGCAATGAATACCTCGTACGTCATAAGTCGACACAAATATTTATTAGCTTTATGACTTCTGACTAATGCCATATCCGGGATATGCCTAATTCTAAAAAGATGCAAACCAATTAAATCTCTGTTTTTCTTTTGTGTTATCTTCATTTCCAGGTTAAAATTTGGTTTCAAAATCGGAGAGCCCGAGAACGCCGCGACAAAGAAGCAGCAAGCAAAGAGACTCCATCCTCACCCAACGGGACCCTGATGAAGCACTGCAGTTCACCGGCACCTGCTAGCGGGCCTTCCCCGCTGATTGCCATGGGTCATCCGGCGCTGTCTCCCTCGCCCGTGGATGGCTGCGCCTCTGCTTTCACCCCTCTCCCGTTCTCGTTCAACCGTTAAAAGAAACATTCAATCTCTGGCCAGTTTGAACTTGTACTAGCTTTCCAGTGGGTTGTCTTTAAAAAGTTGTACAGAAACCATTGCGAATGCTTCCAGTTTTGTTTTAATGAATCCCGACAACAATGGGTACATCTGAAAAATGATTAGCGTAGCAGTTATGTTCCATCATGCTCATTATGGTTGTTGTAATTAATAGTTACAGTGTAAGTTGGGTATGTAAAGTACCTGTCATGGATTATTATACAAAGGTTTGAAACGAGATGGTGATTTGATAGAAGATGCATCTTGATTTTAACAAAACTGTAATGAAAGAAAATACCACTAATGTTACAACAAAAGCTGCTGTGACTTGTGTAAGTAAAATGGTTTTATACGAAATTGTTTCTCGCCAAAATTCATGCCTTCGCAAGTTACTATAAGTTGTCATATGACTTGTTATTAAAAAACAAACGACCACGGTACCAAGGGCCTTTTTCAGACTCCGGCTCTGCCTCCATTTCAAAATTACAGGTATCAAAATAGAGGCTTTTGGCTGCAGTTTCTCTGTAGACTCTCTGGTTTGAAAAGGACAACAGAGTTTCAGCTTCAATGGAAAACCACAAACTATATTTTCACCGTATGAAAACAGAGACGAAGCCGGAGCCGGAGCCGGAGCCGGAGCCGGAGCCGAGCTTTGAGAAAGCGCTTGCTATACGTGTAACTGTGTACAACTAGGGTCGGGTTGAGCATGTACCCCGTTCGGACCATAGAGAGGCATGCCCTGCAGGGGTAGGCCTATGCCTGAGTGTGAAAAATATACTTAAGTCAACTTAGTATAATAATTGGTAGTTATGGAATATTACTTTCGCAAGTTAACTCCCTACGCAAACTACCAATTCACGTACATCCACGGGTTTGGTCGGCTTATTTATAAAATTCAATTGTATTGCGACGTTACAGTTGTCTGGTTTCTGGGCAACAGTGGACCAATTTGATTTGATGAGTGTATCATAGCGGCGAAATATTTAATAGATTTTTATCATTAGAAAGAAATGCTATAAAAGACTTTCATTTGATCAAAACTCAACCCAACAATTGTTCACTTCTGTGAACAGAAGTACATGCTCCCTAGGCTGAAACAGACCCGTAAGCAAATCCTGATCGAACGTGTATAGAAAATTATATAGGTCTATTCAGGGTGTTCCAGAAAAAACGCAACACTGTGTCGGGAACGGGCCCATTATGTTAAAATTAAACTGTTTATCACTTCAAGATTCAGCTAATATGATACAGCCATGTCTTGGCTATCACCGTGTAGAATTTAAGCAAAATCGGGCCGGCTGAAATTTGCGAAAATATGACAAATTGAAAAAGTACTCTTTAAAAATAAATTTGCACAATACACATTATGTGTATTGAAAGAAAGATAAAAATCTGATTTGATTTGATTTGATTTGATTTGATTTAATTTGATTTATTAAAACTCGTCACATTAAAAAAAGTGAAAATTGGTTTTGAGGGTTGGGTAATTCAGTCTTAGTCCCCCCCCCCCCCTCAATTTCATTCAAATTATGCTCAAATTTTTATATAATAGTTCTCGACACAAGTTCTTGCGGTTTATTTTTTTTGGGGGGACACCCTGTATAGGAGCTTGGAGGATCATTCTATGATTTCGTATCATTACAAAAAGGAGAGTAAATTTTACAGATAAAACTGATAAACGCATTTTTCTTTGATTTATTTTTCAATCTACGCAATTTCTTTTGCCCATTATCCAGTCCTCAAATGTAGATAAAGAGGCATCACCTGGCAGCGGTTGTGTTGGGGTCACTTTTCATAATAAAGTGCGATACAACCATTTTTCTCTATTATAAGCCCCTCCCACAAAATTTCAAGCCCATTGTGAACCCACCATTAGCGCTATTATTCTATGGCAGGCCCATTGCTCATATACCTACAAGCGAAGGACACTGTGCTATTTGATATCACCAGATATAATGACTATAATAGTCATTACCTTATATACAATAATTCATCACTTCCAACTTTCCAAGTGAGTTTCTACAAAGGTGTTAAACACCCAAATATACCTCCGATCTTTTCTATAAAGGTAGTATCATACTTTGGTAAGAAACCAAAACAGAAATGTTCACAGATTTACATATAACTCACATGGTATGAAGATGGTGATGGTAGTAACATACCGTTGAAATTATTCCGCCTGAAATGGTGTATTCATCCAGAAATTAGTAAAACAACGACCAAAAATCTGTTTGTTATTTTTAAGATAAGAAATAAAAGAGAAAAGACTTAAAAAATACTGTGGCTGTTTTCACTGTTTTCTCAAAAGGTGGGCACCGTATATGGAACTGAAATGTTCACCGATGACTGCGACTGTATCTTCCTTGATATTTTTGCCCATTAATCTGTATTTCTTTGATAAAAACCAAAGTATGATACTACCTTTAAAATGTGCTGCTGTTTGGACCTGCAACAATCGGAAAAGCAGTTATTTCATCGTCACGAACTTCTACGAAAAACAAAAGTGAAATCAGATTGTTAAAATGTTGAATTTGGATAGCACACGTGAAAAGTCTATATAATAATTTAAAATTATAGAACGCCTACAATTCTTTAAATGGTCATTATCTACTGTCTAAATTGTAAGAATATGTAATGAACTTCTTGTACAGTATAGGGTGCGTTACTATGTGCATAAAAATAGCACCATTATGTTAAATTGAAGTCTTTTGTTAAATCTTATAATAAGTAACAAAATATTATAGTAATTGTATATTCTGATCAATCAATATTGAATGAAATAAAATGGATACTATCCTCCAATAAATGTACATGTAGGCCTATGCGTTAAGATTCTTACTTAAGCACACACTGTCACTCTTCCAACCAATGTACGACGGACCAAGCCGGACAGACAAACAAACAAATGACAGACTGCTGACTGACAAACGAAATCTGTATACAATCTTAAAGGCAGCGTACATGATTTGCAAGGCCTCCAAAAAGCAGTTTAAGACAGAAAATGAACTCAACAGTTCGTAAACAGTGCAAACAGTCACCATGTGAAATCTTGATTCATCAGATCCTGGGTTTTTCAAGAAAATCAAGATTTAGTGTCTTTTAAAAAGATCTTTCGTCCGAACGATTTAGTAGCATTTCGAAAGCTTGGTGTAGCCGTGAAGGATTCGGAGGGGGCAAGATTATTTCGGCCGTATTTCTGCTATCATGAACAAAAAGTAAAGAGATACATGAAACAACGTCTGTAAGGAAGTTTAAGACCTTCACTTCTGTTTATAGTATAACAAATTCAGCCAAAACGCACATCTTTGCAGATCATAATGCTCCCTTTAAATACTGCAAGAAATTTACCAATGCATGATGGCATATACATTATCAGATGAAGTATAGTCCGAATCCATGCACATCATGCCACCCCTTATAATTCATTAGGCCTAGGTGGCAAGTGCTTTAGGCACTGGCCTCTCATCAAATGAATGTGGCCTGGGTTCGATCCCGTCTTTGGACATTATGTGATGAGTAGAGTCGTGCGTTGGTTCTCTCCTATATGCTACGAGGGTTTTTACCTCGGGGTTTTCCGGTTTTTTCCACAAAAATCAAACACTTTCGATCTCATAATAGGTTGATGTGGCTGACAGCCAAGGGTGCCTATGAATGCCGGCAACTCGATCACATTGTAGCCGCATCCTCCGCAATTCAGCACCCCAGCTGTGAACAAGGATAATTAGCCTCCCAAATAATTATTGCCGGTATTAGTATTAGTAGACGTAACTCTGTGAGGCGGAGGGGACCCCAATCGAATTCAGTGGCCCAGGATGCCTCACCCATTTTCAAAATCTCGATATTTTACAGAATTGCCTTTTTGATGCTCAGTTCATCATTGTGTCCTATGCCCCCTCGAAAAATCGCTTAAGACCCTCAGAAATGTTATCGAAGTTAAGCCACTATTTTGATGGCTTGTGAACATCGAAGGCCGATTGGAGAGCGGATATTCCTGGGGACATGACGCAGGGAGGCACTAGAGGGTAGGGATAGGGTTGGGTTTTATTCGAACTACCGTCATGCACGGACATAATACGCATGTTTAGGTGTTTTGTTTTGTTTTGGATATTGAAGACTTTTGAAGAGCGCCACCAATTGTTCACTTTCGTACCAACTTCACAAACCAACAACATCTTTCTCGAATGAAAATAAAATTTTCCAATGAATAAAATAGATACAGTACACACTGCTTATAAACAAGGAAATGAAATGAGATTTATGTTAATTACAAGCTCATGACATCTTAGCTTATAATGCATGATGGGAACAAAGGTTAATAAATTGAGATTTTAGGATTCAATAATTGTGGGATTCTGACTAAGGATGGAGAACGCAGACAAATTAAGCAATGTTAACCTGCAATTACCTTTTAAATGTATTTCATTTGGTTATTGTTTGTTAATTTGTTTGTTTGTAAGATTTGTTTGTTTGCTGCCACATCAGGAGGGCGTATTACCACAAGGATATCAGCGGTTTTATACACAGTCTTTACAACTGAGCATTATGTCTACATTATGAACCCGGAACGATAAACTTTTCTGAACCTTTCCGGGCCTCTATAGAATGAAGTAAACATTACTGAATGTCACGTACAAACAAGTTACACCATACCCAAGCCTATTATGACTCCATCTACCGCCTATATATGACTGTGAATTGCTGCTTAATATTAATAAGGTTAATAAGATAAATGGTCTTTGCTCTCACAATGGCATACAGTGACAGAAGTTCCGGTCCCATTATGATACTTACAAGCACCCGTCTCGGTTGGAGGACTAACAGAGCCCCGGGGGTCTGTTTTCCTGCATATCTAGAACAGTTATTAACTGCTTTAGTCACAAATTATAATACACGATTGTATGATTACATGTGTAGACCATAGACCCACCAACGGGCAAGTTTCAGGAAGACACACGGTGGTTTAAACCTGGTAAACAAGTTCGCGTTTATGATATTAGCCGTGTTCAATGATGACATCATGAATAGAGGCCTGATTTGGCCATGGGGGAAGAAACAGAGACACATTCATCAATGTTGTAAACACGGTAACCTGTGGGCAACCAAGATAATTCGATCCCTGGCTGGCTGGATTGGATTCGAACCCCTGACCTCCTGATCACTCGTACCGTCATCCTTGATCAGATTCAGTTTCTAATTGCATAACTTGTTTCCTAAATTAGTAAATTACATGTTATAGGGAGACAGGTTAGCGTCTTTAAGTGAACATTTGTGAGACATTGGTCAATAGGGAGTCATTTCGATATCTCCCTAATCAAATATTCAAAATTTCTTAAAAATGAGAAAGAATTGTACCGCCGGATATGATATCTTTTAATCCTCGTAGTCTAAAACCTCTGTCTATAAACTTTGGTTCAGCTGGGTTGCTAACAAAGGAAAAAGGGAAAGTGTGTTTGGGTTTTTGTGCATTGACAAGTGTAATAATGACACTGCCTCCCTATAAAAGTACCCATTATGAAAATGTCTCCCTACGTACCCATTCTTATTTATTAATTGATATTATTTACCCATACCTACCATGTGTCTATCTGTGTTATATAACCCTTTTATTATCTTGCCTCATCTAAGTTTACTCTCTAAGTGACAAATACCAGTCGTTCAAAATCCAGTTGTCTTTCTAAAATATGGCTCTTGAGTGTGGATATTTAACTCTTTTGGAGTGGTTTTCACTCTGGGCCAGAGTGAAAAATCACTCCAAACGATGCAAACTTGACTCTAAAAGAGTGGAAGACAGCTCAAAAAGGAGTTGGCTCTTCAATTTTCCAAGAGTGACTTTCACTCTTTTGCATTTAGAGAGTACGACAAAAGATATTCTGTGACTGAAAAAAAGAATTATAAATTAGCACAAAGAATGGAGAAATCTTTATACACAAAAACCAACACTGAGACATAAGTTATCCTGTTTGAAATGACGACGAACTAGAGTTCGTTAAAAACATTTCTTTTTCCAATAGAAAATAAACTGGGTTTGTAATACTTAATAGCAACCTCAAATCCAGATTGTAAATATTCACCGACTCAACTCCGTGTTTTGAAGACCTATTTACGACAAGTAAAAACAACCTTGTCGTAAATCAAAGTGCTTCATAAAAAAATAAATCGGGGGAGAAAAAAAAGGAGAAGCCTTGATTAATTAAAAACGGCAATATAGAAAATGACCAACCTTGAACAATCCGACGTATTTTACGAGCCATATCAACATAACCTGAGGGCTGAGGCTTATTAAAAAAAAGAAAGCTCCATAAAAAAATAGTCTTTCATATAACTAAACCCCTGATTAAGTCGCGATAGATAAATCATATACAAGACTCTTTCATTCAACCCGTCAACCATCAAGCTCATTGCTCAGGAAAACGGTTCCTGAAAGAAAATAGCTGGTTTGATGGTGACACGGGACGTCTTTAACCAATTTACAAGTGGTAAATACATCTGCACGGGACATAGGAGAATCACTTAGGCTGATGAATTATACCCTGAGCGCGCGCGGATGGTGTGTGTTCAGCGGCGGACGGGCCGTGTAATCATCGGGGGAAGTGGCCGCGTTACGCCCGGTCAAGTCACTCGTCAGCTTCGCACCCGGATCTGGTTGCAATCCCCGGCGGTATTACTCCGTCTTGTAAGCTCATAATGCCATCATCAGCTTGATCATCATTTGAACTTTTCTGTCAGGGATTACAGCTTCTTTTCACTTCGATAATGAAACTGTATTTTTTTTTACGGGATGACGGTGTCATTAAGTCCACTTTCCCTTCTGAAGATTGGAATAGGCCACAAGTTCGTTCTGCGCATGTGCAAGGCTGCACAAGAATCAAGATCTTCAAAAATTAATTCATGATACATGTACGTGTCGTTGACATTTTGAAATGGCATATTGTGTATAACGGTCATTTGAAAGTCAATAAATACATGAGAAATCATAGGTAACCCGTGAAAAACAATTATAAATACTTTGTTCACCCCAGGCCCGAATTACGTCAGCCGTTGTTGTTGGGTTTGTTTTTTTCTTAACTAATTTAATAAATTAAAATGATTCTACTTGCGTGTGCAGTGATCATGTCTATGGCTAAGGAGATATTGACCTCGTTGTTGCCGAAATTAAAAATGGATTTGTATATATCAGCTATCGCACGATGAGTTTGTCTCATTGCTCCGTGACAAGCCCCTTTATTCTTGTGAGAAAACATTCGTTGAAATAACATCCAGAATCCCGCGGGAAATTGTACAAATCTTTTGGACCATTAAAATCAACCTTCACTACAAATTCCCCGCAAGCATGGGTGGCATGGGTGGCACTGAGCGTTTTAGGCACTCGCCTCTCATTAATGTGTCCCGGGTTCGATCCCTGTTTGGGTCATGATGTGAGTACAGTTGTGCTACGACTATATACGAGAGTTTTCACTGGGTTCTCCGGTTTTCCTCCCTCCACAAAAATCAAATACTTTCGATCTCAGGCTGTGCTCAGTGTTAACTTGGGGTTGATGTGGCTGGCAGCCAAAGGCGCCCATGAATGCCGGCAACTTGGTCCCGTTGTAGCGGCATCCTTCGCAATTCAGCACACTAGCTGTGAGTAAGGCCAGAATGATAAGCCTCCCAAATTATTATTATAAACAGACTTACCTTATATTTCATTGTCATTTTAAAGAGCTGGAAAGGACTTTCTTTGATATGTTAATATAGGGCACTTCAGGCACTATTCATCTGTTGTATACTCTTATTTCAGGAGATTTGATCATGGTTATTATTGGTCAGCAAGCTGATGCATTTTGAATATAGCTGCCCAAGCTTACGGGCCACGAGTGTCCATCGATGGCCCCTCGTCATACCCTCTGTCCAAGCCCTGACCCCTCCTCTGAAATTTGCACAGAGGTCCACAACCTCTGATCGGTATTTCAACCTTCGATCCATTTTTGTTTCCCTATTAAAACTCCCCCCTCCCTTCAGTTGCAGTAATCCTCTTTACAGTCGTTTTATGCCCCCTGGCCGCTCCGTATAACCACCGTCTCTCTGTCAGTCAGCAATGGGGTCAGAAGACACAGAATACGGCGGCGGTGACAACTAGTAAAAGGCTCACGGGAGATGTCTGCGGTCGAATTGAAATCGTATTGGAAGTAATTACGGCGAGCATAATTGGCTGATTGCAGAGGAGGGGATTGTGGCTGTGTATATACAGGGTTGCTTCAAGTCGGAAGTTGTGAGAGTGTGTGGGCGTTGCGAAAGGCAGTGCTCTGCTTTGGAAACAGTGAACGACACGTAGCGAAGACTATTATGGATCATCACATCGTGGCTGTTATTATTTCTTTCTGTGTGTTTTCCCTGACTGTCAACGGGGATGTGAGGCTTTTGCCGTCAAGAAGCTTCGTCATCATGCAGTTAACCAACCGAGTGCCAACACTGGTCCCTCCCTAAGCCTTTCCAAAGGTGACTCCGCCCATTTTTCACAGCTAGCTTAAGATGCAAACTAAAGTAATGATAAGCGTCAGGGTTTTTGACCGGCATTCATGAAAATGCTATTGTAGCTAGTAATATCTTTTTCTTCAAGTCTCATTCACATAATAATACAGTCACACGTCTTTTTGCCAGATCGATTTAAGGCAAGGATCTATTTGCGAGTAATTATAAACTGTGGTCGGATATAATTGAATCGATAGCCTGTCACAATTACAGAGCGTCAAAGTATTGACCCAATAACCAATATTTATCGGAGATGTAGAATGGGACTAATTAGTGCAGACCTGAAGAGCCACAGACAATCTAGAGACGGTGAAACACAGGGAATGTGCGGTGTCATTAGACCTTTACGTCATGAAGCTTGAGGCTAGGCTTGGCGGATTGTGTCCTGAATGAAATGAAGGGCTTGAGATACGTGGCGAAGCTGGAGTCTTTTTTCGGCTTCGTCATGTGGCCGGCACAATCCCTACATTTCGTTTTGTGTGCCTAGAATGGTGGTAGCGAAATAAGTCCAAAGCCTAACCCCAAGCCTGCCGTATCGTAAAGGCCCACAGGCTTGTATGCTAACGTGACACCCGACTGTGCCTATGAGCTGATATCACTGCATTTGGTCAGTTTTCACTCAGCATGCACACGCAGGGTACCAGCTAATATTCCATGCACGACACGTACTGGCGATGACTATAGTTCTCATTTCAATCGGCTTTAAACTCTTTAATGCCCATATTCATGGAAATTATTAACCCCAATCAAGTAGAGTCAGCTGTCATGATTGCACTCGCAATGACTCGAATTGAGTTATTCTGAATAATTCAAAGACAGCAGAGTTATTCTGCCCATAGACACAGCTCAAGTCATTTTATTCATTTGTTTTTTTAACAATGACTCCGGTCTATGGTCCTGGCTGCTTTCTCATTTTGATTCAAGTCTCAAGGAAACTCCACACAAATCATAATATCCACGAGAGCATGACCGTTTGAACCTTCCGTGCCTATAGAATGACAAATCCTTTACCTGTCAGCGATTTATACAGGTTCTAGTTTCTACCTAGCAATAATGTAGCTCGGATGATAATGATAGTGATAGGGATGATGGGGGTTGGTGAGGATGCTGACAGGTCCGATAGGAGGATGTGTCTTGGCGTTTGGGCGGTTTGACGGTTGTCTCCTATCGGCTTTCATTCTAAGTGAACCATTCTATTACCTTTATTCCCTTTCAAACCACAATCACGTCACTATTGAAACACTGGCTTACATAGACGAATGCTCACCGAGGACAGCAACATATTTCATGAGGTTTTTGTACACGGTGCTACCGCAAACCTCAAGTGTGTAGTTCTGAGAAGAATCGGTGGTTAACATTCTAACGTTCCGAACAGTGTCACCCTCCTGAAGACGAACATAGCGCACTGTTCGGAACGTCGAGTGTTAACCACCACCGGTTCTTCTCAGAACCACACACTTAAGAGGTTTTTGTATATGGTGTTAACGCAAATCTTACCTTATTCAGTACCTCCACCATGCATATTTTGAAGTCTTATAACAGATTTCATGAAAGAATTCATGAAGTTGCAAGTTGCAAATGGGCAACTTCATTTATGTAAGATTTTAGAGCTGGACAAATTAATTAACACACTATTGTGAACTTAATTTTTGCTCAAAAGGAGTTAAACATTTTACGTGTAAACCTATACCCTGGACTCGATAACCAATGAGTGTGGCCATACATGTATTTTAAATAGATAATGTTATGAATTGCAGAAGTATGGAATTTGTTCATTCTCATCCAAACTCATGTCTCTATTATACACTTCACGTTGACTTGTTGAAAGGCTGCTCATCATGACCAGCGCCCCCTATCGACGTATTGCAACCATTATCAGTAGAATCCTAATGCATTATTATAGGCCTAAAACGTGTTCCCCTTTTGTCTGTTTATTTGTGTGTGTTTTGTTTTCTTAGAGACTTAACAAGATTATGGACTTTTTATCTTTATAGATGGACCACCAAACCCTTCTGGACAATAGCGATTAGTAAAATACAAAGCAGGAAAAGGTAAAAGCTATAGGCTATTACTTTTTCAAACACAAGGGAGAGAGGGCGCCATTTCTCAAAGCCGTCGAGAGCAAAAAGAACATAATACAGATCACCCGATCTGAACAGAGAGGGCGCCATTCATGACCGCGGAGACAAGGGTCTCAACAAACTGAAGAGTAGACAGCCCCGGCTGCTGCAAAGTCCATTATTCAGGCTAATTAACTTGCACACGCCCTACCGTGCCCATTTACTCCTGGGTAAAGAGGAGCAATAATTAGCCTATGTGACGAAGTGTCTTGCCCAAGAACGCAAAGCACCATAGGCTAACCCATGGCTTGATTCGAACCCACGGCTCTGTAGATTGACCACAAGACCTTGAGTATGACACACTAGACCACTTGGCCACAGCACCCCAACTTATGTCTCATTTTAATCAGTCACTCTTCAGAATCATCCAGAGAGCGAGAATTGCACAATGTGGGTCCTAAACTGGAGCTGGACCAAATATGTCAGCCACGCTGCACACGGCGCTATACACAAAATGGGCAACCATAAGAGTGGTCCAAGATCCGTATAATAGTCTTCCAAATTAAATCTGTGTGCGCTGTCCATCTTGAAACAAGGGCGCCCTCATTATTTGAGAATTTGGAGTGGTTGATGGCAGCTATACGCATGAAGCCTGCATGTGTGTGTTAATGACGATAGGTATACGTATGAAGCCTGTGTGTGATTGATGATAGGTATACGTATGAAGTCTGTGTGTGGTTGACGGTATACGTATGAAGCCTGTGTGTGATGGTAGCTTTACTAGCCTGTGTGTGGGTTGATGGTAGCTATACAGTACAGGACTTTTGCGATATGAGACTTGAGACAACAACAACACCACCAACAACAACAACGACAGCAAAGACAACAATAACATCATCCATTACGAAAACAACACTTGTGTTCTTGCTTTCTTGATGCCCAATGCACAGTGCTAGCTACTTCATCTATCTGAAGATTACATATTATACTTTCCAGTAATATCGTAAGTTCGTCACTTTTGTTATTGTCTCCCAGCTCCTAATTTAAGCCCTCTGTGGCCTATAGTTTGCCATCAACATGTTCCCTGTTTGTGGACTAAACCATTTACAGTCACGATTTACCATTTAGATTATAAATGTCTCTCGGACAGAGTGATATAAATAAGAAAGACAAGAACTTATTGCACGAGTGCAAAATTAAAATGTTGGAGAGTAAAGGGGCTTCCACAAGATCATTAATTTTACCCCTTTTTTCATGACTCCTCCGCTAATGTTTTTAATTCCTAAAATCTACATTTGCGCTCCCAAAAACCTCGCCGCGTTTCAGTAGATATTGGCTGCAATTTATCAACACTCTGGAAATTAGGTTAACGATTGAAGAGAATCTCTCTTGATCTCATCACAGCGATGTGCTGTCTTAGCCGGCTGCAGCATTCCTGTAATGTCACTTATTAGGGAGCTTTTCCAGGGAAATAGAGCACTAAGGCGAGGAGTTCGACCGCAAGAGGGCGCCATGCACACCTCTCAAATAATGAAACTGATGGTAAATGGCTAGATTGACTTGACTGTTCGTTCGCTTTCTTTCCTCGGGAAATAATTTGCATTTAACAGTCGTTCGTATAGTTCTTTCTTTCTTTTTTTAGAATTTACAAATTGAATCGGATGTATCTCCTTTGATGAATGATGAAAAATTCATGATGCTAAACTTATAAGGTCTAGAATTGTTAATGAACAAAATAAGATAGTTTACATCAACATTTAACTTCCTGTGAAATTCTCCACGAATTCATCACGAAAATGCATCAAAATACCTTCAAAAACACAGTAAATTGAACTGGTTCAAATTCAAATGAAATTAAAATCCCTGGGTTGTGGCGGTGTGTGCGTGGTTTCATGGCTTCTGACTGCCAACCGAACAAGGATAGTTGACTATTGGGGTCACCACCAACATAGGGCTGGATGGCTCAGTTGGTAGAGCGCCTGTACGGTATTCAGGAGGTCGCCGGTTCGAATCCCGCTCCAGTCAATTTTTCTTTGTTCACTTTTCAATTAAATTAAAATCCGTTCGTTGCGTTTGTTTTTGTTTCTCTTTTTGAAGTTACCGGAATTGTTTTTTTGGTTTTTTTCAAGAATGTTTCAAAAAGGTAAGCGCAAAAATATGCCTCTTAATGATTGGTATGGCTGCTTTCTTGAAAAAAAGAATAGATGAAAAACAAAGACAAATAGACAAGCCAAAAAGAGACCAAAACAAACAATGCCAACTGCTGTACTACAAGTTTTCGTTCGAAATTAAATCTAAGATCAAATGATTTTTTTTAAGGAATAGATCAAAATTGACAAAACAATATCAGAACAGTTTCTATTCTTTTCTTTTTTCGTTTTCCGTGTTTCATTGTTTCATTGTATTTATTTATAATCATTATTTTATAATAAAAGGACAATTTTATATCGATCATGGCATTGCCTCTTCGTCTTCATTGCCAAGTTTATTCTTCATCAAATATAACCGTTTTGTATTTTTATAAAATCTTCTGCAAAGGGAGGAGTTTGCATCAAAACGTAACAATTAAGAAGTTGACCCGATATATAAGATATTTTCACAAAACACATTCAGTGTCCGGGAAGAAGCAGCAAGCAAAGTCTTTCATAAAATGGAGCAGAAATCTGTGCCTTTCTTACGGGACATTTTTCACGAGTGCAGCTCGACACGTTACACGACACCTTTGAATGGCAAATAAACGGGAAATCCGTGCAATGAGAGAACTGAGATAAATTGTAAAGGAAGGAAAAACCTACAGAACGGAGCAGTCATAGATTGGAGTATCCCGGGAACAGCCGGGGACTAGGGCCTCTCGGCCCCGGGATCGCTACACGGCCGTTCCCCCGGCCACTCGCCGCCTTGACAGCTCGGCTTCTGCATATCGGGGCCGCGGTCCATACGGGAGATGGACATTCCCGTGTTGCTAGTGGCATACTTAACTGGTATGAGTGGAATCTGATCAAGAGGAAAGCACAAGGACGAACACAAAAAAGAGAGAATGTAGACAGGGTGTCGGGGATGTGGGAAAATAAGAGGAATTGTAGGGGAAAGCATTAACAGGAGGGAAGTGCACCCCTGTATCCCCTTGGCATTATTCGGCATTAATTCTGATGACATTGGCTAAAAGTCACCTCACGTATCGCTGTCAAGTGGTAGCTGTATGAATCGACATTTTGTAAGGTTAATTCTATCAAGTCAGACGAAAAATCTGTCTTGTTTGACCGCCTCTTTTACCTTATTCCATTCAAACTATAGCTTCAATAACATAGACTTATTTGTGTCTTTTCCCGTAAACATTTCCAATGATATCTATACAAATATATAAGAATGATTTGTAATGTTAATGATCTAAGTGTTTAAATGCTGTCGTTTCTATTTTGTTTTGTCATTAATGAGTTTTTGTCGGGGAAATATAATTATGCCCTTCACCGATACCTGCACTGCATGATTACTCATTGCTAATTTGAGTGCACACGAAAACATCCGTATGCGCTGGCCCAGGTGGGATTCGGACCCTCGGCCTCTTGCTTTCTAGTGCAGATGTCATACCACTAGACCACCAAGCTAGCTGGGGTCAACATAGTGAATCGACGGGTACAGCAATAATCGTTGTTATTAATGATTTTCCGTCGGGGAGAAAGAACTATGCAAAATGAGGCTTACCCTTCACAAACAGTATATCAAATACCACTGGGCATGCAGTGCTGATACACGTCAGTGAAGGGCAAGCCTCATTTGTATAACTTGTTGTTGTTGTTGTTGTTGTTGTTGTTGTTGTTGTTGTTGTTGTTGTTGTTGTTGTTGTTGTTGTTGTTGTTGTTGTTGTTGTTGTTGTTGTTGTTGTTGTTGTTGTTGTTGTTGTTGTTGTTGTTGTTGTTGTTGTTGTTGTTGTCGTTGTCGTCGTCGCCCTCGTACCATGTACTGTTCCCTGCTATACTTCATCCTGCCTGTAGCCCCGTCTCCCTACTCATCTGCACTCTATCATCCTCGATTGCTAGTCACTCTGTTTTGCTTCACGCTTCGATGCCCACTCCCCTTCCCCCTTCTTTCTGTGCCCCTAGTCTCCCTCTCCTTGCCAGTGATTTTATCAAGCTCATCTGGGATTCATAGATGGGAGGACATCATTTTGCAACTGACGACAGCAATAATGATATTCCATTGGGAAGCGAAGGGCTCGACAAAGCGTGTATGATGTGGCGTTAAAACACAAGCAATTTATTACCTATAATAACATCCGATGAAGACTCGGCGTGGATGTCCATGGAGGGGAGACCCACACTGCCCAGAGCCTCCCCTAGATATGTCTCTCCGACTACGATGGAATCTTAAATGACTGGCATTAGCTCAGCAAGCACGCGTGAAAGGTTGATTCAAACATTCTATTTATTATGTTGCCACGACTGATACTGTTTGTGAATTTGATTTATGGTGCATGAAGTCGGCAGTGGTTGCTGAAGATGTTGTCAGTTGGCCATTCAATTGCAATTGCATTTCAAAACTGGACATAGAGTGAACGAGGACATTTAATTCTATTAATGTGTACATAAGTCAGACTGAGGCCCAATATAACAAATTGATTATATTAACACCAAATGATACAAATTATAAGAGATCATTTGTATACGGATCATGCCATAAGGCATGAGCACAATTTGTTCCATTTTATCAAACTTAATTATCCTTCTGAATATTATAGAAAGGTGTATTGTTAAGTGAAGATCGAAATCTGCGTTGTGCACACTAATTTAGAGATTGTTTATGCAATATGGACTCCTACACATAATGATGCTATGGTGGAATGACACAATACACATGGCAGTATTATTATCATGCTTTCAAGTTCAGCCTTCTCAAATTCAGCCCAGAAAATCCCGTCCATTTCACATTTTTGCCTGACAAGACCACGAAACGAGGTGACCATCATTTTCTGAGACGACATAATTGAGAATAAAGATTTAATAAGATGTTCTTCATCGAAATTCAGACGAATGTACGATATAAGAAAACAAATCTAACCAAGAGGTATAGTCGTAAACATGTTTTGGAATTAAGAATTCTCGACCGCATTTGGAAGAATTCGATTGTGTCTCGCCACTGGTGAGCATCAACCGGCCAAGACGCAAACTAACTCGGACAAGCGTGATGGGTCGAGCCGTCACGGGGTCTTACCCGTCAAATGACCCATGAAATGACCGCACTGTCTACGGTCAGCCACGCATGGCTTTCGTGTCGTCTGACCGTGCAGAAATTCAGCCCTTGTTTGGTCAGTCCTATCATGAGCTTAGTATACGCCACCCGTCTAGTTCTTCAGTTATACTGATCACATTTCGATTACCGTCAAGGAGAAAGTGTTGAAAGAGTTGCTCTTCTCTGAAGGAGTAGGCCTAGACTTCAATGCGCGATAGCCGAGCCATAGCAATCTTGCTCTTGTTACTGTCCCGCATGAATAATGGCACACACTGAAAATAATAAAGAGAAGTTATGTCGCTCTGGCTTCGGAAATAGACGTTTCTTCTGCTTTCCTTCTTTCCTTTCTAATCGGCAAGGTTTTGTTTTACTGAAAGAGTAATGTAATGTTTCAAGATCACCTCTTGATTAGCAAATACAGACTAAATGCTAAAAAGTCCCATTCCTCATTTAGTTTGCTTGATTAGGAATTTCCGAAATTGTCTGGTCTAATTATTCAGAAAAAGAAGGGTTGACGTATGAATTATCTGTTTCTCGGAATGGTTGGAAACTATTTCACTAAGCCATGAACATTGTTTTGTTTTGTTGTTGTTTTTTCACTAAGGACGGTTTGACGTTCCTGTCGCAGCAAGGATTGAGACGACAGCCCCCCTGAACGTAACCATGACATAGAGTTAGAGGCCCCCTACTTGACGTCGAAATTCTGTTTGAAGTACAGATTATAGAGATATTCTTGTATAGATAGACCTAAGTCAAACATCCTGGCAAAATGCGTAGTGAATCATTATGACTGCCTTGGTGATGGGCGAAGTTCCTTGAGGAATACTGCTTGAAATAATACTCGGAAACGGTCACTCGGACCCGGGCCCGGACCCGGACTCGGATGGCAAGCACTCCGACTCGGACTCCGACTCGGATGGCAAGGACTCGCTTCGACTCAGACTCCGACTCGGATGGCAAGGACTCGCTTCGACTCGGACTCCGACTCGGATGGCAAGGACTCCCTCCGACTCAGACTCCGACTCGGATGGCAAGGACTCGCTGCGACTCGGACTCCGACTCGGATGGCAAGGACTCGCTCCGACTCAGACTCCGACTCGGATGGCAAGGACTCGCTGCGACTCGGACTCCGACTCGGATGGCAAGGACTCGCTCCGACTCAGACTCCCCCTCGGATGACAAGGACTCGCTCCGACTCGGACTCCGACTCGGATGGCAAGGACTCGCTCCGACTCAGACTCCGACTCGGATAGCAAGGACTCTCTCCGACTCGGACTCCGACTAGAATGGCAAGGACTCCTACTTCGAGTCGCGTGACAAAAAAACCGGGACCCGGAACTCGGACCCGGGAGGAAGGTCTCTACTACAGCGCTGAATATTATTGGTAAGTAGCTGAGAATTAAGTGGAAGACATGACACACCCGAAAGCAGTCATGCGTTGAAGATCGGGTTGTATTTATTTCACTTTTCTCGTGTATCATTCACGCTTCTGTGACTTGCAGTGTCGCTGCACATAAACAGGGCACACGTGCTTCCTGTGATGACTCCATTGGACTCGGTATGTAGCTGTCCATAAAGCTCGATTGGACATGTTCAGGTCGTGTGTAATTCTCGCCTTCAGTGTTCATTTTGTCAGGTTAGGGAAGTGGAAGCATTCACTCCGAAAGGTTGCGGAGATTACCTATAATATGCACTCCTCTGTTACAATTATGTCCCCGTGCAGCAAGGAGTTCGGTCACCCATGCACTTAATTCAGTGCATCTAGAATTCCGTACTTGCCAAACGTGTATATTTTCAATGGTTTTGTTTTCGACGAGTTTGGAGAATTGTGTAAGGGTGAAGCCAAGCAGGTAGGCCTACATGTAAAAGGGACATGTATAGCTGGAATGTCAGAGTTAAGCAGAGTGTACACTTTCAACATTTTCGGTAATGGTAACATGTTGCCCAGGTACGTTGTTGCTGAAAATATTGTCAGTGTAAAAAGGCAGAGCAAAACGAGTTGGGCAACATGTCGCAGCAACATCTCGGTATTAAACATAACAATTATTTGTCCAAATGTTACTAGTGTAAAGTCGTGTTGCCCATGTGTGTTGCCCTAACTGGGCAACATGTTACCGAAAATGCTTTACTTAAAAGCCACTCTGAAAGGCTTGGGGAATTTTAATTGATGAACTGCATTGGATATTCAGAGGAATTCAGTTTACCGTTCGAATTATCGGACAAATAACAGGATTTTGAGATGAGAACGCAGAGGACCAATTCCATGATATTGCACAAACAGTTATGGTTAGCAAACACCGGCTACCAGCACACATTGCGTGCGATGTACATGCATATTGTTTAACTGGTACTCGACTTTGCCTGATTGTTCTGCTAAATCAGCTACTTGTGGTTTAACCTCAGACAGAAAACATTCAACATGTTTGATATTGTAGGAAACTGTTCACGGGGAGAACACAAGTATGGGAAAGACTCAAACAGGAGCTTGTGAAGTTTGTATACAGCTTTTGTGTGGTCGATCTGGGAAGGCCATTGGTATTGTTTTTTGAAAGCTTCATTGAACACGTTTTCTCCTTTGTTGTCCTGTGCGATGTTACTGTCATTAGATATTCAGTATCTAGACTAGGGACGTGTTGGGAATATTTCAACGAAGTGGGTACAGGCATTGTTGAAATCGCTCGGCGTTAAAGCGAGTTGCAATAGCGATGTGAGAGTTGTTTATGCCGGTAGTGCTGTAAGTGTATAAGAGAGATTTGTCACAAACAAATCAATTCCAGTTAGGTTACTCTTCTGCAAGAGATTGGGGGTGGGGTGCTTATGTATTCTCTATAACTCGTCTGGGTGTTTGGGGATTCTTGACTCCGAGACTTTGGATCGACCACCCATCAATGGCCAACCGTCGCCCGGCGTGTCGGCGACCCTCAGCCCCCACAAAAATGGGTCTCGCCGGGGCTCTCATTCTTCGGTCTGTCTCCGCACCACTCAAGTTGGAGAGGTGGACACAATAGCCCCGACCCCTCCGCGACAAAAGGCGAGGGGAACTCAGCATGACCAGTGAATAACAGATAATGTGCAATTATGGTATTTGGGTAATTAGCCGGGTATCCGCTATAGGACAAACAGACAAGGGGGGACCGGGGAGACGGCCCAGGCCGGGCCGGTCGGGGGTTTCACTGGCGTCTGCCAATGAGGCAAAGAAGGCCTGAGATCTAGGACAAGACACTGACACAAACAAACGAATCCATTACTTGAAAAATGAGCAACAATGCAAGGAAGAGGAAGATTTACTGTAATACCGGGCTAGCCCCCCTTCCTCTACCACCGGCAATTATCATGTCAATTTTTGTTTGTGATGCAACACATAAAAGCCTTATGTCTGACACAGTTTTGTTTCTCTTTGCTTGCACTTTCAGTGATAGTTGCGATCAGATGCCATTAGCCTCAACTCTTCAGAAACAGCCCCGGACCTGAAGTAGGGGGAACCATGCAACTATACCTGGATAGGAATCAGGCTAATGATCAGTGAAGATCAGGAGTTGTTATACATCTATGCCAACAGCAGGTGAGTCGCAATTCAGTACATTTTAACCAACGTACTTTTAATGAATACTAGTACATGTAATAAACTGCAGCAAACTGCTCATCAGCCAAAATGACCTGAAATTTATAAAATGCTTAGAGTTGGGAGGGCCAGGCGCGTTTATGATCCTAGCAGGATGAATACTAACAGGAAAGAGAAAATACGAGCTGTTTCCGTGAGCTGTGATCTTGAAATCAAGGACCATTAGTCCAATTCAAACTTATCTTAACCCAAATAACTTCTGTACCATGTGTCCTGCCTGAATATCCATTTGCTGAAAAGTTTTCTTTACGGTCATTAGTATTTTTTTCAATAAGTTCCTCTCAAACTCCATGCATGCTTCATAGAAGAATTATTAATAACGGCGTTGAATCACGGACTTTTAATAATAGGACACCAAGATTATGTGTATTCGAGATTAAAACGGTTTTATGACTGTGATAAATGTTGGCTTGTATATAGCAGGCGCGGTCCAAAGTCCAGGCACTGGCCCATATGTCACTTATTGCATTCGCTCAACACTAATGGTAAAATGCCCTGGGTTTTCCAAGTTTTTATTACCAGAACGACCCTCTTTATATACTCTGACATTCATTGCACTTTTAATATCGCCAATACAACACGACTGTCATAAGTGAAAGGCTGTAAAATAAAAAACAAAAACAAAAACGGCGCTAGAAATCTCCTCTTGTGCAAGAGATATATAGGTTTTAGTGTCGGTTTCCCTAAGAGGGTAAAAGGTATACATTCGTGTAACAGTGAACAAACCAAAGCTCAGAGGTTATGTTTATATAAGGCGTCAGATTGGAAACGGGTCTAGTATTTTGATTAATAATAATGAAATGTTGGAGTGGGCCTTATACCGCTGGACACACTATAACTGATACGATAAATTGATCAGCGCGAAATGACAATTGCCGTGTCTCCCATATAACGTCTGTTGGGCCTCTTTTGGCTGCTGATTTGGTCTTTGGTCTTTTTAATACGCCTCTCATATGTTTTTTTTTTCTTTGTGAAGACAAAATGTCAATGATGAACTTCACGAAGTGATTTTTTTTTTAATTTAAAGTATCAAAAGTAGGGCAATATACAAACCTTTAAAAAGTAACAAAATGATTAAAAATGCAATGTCGAGACTCGAGAACCAACATTATAAATTGCATCGTTAATGTCTATCGTTTGATATGATTTATGAATAATTGTCGAAGCAAATCGTCAGACAGTTTTATAAATTTAGTTCCGTTTTGTTGTGATTTTTTTAACTGATTGATATGGGTATACTAAAACACTGGATTGTTCTACCGGTGCTCTTCCGTAGGTTTTAACAAAAGGAAACTATGATTAAAGGGGGAAGTACTTAATAAATATATAATACTGCATTTGTATTGACTGATTCGAAAAAACTGCATGGTTCGTAACGCGCATGAATGGATGTGACAAAAGGTGAAATAGGAAAACTATAAACCAAATCTATTCATTGACTTACTGTTTCTGATTGATATGGTTTGGTTTTTCAGTCTTGGACTAGATCACAAATCAGAACCTCCCGTGGTCAGAATGAAACACAGACATTACTCACTGATGGACCAATATACCTAACAACAGTGTTGGAGTAGAGTCCTCAGATCCGAGTACAGAGTACTCCGAGTACTTCAAGGTCTGAGTACTGGGGGGAGTCCGAGTACATTGCTGTCGAGTCCGAGTACATTCGATGTCGAGTACAGGGCCGAGTCCGAGTACCAAAGTCCGAGTCCGCGTCCTAGTACAGTACCAACGCACAGTGCAAAAATTGCATTTTGTTTCACAAAGATGTTTATCATTGAATGTTGATCATGTTGTGCCAGTCTTCTCAGAAATTCAAACCTTGCAAATGACACTGTGCTGCTTACTCCATTTGATACTCAACTCCCGATGATCTTCATACTCCCATTGTATAATTTATCGAAAATCGGCAACATTATCAACCGTGATGTTGTAACGAAAATTAAATGTGCACTAAATGGTCATTGGTCAAGTACTCCCAAAATACGAGTGCATGGAATCGAGTACGGGCCAAGTACATTTTATTTTCGAGTACTTTTAATCGAGTACGGGCCGAGTATTTGTCTGTACTCGAGTTTTACTCGAGTACCAGTACTCCAACACTGAGTGACAGTAGTCTGAACATCTTCATAATAATGTCCACTGCACTGTGGTCATCGCGGTATAATTTGCTAGATGATACTTGTGACAGAAACTCTAATATCCACACTTCAGTCAGTCGGAGGCTGGACATGAGTTTTTGCAAGAGGGCGCGGTGCTCTACCGAACGCGTATAGCGTCTGCTTCGCCACACAATGTGATCACTTGTCATTTTAATAATATAATCTTGTCATAATATAAGAGAGGCGACTACAATAATCTCTGCCTGCATATTGCACCCAGCACCCATATCTCTCGTCTGTGGTTGATTTACCTGACGACCAAACGATGCGCCTATATCCAACTCCCTCCTTAAAATGGGTTAATGATGCCTCCACGACCCCCATGCACCAGCAAGCCATACTGAATCCCCCCTCTCTCTCCTATCACCAACCTCACCATCAACCCTCCTCCCAGACATATCTCATTGTTCTTAGCAACCCTGCCTCGTCTCGGTTCGAGAGCTCCTTGATTTCAAACGGTCAGCATCACCGAGAGAACCGTTGGCGACGGAGTGGCTTGAAGCTCGTTCCCTACTCCAGATACTTTGAACTCTTAGCTCCCCACAAGTGTCTTGCACTGATGATAAAAAAGCCCCCCAAAAAGAAGGCCAAGGTGCCGCCCATAATGAGATGTCGCCGAACTGTCACTTGTTCTTCTTCTTCTGAAGTCTTATACACCAAGTGGAGGCTCTTAACGCTTACGAGCTTCTCTTCAATGGCTCATAGGGTCTCCCTTGTTAATGCACCCGAATCCGCAGGGTTCGTCAAGAGGTACATTAGTGTCTTCTTGTGGAATTAATTCGACCCTGTATACCCTCGCTATTAGACCGGCAGATTTTCTTCTAAGGAAAGAAATAATAACACATGGATCGGGAAGTGGGACACCAGAGCCTGGCCGGGGCCGGGGCCATTCAAACGGCATCAGCTACGCTTGCCTGCATGATCCACCTCAGCTCACCGCGTGCCGCGGCGCTCTCTAAACAAGTCCGCGCTGCTCTTAAGTTGGGGGGGATTCCGACAGCACAATATTCATTATTTGCCTTCCAGTGGAAACACTCTGATAGGTACTTCTGCTCAACAAAGAGGGCAACTTAGATTAAGATAGGACTCAAATACCGCTTTGGTTTCTTACTTAAAGATGCAATGCCTACTAAAGTATGCTTGTTTACATAATTTGATGTCAAGCACTAAAACTATTGAGCTCTGTTGAGAAAAATGGTCTTGAATATGACAGTGATCAATCTTGAATGCCTTGACTGATTATTGTAAGCTACGATTCAGTCGTAAGAATCACAAGGGTATTACCGACCCTCTGATCCCGCTGTTACCTCAAATGATTCGGTCGCGGGTTCGAATCCTGCTTGAGTCACTGTGAAACGTCTGAAAGGTCATACGAGATTGCAACTAATGGCTGGATTATTGTTCCGAGTGAGAAGCGAGCAGACATACGCGCAACTCTCCCCAAAAATAACCCATTTTCCTCTTAAATGTGTCTTATTCTAACGGCCACTGATCTATAACGTCAACTTTATACACAATTATCTCATATCATTTCGAAAACCGCCATAACCTGACACATGTAGTCGTTTTCCAGATTTCCCATTCCCAACTTATCACATACACCTACATGATGTATGCACCCAACACTAATATTATAACACTGCGTGCTTTCCCATCCCATAAACAAGCATGCAAAGACTCAAATTGTAAACTCGGCTTTATATCGGTACAGTTTGCCCAATTCCATCGATTTCATAGCATTTAAATATTGTCGCGAACAATCACCATCATACAAGAAAATATTTAATATTTGTTATTTGTATGTTTATCGGATCGGTATACATGCCAAAGACAAACGCTTTAATTGAGAAACATCGCTAACGATACAATCCTGATCTTTTTTTAATACCATCGGAATCCATTTTGAAATCAATCAAGAATTTTATCGAACAATCGTCCATTAATGACGAGATCGAGGATTTCTTTTAGATCATACTGAAAACTGAAGCGAGAGATAGAAAGACCTCGCTCAAATAGCCCTGAAGGATTCACCGTGGTCAATGCGCGTGAAATTATACTTAATATGAATGAGGACAATTCGGCAATAAAGCCGAACCTTCTCAAGCGGAAAATCTCCCGCCGAATAATCTATCAACGGAGAGTGTGTCTCCTCTCCAAGGCAGAGCACGCGGTGAGTAGGGGGAAAGAGTTTAGGTAGAGAGAGAGCATGGTGTTAAGAGTCAGCAAACTACGCACGGTCACACCGTACGGCGCGGACGGTCAGAACGCGGCATGAATTCTTACATTTCCCCGGCCACGGTGTTTATACACTATGTCAGCTACAAGTGCCAACCACGTAATGTCAAGGATTGGAACATGAAGTGGCTTGACTTTGAATATACGAAGGGGCAAATCTGGCACAAGTGGCCGTGCCTCTTCTGGTTCAAAACGGCGTGAGGGAAACTCACACAAACTCACGGTGGGATCTGGGGGATCTTGTCTATAGCTGCCCCGTGTCGTCAAGTGTCAAGTCCCAGGCTCGGAACTCTAAGAAGAAGTCTAGATAGACAGCGAAAGGCAGAGCATTATAATGGAGGCATGCCTAGCCTGCGCGTTTGGGTGATACTGGCATCACCTTGTGTGCATATTACCTATCTTACATGAGATGTATAGCTTTAGCCTTTGTCGAAGAGTGATGATGTAAAGGTTTGATATAAAGTGATGCGCTCTACTGAGTGGCTTCGTCATTACCATAACACACCCCGCACAGCTTTTTTTTGCCCTTTTCCAACCTTTTTTCTCTCTTTTTTTGGATACGCCAATTATTATTGACGCGTGCGAATGGTAGAACACAGGGAGAGTAGCTAGCCGACCAGAGCGCCGTAGTGCCCTCCGGATCTGTTTACCGATTTCTGCATTCGTGTAGCGTGTATAAGTAAGCTTCGGTGTGGGGCAGCTAGGCTCGCCCAAGCAACCGCACTGTACTAGTCTTGTGTATAAAATAATGACGACTTTCCTGTGAGTGCGATCAATCATAGGATCCTACAGCAAGCAGAAGGTAATTTATTTGTAGCCGTTGGCTAGCTTCAAGCCCGAGTGTTTCGGGCCTGCATGAACGATCACCGTCGTAGCGAGTGGAGGAGCCGAGCGAGCGAGCGGGCGAGCGAGCAAACCGGAGTGATGAGGGGAGCGGGGCATGCAGGGGAGGGGAGAGAGATGGGATGCGGCCTGGGGAGAACTGGCCACTTTGTCACGGTGTTTCCCTCCTAGCCTGGGCATTTAGACAAGTAAACTGCATGTTACATACGTGTGCATTTCCGGCTCCTCCATTTGCCCCGCGGAGTTAACTAGTTGAAGCTCGGTGGTTATTTAGCGCCAATATTTAGTGAACTGGTTCATCTAAACACCTTAGAGCTGTCCCTACGATCTTGATGTTAGTGCATCATGCATGCAACATGTAACAGTATAGGCCTGAAATATACAAGGCTGTGTATTTACTCCATTTGTAACAATGGGACCCTTTTTAATCAAGACTTGTTGTTTCATTTCAAGAAGGTATCTGCCCACAAACTATGACTTTGAAATGAAGCTTCGTATTGTAGCACTCCGAATAAGAACGCTGACCCTTTTCAAAATGATTTAAAGTCAATCAATCTCGAATAAACCAATCAACTTTGAAGCATTGTTTCCATACAGTTACCGGGCACCAATTCGTCATACTCAACACAAGCTACAAAATTGCAAAGCGTGAACTAAAGCGTGACCCAGACCATTCGCAACACGACGAAATTAAATCATTTTTGTTAACACTGGAAATTCATTTCTGGCTTTGCGTTATCAGTATTTGTTCTTAATCTTCAAAGAACGGTAATTTAAAATGATCGTTTAAAAGAAATTAAGTAAGGTTTGAAGTTTTGCATGGTGGAGACACTAGAATGAGTAAGGCTTGTGGTGGCACCATGTACACAAATCTCTTTTTGATACACTCTCTCTCCTGAGGACGACTAGAGCACACTAGTCGAAACGTCGAGAATTCACTCTCATCGGTCCTTTTCAGGACCACACACCTTCCTAAAAGAGATTCTTATACATGGTGTCACCGCAAGCCTTACTCATTCTAAAAGAAATAATTTTTTTATAGTTTTTCTTTAGCACCATTTAAAGGTATGCCTACATACATAGAAAAGATGTGGCATCATCATGACACACAAGCTACATTCATGACCACTTTTCATTCTTCAAATCATGAAGATACCCAACTGATTTATTCTCCTCAGCATTTATTGTGGAAAAAATAATCAAAGACCAAAGAAAAACAATCTTTAGTTGTAGCATTTTGCGCCGTGCAAATGAAAAATTGGAAATGACATGTCAAAGTGTCAAGCAAATTGAGTCATCTCCACAGTCCTACTTGCTGAAATGGTGAAAACCCCGATGTTGAACGAAATTAAATTTGTATGGAAGTACCGTGAGATTGAACTTAGGTAGTTTTATTTGACCGTCTTCTTGTATATAATAACAACATGGGACGGTTTTATACCGTAAACCGCCTTAGCTGTCAGAATTTGATTTGGTGGTTTTTATCTCAATAAAGCCAGCAGCAGCCACGGACAATAAGAAAGAGATAAAACAAAATGTATAAGAAATCCTGACGGCCAAAGCGGCGTTATTAACGTCACTTTCTTGCCAGTTAATAATAATTCCCCGCGCCGGATCGAATTCTAACCGGGTGAAAATCACAGCAAATTATCTGCACAATGTAAATAGACACACGGCACGGAGATGGCCTGAGCTAGACTCAATTGCAAGAGACTGCATGGGGGAAAGAGCCAGGCGCACCATGTAAATGCTTGGTCCCTGTCATAGTTACATTCGATTCAGTAGGTTGGGGAAAGACACAGACCACTACGAGATAAAGAATAACCCGGGGATGTGTAGAGATGAAGGGGAATGAAAAAGGCAGAGGGTAGGGGGAGGGGGAGAAAGAGGAAAGAGCGAGACTAGATTAAATTTCAACCAGGAGAGGAAATATGCAATGTTGCATCTCGCCAGAGTCCCCCATCGCTTGCAGAATGCTGTAGACATTGGGACGCCTATATATTCCACACATTGTCCGCGTTGGAAACTTGTTCCACTCCCCTTTCCCCTCCCCCTCTTCCCCCTCCCCCATCTCTCTCTCTCTATCCCCTCCGGTTTGTATTCTGTCGTGTCGTTACTTTGACTTTCTGATGGCAAAATGCCTCGCGGGATAAACGGCACAATATTGCCAGGCTTGTGGTGCTTGACCGTGCTCTAATTCCGTTGCCGCAGTATTCACAGAGTTGCGTGTATAGTATTGACGAATCTGTTATTAGTGAGGCAAGCAAAAGAAGAAGAAGAAGAAGAAGAAGACATCCACCCTAGCTGGATCGAAGTCACGTCTTCAGGTAGCATTTTGAAGACAAGATGCACTTTTTTTCTAATTCTGTATGAGTCGCAGATTTCTATGTCCTTATATTCCCACTTTCAACCATTCAATACCAAAGGCAAAATCAAGTTCTCCAATTTCAGTCTTGTATCTGCGTGATGAGACTTGCTTGAAAATATTGACTAAAAGCGAGAAGCTTTTTCCACTTGTATTTCTAGGTGCGTTTTTAGTCCTTCCAAGTTTGAGTGTCCAAATTTCGGCATATTCTTTGTTCATCTATTTGAGTGTCCAAATTTCGGTACATGTTTTGTTCATCTGTTTGAGTGTCCAAATTTCGGCACATTTTTTGTTCATTTATTTGAGTATCCAAATTTCGGCACATTTTTTGTTCATCTATTTGAGTGTCCAAATTTCGGCACCTTTTTTGATCATATATGTGAGTGTCCAAATTTCGGCACATTTTTTTTTTCAAATATTTGAGTGTCCAAAAGTCGGCACATTCTTTGTTCATCTATTTGAGTGTCCAAATTTCGGCACATTTTTTGTTCATCTATTTGAGTGTCCAAATTTCGGCACAAATTTGGTTCATTTATTTGAGTGTCCAAATTTCGGCACATTTGTTGTTCATCAATTTGAGTGTCCAAATTTCGGCACATTTTTGTTCATCTATTTGAGTGAGTGTCCAAATTTCGGCACATTTTTGTTCATCTATTTGAGTGTCCAAATTTCGGCACATTTTTGTTCATCAATTTGAGTGTCCAAATTTCGGCACATTTTTGTTCATCTATTTGAGTGTCCAAATTTCGGCACATTTGTTGTTCATCAATTTGAGTGTCCAAATTTCGGCACATTTTTGTTCATCTATTTGAGTGTCCAAATTTCGGCACATTTTTGTTCATTTATTTGAGTGTCCAAATTTCGGCACATTTGTTGTTCATCTATTTGAGTGTCCAAATTTCGGCACATTTGTTGTTCATCAATTTGAGTGTCCAAATTTCGGCACATTTGTTGTTCATCTATTTGAGTCTCCAAATATCGGTATCTAGTTCATTTGTGTGCAATAAATGCAACTCTCCTTTATTCTATATCTGCGTAATCTTCAGTGTCGCCGCCGTTGCTGTCGTTGTCGTATGTTGTCGTTGTCATCGTCATACGTTGTTGTCGTTCAGTGTCGTATGTATTTTTATTGTCGTCGGTTGTTTTTTTGCCATTTGTTGTCGCAGTGTAGTGCCTTTATTTTGATGTTGCACTAGAGTTGTCTTGTGATGGTGTTTTTGATTGCCTTCAAATTGCTGTAGCTTTTCCAAGCCTCTGCTCCGGCTCTGGCTCAGGCTCCAGCTTAGTCTCTGTAATCCATATGCTGAAAGTATAGGTTGTGGTTTTTCATATAAGCTGAAGCTCTGTATTCTTTTTCAAACCAGAGAACCGCTGCCAAACGTCTCTATTTTGATACAAAAGTGGAGTCTGAGTCGGAGCCTGAGCCGGAGCCTGAGCCTGAGCCGAGGTTCGGAAAAAGAGGTCCATTTATTGTTTTCCCCGTATACCGGCATGCGTCTGTAATGCGACTGAATGACTGTCCTGTATTGTTTTAATAAACTGGCGAAGCCAGCAGTCAAATGTCACTTGAAGGTGTCGATGCCAGCTCAACTCTCAAGTATCGGTTTAAACCGAATCGCATCTGTCTTTGTTTCGGCCAAGGCCCGGCGGATTGGCATGGTATTCACCTAATGAATATTCATGCTGGTCGACAGCCGCCGATACAGTTCATTTCCTTGTATTGAACCGACAGGTACTTTGGAGTGCCTTAATGGCCAGCCTGACTTTCGCACATGAAACCTACACGCCAGCCTCGGGCATGGATAGGAATATGATGACTGTATATAGCTTCATGAATTATGCATTATTCAAATGAGTCCGAAAAAAAAAGACAGAGAGATAAAGTTTACCACAAAGAAATGGAAACGAATCAAATTTTTGAAAGCTTCACTCAAGGTGGTTTTTTGGTTGACTTTGTCTTTATCCAAGATAATAATGGCAGGTTGTTTACATTTTTGCTTGGTTTGAGGCAGCCAAAAAGCTCGTTTAAAATGTCCTCATACTTTGTATCACTTGTCAAATGTATCAGTTAAGTATCAATTAGATGTTTAATTGCAAACACAATGAACTCTTTACTGTGTTTATTGATGGGACATATCATACAGTCAACAACTGAAAAGCCAAAGAAAACGACCAGTCAAAGAAACGGAACAACCAGACACATGAATCAATTAAAACGTTTATAAAAACAGTAACTCGTATAAATTATTTGGTGAACTTGACAATTGGGTGATTTTGAAATGTTCCATATTACGATTGAAAATGTTGGCTTTTGTATCTGCTGTTGTGGTTGTTGTTTTAAGTTGTCTTTTGGTTTTCTTTCTTACAAAATTAGATAACAATCTTTATACGTTTAATTGGCTTATACTTAGAATACATTTGTTAATTTTGACATGAGCAATATGCTTGACACGTAATTACTTAGCATGCTTTTATAAAAACAAGTATTAAGCTCAATTTTCCCCCAACTACACAATTTCCCCTGTACAGAATAATAACCCATGATGCAAGCCATCCATGCAATAATAACATCCAAAGTCTTGTCCATTATTTATAAGATCAGGTATCGTGTATAATTGTACAAACCGCCCTTTCTCATATTCACATTAGATTATATGATTACGGGGACCCACTTCACCGGACAGAATTTCGCGCTCCGTTGCTTACGCGTATATATAATAAAACCGGCCGGAGTTTTTTTTTTCCGAATCTCCCCCCCCCCCCCCTCCCCCCTAAAAAACAAGAAGCCATTTTGCAATTAAGGCATTTCCGTCACTTCCGGCACTGGCCCGCGAGCAAAGCTAGCCTTTAATCGATCGCCGTGGGGGCCATCCCCATCCCCCATCCCCCCACGTTTGGCGTCGGCCGAGTTCAGGTCCAAAGAAAGACAATTGCGAAGTGCAATTCATCAATTTACGAGTAAGATCTCTCTCCTTGCAGTCTGGAAGGGGTGGGAGGGGAACAAATCAACGAGAAAGAAGGCAGGAGATAGGGAGAAAGACTAGAGAGAAAATATAAAAAAAGGCACGGGGAAAAAGCGAAGGAGTTTGATACCGCGGTTTTCTTATAATGCTATAATGCTCAGAGACTTAATATCACAGGGGGGGGGGGCTACCGATGCAAAAAGACAAACTCGAGTGTGTCTTAGCGGAGTATCTGAATGCAAGACGTTCATAATTATTGGCCGTACAGCGCAGCGTTAGCCCCCCGGGGCTATCTAGTCAACAGCAATTTGAAATTTCATATCCGGACCGAGGTGCCTTTTTTCTCTCACTCGCTCACTCTCTCTCTCTAGCCGTCGTCGTCTTTTTTTTTTAAATTCAAACTTGTCAAGTTCTTAAGGGGATAAGTGCCCAAGCGCCCTCCAAGAAGTTGCCAAGTGCTGGAAGTGACAGTTATTAGCCTTAAGATTTACTCATCAGGAAGAAGAAAAGACGAAAAACAAAAAACAACCAAATCTCCAAGTCGCTTGAACGGACGGATAATGAAATCAGCGGAACTGTGAAGGATGCGAAAAAGTTTGTGAGTGTTGCTTCAATTTGGATTGGTGCAGTCGATCAAATTCTGAGTAGGAAAAAGATGTTGTTTGGATGGCTTTTATTTGCCAACTTCACGCATAATTTGACGGGGAGTTTGTAAATACGTCAATTGTATATATTGCCGCGTTTCTGAAATGTGTTTTTTGAAAATATCTTCTGCTTCAAAACATCTTTTAAGCTGTTTTTTTTTGTGATACATATTTTGGGTTGTCCTTTTAGTATTTTTTTATCTTTATTATTATTATTTTTCATCGAGAAATTTTAAAGAAGAAAAATGCATTGCAATAAACTCAAAATATGGCGTTCAAAATCGTTGAACATCCAGACAAAAACAACCCGATATGATTTTAAAATTGAGAACGATAAAAAGAAATGGTGTATTTATCCAGAAATTTGTAAAACAACGACCAAAAATCTTTTTGATCTTTTAAAAGACTTAAAAAACTTTAAAAGATTTAAGAAATACTGTGGCTGTTTTCACTGTTTTCTCAAAGAGTGGGAACCGTATGGGGCTGAAATTTTCACAGATGACTGTTACTGTATCGTCCCTGATATTTGTGACCATGAATCTGTATTTCTTTTACAAAAACCAAAGTATGATAATTACCTTTAAGCATTTACTAAATGCGAGCGCACCATGCAGTTGCAAAAAGAATGTATGGTGTACAATAATGGTCATTATTGTTCTGTCCCGGTGATTTGCGGACGCAATAAACCGAGTAGCTGATATTATAAGCCATTATCAAAATGCCATTTGTACGAAAAAAAACCCAGAGATTTTATGCTATGGAAAAGCAATGTTTTGAAAAGCAAGTTACTAACCATTATTGCTCGTATAACATGACTTGCTGGCGACTGTTTTCTCACTAATTTTTTGCTGATTATACATATTTTCTACAAAGACTATTTGGTGTGAAGAATGTCGATGATACTGACTCATTTAGCTAACAGTGACAGGTTTGTTCATCGATCTGTTATAACACCATGTCCTCCCTACAAGATGGTGGATATGTTATGTCGGTACACTTGTATGCTTCCTTCATATATAAATGACAATTTTTCGGACAGGATTGGGCCATTATGTGGATTTATCGATTTAGTCACAGAATTCTGACATATTTTTGTGAAATAGATGGCTCTGTTTGGCATGATTGTCAGAGTGAAATGCTTGGGTTACTTGTACCGATTGTACAGCAATCTATATCTACACTTTTACAGTTTGTGTTACGATGCTCTTTGCAAAGAGTTTACGTACCAGAACGTGAACAGATTTCAACTATGTATGCTTAGTGTATTGGCGCCATAGACTAGTCGTATAACACTTTTTCTAACAGATGTATAGGCCTAAACAACTGTATTGTTTCAGTATATTTAATTCTGAAAACAATTTTACAATGTTTCTTGGACGGGATTGGAACTCCGACCTTAAAGGTAGTATCATACTTTGGTAGCATACCGAAACAGAAATTCCACAGAAATGATTACAGGGTATGAAGATGGTGATGGTATATACATACATAACGTTATCGTTTTTCTGCCTGAAATGGTTTATTTACCCAGAAAAGAGTAATGACCCAACATAATTTGTATCTTTTAAAGATAAAAAATAACAATGGAAAGACTAAAGAAATACTGTGGCCGTTTTTCACTGTTTTCTCAAAAAGTGGGCTTGTATGGGACTGACATTTTCACAGATGACTGTTATTGTATCTTCCTTGATATTTTTGCCCATGAATCTGTATTACAAAAACCAAAGTATGATATTACCTTTAAATAGACAGCGACTTCTGGTCAGTTTATGAAAGATCTATAGTGAGCACTTTAGATTCAAGTTAAACGCGATTACCTTAAATAATTAAGTTCGATGAGCAAGTAAAACAAATTAAATAATACAATTTATCAATGGTTTTGTGTACGGTAACCATTATACGCCGATAGTTAAAAGAGCATGCAATGCCTTGTCCAGTCAGCTTAAACTTTACCCTTCTAAGTGCACCTACACCATGTAGCCATTGTGTCAACCAAAAAAATCAAAGATGAATGACAAGTCTTTGGGTCAGGCAGATGAGAAAATCATCAGCTCTCCTGCCTCGCAGGCCAAGAACAAAAAAACGGCAAGACAAACTTGAACCTTTTGAAAGGTTTCACTAAACCCTGCGGTCAAACCCAGTACATTAGGCGAAGCCAGGCGAATGGAGTGTGTGTACATACCTAATGAAGTCCGACTCACTTTGCATAAAACTACGGGCAAACACTTCAGAACGATACAAAATAACACTATAGTATAGTTCTCTAATATCATCAGTGCAGGCTTTTTTTTTAAATGTCCTTATCCACTGTTTTTTTTTTTTTTGTATTTTATACCGCAGATTTTTAATGCTCAAGGCGCAATGTTAAAATAGACCGTATTAAAATTCACGCACACTTTCGCCAGTTTTATTTCGCGCGGGATGTTTTCAAACCACTTGACATTTCCCCCCAATATTTGTAGGCAGTCCAAGTTAAGACATTTCCTGTTCTTAAATAAATGAAAAACATGGCAGTGTTGACGCCGAAGTGGCAAGGGATCTAATTTTGTTGTTTAAAAAATAAGTTAATTATAAGAAATGAAACGATTGTGCAGAACAAAAGTTATAGGAATAATTTATCTCGCTTCGAGCGGAAATGCCTATTTTAAATGGTACAAAAATGGTGCCGCGTGTCATGTATTTCATGCATATTTATAAGTAATTATTTAAGACATATCTTCTGTTTTCGCTCATATACGTTCTTTGTCTGGGGCATGTTTTACATCGAGTAAATATGACAGAACCAATGTGCACATAACCAAGCGCCATTAACACATCAATACGGGTCGGCCAAGTGCAACGCTCAATAAGACCTTGTCACAACACGTGTAATCGACGCTAAAATGACGAACTAAATCGAAAGCAACAAGAAGAAAGAAGCGTTAAATGTTTGCGCTGATGATGGCGTTGGACAGTCCATTTACAAAGTGACAGCCACATCCATCAGCGGGGGCTCAGCGGCGTGAGTGCCGGGTAGGACGACGGGGGGAGAGAAAGGCAGCGAGAAGCCCTGGGCGACCCGTACGATGGCTTCGCTCGCTCGCTCGCTTCACTCCCCGGTCGGTCGCTTATACTCCCCCCATCCATCCACTGCGCTTGGCTGGATCGGTGTGGACTTACCCACAATAGTACGCTTGGTTGACGAGAATGAATCAAAAAGACAAGTTAAGAGTGGTGGTGGTGCAGGGGGTCGGAGAAGGGGGGAGGGGGGTTTGATGGTGAGTGCTATATAGCCTCGTACCATCTATGTTATATTTGACTGTTAAATCAACAACATGACTATGGACCACAGCTGTCATGGGTATGGTACCAGGATGTTATATGGCCAATCTACATCAGTACACTGGTCCCAGTGGGCATAATACTTACCACTTCATTAACTCTCATACCTTGCCTTTTTTATTATTCTCCTTGATAATATAAAACAAAGCACGCGATAGACATCATGCCTTGATAAGTGGTGCGATTCAGCCCCCAGAAGTCAGTGCATTTAAGGCACATTCAGTAGGGGGTGATGTGTTAAGCGACCGGCCTGACACGTGTAGTGTGTCTTAGGGATAATGCGCGGCTCTCGTCCCGGAAAATCGTTTTTTTTTTTGTCAAGGACTAGTAAACGCTCCCCATTATTCTTCACAGTTAAAACGACACGCTGTGATTTTTTTTATTCTTAATTCCTATAATTTTTTTCTTTATTTTCATTTTTTTTCTTCTTTTATCAATCAGATTTTATCAGCCTAACCCCTAGGGCTCAACCGACGGCCTGTTTTACCGTCCAAATACCGTTGTGGGTTTTACATGCACAAATACAGTGCACAGCCGATTAAGCATGGACAATATCGACACGCTGGTTGGGGAGATGTTAGCAGTTGCGACCGGGGAGTACCTACCCTTTTCTCTCTCTCTCTCTCTCTTTCCCCTTCTCCCTTGGCCACGACCCGCAGTCACTTTCGGTGTTTTTCTTAGCGCGTTCACCATATGGGCCGCGCCGTCTGTGGTGGGTACATTGCGGGGCCGGCGCACCGTGCCCTGCAGGGTAGGGAGTGGCGGTAGCTTACAGCCAGCCAGGGGCCCTCGCCGTACGGTGGGGGGTTCGCAAGAGAAAAAGACTAAGAGAGAAGAAATAAAACGTTTGATGGGGGGTAGAGTGGACTCCCCGCTTGGTCCTCTATACCATCATATACCCTCTTTTCATCCTACACAGGGATTTTTATCACTCTGAATCTGCACAGACGTCAATTTTCAAGAGCATGGTTGTGTCGTGTTTACATTAGGCACGCTCTTAACTGAGCACTAAATGCAAATCGCGCCTATAATGCAAGCCTGAGTGAATGTATAACATGAATAGAATAGAAGCACTTGGGGGTATATTGCCATAGGACTTTCACCCCCCGTGCCCATGTTTCCATTTTCAGATCTCAGAATTCTGTTGCCATTGTCTGTGATGAACTTTAGTATTCATATGACTGAATACCCACTTTGTGGCTATACTGTGCACACAAATAAACTATTTTCTTAACTTTATAATCACCGGCCCCCAAATTAAAGGAATGCCAAAACAATAGGTGATTGTCGAAAACAGAAGTATTTCCCATTTGTTTCAAATGAAATAAATGGTTTTATAATGATAGTTATGAGAGAAAACACAATTTGGCATTTTTATGCATGAAATGCTTTTTTAAGAGTGAAGAGTAAAACATCAAATAGTTCAGATCTGTAGAAAGTCACAGAAAAGTTTTGTAAATGAGTATATAGTCAGCTTTAAGAATCACGTGGTCATATGTCATTTCACAGGCTAACATGTTTGAAAAGACATCTGGGACCAATTTCATGGAGCTACTAAGCACACAAATCAGTGCTTGGCACAAAAATGTCTTGTCCAATAAAACAAACACCGTCAGAAATTTCATTTGATATTCATGGTCAGTGAACAACAGCCTATAAGAACAATCACAAGCGATACACAATACATGGACATTTTGTTGTTTACTCTGTTTTTATTAAGACAGAAATGTCATGCTTAGCAAATGTTTGTGCTAAGCAGCGCCGTGAAATTGGCCCCTGTATAACTTATGTAAGCATATTTTTTTCGGTTGTTTGTTTCGTTGCAGAAATTAACTGTTTGCAGCTGGAGGTATAGCATTACTAACTTGCATCTTGGAATTTCTGAAGGGTAAGTGAAACTTAAGCATCCTGATGATAATTCGAAGCACCCTTATACCTGATTCCATGTAAGTTGAGTGTCTCAACACACCTTTCTCTTTGCTATCCAAATAATGATGAGAACATTTGACTCGAAGGGCATTTGTATATGTGCTGCATCAACAGTTTGTTTCAATCTTAGCTATAATGGTTAGATGGCTCTCATACCCTTATACCTCTCAGTGCTTCAAAAACCAGGTCGTTCGGCGTGCATGTGCTCGAATCGTGTTATGCATTATTCTATTTCAATAATGCTGCGTTAAGTGCGTCTGGCCCTGGACTCTCAGAGCGCGTATTAGAGTGAAGAGAAGTCATACCGTGACAAGATGCATGGCTATCATTCATGGCTACCTACAAGAGGGCCTCTCAAAGTAAACTACCAACCCTTTCCATTAATACTAAAAAACTCCAACGAGCATGCGGACGACGTTTGCCTATACCCTCCACTTCTTCCCCCTTATTTTTCGCTCTGTGAACACTCCTGATAGCACATGAAACACCGGAACTGCACAATAACACGACAAGTTTCCCCGTGAGTAGGGACCTTAATACTACATGAAGCACCCAATCTTATAAAAACCAATTGAGAGGGTGCTCGGGGAGGGTGGAGGGGGCACGTGACTTTAATCGTGTTCCCTTGTCATGTTTGGAGAACCCATGAGTAGAAGTGTATGCCCGTTGAAGACACTTGCCCCGGCACTAAAGCCTACTTCACCACTCTATGGCTGTCCCCTTTACTCCTAAGTTATATAGCCATGGTTTCCTACCACTCGACCGTGTGTGTATGTTTTCCTTTGGTTGTTGTTTTAAAGCAACACTACAGCTTAATAGTTATGAATTAGATGAACTTCAATTGAATGACTTTGATTATGTGTAGATGCTCCTTCCAAGGGCCACTAGTTCAAGAAACGTTACTCATTGTAATTACATTAAATGTTAAATCAAAGTCAACTATTCTTAATAACGAGAGGGCGTCAATTAGACCTATACATGTATATTGATATTTTTTATGCAGGGCCTGCTTTGTTATAAATAGTGATGTTGTTTGTTGTGGAGTAAGTGCCAGGCATATACATCCCATACTTATAGTTCGTGCTTATGAACTTTTCATGTCTGCTACTTGACTTAATATTATAAACTTCAAGTCAAATATTGTCCTCCTCCCAAATTTCTTTAGGCCTATAATTGATCTTCTTGACATGTGATCAATTTGGCCAAGATTGTACGGGATATATGCTTACGTTTTGAGCATGATGAAGACTGAGTGGTCAATGGCTGGTTACTCTGTAATTTGTTTTAGTTTAGGAGCTTTAAGACAACCCTAAACTTAGGTCTACCTTCTGAAAGTTAAATCGTAGATTCATTTGCCCCTGTGCTTACGAAATCATGAGTATAGCCTAATATAGTACAAGTTAATGGTGCAACTAGGCAGCGCTGATAACAGGCATCGTCACGAATTCAAGCACGTCCTTTCGCTTCCAGCTTTGGAGCGAGTTTCCCACCAAAAAAAGGAGGAGGAGGGGAAAATAAATTCACGTCCATCGCTGCAGCGGTCCTATATAGCCAGTGCCTGCACGTCACGATTGCTGGCATTTTTCGCCAAATTGACACAAAAGGAACGGCAATTTAGAGTAGCGAGTGCGGTTCATCCTCGAATTACAAGGCCCGTGTTTGTTGGGACATCAACGGCGGCCCCTCTGCACTCAGTTAGCCGTGCATTGTCGACGCTCTCTCCCTCTCGTCGAGTTGGGCCTCTCCAGTTTCTTTGGCAACTGTAGCAGCGTGACAAGGGGGCTCCAGCGTGTCAGAAACCCGTGCATTATAAAGAGACTTTAGGGCCGATGAAGAGAGGGAGAGAGAGAGGGTAGGGGGGAGAGTGTGTGATGGGGAGGGGTAGACACAGGGATGAACAAGTGCCTCAGCAAATCGATGTAACAACATCTTGTCGCAATTATCCCGTTTTGTTCGTTTCAACGCTCGCTGCTTGCTCCCTTTATGCGTCACAATCTTTGCGCCACATTTTTTTTCGCCAAGCCTTTTTTTCCCCGTGAAATTCAACCCCAGTACACCTTTGTACCTTTTCTCACTGACTTTTCTCTTGTATTATTATAGTACACGTATACTGGCACTGTGAACGTGGCAAGGAATATAAAGGTATGACAATTACAACCTAGGCTATTATACACACTATATTATTTTGTTGCAGTTAAATCGATGAAAAGAGTGAACAGACAAAGTGAAATGAGATTTGAACGATTAGTGCATTGGTCATTATTATAGTACACTGTGTAGATGACCTGCTATGATTGCATATCTCAAATATACAGCTACCTGTAACTATACTCTTCAAGGAAACGTCCCTTAGCTCACTCTGGAGATTTTCTTGACTCTTGATGGCGGTCCACGCACCGGATCGATACAATTCTGAGCAAAAGACAAGTCTTTTTGCTGCTGTTTTCTTTCATTTAGCTCAACATCAGGCGATTTCAATTCGTGATTTCTCCCTGTTCAGACTTTTTCTACACTTTCCATACCGTCGAAAGATAAAAAAAAAAAAGTGATGCGAAAACAAATGTAATGATGATAACAACAACAGCAACTTAAATTACCTCAGGTTTTGAAATCTGTTTTATGCATCAAGACTTCGTCAATTGAAATTAATTGAATTTGATTTAGAACAAAATTGATCACAATTGATACCAATGTGAATATTCACCTCGCGCGTTAATGGATAGACTTAATGATCGATTATTGTTCATGATAATTGAAAAACGCCCTTTTTAAGACATGATAATAATGATAATTTAATAAATTATTAAATCATCCTTACTGCGAATATTCAGCTAGTGTGAGTGAACGTAATCGAGTTGCCGGCATTCATTGGCGCCCTTTGGCTGCCAGCCACATCAATCCATGTATCATATAATCTCTGAACACAGCCTGAGATCGAAAAGGTTTGATTTTTGGTGGAGAATAATCCTCGTAGCATTGGAAAGAACCAATGCACACCTTTTTTCACAAATGACCCAATTCTGGGATCGAACCTGGGCCACATTGGTGAGAAACGACGGTACCTAACACTTGCCATCTATGCCCCGGCCGTATTATTTAAATGAAGTGTTAACTATAAAATGGTTTTGTAATTTATTCAAAATTTCACTATATTGATACTTCTATTAATACTTGAAAATTAAATACATTAAAAGAAAATATGTAAACCATGACAGTCGTGTAACTGTCGGATGATACTCAGTCTGCTTCGCTATACTTACATAGCCAACAAGTCACTTGATAGAGCGATATATAAGCCTGATTTTGTCTTTTTTTGGTCTTCATCTTTTTGCGGACATCAAAATCTCCAAATGAAATAAAAAAAACACGACCGGCAACGCTTATTCCGCCCGGGATTCTTCCCAGGCTGCGTGAATGTCAAATCACCGTCTCCGACCGGGCCTTAATTAGTTAAACGCTCCCCTGCAATATTCATCACATTGCCGCCATCCTCCACCCGTATAATCTTCAAGTCATATAGAGAGATTCCCCCATGCAAGGTTACTCATCAACCCAATATTTGTGATAATAACGGCCGTCTGAGTGTTCAAGCAAAGAGTTCATGGGTATCGTAACTCAGAGCAATACGTGTTACAATCACCAATATAGCACTAAAGGATTAAGCCCGTATTGTCTCCTATAGATAATGCGCTTAACGTGTTGGCTCATTTGACTCGCCGTCTCACAACAAGAGTGATTGATACTTACCGATAATTAATTTAAAACATAATTTACTACCACCGTAACACAGGACCAAATGCATTTAATCAAGTTAAATGTATTTGATAATTCCATTTATCTATTGTGCCACGCTCTCGGCCCAATGTTCCCGCCTTTCCAGGGTCACCGGTCTCCCTACTCGAGAACCCTTTACTAATTTGTCAAACTAAGAAGCCTATAGCTCAATTAATTGATAATGTATCCGTGTTATCAGCCGTGGAGTGGGGAAAAGCCCCCCAAATGTAGGCTAAAAGACCCGATGGGATGGTGAAGTGAAGATGGCAGCTATATGGTCGTGCAGACTGTATAGGCCTATACTATAGCAACAGACCGTTCTTTGGTATTATAACACGGTTGTTGCATTGTCTGGCGATGTACTTATCGCATCATTAGCTAATATATCACATATCGGCCAGAGTGGTTTTTCATTATCGTTAATTACTGTCCGTTTATATCTTGTTTTAATCATAAAAACGGCAGTATATTATCACCGAGCTCTATATATGTCTTACAGTAATCATCATAAGAATGCATGATGTAATTCTACAATGTAGGTGTTCAAATATACCATTGAACCCAATGTTAGAACGAATACAAATCTCAACATATAACCAGATACAATTGAGTTTCGTGTATGCCATTATACATGTACAGCTATTTCTTGTTTTTGCAGAGACGCGTATTGTAATAGTTTTATATAGTAATACTGACAAATTTCGATCGTTTGGTCGAGTTGAAAAGCATACAGATTACAAGTTTGATTTTTCAAGTTAGTGAAAGAAAATACATAGTTTAAAGGTAGTATCATACTTTAGTAGCATACCGAAACAGGAATTTTCACAGATTTACATATAACTTACACTGATGGTACAAACATACCGTTAAAAGAATCTGCCTGAAATGCTGTTATCCAGAAAGGAGTAAAACCAGCGACTAAAATTCTGTTTGATCTTTTAAAGATCAAAAATAAAAGAGTAAAGACTAAAGAAATACTGTGGCCGTTTTCCACTGTGGCCATGAATCTGTTTCTTTGACAAAAACCAAAGTATGATATTACCTTTAAAGGTAGTATCGTACATTGGTTTTTGTCAAAGAAACACAGATTCATGGGCAAAAATATCAAGGACGATACAGTAATAGTCATCTGTGAAAATTTCAGTCCCATACGGTGCCCACTTTTTGAGAAAACAGTGAAAAACGGCCACAGTATTTCTTAAGTCTTTTCTCTTTTATTTTTGATCTTTTAAAAGATCAAAAAGATTTTCGGTCGTTGTTTAACTAATTTCTGGATAAATACACCATTTCAGGCGGAAAAAATTCAACGGTATGTTTCTACCACCGCTATCTTCATACCCTGTAAGTCATACGGTACGTAAATCTGTGAATATTTCTGTTTTGGTGTCTTACCAAAGTATGATATTATCTTTAAGACCACAGTGTATGTTGTAATTTAGATCTATGAAATGTATCAAAGTGGTGCATGCAGGTTTCAGGTAAAAGCCATGATCGGTATAGTGTCACGTTGGAGCATGAAGCAATGGAAGATGTCGTCTCTTAACAGCCAATACCTCATCATCTTCCCACCCATGCCCCTCGCATCAGTCCCTCCAATACAATCGTTGAGATGTGAGCGAGTATAGAGCAAGAGCGAGAGAGGCTGAAGATAAATGACTAGCCATATGGAGCATTTTTCGGGGGGTACACGAGCACCGACTATATCCCTCCCGATGTTTGCCCTGTCGCACGGTCCAGGCGCGCAGGAAATTGCCGCACAAATGAGTTTATTTTAGGGGCTGTTAATAATTTGACGAAACCTCGTTTGCCGAATTTGCAGAATCCGGCCACTTTTTAGTCTTCTATAGTTCGCATTCTCCTCCGTCTCTATACTTTATACCGTGTATACCTTCTTTTCCATCGCGCTATAGTGTATTTTAAGGTCCGTGCATGTCTACGGACAGAGTGGAAACAAATAGAGTCCACGCAGGTTCCTTGACTCTTTAAACATGAATCGAGATCCAGAGTTCGTATATAGAGAGAGTGAAAACATTATAAAAAGCCCTCCCAACTACTCAGGGCCTTCGCAGCGTTTAAGTACGATTATTTACTTTATCGAACCGATAAGAAAACATTACTTCTATTTCGAAGACCTTAGACCGATGTCTCCCAGTTGTTAAATGGAGACATTGTGGGTACATCTTCGTTCCTGTGTCTGTTTTGATTGTACACCTTTTCAGAGCTAGAGAACGTTACTTCAGAAATACAAATGTATACGAAATAAACGCAGACAATTGATCCAAAACTACATTTTCCCATATGATTAACTTGTATTTTTCAATTGGTTATAGCAAATAAGATTAAATAGGAAGGATGAAATGAGTACAAAATTTGGGCATATTTTGTCGGATTTAATTATTATTGGTAAACACGACCGTAAAATTATTTCTAAAAATGACCAAAAAAGTAAAAACAACAAAAAAGTGATCACTGCAATTTTTTATTAATATACAAGCACGTCAGAGCGTCATAAAATAGAATTTATCAAGAAATCGGAACTTCTTTTAATAAGCTAAAATAAATTCGTCAAAGTGATTTTGATACTCTCCATAAACGAGTCTGGTTCTCTTTGGTATACCTCTTTTCAGTTTCAAATGTGTTTTTTGTTTTTATCGTTTTTCATTATTATTATTTTTTAGGGTCTATGCATTTTTAAACAATCTATTGACACAAGTGAGAAATGACATTTGTCATATCCATTTCTGAGCATTTTAATGACATCTGTTTTAAACACTATTTTGTTTTGGCTTTCGACAACATGCGGTTATTATAAAACAAGGCAATACGCAATTCACAGGTCTAATTGATCACTTGAATCCAATGGAATAAAATTCGGCAAATCAAGCATAAAATCCAATCAAAGTAAATATGTTTCACCTGACACTTCAATTCCATGAAATTAATCAAGATGTTTATGAAATCTTTCAAATAGATCAAATCTATCAAATCAGATGAATAGATTATGATCTGTTGAAAGTGATTTTTGGTAACATAATCAGCTTACTAAAATTGATAAATTGAATCAATTGGTCCCTGGGGATGTTTTCATAAATGGTCATCGTGAACTTGAATATTATTTACATCAAGCATTGACATCCATTTTCCATTTCTCTAAATATTCGACAAAAATTTGTCAGGCAATGGTTTATATAAGCTTTTGTCTGGAAATTGTACGAATGCAACTGCATTAATAAGCTTTAAGTGGCCACGATTTCTTAAAATCGGCATCACCAAATGAAAATAGTCGGAATGGAATCTCTGGTGCAGTATAGTTGTCCCATTTCCATTTGCTGCACGCATGTTGTGCATTGTTACAAACCTCGTCTCTTGTTGACAAAAGCACTGAATCCGCTCTTTGCATTGTTTAGATTTGTGAGTCTGATGGGCCTTAATAAGTTAATGCAAGTACAACGGGTGCATACATTTCCGGGACTGCAGTCGGCAAACCGGTACATTGTGCATTGAAGGCATGCATGCATGGCATGATGAAACGCCCGAAATCATCGGCTCCAGGTCCCCCCCTCCCCTCTTTTTCCTCAAGGGTGAGTTTACTGCGCGGGACAACCTTGGTGGACGATAAACCATTAGGCGTTTTAACATCTGAAATTTTGTAAATGAGCAAAACGGAGAGCCTTAAGATAGCCGGCCAGTTTCCTGTTCACAGTCATTAAGGCAGGAAAACGTGTATATAAGCAATAATGAGCGATCTCTATGGAACGTCCCAGCGTCGGCCAAGCGGCTGCATTATTACCGGTTTCCTATAGACGGGAATGAATTGCGCATGTTTGTAATGGACGAGTCATTCAGCCTCAGCTCTTCTCCTCTCTATACCCCTCTCCATCTCTCTCTCTCTCCATCTCTCCCCCTTTTTACTCTATTTCTCTTCAGGTTCATAACGGTAGGGAGACAGCGAGCGACACTGCGTTAACGCGCATCGCCCCAGGCATAACCAGCTAGCTCCCCGGTGCACAGTGATAGAAAATGAGGAAGGAAAAAAGACTGCTAAACACAAGCCGGGGCAATATTGCCGTCACCCTAGCGTTAAATATGCGTGCCAGGCCTGCCTCACCCTGGCAAGGCCAACCATGCTGAAGACTTGCCCGATCAGGCCTGCCTGCCTGCTTTCCTCCCTGCTAGAGCTTATACCCCCACTAGATTCACAACCTCCTACCGATTTCATGCACGTCTGGGCAAGTGATATTTGCTCATTTGGAGCATTTTTTTCCTCACGAGGACAGCCGCGCGAGGAGTTGGGGGGAACTGACGGAAAATCGATGCACGTAAATGGACGTGGGGCTGATAAGTGGCCCGCTTTCTACACCTAGAGTGCCTTTGCATTTTACTCTCGCTTTGAATTTTAATAGACAGAATTCGTCTCATCATCGGACACGATGAAGTCATTTCCCGTGCACCCTGGGTGCCGTCGTTCGTTGAACCTCCCCCCTCCCCCACGGGCGCTCTCATACTGATGATGGACCTCCACATTTGAGAGAAGTCGAAATAACAAATAACAGCATTTCGAAACGACAGCAAACAGCAACTCAGAGGGATCAAGCGTTGAGGCAAAGGTTACGAACTCACGCGAAATGTTCATAGTTCACATTGTACAGGTCACGGTCGGATAGCCTTAACATGCTGTTAGGCAACATTTCCTTCATCAAATAACCACAAGGGAAACTGACTGGTTAATTTTAAGTCATTGAAAAGTTAACAAAGAAAAATTGACTTGAGCGGGATTCGAACCAGCGACCTCCGCAACACCGTACCGGTGCTCAGTTTGTACCAACTGAGGTACCCAGCCCTATGTTGGTGATGTCCCTAACAGTCAATTATCTTTGTTCGATTGCCAGTCAGAAGCCATGGAACCACTCACATACCGCATTCAGCGGCTATATACCAGTATGTTACCGACAATGTTCTTCATTCGTATTCTGCATGGTCTGGGCGCACCATAAATGTCCAATTCCCAACCATAATGTCTAATTTTGTGATCTCTATATGTTCTGAAGTTATTCTCGTTTCATTGGTTTTATTTCTAAGTCTTAGTGCATCCTTTACCACTGAAACGCATTGCATTACATTCAAGCCGACCGATACATCAGTTAGTCATTGAAAAGTGAACAGGTTGCTGGTTCGAATCCCTCCCAGTTTATTTTTCTTTGTTCGCTTTTCAATTACTTGAAATTCAGCTATCCCTTGTGGTTATTTGATGATTAGAGAAAAAGATTTTAACTTCTACGAAACTGGAAGAGTTGCCTTTGCTTGCCTTGCCTTGCCTTGCCTTGCCTTGCCTTGCCTTGCCTTGCCTTGCCTTGCCTTGCCTTGCCTTGCCTTGCCTTGCCTTGCCTTGCCTTGCCTTGCCTTGCCTTGCCTTGTCTTGCCTTGCCTTGCCTTGCCTTGCTTTGCCTGAGTTTCGATAGGCCTGTTAATCTTGATTTAATTATCATACCGTTTTGCCTATACCTTGTTGAATTCTTATATATTTTTTTCCAACCGCACTTAATTCGTAACAATAATCTTTACTTGTATGTCTTTGTGCAAATCTTTCGGTTCTACTATTCATGCTAAGCGGTACAAGAAAAGAAGCCTTTTAGGTCTTTTAGGTACCGATGGTTATCAGGTATCAGATCTCACATGTTTGATATTAAGACGTTCTACCAGCAGCGTGATACACAATCCCTATGAGACAGGCTGCCGCGTTTTAGGGGGTCCGGCCAGGGCCAGCCGCCCCTTACACGGTGCATGCAGGCAGCCCGCGTCTGCCGTCTACATCGGACAGTGGTGTTGTCCTATAAGGTGCAAACATCGTATAATGACTGTGATAAAACCTCATCATGGACATCATGAATGGCTGATCATGGCATCGGGGGACGAGCGGAACATTGTTCGGTCAAAGCGCGCGGCGGCTGATGGAGCGATTTCTTGTTTAAACTTTGCGCACGATAAGTTGCCCGCGACCGCCATATGTCAGCATGTATTATCGACAATGCCTAAACGCATTTTAGCCGAGGAAAATCCTCCATGTATGCATATGAGAGTCGGCTTGGCCCAGTATTTTAATGCCCGGACTGCGTTGCTATACAGACCCAGGAACCCCCCGGGGGATCGTCCCTCCGGGGAGTGATAGACTGCGGAAAAGCAAACATCATTTTGACAGTACTCGGGGCCCAGGCTATAGCTGGACACCGCGAGTGGCAGCAACTTACAACGCCAGGGAGGACTGGGTTCTTTTGGCGCGCCAGATGGGTGCAGGGCCGCGAGTAAACACGGTGCTCTGACCTACGCAGGCATGCATTGTTACTAATAGTGCCCACTGCAAACCCGGACAAGTATTTAGTTACCGCATATTAGAAACCCGAAATTGTGATTTATGCCGTTTATGAGGAAATCATAAAATGTTTTGCTTTGGCAAGGTATTGGGGAACAGCAAATACTATTAAAGGGGCCAAGTGTGCCGCTGGCAGAAGTGCCCACCGTCTGTTGATCAGTATGACCCCCTCCTCCTCCTCCTCCCACCCTTCCTCCCAAATCGACGACACCATCATGACATTTAAGCCACACTCTCATGGGCTTACATTTTTTTAGTACCTCATACGGATATATATAGACTTATAGATCCTTCCAACCCACCCCCCCCCCCCTCCCTTCCCACCAAACCAAATAAAATTCATCAGATCCCAGATGAGCTTCGGGGCGCAAAGTGAGTATTTGTTATTAACACTAGGTTTGTATTCCGCGTGTTTACCTTAGGGGGGAGCCCAAGTCAACATCATGTCATCTTCGCGCGCGCGCCAAACATATTGCGCCAAGTCAAAATGACGTGGCGGGCCGGGGCATTATTGACAATTATTGCGAGAAGCATATGGCTGGCTTTGCGATGCAGAAAGCGAATATGATGTTGTATAATAATGGCTATACTGTATAGATAGATATAATAAAATCAGTTGTGGGGACGGGTTGGAGAAGCTAGGCAGGCAATAAGCTATGTAGCAGAGTGTATAGGGCGAGAGAGCTAAGAGCTAGAGAGAGTGATGGGGGAGGGGGAAGCACAGAGAGCATCTCTATAATCCATGTGTGTTGTGTGACCATTTGATTGTGTCAACATTCAGTCCCTCCGTCATCCCCCCCCCCCCCCCCCCCCCCTCTCCACTCTCTGCTCTTCCTATTACCACCGCCAGATATAAGACCTAATGTATATAAACTACTAGTGGGCGGGTCTGATGCATTATAGCAGGACTCGTTCCATCCACGGTTCTTGGCCGGTGAAGTTTCTTGCCTGATTTTAACCCTCATTGTTTCTATCGAGCGGCTAGCACTATAACCTCCACACACCTCCTCCAGACAGGGTTACGTACCTCATCAACTGCCTGGAGAACGGGTAAGGGTCTTGACTTGGCTGGGAAGTATATGACTATATAGCGCGCTATAGAGCATGCACTTCAGCAGAAGGAATCATGCTTGAATTTGGTTTGAAGAGCGGGACAAGTTGCAATTGCAATTGGTTTATCTAACCGGGACCATGCACGATCGCGGCAAAAGGGGGCCACAAGATTCCCCTTTCCCTATAAGTATAGACGCAATTCTCTAAAGTGCCACACACTTGTGTCTGTCTTATTTCAACTTGTCTGGTTCGCTTAACTGCGCATTGAAAACCGCGGACGCGTTTAAACTTGTCCGGCCTGGCTGCTTTGCAGCATGATTTTGTGGCCTATACGGACCGAAAAAGTTCCAGCAATTTAAACGAAAATCCTTGGCAAAGAGAATTTTAAACTCTTCTTCCTAATCCAAATGCCCGATTCCTTCTGTTGTTCATATCATTTGCTGCTGACTTATTTTATTGATGTTTTATTTATTTACAATTTAGTCATTTATGCGCAAACTTTAAAATCTGAAATAAATTCTTATGAAATATACTTTTGACATTCAGTTTATTGTAGAACAATTTTGATTCATTTTTCTTTGGATGACTGAGTTTGACGACTACGCCATATTACCGTATCTGTAATATGAAAAATGTTTGTTTTGTGTAATTATTGTTTCGTACAATGACAAGTGTTCACATTTTAACCGCGCCTTACTTTCCAGGTGTAAAAAAATATTGAATTTGCTCTTTACATTGATTTTACATTAGAACCAACTGGCTTCATTAACACATTAGTCCTACGCACGCAAAAAATACCTTTCTTTCCCAAGTTCAACACAATTTTGGGTTGGGATATAAGATTTGAAAATTCATCTTGAAAAAGTTTAACGAAATGAGTTGATTACAATACAATTAATAATGTTGTACTTTCATCATGTGCTTTTTCAAGTTAAGCATTTATTTGACATATTTGACATCCAAGTTGTGTTTTTTTAAGCGAGTCGCCACAACTGCTGTGTATATAGGCCTTGTGTTGCGACAGCTTTTTCAAAAATGAACGTCTATTTCTTTTGATGCAGTATCATTTTAATTAATGTGTTTATTAATATGTTACATCCGTTGCAGCTAATGTTTTTGCTTTGCCTTCGGTAAAAATTAAGCTTAAACCAGGAATACCACGTACTTCAGAGGGATTGTGTAAATAGGCCAAGGGCGTTTATCTATACGACATAATTTATTTATGCCTACGCATACGCACGATTTTAATCTATGAAACAATATGATTAATATTTGAGGAACTATGCATAATTAAAAATGATGTATTTTTGAAGTCAGAGTAATTGTCATCTCTGGAAAGAAACAATTATGCATAATGTATTAGGTGTCGGTATTTTTTTCTACAAATAACGCGGTAGACATAGCGTGTATGGCATAATATTCCTAATGTTTGATCTCATTTTCTCGTATACTTTCTCAAAGTAATCTAATCAATGATGATTTGTTCCGGTAATTTGGAATGTCCTTATCCCTATAGTCATGTTTTCGAGCAGTAAAAATGAACAAATCGGGTTATTTTGTGGCACTTTTCGTTGTGGAATAAATCGCGTTCTCTGTGCGGACAACGCTTAGTCTTCCGCTCGAATTTTCTTCAAAATCAGTTCAGAATTTTTGGACAGTCTTTCAGGCGATAGGGATTCTCAAGTTAGACATGAACATCATCTCTAGGCCAGATTTCATTTATATGAATAGTTATTTAATCACATAAATTTTGTTCATCTTGCGCTGTAATACTGCCCTAAATCTTCTCAATTATTTTAATTTTAACTTGTGCTCCATCAATTAATACTCCCACAATCAATGTTCTTTCGGTTGTTTTTGTTAAATTGTTGTTTTTTTTCAAAGAGGATGTATTTTTCACTACTTTATTCCACATTGAAAATAGAATAGGTAAGCCAAGTTGTTTATATGGCATTTTGCCTTTTGCAGGTTTTTTGTGTGATTCCTTGTTTTTTAGTTATTTTTCGTGAAATCGCCAGTAACACTTTCAAAATGAATGCAGTTGTAGGCATGTTTAAAGGCTTACATCGCTGTGTATAATGAGTTAAAAGGCATACAGAGCAGTGATAACAAACCAAAACAGAAATCTTCACAGATTTACGTACATAACTTACAGGGTATAAAAACGGTAATGGTAGAAACATACTGTAAAAGAATGTTTGCCTGAAATGCTGTATTTATCCAGAAAAGAGTATAAAATCAAACACCGAAACATTTTTGATCTTGAAAAGATAAAAAATGAGTCAGCTATTCAAACACAATTTGGCGTAACAAGTGCAATGGTTTCTCGCTGTTTTCTACTGTTCTGGCAGTGATCAATTGAGCTGAAAATTTCACAGGTTTATTTTTATTCCATGACAAATCGAATTATGAGCAGCCTGCAGCTACTTTTCTGTCACCTTTACCAATGCTGTACACGACCTTTAAAATGTGCCAACGTTATTTAGGATTGAAATAGATTAATGATTAGGACAGGTTTCCAGCTAAGAAACCAATCTTTACTTAATACCATTCGAAGCAATAATCAAATAAAAACTGTTGCTCTTCAGTCGCATGGGAATTTAAATCATAGTAAAAAAAAATAATAACACCTGTGTATAAAGAAAATGTTGGTTTTTCACAAACAGTGTTAACTTAGGATTTAAATGATATAAATCTTAATAGTAATCGAAACGTAGGGTAATTTGACATGATTGATTATATCATTCCCACGTGAGATAACCACGACACCACTGTAAGTAGCTTCAAAGACCACTTTTAGCCTGACATGTGAACAGTGGTACAACCCATATGGAAACAAGACCCTATAGATATATTAGCCATATTCTTAAAAGACAGTATCGCATGTCTTGTGAGAGTAGAGATAAAAAAAAAGGCCAATAAAATGTATGATGGGGGGGAGAGATGCGGAACATCAGGAGGGAAAAACGAGTAGCTTAAATTCAGGTTACCCCGGAGCTAAAACGATTAGGACTAGAATAGAGATCCGTCTAGATCGTTGATGGGGGGGACACGGTCGGCCCGTCCGCACCGGCCGGTCGACGGTAACACGATCCGTGCAAAGTCTGTTCCATAATATTTCCCCGCCAGGAAATGGGGCCAGATATGTGACGGGCCGGAGTGCCACGGAGCCCCGCTGCATCTGTCGGCCAGTTCGCTCTTATAGCTCCCCGTTTCCCCCATCTCCACACCGTGTTCGGGGTCTCTATATTATCGCGTCTCTGTATAATATTGGCAACCAGAATCAAAGATTTTGGACGATTTCTCGTCAAACTGCATGGCGGGTATAAATCACGTATCTAGAGGGCACTGGCATAGCCTATGATTGTAAAAAGCCTCCATATTTTGGGAGTTGCCTGGCAAATTTTATCCACGAGTCTTGGCAGAGATTTTGACAAATTCCATGCGATTTTAGTTTGTTTTGTGTGTGTGATTTCCAGAAATTCTTGTCAACTGAAGAAATACCGTTATTTTTGCGTAAAATGTGTTTGACTTGGTTTTGTTATGTTTTTATGATATTTTTTAATGGAATATTGACTTTGATCTTGAAAACATAAACATTCGTTCATCATTATCAATTAAATAGTTTCGATTTTGGTTGTGGTAGAGATTGTATTGGTTCATAGGAAGTCAGGGATTTTGAGGAGTTATGATAATTAGTATCTTCAAAGAAAAACATGCACAATGGATACATTATTGTACTTTTAGTGCAGGTAATAACAATAACAACACGGTAAAAACAAAACACAACAACAACAAAATCAACCGAACAGCAAGTTATACTATACCTATGCGTTTTCATGATTGTCATTGAATGCTTAATAAACAAAACCCACCAAATCGTTAAATTAATAATTCATCGGTAATGCTTCCTTTTAATGAACGAAGTCACTAGAAAATCACTTATCACTAAAGTCGTTTAAATGAACTGTACAATCATACTCTAGCAGCATACCGAATCAAAAATCTTCACTTTATTTACCTATAACTTACATGGTATAAAACATTGCGATGGTCAAACATACCGTTATAATTGTTCTGCCTGAAATACTGTATTTATCCAGAAAAGAGTAATACCAGTGCCGGTCAAAATTATTTTTGATCTTTTAAAGATCTTTTAAATATCTTTTAAATATCCTTGATATTTTTGACCATAATCTGTTTTTCTTTGGCAAAAACCAAAGTATGATATAACCTTTAACAACATATTTAACATATTACCTGTCCTGAATAATTTATAATTACAGCAGTCAGTGCAGATTTATATTGTATTCCCAAGACGCATTATCCGGCCGTCGGGCCAAATTGACTGTAAAGTTGTCAAATTTTGAGCTTCCATCCGTTAAAGGTTGTATCATACTTTGGTAAGAGACCAAAACAGAAATTAATGTTCACAGATTTACGTATAACTTACAGGATATGAAGATGGTGCTGGTAGAAACATGCTGCTACACTTTTTCCGCCTGAAATGGTGTATTTATCCAGAAATTAGTAAAACAACGACCGAAAATCTTTTTGATCTTTTAAAAGATCAAAAATAAAAGAGAAAACACTTAAGAAATACTGTGGCCGTTTTTCGCTGTTTTCTCAAAAAGTGGGCAACGTATGGGACTGAAATATTCACAGATTACTTTTACTGTATCGTCCTTGATATTTTTGCCCACGAATCTGTATTTCTTTGACAAAAAACAAAGTATGATACTACCTTTAAATTGGAAAAAGATATCAGTTAAATATTTCCGACGGTGATACAATCCTGTAGGCCTACTTGGTTTTTTTTTAATAAATGAATACGGCTGAGCCTTTTAGCTATACGGAGAGTAGAATCGACCAAAAATAATTCACAAAAGTCAATAGACCTACATGTGTTGTCAGTTTGCATAAAGCATTCGAAAACCAGTGCATGGCAACATTCAGCGTTCATTGTGTTATGTCTTAGTTTTCATCACATGGATCATAACTGTGAATAGCGCCCTCAGTCAGTGAATGTTAGTGACAGTGAATAAACATGTATTCCCCTTTCTCCTTCCTTGATATCTGGATAAGGAAGCCAGCCATGACATCATCAAGGAAAGACAAGTCTATAATTCGACCATTTTTGTCCATCATGCACGGACTGTTCCCTCTAGGAACAGAGCACGAGTCACGTAAACTGGACGGTTCGTTAGCAGAATTCATCGCCTGGTGCACCGGGCGATGCGACGGTCTAAAAACGCGCTGTGTGTGCCGTCATGTCGCGTCGACCGTACGGCTGGCGCGGCGTCTCGGCAATTACATGCAAAGTTGCCTGCAATGATTCGCTAAAAGATGAAATCTTTACATGATGGATTTGTTTTTCTCAATGAGTGATCATCTTCGATTTTGGAAATGTTAAAAAATAACACTGATTAATGTATTTTACGCTGCATGTTGTGTGATGAAACGATGTGTCAACTGTGTCAAAAGCTTGTTTATTTGGAAAACGGTCTCCATGGAAAACTAAAAGAAAAATAGAAGATACTGTAAATGAAATCAGTCAGTAAATGAACCGTATTTAAACCAGCGCGCTGCAGCGTAGTGTATTGGAAAAGTCGCTGTCATGAAACGATAATAAGAAAGAATATTGTTCAATAAATTACAATAAGTATATAATCCAATAAACGAACTTTGCTGCATGTGTCAGATTCAAATCCTGTTTTGGAGCCTCCTTAAATAAATAATTATCAGTTTTGATGTTTTATGCTCGAAGTTTGCAGTTCGAAAATTTTATTTAATTCCCTGAACGAAAACATTGTTCGTCTACGTTTGCTTCTCAGGAGTTCACATATCTACTTAATAGAAATTTAAGTATCATATGAATTCACTAAAGTAAAAACGAATTTCCATTTTTTTAAGGGTGAGGACCGAGAACGGTTGAAAAAGTCATTCCTCGCATCCCCCTTTATAAAAACAGTTTGGTTTTAATGTGTCGGGAAAACCGAGCAGCTTAATAAATTACGTCTGAAACTGTTCGTTTTACTGTGGGCGGTTTCAAATCATTTGGTTATAATAGTAATAATTTATGAAAATAACATAAAGAAAAATACCCGCATAACCAATGTAAAGTTTGGGTTAAATGAGCAGAATTCAAATTGTCAAAATACCACAAGTGACCTCAATTATAAGATTTTTCAAATACTTTTCAAAAAGATCATCACTTCTAAGTTATTGAATGACTAGTGATTTTATCCTTGCTCAGTGTGATTTCTTGATAAAGTACTCAAAGTTCAAAGTTCACCAAGTAGACTGCCAATCAGACTCAGCTGAAGTATAATCTATACACGGAGTATATGACATTTTTATGTTGATATTATTTTTTCAAAACGAAGGACGTACGTCTGGTGTCTGGACTCCGCATCGTGTTTTTAACTCTGCCGATTTAGCAGTATGGTTACTGATACACTTGCTATATGCTTTGTTTGTGTGCGTCACTTTAAGTACTATACTAGTTGCCAAGTGTGACAATTTGGGTTTTTCCTCTTTTTATTTTTATTTATTTTTTTTTTTTTTTGGGGGGGTGGTGAGTCATGTTTCGTTGTCATGGATATCAGCAAGTCTGATAAAATTGGACCCAGAAAGTGCGACCAAATTCTCGCATCATTATCATGCCTGCGAGTCAGACGGGTGTTACCAAATGACTCGTATAAAAAAGTTGATGGCTAGTCTGTAATCAGTCATTGTGCCCAAAATATCCCCAATCCTGACCTTAGCGTATCTTTGCCTGATGATTTCTCTTCATGCCATTCAATTCGCGTGTCAAAGAATCAAAGTTTTATTTGCTGGTCCACTGTCCAGCTTTTGTAAAGGCTGCGAAATAGGACCGTGTAATGTGCCATTACGCACCCTTCAGACCGAATGAGGTTCTTATAATATAAATGGGCTATAGTTTTGATATCTCCTTCAATGCGGTGTCGTCTGTGACCGTATATAATGACAGTCATATTGGGACTAATGTTCTAGATTCTAGTATTGATATTGTGCCTGTATGCGAGTCGTTCGATGTTGATCTAGCATCTTCCTGTTTAAATGCAAAGACAGAGATGGCCTTGGGTTTGTTCAAAGTGGATTGGTGAGATTTTTTTTTTCTCTCTCTCTCTCAGCTCTCTCTCTCCAGCGGTCTTCTTTGCAGTGGACTTTAGTGTCAACTCGCTGGGATTTAAAGTCAATAGGTAAGGAGTCCCCATTGTCAGAACCGAGCAAATATTCGCGCTAGTTCCCGACGTCTTCTTCTTGTGAACAGACACTTCAAAGCTTAAAACCCTGCTTCGAAATTATTATTGGTCGAACGCCACTGATTTGATGTAGGCCTAGGTGTGTTTGCTCGTATAGGCCTACCTGTTTGAGTTCTAAGCAAAATATACGAGGGTTAGACTTATACATGTAGCTGCTTCATATAGAAGGCAATTTGATGCATCAAATGGATCAATCGTGGATTGATATTGGGTAAGCATTTCTGTAGCTTTTTGTGAGTTTGAACCGTTTGTTCTTGTTAATAATCACGTCAATAACCTGTGTAATTAACAGTAAAATATCCCGATTAGTCACGGGCATTGTACATAATACAGGGGGGTTGAAACGTCCAGGTTTTTATCTCAAAGGAGAATCCACCGCCATCTCAATTACCCTCATTAGACGAGAAAAGAGCCTCGTGGAATAACCACGCGCGCCCATAAAATCCGTTTACCAACGGGTAATTTGTGTCAGTCCGGCCGGATGATTTACGCCGGGCCACGCCGCTGAAATCAGCGTTTATGACGGTAATTTAAGCGAGCAGTGCCGAAGCCCGTCAACGAACTTGGAGCCCAGTCACCGGGGGTTTTGGTCGTGGGGATACGGTACGGGGAGAGCTTATGGTGTGTGTACTGCCAGGTTACTACTACACGGTGAGGTTATCACGATGATCAGCAGCAGTTGGTATTTGCTGTGTCGTTAAAATCAACACACCATGAGTATAGAGGTCTCCATAACTTTAATTTCTGAAGTTCGTGCATGCATGGATACGATGCCCGTAGAGTCTGGTGATTCTATAGGTTTCGTCAACAAGAATAATACGACTGGAATGTATACTATTTTGCCATAGCCACATCAAGTAAGTCTTTGACTTTGCCTTAAACTTCTCAGTGATATGTAGGTAGAATGATTTGGTTTGAGACTGTAAAAGTAGCTGAGTAGAGTAACTATACAGTCGTGCGTGGGCATTCTATATTAGATGTTTCTTTACTGCATGATAATTATATATATACCAGCTTGTGCTCTGTAATGTCGTTTGTTATTATGATCATTGGCAGCCTTGAACTAAGTCTACGCCGTCTTACATGGAGCATTTCCATCATGTGATCATTACATGTAATAATTGTCTTCATTGTCTAACGTAGGGCCCATGCGTATTTGACCGAAACTCATTCTACAAGTAAAAACAAAAAGGCGCCGACTGCTGTTCCGTATAAAGCCATCAAAACATGTCATGCATTGCAAGACGATTCATGTCAAGTCAATAAAAATCCAAGCTTTTAAAGGGTATGTTCAACATTGGTAAATGTGACAGAGCAGCTGCAGGCTACTCATGGAATACAAACAATCCTGTGACATTTTCAGCTCAATTGATCAATGGAAACCGCAGAAAACAGCGAAAATCCGTTGCAATTGTTACGCCAAATTGTGTGAGAATAGCTGTCTCGGTTTGGATCTTTAGAAGATCAAAAATGTTTTAGTGTTTGGTTTTTTACTCTTTTCTAGACTACAGTGGGTGCATTCGTTTAGCTCCCCCGGGTCGACACCAGTCAACCTCGTCCCCATTCTCTCGCTTGTTTTGTGCAGTATAGCACGACCATTCCCAGTAAGGGCCAACCCGTGTTAACTAAACGAATGCACCCAGTATTTCAGGCAAAACGTTTGGACAGTATGTTTCTATCATTACCGTATAAATACCTGTAAGTTATACGTAAATTGTCAACATGTCTGTTTTGGTTTGTTACCAATGTTGTTCAAGCCCTTTAAGCTAACAACATGGTCGTCCTACGGAGCCCACGAACAACCATCTCGTCATATTTCCGGTCGTTGTTGTTAATTGTCGTGGCGACTGTTAAGCTAATTGCATTTATTTTGCTAAATAGCGTCTTGTGTTGTACATGCATAAATTAACACACGCCAACGTTTTTGTATTCACCAAAATGACTACCATCTTTTTTCACGATATTTAATGAATATCAATGATGTGATATACTCATCGAACTATTGCAGGGCTGAAGTATAGAATAATGGAAAACCAATCCATACCGTTGGCCAGTTTCTGTGTTCATTTTTTTTAACACCACCCCGTATATAAATGTTTATGAACAATGCATGTGGCGGCCGATAAAAAAAGCTGTAGAAATAGACATTTGTACAGGGTAAATTTTACAATGGGACGATTGTTCTGTGTATTATACCATTGTCGTTTTACACGCAAACAAAACTTGCCAACTCGCAATCAATTGGCACACAGAACTTGTCCAGATTACAACTCTCTCACCATACAGAAATCTGTAGAAGAAAAGCTGAATGTTGGTGAAGCGAAAGTGGTGTTTGTTTTGTTGTAAGGGGGCTCACTGCTCTAAGTCCTTAGACAAACTTTATACCTGAGAAGAGTGCGGTACAACTGCACGCAATCCAAATTCCTTATGTCTATGTACATGTATAAGCATGGATGAATCCATCCCAAATAGTGTTAATCTGGGGCCAATTTCCTGCTTAGCATAAATAAAATGCTTATCACAAAAACAACTTGCCCAATAAAACAAACCACCATTATAAATTCCATTTGATGGTCAGCGAACAACAGCCAAAGAACAATTGCAAGTGATACACAACACACGGAAATTTGGTTGTTAATCCTGTTTTTACTAAGACAGAAATGTCATGCTTAGCGAATGTCTGTGCTAAGCAGCTCTATAATTATGAAATTGGCCCCTGCTGGCATTATCTATTGGAAAAGAGGGGATGTGAGAAATGTCTTGCTTTTGTTTAGGGCCTACCCCTCTTTTTAAAGAGGAAATCATAGTTGTCCAAATATACCAGTGTTATTGGTTGTATTTCTTTAAAAATGTTGGCATGAAAATACATTAAGATATTCACTTACGCGGTTTAAGTGTGTCATGTGAAAATCCTGGCTCCATTTTTTTTATATGCAAAAATCAATCGTATACCTTCATAAAGTTTTACCCTCAAAATTAAAACAACATGTTTTCCTATTTTTGTGTATCTTGTTTCTCTCAACACCTTTTCTGAAAGGTAAATCAATTTAAATTCTAATTGTATATTTTAATGAATTCCAGTTTTATTCTAATGGGCTGGCGGACCTATTCAATTTGTCAAAGGGTATAGGCCTATATCACTCGAGTAAGCTATTTCTATACCCAATGCTGCTGTTTTTATTGCGCTTACTTCACATGTCTACCAAGTTCATTTACGCCATATCCAACTGGACGTTGACTTTGAGTTTATTCCAACACTGCATGCCGGTTGCCGTTCTTGTTGTTCACCGTTCAATACAAGTCACAATAAACCCTGACAGTACAACACAGCTCGAACGAGAGCGCTTGAACATTTCCCCCATGACTGCTGTATACATGTAGACTGGACATTATCAAACCTTATAATTCTTTACATCAATATACTTAGTCGATATCTACGAGTGCCTGCCTAATAATACACTGTTTGTAAATGCCAGAAATAATCACCCATCACACTTAAAACCAGACAGATAGAACCCAAGGACGCGCGTCCATATCCAGACTAAAAGAAAATCCAAACCTTTTAGTAAACAATTATTAAATTCGTTTGGTGATTATTTTTCAAAAGCTATTTTACCGTGATGTCAAACTGTAAAGTCTTGTTGTATGATTATAGATGTATATGGCCTATGTCATCGCATTTGTTTCTGGCGGTAAACTTATTGATTCGTGTTGTCCCTTACACAAAAAGACCACTCATCTCTGTATACGTGAATCAGGAGAAGGTCATAAAAACCACTCTGGTGCTTAGGTCTATATGTCATTTTACACTGTTGAATGCAATATGACTGTAGTGCACATAAAAAGCCTACTGCCAAGCATCTCTATAGTGAGTTTAAACGTGCTTACTGTGGAGTGTATACATTCTATATGCTCTTGCTATTTCGCATCAAGACTATATTGAAGTGTCCAAAATTATTATTATTTTCTTTTAATTATGATGAGTCTTAGCCTAATTAATGTTGTAGCAAAAATTCCAATGCCCTCGTGTTTCACAAGTCAATCAGGTATATTTAAGCAATGTTAATATTGAGATAAAGATGTGTGGTGTATATTGGTAGTCTTCGTGCTCTGATATAGACTACTGTGACAAATTTAATTTAATTTAATTTATCACAAAGATGATATCAGTCGGCTGTGAAATTTTCAGTCCCATGCGCTGCCCACTTTTTGAGAAAACAGTGAAAAACGCCCACACTATTTCAAAATCGTTTCACCGTTATTTTTGATATTCCGAAGATCAAAATTGGTTTTGGTCATAAGTTTTACTCTTTTCTGGACATATATATATAATATGTTTCTACCATCACCATCACCATGGGCGGTATAATCATAAATGACGGTAGGCCTAAGGGTAATAATTTTGTACCGGGCAAGGAGCCTGTTTCGATAATGTTGGAGTCAATGTCAGAAACACGGAAATTAGAAGAAGTATCAAGCCATTTTTAAAATCTACCCCTTGCCACTTTTAAAAAAATTCTAAACCTGTCGTTAATATGTTGGCATGTCATCTATTTATATTTCCAAATAAGATGTAATGTCATCTATTTATATTTCCAAATAAGATGTAATCTATGAAATACAATATAAACCTGACTTTCCCAGACCATTATCAGTGCTATCGAAGTCAGTATGCATGTTTGCTTGCTTGAGTCACGAAAACTTTACTCTCTGATCCCAAATTCTAAATGAGTTCATGTTGGTTTGATTAAAAAAAATAACTTGCCCTAAATTTGCAAAGTACTTCCACCCTCCATATCTAGATGTGGTTGACGTTATCTCTGTCGAAAATACTGCACCCAGGACTAAAGGAGGCCAATACAAAACAAAAAAAAACAGACATTATTCGAACCCACACACACAAAGTTTGTGAAGAAGTTAATAAATTGCAGAGTTTGACAGGTGGATGAAAAGGGGGACCGTTTCGACTTCGCGCCCCACGCCTGTGTGGCGATCACTTTGTCCCGTCGTTGCAGGGTTCTGTCCCGAGCTGAGCTGAGCTGAGGCGGGCCTGCGAATGCCGTTGTCCCGGGGCCAGAGACGGCAGAGTCACGGCAGGTGCCTAGCTGGCCTGAGCTTATACATGCCGATTCCAGTCCGTATTATTTCCTCCCCCATCTCTTGGCTGTTTGTTAGTGAGTGACGCCCAGACCCTGAATGTGTACACAACAAGATGGATATCTTCAATTCGCGCTGTTTGTCTGTTCTATAGTATGTTGAAAACATTTCGTACATGTACTGTTTGTAGTAAATATTAAGATAATACTTAAATTTTGTTGTTTGAAAGTCCCTTTTCAAAACTCGAATTGAAAAATTCAACGCGCAAGCTGCGAAATGAACGACTATTCGTTGATTGGCTGATGTCGTTACGGTGGTCTTTTAAGGACTTATTTTTTATTCGTTTAGCCTAATTTGACACGACAAACATAAAAGTGATAGATTTTCCATCTTCACTGAACGTATAGCTTTTGCTAAGCAATCCAACTGCTACTATTTTGCAGTTTGATTTGCTTTGTGGCCGTGGAATATTGGCCCCTCTTGTCAGAATGTGGCGACAACAGTATTATAAAAGACCTTTATATCATACGAGCTTCGGAGATGTTATCACCATAGAAAATAGTACGGCGTGGCGATTAATCATGATTTGAATGGCATTTGCTGGGTTTGGGGTGTTTTTTGTCCGTGTCAAGTTCAGTAACAGATTCAAGCGGTTATTGATACTAAAGAATACATGACAACTGGATTGACAACTGATGGGGAACCATAATTATCGCACGTCTCATTATTATATTCCATGATTACAAATTCCTTCTTTGAAAATGTCAACAGGTGTCTGTAGGCTGAAACTGGGCTAGAAATGTGCCGAAAACGTTCCCGCCAAAAACCTCCTTTGCCACAAACAGTTTTTTCCCTATTCTGGTATATGATCTTTAGCATCGATATAATTGTTCATGTGTTGTTGTTGTTTTTTTGATAGTAAATATCAACATATGAAGAAGACCGTTGTCCTGAGTTACAATTATGGGTCCAAAATTCATTCAATTTGGGTAGACCACCCCTCCACTAGCTTACAATTTGGATCACACGTCCGTCAAGTGTGTCATTTTGTTTGATTTCCAGCGTCAAGAGCTATAGGTCCGCTTCATTTATCTATGTTTAAATATTTGTCCGGGTCCAGACCCATGCATGCACCGCACCGAGTTCACTCGTCGAACGGGGCCCAATAAGTTGTGAAGTCCGCGGCGAGGTGAGGTGAGGTATCGGTGACGGTCAGAAACTTGAAGGAGACAACTCCCGTGTTCGATTTCACCAAACTCATCGTAACTTACTATCAGTCCTATGACTTGTGATGCATTGTAGCCCTATAGGATACGATGGGTTATCCCTCGTAACTCGAATTACGATCGTTCGTAGGGCTTCCTGAAGTCGACCCCAGTGTCACCCTGGCGGTAGGATACAGGCGCCCCACCACGCCCGGCGATTGTCCCACAACAAACAGCGAGGGTCGCCAACAGATCATTATTTTGCCAATCGCAGGGTGCGCTTATTGCTCCGCCCAAGACTGCGCGACTCATGTTTCATAAATCCATTCTGTGCGTTTGTAAGGGTTTGGGTGCAAGAATCGTTTGGGTGTTGTTCAGACCTCTTCGGCGTAAAAAAAAAAAAAAAAAGACTATTTGAATTTTAATTGAAACATTCAATTGATTAAACAAAAGTAATGGCGGTGTATACTCTTTAAACCGCCCCGCACCAATAGGCCTATAATACGATCGTCATTTAGCCTGCTGAAATTGAATTTTTGATTGTTATACAAAGAGAGGCTGGCTAGAACACAGACTTGAACACTATCACCAAACACTTTATCATATTTGCTGGTAGGAGTAGTACCCTAATTATCGGCCGACAAACGGGTTTGAATTTACAGCCAAGCTTTGTACGGCTTGTCATCATTTCCCCGATGCCGACATTATCCATGCACTACATCCAATTTGCAGTTTCGATAAGCTTTCATTTAAAAACGTAATTGCATCTCGTATATACCTAAACAGACATTACTTATAAATTTGTGTAGCTAGGCGTTTACAGTGAAAATGAGCCTATCGAGAATGATGGACAAGTTAAATACATGGGGAAAACAAACGTCAAATCAACAAATTTATGAAAACTGGAACAGAAAATGAACCACTCTACACACGTTTAAAAACACTTGACCACTGTGAAGTGTACAGACTGTGTTAAACAACAGAGATATTGTTTTTGAGGATGAGTGAGTTAAACATATGTCAAGAGTCAGTGACATTCTAACAGATGATCTAACCCTTTGATGTATAAAAGGACCATGTCAAGTTTGAGGAAGAATAAGAGAAAAACGAATTACCTAGAATCAAATCATAGGGATCGAGGCATTCCCATAGACCTGTGCACTAAAATAAACCCTTCGTTTGTTCCCCTTGTTGGGAAACCCGTTGAACCAGTTTCTAGACAAAGGTCTTCGAGAATTTCCAATCATGAAAATTCCGACGATAAATTTCTTTTTTTAGTTTTCGACAGCCTGAAACAAAATAGCGGATATCGAAATGTCTCCCTATTGGCCGATGTCTCCCAAATGTTCACTTTCAGACGCTAATGTTGTCTCCCTAATATGCAATTTAGAAAAATAATTACATAAATGATAAAACAATAAAAAAAAAGACCAAAACACTTTCGAAATAAACTGAGTAAAAGACTAATTTCCAGTTTTACAAACGAAATATAATATATGTGTCTTTATAATTGAGAAAGACACGTGGACACGCCTTGAATATGACTAAAGGCGTGCATCTTGAACTCATTTCCATAATAATTGAAAGAAAGTGAAGAAATGAACATTTTAGTATGAAATCCTGGAGTCGGTACTAAAAATGCAAATTTGAAAACCGATAGAACCATAAAAGGACACTAACAAAAAAAAAACAATTTATATTTATATTGCAATTTGCCATTTTTGCAGTCAAATTGCGTTTTTGTCTGACTGTATAGCTCCGAATCCACTCAAAATTGAGGATCAGCGACCCAACCAGCACAATTCCCAACGGTTCTTATACCACCGATATTCTGCTAATAGTACTGGTACGGGCTTCTTTATTTTTATGAAGTAATTATACTCCAAAAACTTGCAATAGAAATTCGTATTGAATTGCCGACACTTTTACAGAAAGAGCCCCCCCCCCCCCCCCCCCCTTCCCCTCCGTTTAATTACTTTATATCAGGAAATTCATTTTGACACGTTATTGCTGTCATTAGGCCTAAGGGTCGTTCGTTTTTCTTTCTCTATTAAAAAAAGATATACGAAATCAATGTGGAAATTCGATTTGTATTCCATGTAAGATGTATTTGTTGTAGTGAACATGTGGCTGATGAATATATGGGTATATCATGTACCATATACATGTGTAAGTCTCGTGTGGGTGATGGCGTGAGTCCTGGTGCATTTTGTACCGGACGCAGTGCATTTATTTAATGGCAGAAGTCAAAGGATCAATTCGCGTCGTGCAACTTCCGGGCTCACGACTGCGAGACTTACAGGTTCTATAGGTTAAAAAAAAAAACCAGATGTGTCCGAGTATAGTGTTCTCCATTGGTAATACAGACTGGGTTTAAGCAATGCGATTCCCCGTTTAGTGGTGTATGAATTATATACTTTTTTTCGATTGGATTGACAGAGCAGCTCGTGGGATACGGTGTGCGTATAAAGTGAGCATCCCTTGGGTATAACAATAGACTCAGAGCGGTCTCCCAAGCCCCTGCGGTAGTGTAATAAAGCCCGTTCTGACACCCGCGTCAACGCCAGTACTTAAGCACCAATCAAATTACCCCACAGAGATAGGTGACAAATTGATTTTATGCTAACACCTTGTTTGGGCAATTGACTCTAAGCGCCGCCCACTGTCCGCCCGTGGCCGTTGCAGCGAGCAAGCAAGTCATCGCAGTACGGATGGTGGTGCGCACGTACCGTATCAGTGGCACACACATACGGCTGACTGGGCTCTCCTCCGTTGGTTGACACTGGCTTATACCGTACGTTGGCTGAGCTTTTGTATTATGCGTGTGTGTATTTATAGGGACGGTGGACGATTGAAGCCAGTGATGATGTTCTTATAACTACAGCACTCACATGTCGGCCAGTCAGTGTAGTCCGTCTAATCACAGAGAGTACTTCTACTCAATCCTTAGTGTGCTCCTGGTTAATTCTCGTCTATAATATCAACCATCACCCAAGGATCTCTCAGTCTGTATTGCCACTTAACTACTACCCGTGTGTGTCTCTTTTTCAGTTTCCCCCTCTTCTTCTCATCACGTGTGTGTAAAACTTCCATCGCAGACGCGGTGTAGCATCATTAGAAGCACCTGTTAATAAAAGTTTAGACCGTCTCAACTCTCTCATCACCAAGTGCCCCCATGTGGACATCTCCTCTACCCATGGATGAGACCGAGATCGCGATGAACGTGAAGACCAGCTTCTCCGTCAAGGACATACTGGACATGCCGCAAGCCGCGGCCGTAGTGGCCGCCGCGGCGGCCAGCGAGTCGGCCAAGGGACGGGCCTGCCGTGTGGGCAGCGGTGCGTCCTTGCAAGACGGCCCTACGACGGTGGCGTCGCACGACCCGACCAGTCTGAACTCTTTCTACGATGCCAGTGACAATCCCTATACTCGATGGCTGCAAACGCAAGGATCGGATCCAATGCCGTATTCCTGTGAGTATAATATAACTTTATCATACCAGTTAAGATCTCAATTATTTTACTGAACTTGTCGAACGGCGAGCTTTACTTTCAGAAAATAATACGATTTGTCAAAATATTCTTTTGATGAACTTGTTTTTAGTTTTGCAAGTTCACATTTTAAGTTTCCTTTACACGTTTTAGTAAAACATTCACCGAGAAGTGTTGCTATAATTTTATTAATTCTGTAATTTCTGAAATTTTAGTGATTTCTGTGAAAAGCAATTTCAAAATTCGTTCATTCTGTTTTCCAGTTTCGAAATTCATATCCTATACAGGCTTGCATTCTCAGAGTAACAATTTTGATAATTTTCTCATTGTTTCAATATTTCAACGGCTTCGATAAGCCCGGCCCAAAAAGTGATTTGAAGGCAGAGCAAGTACTGGTACAACATTGTCATTTCTTAGCCGAGTTCCCATGGAAATTTGTCAAATGAAATTGCTCATTTCCTGGATTTAATTAGCACCTCACACGACTTAAATGACAAACATTAGAAACATGACAATGACGGTGAATAATCCATCATCATGGTAACGAGAGGGCGACTATTTGAACCGATCGCACAAGCCATTCTCGTTAATCATTGAGTGATGTAGTCATCGGGACATATAATTCTAGTCACGTGAGAGATGGTACCGTGCAGGGTTTTTGAGAGCCGCGCTGTAATTACAAGTTTTGTTGTTAGTTTGACGGAATTGAATCTAGTTAGTTAACACCATGTACTAATCATCTTTACAAGTAATGAACTGCTGGAAACTGCTCATCAGCCAAAATAATGACCCGATATTTATAAAATGCATGGAGTTATAGACAGGCCTGACGCGTTTCGATCTCTCTCGAATGATCTTAATTTCTGTATACATCAATTTTGATGATATTGTTCAAAATCCCCATCGCACCATAATTATTTATTGTTGGGTTTTTCCATCGCTGATATCCCACTCAAAGCGTTCAAAAGTTTCACCCCTCAAAAAAACTATTTTAATTTTCGTCCGTATGATTCTGAAAGAGAATGAGTTTTTCGCAAACGGTTGGAGCAAAGGAATAACTTCCCTCTTTATGACGAATAATGGTTGTTATTTATGTAAACTTAAATTGCTTGAAGTTATTGAATGGCTTTGCAAAGGCTTATGAGCAATATTTTGTGGAATACACTATTGAAGCAAATTAAATTTGTCTAGCGCGTCTATAGCTCTGCCAAACTTGAGCACCATTGTGTTCTGGTGCCATTTTATACAGCTGCTTAAGCACCAAAATTTACCTAAGCGCCAAAAACCTTAGTAAATAAAATGTCAGCCAAAACTCCTTGTGAATGTAATATGCTCAGCAAATAAGGGTCGAATACAAGTTAAAAGTAATAAATATCACATAAAAAATTTGGTTGGTATATAGGCCTAATCCTGTTTGATAAAGGAAGACTTTTCATGCTAAAGCAAATTTTGTGCTTAAGCAGCTCTATGAAACTTGGCCCGCTGATCTTTTCGAATCATGCGTCATGCGTTCATGGGTGAACGTTCCACTAACGTTATGATGCAATTTGCAAAACCAAGTAACATAATAATTCTGAAAAACCAGAAAAAGTCTTGAAACCATTTTTGTTCATACGTTGCATGAATTTCATAAAGGATCAAGTGGGTTAGGATGAATTTATCTTGGGGCAAACTTATTATCAGTTGTTCGAATCGCGTGCAGCGCAACTGTAGGCCTATGATGTGCCCGAACTTGAACAAAATGGCAATTTTTGTAGCCATAAACTTGAAAACTGTTTGAATACCATTAATCTTTGGAATGACAAAGTATAGTGCCTCTTACGGGTTTAATCTTTTCAAAGGTCATTCGAGACGTATCCTGTTTTTGGTCGGACTCTTTTAACAGAGGTATCGGGTGAGTTCTGGGTGCTATCCAAAACGCACGGCTATTGGCATGACATTGTCGGTACACTGGCCGAATTATCATGCCTGTATCTCTCTGACCCACTGTTGTACTTGCCAAAGGGTTGATATTTTATTGAATTAATCTGCCTTCGTTTTTACTGAGCAATCATGAACTTTGTATTTTATTATTGGTGGTCATTTTGTGTGTAAACAAACTAGGGGTCTATTTTTACGGGCATCAGGTAAACAAAAAACCCATGCTGGGTTTCTGCTTTGAGAGAACGGTGTGTTTTTTATGAAGCAAGTTTTATACCGAATATTCTCACCGTATGAGTTCTGCTTGAAATATAGACGTTGGTATCCGATAGCCAAGTTGATAGGACCCATGCTGTATGCAGGTGTCCGCCTTTGTATTTATCTGCACAAGATAACAGGGGTTTTTTTTCGATCACATTCGTTAAAAACGCTAAGCCAAATTGGGTCATTTCAAAATCAGGGTTATCGCTTTACGATCTGCTGTCAGTCAATATATTTGTTTGGCATGTCACTGGAATCATTCATAACTTAAGAACAAGAACAAAATAACCGATAGTTCCCCTATTGTATGTTGCAACCAGTCGCGCCATCTGCGCTTGCCGTAATTTCATTTTAACAAAATTCCAACAATTTTTTTTTCGCCACCGTATAAGTGATGGTCTCAATGTGTATGCGCTTCTTAATTAATTGCATTTGCCCGTAGTTGGCAAACACTAGTACAGAGCTGGAGCTGGGTACGGTTGTAGTCTAGACACGCTACCTACCGTATACTGTATAACACCGCGATCGTGTCGAAATAAGTTCTCCAGTGAGGTTTTTTTTCCCCTCGGTAATCCATCAATTTTTTCGTGGGTCTCTCTGTGCGGCGTGGCGACGCTAATGCTCCCGTAGATTATTGCCGTGAAACGGCAGTGTTCCTTGCCTGCGCCGGATGCAATGGAGTCATCATCCCTCCCGTAGTTGACTGTTTAAGCAACTTGACTTTGGATATTGCTGCCTTTCGCGTGTTTGCACAAGTCAGGGAAACCCGGTGTACATACCTGCTTGCGCGCCGCTCGCCTGCATGGTGAGCCGGCCGTGCCATACTAAACAGAGGTAGTAATTAATAGGGAGTATAAAGGATGATGTGTGTACACAATGAGGTTAACAATCAATACGATGTAAACTGTTGCTCCATCTCTGTGATCGTGTATTTTAATGTTTGTCTTCTTTTCTTTTCTTTTCTTGTATTAGCACTGGGTCAGACAGCGAATTCGCCCAATTCCACTTCGGCTAAAACCACTTCCAGCAATGTGAACACAACTACGGCTTCCAATAAAACAGTGGCCGCCACCACCGACATAAGCAACGGAAACATGAGTGGAAGCGGCAGCGACGACGACGAGTCCCCGAACCAGGATTCCTCCTCGTCCGACCCGCCCAAGAAGAGGAAACGAAGGGTGCTCTTCTCCAAAGCCCAGACCTACGAACTGGAGAGGCGCTTCCGCCAGCAGCGTTACCTGTCGGCCCCGGAGAGGGAACACCTTGCCAGTATCATCCGTCTGACCCCAACGCAGGTCAAAATCTGGTTCCAGAACCACCGCTACAAGCTGAAGCGATCTCGCCAGGAGAAAGGACTGGACATGAACCCTCTGCCGTCCCCTCGACGCGTCGCCGTGCCGGTCCTGGTGAGGGACGGCAAGCCGTGCGGAGCCGGTATGAACGGTGCGGCCAGCGCTGCCATGGCCGCTGCCCCGTGCATGGGACCCAAGTCGCACCACGAGATGATCGCCACGACCGCCGCTACGGCCCCTCCACCTCTCCAACACATGCAGGCCTATCCCTCACAATGCAGCTACGCAGCCGCTCCCTACAGCAGTTACAGTACATTCTCGGGCATGTCAAACAATATGCAATATTCAGGCTCGATGGCCCAGCCGTGGACTTGGTGAACATCCCTCTCTTTCATTTGATTTCTATCGAGCGGACCCCTAACAAGTCAGAGAAATCGAGACCCCCATCACCAGACTCCTCTGACATCCGTACAATGTATCGAATCATGTTCAAGCCATAGTTGGATCAATCGGGAAGCATAGGATGCTCTCCTCAAACTTTTCCCCGGTCAATTTGGGCCAAATCATGCACGGACACACAATTTACCGGCTGATTGAGCACAGGTTTGTACTGCCAAAAGCTGGTCAAAAGTCTCCTAAATATGGAAATGGTTTTATACATCTGGTCGGTGCAGCTGCCACTCCAGGGACACCGGACGCAGTAGCTCGTAAAGTCCTCCAAACACTGAGACCCTTACCATGAAAGTTGTTTGCCCTCTTTGTTGAGAGCAGATCGTCAAGGAGTGTGGTCACATAATTAGCTGGACAGCAACAACCCGTGCAACAATTATTACAAGCCAAAATGAACAACAAACAACAACAACAAAATCATGGAAAATTTAACCGCAGGAACGGCGACACAAAGACAGTTTACGGAAACCGAGGAGCTTATATTCAGAAAGATGCATTCTTTTTTGGCTTTATTATACCATAATTACTGATCATTTTAATCTGCAGCAGTCATCTTGAATAATTATGTGTACCGACTATTATATCAACTCACGTGTGACTATTTGACACCTGTACGTCGGTTTGTCGGAACCTAACATCATACACAAAAGGGTTATTTTACGAAAATGATTGCATTTTCCTCACTATAGAAGGGTATTACATGTATCATTACCTTTAACGACTCGCAAAAGCAAACGTTGATCCTTAAAGTTACTGGTATACACAGTGGTTCCACAAAGAACAGAGGAAATGGTAAAATGGTTCAAAGGGGTATAGGCCTACATCAGAACTGGTTTATTTGTTAGGGATGTGGCGGAGAACCAAGAACCGTCTAAATTGGTTCCTCCGTTTACGTCTTCTGTTAAACTTTCATGTCATGCTGTCGACCAATGATCAATCGAGCCTAGTACATCATGCTATCAGCCCGTGTTTCATATGAGCCCCCTTTTAACAGAGAGAAGTCTCGAGTTTCACACAGAACACAGAACAATTTCAACATGCTTGCAATGTGCCGTAGTTTCTCTTGATGATATACATTCTATACTTCTAAAGGGAGATGTTTAAAAGCTTCGCACATTTCTCCATCTTGTCTTCACATTCCAGTTTGGAAAGGATTAGGCCTAGGGGAGTATTTTCAATTTAATGATGCATATTTTGGGACCGAAATGCATCAATGATTCGGACAAGCTGATAAGTAGTGGTTTAAGACGGGGCAAGGGAGTAACGTGGCCTGCAATGAAATTAACAGGTACTTTCAACTCCGCTGACCACTACGGGACCCTTTCTTTACCCATCTTCAAAATACGGCACAGGTGTGACTTATGAATAGGGGCCAAATGCGATTTAGCAAAGGCTGACATTAAAAAACAGGCGGCTTGGTGGTCGTCTTATTCTTCTCCTTGACAAAGGCCAAATAGCAATAGGCCACGGATACCCCCAAGAGAACACAGTTAATTCGCACCATCTTTCATCTCTGTTTTGTGAATTGAAAAACGGCAGCGCGGTCCCCCTCTTCATCACTCCAAAAGCCCCGCTGCTGACAACAACAAAAAAAGGAAGAAGTGGGAAGGCTTTCCAACTCCCCATTGTGTTTAGTATCACCCCTGATGCAGTCAATTCCCCCACCACCAACCCGCTACCCGTCAGTTTGTGAGCCTATAAAATGCAAAAAAGGGGGGCCTGACTTACACCCTCTACACTCAATGAAGCGTGCGACACAATACCGGCATATTTGTCAAGAGCCCCGGCCAACAAAAGCCCCGTCCAAACACACTACTAAGCCTGCTCACCTTCAAGTACTCAGCCAGAGAAAATATTTGTTCCCGATCTTCTTGAGTTGAGTAAGTTGAGGTGTTTTTTTTTTTAACTTCTTCTTAAATCCTCTCCAGTATACCAACTTAAGACATCCCCACTCTTGGGGAATATTGGTCAATACTCACATCACTGAAATAATAAGCTGTATAAATATAAAACAAAACTTATATAGACGTGTAGTTATTTAGCTGTCAAGGAAATAAGTGATTTTGAAGTCGTTTCATACAATTAAATTCTATCATTTCACGAGGTTATGTAATGCTGTCGTAAGGATCCATGCAGGGGGATGTTGTAAACTAAACTTCGATCTATATCAAGAGAATTTCTTAACGTTGTTATGGCCGTAAATATTCCCCCACGTCTCTATTACCTTCAAATAAATATACGTTTTTGTGTATAAGAAACACAAGCCCATAATTGACTAATTGAACAACATGAATATTACGAGTTTATTCATAGAAATGTCATTAAGGGCCTATAATCAAAATCACAACATCTGGCCTATTCACTGCAAGTCATGCATTGGAATATGTTGCCGTGGGAACCGTCCATTTAACAGAAGATTGAAGTTGAGGGCAATATACTCCTATTGTTAAGCTAATTACAGATCTGTTAATTTTATTAATGTGTATAACATCTCAATTCAATTAAGTACGCTGGTTGTTGCTCCGTTTAACATGAAACGGTCATCATGGTTTTTATGAGCTTTTGAAAATAAAATATCTCGTTTGACATTCATTTTGGCCGCTGCATTGTCAGATTCTCAATGACATCAAAATATTTTTCTCAAAAAAATGTTCCCAAACCTGTTATTTTGGCTCTCATTTGGTATCGACTCTTCCAGAGCATATTTATTATTTATGAAATTTTACCTTTGCAAAAAACAGAAGAATTATCCCGAACAAATGGCCTGGTAATTGTTAAAAGATAGCAACAAATGCATGTTTTGTGGAACTCACCAATAATGACACTTATAATTGGTCCAATGTCTAATTTACATGCACACATTGTCTCGTCCATTGGCAACATGAAATTGCAATTTCTGTCATGTTTTGTAAATAATACGCTCGTGTTTATATATATATATACATATATACAACTTGGCGATGTTTATCTTGTAACACCGATCTAGTAGTTCTCAATTGTTTAACATTTTCTTGAATTGTTAATAACACTGGTAATGTGTTTGTTTTTTAATTTGACATAAAATAATATGTTCAATTCGTAAAATATACCACCGATAATAAGTTATATTTCTCTGCTGTTCTAATATCAACAAAGACCAACATTATTTTGTTACAGTAATATTCTGCTTATTCTCCGAAGTGAAAAATAATGTTCAAAAATTGCTGCAATAAATGTACGAGAAAAAAATTGGAAAGAGGTGTACATTGCGCAACAAAATGACGTAAATGATGCTCAGTCGATTGCCATCACGGTGTCAATCTTGGAACAAAATTTCTCGCGAAAAATGTGAAATTCTGAGAAACTTCTAAGATGAAAGAAAACCCCATGTATGGTGGTCAGACCATAAATAAATTGATTTTTATTCAAAATAATGAGAATCGAAGGAAAAAAATCAGGTCTTTTCCGTTTCCAACTAAATTGGGGTTCGGGAATTTTCACGTCCCAATCCCAAATTGATTTATTTGTGTGAGCACTGTGCATGTAAAACAGAGCCACCATGATGTTGTTCAATAATGAACTTCATCAATTCTGTTATAAGGGAATTCGTGCTATGAACTTGTGAATATTGCACTTTTTCCTCTTTTTGATGAGACAGTGGAACTCCTTGAACATTGTGTTGAAATGGTCCTTCATAGTCTGACAGGTATCTCACTTTGGAGATAAGTGGTAGAGATCTTACCGTTTTAGTTAATAATGCATTATTTTGTATACTTGTGTCATTGGCTGTTGCATGTTTCAACTCATGTCAAAGCCAGTGCATAATAATAGAGTGTTTTAATAGAAAACACAACTTCACTTGATTATTTTTGGGTTTTTTATAGAGAGTTCTCACGTCGTTGAGACACATACATGTATAAATACTGTTTTTACCGTGCCATCACCTTATGATTATTCTAAAGCTCATGTTTACATGGCACTGTCATTGCCGGAAGAGACTAAGGTTAAAAAAAAAATGGTTCTGAAATAGAAATATTGACGTTCATAAAAATCTTGAGCGTGTGTTTATTTTTATTCCCCTGTGGTGCATTTTTGTCCCGTTCCCTTCAATTAGAGAAGATTTAGCCATTATGGCCAGAGGTTATAAATGATGTCCTCTGCCCTAAGGTCATGATTGTGTCTTCTCTTAATTCACTATTCCTTGTTTATGGACTAGAATTGTCCGTGATGCCCAAATCTTTGACTTTTAACTCGTCTGTGGTAGCCTGGCCGAGGCTAGAGGGGGTGTCTCTCTGTCTTGCTGTTAAGTTCTTAGCCCAGCACAATCGCGGCGTCGTCGGGTTTATAGTGGGGGGAAGGATGCAGTGCTAAACGGCAAATTACTCATTTGAAAGCCCCGACCGTAGTCTTACCCCAGGCCTTCCTTTGACTGCTTCCTGTCTCGGGTCTAGCGCGCTGCCACAACATGAGAAGGGCCTCTCTCAAGACGTCACTAAATGATAGCGCCTGGAGCTTAGTACAAATGCTTCGCCACTTAAAACAGCAAATGTAATTGCTTCCTAGGCTCAAGATATAAAAATATACAGGGGTTAAAAAAAAAAAAAAACAGAAAAAAAACTAGAGGAAAAACTCGTCGGCTATAGAATTATATACAGTTTTTACAGAGAGACCACGCATACACCCCTTAGGCCCCACGTATATTTCCATTTCTTAGAGCAAGTTTATACCATCAATAACGCCAAGATTAGGCTAATCAGCCTCCGAACAGTCCACGGTACATGGTCCTTGCTTAAAATATTCGATTTTTCTTGTTCATCCAGAGAGGTTCGCGCTTGAGAATAAGTTCTTCCCCTCTGGGCTCTTTTCCCCCAACATAATCTCTGATCTTTATCTGGGAATTTTTAAGGACAGGGATGGGAAGGAGTAGAAGATAGAGGGGCACGTGGGGAGTGAGTCCGACAGCAAGGGTGGTGGTGGGGGGGGGGGGGGTTGCTCATCACGGAGTGTCGTCTCTTGTACTTGTAAGTTCATCAAAAATTCGGCACGAGAATATTCGGTGGGCGCGCGCCGGCAGCTCGTTGTGGCTCCCTTGCTCCGGAGGCCAAATTCTCTGGCCGGGTCTATAGCTGCCTCATCGCCTGTTAAAGGCCGCGCCGCGCAAAGGCAAAGGCAGAGGGAGGAAAAGAAATCGAAGGGGAGTAATTGATCTGGAATCTCGGAGGAGCGTGGATCTGTGTCCCTGCATTCGGAGGATGTTAGCGAACATGACAGGAATCCAATCAAGGGTTGTGAAGATGACATGGACGGGAGGCCTGGAGCATCACATCTCAATACCTCTCCCCTGATGATCACGACCACACAATATCTCTTCGGATTTCCCACACACACTGCATGATGCAAAGTCATGGCACAGGACATCATCTTTGTTTGTTGATGAGAAAATAATCGCAGGCTGATCAGGGTAGAGCATACGAAACAGAAAAAAATCCCGCTCGCATACCCACTTATATTCCCTTTTATTTTAGCCACGAACCAAAACTAAAGGAATGGTTCACTGGAAATGTAGAAAAAAAATCATCAGTTGGAATAACCTTAAAAACAATGTATCTGAATCTCCCTTGGCCATTGCAGTCTCACTTGATTCATAAATGAGTTTTAATTTCTAAAGCTCACGTCTAACTCCTCTTACATTTTTTCAGGAACTATAGAAATATAGATTACTTAACACATTATGACATTGTCTTTCAGAAAAGATACCGGGTTTTTGTCCTTATTCATGCAAACAGTGATGTTGTTATTGCCTTGTGAATTTCGTGAAGGCCAACTCCTTCGTAACCAATGCCCATATCTTAGTACAACCGACCAACTTAAAGGTACTATCATACTTTGGTTTTTGTCAAAGAAATACAGATTCATGGGCAAAAATATCAAGGAAGATACAGTAACAGTCATCAGTGAAAATTTCAGTCCCATACGGTGCCCACTTTGTGAGAAAACAGTGAAAACGGTCACAGTATTTCTTAAGTCTTTTCTCTTTTATTTTTGATATTTAAAAGATCAAAAATACATTTTGGTCTCTGGTATTACTCTTTTCTGGATAAATACAGCATTTCAGGCAGAAACATTTTAACGGTATGTTTCTACCATCACCATCTTTATACGTTGTAAGTTATAGGTAAATCTGTGAGGATTTCTGTTTCGGTATGCTACCTTTAAAGTTCAACACGCAGTGCGATTCCGTCATATGTAGAGTCACGTGTCCTCTCTTTATTTTTACTGCGTGACCCATCCAAAGCTCAAGTAGTGCATAGTTTTGGGAAGGGGGGGGGGGGGGTTGTTCCTTTTCTTTAGCTTGGCGAGTCAGGCTGTTCCCGTCACAGCCTGATCGGGCCCCGGGGACCGTGCACGAAGAGGGAGATAAAAACCAAAAACGCGCCGTTTGTTTCTCGACTGTAGCAACCGTCTACATGCTTGTAGTCCGACTAGAAACCGGTATAATATACAATCTTTCTGGCCCGTCAAAAGGCAAGAGATCACCGTATCGCAGCTTTCATGGACCTTTTCCCCCTCTGATAACAGGAAATTTATCTTGGGGACAAAAAATCGAACCAGTGTTCGAGTTTACAGCAAATTGCCGTCGTATTATGTTGATTAATATCGATCTATATGATCTGTGTGGATTTGTTGTGCGTGTGTGTGTGTTTGTGTGTTGGTATATTTGTACTACATATTTTATCATAAAGACTACAAAGTAATTTTGATTGACAGAAACAAAGTTTTGTGCCCTTTGATTCAACTCTGTCAGCATTTCAAATCTTAGTCCATTGTTGAGTTCAATTATTATGGGCACAAAATCATAATCATCATATTTATGGTTCACACCCTCAGGCTATACTTATGGTTTTTGTCAACAATATACAGATTCATGTGCTAAAAAATCAAGAAAGATACAGTTACAGTCATCTGTGAAATTCCTAGTCCCATACGGTGCCCACTTTTTGAGAAAACAGTGAACAACGGCCACAGTATTTTTAAATTGTTCACAGAATTTGTTATCTTCCGAAGATCAAAATGTTTTTGGTCAATTGGTTTTACTTTTTGGGGGCATTTCAGGCTGAACAATTTTAACGGTATTTTTCTACCATCACCATCTTTATACCCTGTAAGTTATAGGTAAATCTGTGAAGATTTCTGTTTCGGTATGCTATCAAAGTATAATAGTACCATGTTAATGTCGTATGGGTTAGACTGGTGTCGGTTATAGCCGTTATGCTCATGGCGTCATTTCAAAAGGTCGATTTCGCTGGCCTATCCTGCGCGCATAGTTTAGCATTGTTTTTTTGCCAAGATGAAAGCAGATGACATTAATGACTCTGTATGTGTTTATTGATTACAAATTGCCTTGATAAAATTTCCAGGTTTTAGATCATAAACAAAAATATTTCAAAAGCCCAAAAATTCAAACAGAATAAAAAATATACATAACATCAGCTATAGCATGGAAAGCTTCTTGTCGTAAATAATTTTTGGGAAAACAAATGTTCAGTAAAATATCTTTGGTGTATTTTCCCTCTTTGTGTCTGCATAGAAGGATACAATTGTCATAGATTGTTTCACGATTCTGAGTTAGTGAAGTAGCAGTCTTCGCAATGTGCAAATGTATGTATTTTTACCATTCCGTGTTCAGAGCCTATATAGAGCTGCCATATTTCGCCTCGTTCGCAGTAAGTTTATGAATGTGAAGGGCACCTGTGTCATAGGGTAACCTTCAGGTGTTGATGTGTCACCAGCGATGCAATCCATTCATGCAAAGAAGAATTTCATTTATTTACAGCCAAAAAATCCAAAATATTGGGTCTGAATCATGCCGTATCGCTCTTTTTTTTAATAGCGTTTGGGGCAGAGATCATTTTGTATACGAGGATCATACTTAACACTAAGGTTAAACTCAAGATATTGGTGACATTTTGAAGAGTTCCTCCTGATGGTGCGGGAGAGGTGCGCGGGTTTCTACCTGTCCCCTACGGAGTAAGTCCTGCCGTTTATTGAGGCCTGAACTCTCCCAAGGAGCCTCGGTTGAGAGTCCTGAGTCTTCAAGTTAATTGAACCACTTGTGCCCAAGACAGGAGAAGCCGCCAAGTCGCCCCACCGTGTGATCCAAGAAAAAAAGAAGAAGAAGTTGAAGACGAAGAAGAGAGAGAGGGATGGGAATCGTTGCCGATTAAAGAGCTATTTAGGCGAGCTGACAAGCTCTCCAGCTTCGAGTTCTGACAGCAGCGGCGCATGTTAGCGAGCGGTCGCCCGAAGGGTCGCTGTGGATCGCCGGTACGGTCAGGCCGAGCAAGTACGCTTCGCTTGGGTTTATCTTACGGCAATCGATCGAACAAGCGTAGCACTGACAGGAAGCTCGCTAATTGCACCATTTCTGAACCGTCCGTCTTCACATTGACTTATTCCATGGAAAGAGAAGAGACTGAGAGTGTGTGTGTGTGAGTGAGGGGGGAGAGGGGGTATCTTGCTAAGGACAGACAACTCTGAAATCTTAAGTATCTACAATATTGGCATATGCGAGTGTTATCTACTTGGGATTGCCAGGGCGCTGTAAGATTCCACTATTTTAACCGTGGGCGTGAAATCTCAGCGCAGCCGTGAATTGCACGCGAAGCGCCCCGTCATTGAGCTGACGTGCCCCTGTTAAGAGCACTTCGCCAAGATATGACTTCTCGCGCTTAAAAAACAATCCTTATTGAACAGACCATGAAATCATCCTCAAGGTAAATGCTTTTACCTTCCATAATGTGGGCTTTTTAAAGCCTACTTAAGGAGGCGATTTGTTTCATACGAAAATGACAACAATGAAAACAATACTTGCCCTGTAGCAATTGGAAAGAAGAAAAAAAAAACATCTTTCCGTATTTTACACAAAATGACGTGAGCTTTTTCTTTTTAACCGAGAATGTTCCAGAACAAATTGTACTATAAATTGATAATAACACTGCACAGTGCAATTGAACCCCCCCCCCCCCCATCGTTCAGCCGCAGACATTATGTTATTCTTTAAATCAGTAACATGTAGAAAAATGGGCACCCTTTCAAATTTTTAAAATTTTGAAGCAATGTTTTGATTGTCTTCCCAAACCCCAAATCCAAAAGTAATTTCCAAAAAAAAAAAAAAAAAATCCAAAACGCCAAATTCTAATTTCTCAAAATTCTGTTCCCCAAACACCAAACCCAAAACCCCGGGCCTAACAGCCCAAACCATTGGTGGTAACATAAATCACACACAGGCTTCATACATAGGCCCCTAAAGCTATCATCAATCCCATACAGGCTTCATACGTATATCTATCGTCAATCACATACAGGCTTCATACGTATATCTAGCATCAATCACATACAGGCTTCATACGTATATCTATCGTCAATCACATACAGGCTTCATACGTATATCTATCGTCAATCACGCACAGGCTTCATATATATAGCTACCATGAACCACACTCAGGCTTCACATGTATAGCTACCATCAACCACCCCAACATATTAAACAAAAACCTAATTCCTAAACCCACTGGCACCATATTGAAAAATAACCCATCACCCTATGGCACTTAGAGCGACTTCGTTTGACTATGACACAATTCGAAATTTCAACTCCTCTCACCCCCTTTTCCCTGAAAGTTAAATCCGCCCCTGCATTGTAATGTCATACAGTTAAATTTCTATTGCATTTATTCATTAATTACTTATTGACGGTACCTCTATCAAGCTGGTATGATGTCAAAAAAAGGAGCGTTTTGCCATAAATACCCCGTGTCGTTGAAATACGTTCATGGAGGGAGACTAGAGTTAAACTACATAAACAAGTGTTCAGTGCATTTTCAAGTAAGGCTGTGGAATTCATCTGACATCAATGTGATTATTATTTGTCTAGTCATCAATATTAGCTTGGCCTATAACAGTTACAAATATGATTGCATTACAATCAGTCGTTATAATTGTCGTGTTACCTGAATTAATTTTTGTTGCACAACCCCCCTCCCCCTCCCCTTCCCCGTCAACCAGCTCTCGAAGCTGGGCTTGACGCAAGACTCTTGTCATGGCTGTCAAGATGGACATTGAGTCTTTCAGTCCTACATCTAGTTACAATAATAGTCTGCCCTCCTTTCTCAGTATAGAATATTCTCTGTAAAATAATATCACAATCATTTGAAAAAGCTCAAAAATTTTTCTTGTTTATAGCCCTATAACAAATCAAAGAGAAAGAAAGACTATGTCGTCTTGGCGCCATAGTATTGGCTTTTAGTAACCGGCGACGTATGTATGTCCTACCCCACAACTGCCTTATAAACCAGTTTCATTTGGACTGGAACTATTTTTCTCATTGTCAATCAATAATTGTCAACTTGTATGATACAAGATAAATAGATAACATGATATTTGATCCTGCGTAGCATTTTGCAAAAAAATGGTTTTTATATACTGATTCTTCACATTGATATTGCACGGGTTGGCAAATCAAGTAGTCTTAATCAAACTCATATACCTGACAGATTAGCAAATATATAGAACAAATCTGCAGCTAATCTTAACACTACAGTATTATGTAACTAATCAACGCATTCATCTATTTGAAATGTCAATGTGAACTTTCATTAGCATGTAAATAGGTATTTATTCAAATGTGAAAATTATTGAGAATGTTATCATTCATTCCATTCAGCTTTCACAATCACAGTTCTCCTTAAAGGGATTGCATACGTTTGGTAATTTGAGCCTATTGTTTGTTTCAAACCAATATAATTGTATATTTATACCATAAAACTAACCTGTGAAAGTTTCAATTCAAAAGGTGGTAGCGTTTGTGAGATTTTGGCGACAAACTAGAGCGGTTATTTCACGCCAGATAACAGTAAGTCAATAGCTGAGAAGCGTTACGGCCATAACGCTTCTCAGATTCATAATTTTTGGAGATAAAAAGTGACATATTTTTCCATAACTGCGGTACTTCGAATTGAACGTTTCTCAATATGCATTATACTATCCAAAGCAGCTGTACTTCTCACCAAGTAAGTTTTTATTGCCATAAATTTTCAGAGTCATTACCAAACGTATGCAATGCCTTTAAAAGACGCAATTTGCAAACAGAAAGAAATAATCCCATTCCATCAACAGGAACTTGGAAATAGTTGTCTTTTTGCCGATGATATTTGTATAAACATGAATAAGTAATTCATGAATATTAATTATTTGTTAGGGGTAGCCTGTGTTCTTCATTATGCATGATTTAAATGGACATGGACAAAAACGACGATGACTTGACTTTATAGTCTCATGCTTTATTAATGAGACTCACAACGATTCTGCGTTATTTCATTCTCAGATTTACCTTTTTTTTTCTTGATCCCTATGTCTGTGCTGTTTACAGTATCGGCTTGTGATGTTCAAAGATACATTCTGCTTTTTGTTTCTCAGCACGTGTACTCATTCCAATATGCAAACAGAAATCACACATTCTATGGCAGCTATCATTTATATGCAACTGGAACAATATCGGATAATTAGGCCGGTCTTGCAAACTAGCCAGTAACAATGGCTCAACTCGAACCTGGCTCCACGGTGTCTGATCGTTATGCATGGGAATAAAGAAAATAGCATTAATTTATGCACGTGAGACTCACGAGTCGTTCACCTCTTAATCAGGTCCTTCAACTTTAGCTCCATCAATATTATTACTAGGGCACGTCTTGTATTTCCTCTTTCACTCCAAGGGGTTTATGTAACTCTTCCGTGCTCTGATCATTGGGCCTCCGTGGAGTTTCTTTGTGGTGTTAATTGCTTTATAATTAAGTAGCGCGATTGCTACCCATCGTCCTTCTTTTGTTCGTCCAAGACTCATCTCATCAAAGTTTGCACTTTAATTAAAAAATCAAGAGGCTTCGTCAGGTTTGGCCTGGCTGGATGGTCGAGTCGTGGGCATAGGACTCTTGACTCGAGCACACTGCCTGCATCACCCGGTAATGTCGAGAGCTGAGCATGTTAGTTAATATCACCGAAGGACTTTTCAATAAAATATTGTGTCACCGCCATTTGAACGATTTACCTAGATTTTTTTTCTCCCGAGTTTGGTATTATGATTAACTCGCTAGGGGATCATCGAGTGTAAAAACTACTCGAGCTCGTTCATGTTTGGAGAGCGATACTGCTCTCCTGGTGGAGAGTTGGCAAAAACAACGCCAGGGAGTTAGAGGCATGCTGTATTAGCATGACCGTTATCCGCAGCGTGCGTGGTTGTGCATCCACGAGGCTTTCCTGTCGACCGGACGGCAGAGCGAAACACGACCCCCCGCCATAGTGACTCAGCCAACCGCTGCATCGACAGCCCCCGCCGCGGTCTCGGCTAAACCCCACGTTTTCCCAATAGATTTTAAACCGTCCGGATCACTTTCAGCCCTCGACTGATCGCATTTGGCCAATTCTTGCCATGGTGGTTGACAGATTTCACATCTCTACCTGTCCAGTTTCCAGCAGCCACCCCAAAAAAGTACGCAATGCGCCTTCGTTCACGCGCAACATCGGCGTTCTTTTTTTTCTTTTCTTTTTTTTCACCTGATCGATAGCGCCCCCATCCAACGGGCCCAGCCTTCTTATACTACCTTCCCAACACGCCAAACGCATCCGGTCTATACTTGCAACGCCTGCATGGCAGTGTTTTTTGGCAGGAAAAAGAGAGGGGGAGGATTCGATTAAAATCTGATCAATTCGCCCGACAACAAAAATCCAAACGTGGAATGACGCTAGCTAGCTGCACCGCGGATGGTTAGGAAAGGGGGCACCCTCAATCCCAGATACGCAGCCAAGCTGAACGACCCTCCCTAGTCGTAATCCGTCATCCCAATTCACTAGCACTGATCTACGACAAGGGTCCGGTGTCCTATTTACCCCCCACATTAATTCATCTTATTTCACAAACTCACAAAGAATGAAGAATCTGAATTACTCATTTCAATGGACTGTTAATGGGTGTTATATTTCAAGCATATTTTAATATCATTCACGGGGATAAATTTCAATCGTGAGTTTCTCATTTCTTTCTCATTCCATCAGAAAGTTTTCCGCAAGTTCATTTTCCTGTCTGTCTTTATTTTCATTCTTTGTATGCTTTTTAGTTCATAGAAAGTGAAGCAATGACTTGGTAATTCAATAATGCAAGAGGCATAACATGAACTAAAAGTATGCCAATTTTGTTACTGCTCTGGCAAAGCTAAGGGCTCTGGGAGAATTTTCTTGAACCATCATTCTGTTTAATTAAAACGATCCTGTGTCTCCGGCAGTGTGTAGACTTAGCCTGCGTCTAATTATGCCTGTCAAACTCAGAACTACTCGAGTTAAGACTATCAATTGATGCTATCGATCCTTGAGAAAACAAAACGTGACAGAACAGTCTTTTTCAAACTGTCCAAACACACCAATGTATATAGCAGTTGAGGTCAGCAACTTGAAAATACAAATACTGAACTGAAAAATCAAAATGATCAATTCAATGTTAATTTGTTAAATTTTTGTGCTGTATTGGTTTCATCTTTTTGAATTAGTGAAGGATATATCATGTTCTCATATTGCTACTCTATCTGCATTTGGGTTTCAAATATGAGTCACTAACGTAGGCGGTTCTATCCTCACCCTTTTATCTCTGGCGGACCGGGGTTCGAGTCCGGTTCGGTCCACATGCGGAAAGGGTTTTCAGTCCCTATCTAATTATGTAGGTTTTACCCAGGTTATTGCTCTGGGGTCCACCCCCACCTCTAAAACTGTATCTTCTTCTCGTCATCTTTCCATTGAAAAAGATTTCATCAGGCTTTCGAGCTGCAGTGCCTACTGGGCGTTTTTGAGGAATACTTGGTTTCATAACCAGAAATAGATAACACTAATCTCCTCTCGTTAAATAAAAAACAATGCCGAGATCTGTATAATGAATACCACGTGGTTTGGTATCCAAGTTCACGATCAGTCGAATCCCCCTTGTTTGTAGGTAGTCCCTGGACTCTGTTATACACGCACACGGCAGCATTATCCGTAAACACCGTCTTTTTCCTCCGTGGTGAAAACTAAACAACCCACTCCCAAAACACGCTGCATGTAAACCCTCTCAGACCTCGTCAGCCCTTATACTTGTCCCGTGGTTTGTACAATAATCACCGGCAAATATTTACCCTCGCTCTCAACACACAAAACACAACCCGGAACCCCTGTAGGGCTAGTAGTTGACTTTTTGTCATTCATTGCCCTCTCTTTCTCTTTCTCTCTCTCTTATTTTAATTTCATGACTTGGTCTTAGAATAATTTTTCTATCAACAAAGGCGTCTGGTGCATCCTATGTGTAGTTTGCCGAGCACTTGGGAATTCGTGCGACCCAGAATGGCCAGAAATCTCTTGTGAAGGTGTAGCGGAAACCCATCGAATGTGTACGGTGTATGTATGACATGTGCTCTTCGCAGACCGATATTTTGTTTGTGAACTATCTGTAGTGGACATGTTTTCATACACTAGGATGTGTCAACAATTTCAGGTGTGGTTAATATAGTGAAGGAAGGAATGTTTCAGAAAATGAAGTTGGTATAAGCAAATTCCCTAGATTCATAATCTTGTTTTCTAATTTACAGACTGTTCTTTGTCAAGGCACCAATTTCTGTTGAACTTAGTGGTTTGAGTCGGTCTCGAGTTGATGTTTCCGATGATTTCGACTTGTTTTATCACCTGGAAAAAAACTCTTCTTGACAGTTGGTGCTGTTTTAATTGTGAGGGCTTTGGTTACAACGCCAACAACAAAGATCTTCAACGAAAGTGGTTCCGGAATTGTGAAATTATAGGTGGGAGAGATTTGAGGAGCCAATGAAGGCCTTTTTACGAAACCTCGAATGCGAGTCGATCTGGCCCTGCTTCTTTTTGTACATTCATTTTAAAGTTCCTTGTATCATAATAGACGCTCTTAGCTGCCTGTAGATACTCTGTTTTAACCAGAAACGAGAGCCTTTACCGTCAACCCCAAACCACAACCTGTATTTTCTGTCAGAGACAGAGACAGTATTGGATGTCAGAGACCTCTGTGGTCTTATTCGACGACGCCTGAAACAGAGCCTGGTGCTCGAGCCCGAGGCAGGGTTTGAAAAACGAGCAGCCATCCATCCCTTCGTCCGTCCAATTGGATTGTAAAATGCTCTACAAGCATTTCTACTCCCTATGTCCAACACCGAAGCTCCCTGACCGTGCACTCCCTAACCCATGCAACTTCCTCCCACAGAGCAACTCATTTCAGCTGCCTGGACGGTCCCTCCAACATCCTTGTCAGTACACAGTTTGATTAACTGATAAACTCGCCAGCCTATCATAAAAGAAAAGCAAGATAATATCTGACAGTTGACCATGTTCACGGGCAAAAAAAAAGCTCCTCGGTGTTGTTTCCCATCCCTGTAGTAGTACACGTACACACCCCGCTCACAGTAAATCATTAAAATCGATGACATGCCGAGAGTTAATGCAAACATTCCACCAATCCTTGTCAATATTGATTCATTTACAGTCCTGTATTATTATACACACACAAGTGGAAAGATTACCAAGGGGAACATTCTCCATCCTGACAATATTGTACATTTTGTTTGGGATCTTTATTAAACACCTATAATACCATTTGGTTGGTTTTTATTTCAAAAAGCATTTCCGTGATCCTATCAGGCGTAAATTATTAATTCCTCTAGTTTGTGAAAGGAGAATGAAGTTCCGTGTGGTTACGCTGAGTTGAGGCTGGTTTCATGTAGTTGTAAAACAACACGTTATAGGGAAGATTTCTGTATGGCAGTGAAATGGTTGCCACTAAGCTCAGCTGTCGTCTGACTAGCTGGTTGGTTGACTGGTTGATTGACTGATTGCCAGAATACTAAACTGCTTGTAGCCTCATCAGATACTGTGCTCCAGGATGCGAGTGCTAAACCTACAGAGTTTATATCCCGTTTCTTGAGGTTGGTGCTGAGCCGAAGCAACTCAGACATCCATCAGCCTAATGTGGGGCCATGGCCTTGTTCTCAGACACCTTCTAGTATTGACCTCGCCCTATCGGGCAAGCTATCCCCCCCCCTCTATTGCTAATTTGATTACGAGGGACTGAGTATGTGCAATGTGATTGATATACCTTGTGCGAGGCAGGGCAAGGCTATAGCTCGTAGCAAATAGGGACAAGGATTCGTCTTGTAATGGTGCTATACATGGGCTGATTAATTAGTCACTTGGTTTGTCTTTTAACCCCACGAGACGAACGTTCATCGGCAACACGTTCCCCTGTGTGCTCGCTGCCAAGTCGATGCCATACACATTAGGCCTGTTGCACAAGGAGAACAGACCTTCTTTACAGAGTCTCCCATCTTGACACTAACTAGAAGATGAGACGCAAGGTTCGGACTGAAAGCCTTCCTAAGCTATCGAGCTACCAAAACGGTTGTTCCTCGCGGAAACAAGCTTGTTTAGCCTATCTCTGTTCATGTCAAGACAAAGATTATCACCCTGATATTCAGGTTTGAATGTAATGGTCTGGTAAAACTGTTATGATGTCAATAATCGCTTGGTATACTTGGTATAACTTTAAGAAAGATTTGAGGCTTTGCATGGTGACAATTGGTATGTGGATCGGTTTGCGGAAACACCATGTAATAATCGTTCGTACTTTCGGATTTCTATATCGTTCGCACTTGTATATTGTTCGCACTTCTCGCAATTAGGTCTCAACGTTTCGACTAGTCTGCTCTAGTCCTCATCAGGAGACCATAACTGGTATAACTTTGTTGGCTCATCAATATTAATGACCCTGTTTCTCATAGGCTTACAAGTCTTGGCGTTTTAATGACATCTCTGGATGTTTGTGATGCTAACCCACCTTCTGTATAGTGGATTAACTATCACACCTGATCCCAAAGCAGCTACAGGTCTAATGAAGATACCGACACCCAATTTCTCCTCCCTTTCTTCTCCTCCCTCTTCTTTTTTTCTCTGGAAAACCCTCTCCTGACTTATCCTAAACCTGGCTTCGCGGACAATACCTCGCGTTGATTACTTCATCAAGCTTGAAAGAGGCCGCCCGTCCTTTGATCTGTCGGCCATTCTTAATCAGGTTGGTTGTCGATTTTCAAAAACACCCTGAGCCACCGGGCACGGAGAAGGGTACCATTGTGGGGGAGGCGTTGGGTCCACACACACATACACACAGGGGACAGGTTTCGGCTATTGACGGGGAGCCCTCTCGACCATGAGCCGGGAGTATAACGTGCTTGTTACCGTAATATTGACAAATCGGGACACCAGACAAGAGGGTGACTTAATCGGATTCCCGCGGGGCGGTCCTACACTTTAATTGTCCAAGTCATGAAAACAGTTATCACAGGGGCACGGCCCCCAATCCAACCTCAAAGCTTCTTGAAGTGGGAGTAAGAGGCATTTGCCGATAATATCCGTCACTATTATTGTATCTGAAGTATTTTTCTTTCTGTCAAGCAGTACTGCAGCCTTGTCGCGTCAAAGTGGGCCATGATTGAAATAAAGTTGGGTGCTGCTATCGCCGTGTGGTTTGTGTTTTCCTCGCCCCGGTACATACAAGTGCCGACAAACAAGGGTGATGTACTCCAAAACTACGAGCATTTTTCAATGTGGCGTCCTCAGCCATGCTTCACGTTAACACTGTGTTATCTACGGAGGATAAGGGGTGACACTTGTTAGGAGAAGTGCTGGTCTTCTATGGTACAAGAGGGAGGTAGTTCACTGATCAAGTACGCTGTATATAAATAACCCTACACAGCTCCTAAGCATCAAGGGCAATTCAGAACGAATTCAGGATAGCCTAGGACCGACTTAACGGGGAATGTTTGTTCAAATTCGGAGGACGATGTCGCTTAAAATTTTTAAATTTGTCGACGGAAGGAATGGATAACATTTCAAAATGTTCATCTTGTCCCATGTGATATGCTGTCAGTTGAAATACCCGCAGTACAGCCCAACAAAGCGGAGACTCTGTTTTACTTGGTACAACACCACAGTTTATCACCCGTAGTTCGGTGGGAACTTGCAATATTCAACGGAACATTCTTCCGGCCCTTATGTGATTTAGTTTTTTTCCAGTATTTTCCTTTTGAAATGCCATGATGTTGGTTTTCCTGGAATCCAATTTCTGAAATGTAGTCCTGAATGCAGATCACACTGGGAAGATAAAAGAGCAATAATGTGGCATCAAACAAGCATTGTGGTTGATGAAAATAATTCCACACGGGGCAGAAAACTCTCCCTTCAAACTCCGTCCAACAAGGAGTGGACAAAGGAACGGATCACACCGACCCATACACCGTGCCCGGTGGCGGCTTGTTGCCCTCTCCGTGTCATACCTAATGGAATTTCCCCATATATTTCTTTCTGAGACAAAGACAATCTAAAAAAAATTCATATTTTGAAAACAAAGAAGTGAAGTTAAGGACGAGTATAAACATTTTAATTCATCACAAGTTGGTGTTTTAATTCTTTCAGAGCAAAGCTCAACTAAGTTTGTCAAATGGATCATCGACTCCCTTTTGTGATGTCGTGGAACTAATGCTATGTTTATACGTCTGTGACTAAAAGGGGCGAAAATATTCCGCCACTCTAAATGAAATCAACAGTGCGGACCAAAATTCCACACGAATCCTACGCTAGACGAACGATAGTTGAACACAAGTGAAAACCAACAGAAAACCATCACGAGAAAATTTGGTGTTGCGCTGAAGTTAACCAAAGAGGAAATTTATTCACGTTTAGCGAATATTTGTGCTTAAGTATTCGCGTCCCAATGAAATTAGACCTTATAGTATGATGCATTAGCACTGATTGATTCAGTGGAAGTCTCAAACACTTGCTTCATGCCAATCTGACCTTGACTACACTGATAATCAACACAGTAACTCATCAATGAGAAGACTCATAATTAACATCCAAAATGTGAATCATTTCATTAAACAAATTTATCTACTCCTTGAAAACCCACAATTTAACAAAGTCTCTACGGCCAGGGCGCATATGTTTATATGCAGACGACCTCGGCTAAAAAGAAGGGGGCGCCTGAATTCGAAACACTGCATTGAATGTTGTATGCGATATCCTTGATGGGGTTCCGTGCATGAGCAGTCAGCTGCGACAAAGTAAATGGTTTCCTTTTATCCCACCGATGAAATTATGAACCTTTATTTCCACAGTTGTTGTTTATCATCTGCAGCGCCATGACAGTTAAGTATAAAGGCAACCGGATGAGATCGAGAGCGTGGCGTGGCAATCTGATGTTGCAAAAGCCCACTGTATGCGGCACTGTAATGTTGGCGCGCGATGCGTGCAGACTTACAAAATCACTAGTTTTGTTTTTTCCCTTTTCTTTGAAACGCGTGCACATGTCACTTGGTTAAAAAGGGACATGTTTTGTTGTTGTCCTCCGACCTTGACTATTGCCCGAGGGTGAGGGACTGAGGGGATTTAGCCCAGACATCAGGCCGTAGTTTAGAACAGTCACCCCGTGACGGCTCCGGCGCCCGCCGCTAAAGCTGCCGCACGCGCTCGATCCTTTGTGCTCCTGAAAATGAGGAACCCCCATCTCCACTCTGTTTTAATTATGCAAAGGGGAAGCTGGTTGATTTCTCCTCGTGCGTGCATTATAGCTTATGTTATCAAGAGTTCTTAATGAAATCAATTAAGCATTGCCTGCTTGATGCGGCTGATTAGAAGTCATTTTAGATGCTTGAATGCTGAATGCTGGATGGGGTTTATGCCCAAACGTTTGCATTAATTACGAATAATGACAACACCGGCATTTTGTCACATAAACAGCCAAGTTGACGGTTGGTATAGGATTAAGTGCTGAATGTGTAATAGGGAGGACGAACGGTTTACCTTGAAATCCTGATTGGATATCATATGCTTCCCCTATTAACATGTACATCAGGCAGCTCTGTCTCACTTCCTAGCTCCACGCTTCATCCGGGTGAATAATCCTAGACTCCCAACACAGCCCCGGCCTAAAGGCAAACCACTTGTCAATGCGGCGAATTCAAAACACTCACTCCGACCTTTAAATCAGGCTTATTTTCTCAGTAAACCTCGCTGTGGACAGCTCTCGTTAACGTCAGGAAGACTGGGAGAAGGAAAATACGCATAAGAAAACCCATAAATATCCCTATTATAGAACACATGTCAACAATAGCACTTAATTTCTTACTGATCAAGAAACTACAATTCCATGGCTAAAAAGCAACTGATTTGTCCTCCATGAATTACCATGATCAAAATGACGACAAAACGGACCCATTAACTCGAAACCTTAATTTAACTATACGTTTAAAGTATAAAAACAAAACAACAACCAGCGGTTAAGTGAATGCAAATGAAACAGTCCGAGGATTGTTTTGATGAAGCGTGCGTAGCCGTGAAATGTTGTGGGTCTGAGAGGAGAGTTAACAGGGCTGGATTTATCCGGGGCACGCGCTCTCGGCTCCGTCCCCGGCCCCGTCCATCCACCTCATCGATCACTTACAGTATTTCCGCTCGTATCGAGAACGTGTGATAACTCCACGCATAAACAGCACGTGCACAATTATCTCCCAACTGATGTCCACTTGCTAAATGATCGAATATGTCGATTTAAAAGAAAACCAAGTTGGAAACTGAAGGTTAGAATCTAAATCATATTTTGGAATGACAATGTTTGTTATTCGGCCTCGACACCACAGTTTAGTATCAAAAATTAGTACCAAAATCGCCAATCATTCAACTTGCCGTTTTCGGATTCAAACGAAAAAAAATCTGGAATTTGAGAACGTGTTTTGAATGTTTCTTGGTGCCATGAATGATGTCAGACTATTCCAACCTTTGACCTTAAAGGTTAACAAAAACATAATTACATGTACTAAATACACACAGTAATCTGAACATCTTGTCGCAACTGCAACTTACAAGTAGCTGACAGGAGTTCGTTAAATCCCCTAAGGTATTCTCATCAAATAGATGACATGGCCTATATTTTTTTTCATCCACTGTCCCCCCCAAAAAAAAAACTCGTTGTGATTGAGTTGTCTTTCCCCCCTACTACCTTTCATCCCGAATTTCTCCAGGGCCATATTTTAATAAAGGCATCCCTCACTTTCTCATACCGTTTCCCTGGTCACGAAATCACTATCGATCGAGAGCCCTCTCACTCCGAGCCTCATCGAGTGCATGATGCAACAGAAGCCATCAGTGATCTCTAATCATTTCCCTCCTGAATGAATTTGCCAAAATACCAACAGCAACGAGAACATCATGGCAAAAAAAAAAAAAAAAAAAAAGCCACCAGAATTATTCATAATATTGTCATTGATCGCGACGCGCACAGGGGGGAACCTAGTCCCTACAGCGCCCCCACGGTCGATATCAGGATAGGCATCCATGGACTCTACGTGTCTTTACATTCCTCTCTTGTATAACTACCGAATTCTGAGGATCCGCTGCCGCTCCGATTACTATGCGTCTGTGGTCGTTTGGGGGGACTAGGACACCGATCTCCCCCGTCTATAGTCCGTCCGGCCCGTCTGCTGATGACTGCAAAACAACAAAACAAAAGAAAAGAAAAAGAGGAGGAATCCTGGAATATTTTACTAGAAATCGAAGCCTGGGGAGCGAAATCGCGGTGTTATTGCAGTATAAGATCAACCCTATAGAGATGCGATCAAGGCATTGAGACGGTCATGTATAATACATGCTATTAAACCCAGCATCATTGCATTAGTATTATTGATTAGACTTCACATCATTTTGCTCGAGCGTGTCCACTGTTCCTCCCTGGTCTTAAAGAATCAAACAAAATTAAGGTTAATATAAGCTCTGTGTCCCATTTAAAACTAGTATACCAAATTTAAATTTAGCAGAATAATTCACTTGCGATAGCACAGAGCGCTCATCACTTTTCAATGGTGCAGGTTTGAATCACACTCGGGGGAATCCTGGAATAATAAAACCAATCGCGATGGCTGATACTCTCGCGGGAGTTAGTAAGAGCTCTGAGCTAGGAGGACCCGATTTTTCGATTCTTGCAGGATCTTTCTGAAAACAATAACAAAAGCATCTTAAGATCCACTGAGAATTATACATTTCAAGCAATTGTCATGCATAGTTGGTGAGCAAAGTGTATATTCCTAGGGTCAATTTCAAGCAACCAAATTTACTTAAGCTTAACTTAAATGTCCGTCCAGTTTCCAACTTGTTCTACTTGCATGCCAAGTCCAGTAGAATATAACTCAAATGCTAACAAACGACAGTGATACAAAAATGTTCACGTTTTAACGTTTTTGTTTGAGAGGAATTCGTGTAAATATTCCAATTCTAACAAGAGAGCTTTATGCATAGTTGTAGTCTCGTTTCGAGGGCGACTGTGGTGCATCCAATTCTCTTCTGCTCAATTCGTTTTAACTTGGTGGTTTTAAAACAATTCAAGCTGTCACCCACTACTGTAGGGCCCGGTTATTGGTGTATTGAAGGAGATGGTTAAACTCGATCTCAATGACCGTGTGAGAGAATTAAGCACACCCTGCGATACCAACGCCACACACGGTAGACAACCAGGAGCCGTAGAAGGCTAGGCAATTTAATAACGGAGAGTAAAATGAGGGGTTATACAATTATTACCCAGCAAAACGCCTTCTCCGTCACAAATTAGAAAAAAAGGCTTCATTTTGGGGACAGTTAACTCGACGTCTTTTTCATCAAATTCAGATGCGTTCCATTTTGGTGCTCATTGATTTGCCTGTTCTATTATTGCTTTCACACTACTCAGATTTGTGATTTTTTTACATCGTTGTTTTTTCGTGACAAGGGACCCTTGTTTTTTTTTGCTGTAGTGTGAAACGGGCTCTATAGACTGGTTTAAAAGATGTGACCGCTTTCTTGTTCTAGCAACAGCCACGTGACGATCGGGTGATAGGGGTATGGTTCACTAAATAGTTCATGCAATTGTGTGCTTAATTTCGGGGTTTTCGAACAAATTTAGGGATAAGTTAATGGACAATATGCACCAAGTTACGAATATTCGAATCAAAAAGATATCGTACGAAAATAGAATATCTAAAGATATGGGTGATTTATGTAGAGACAAATGGTTTTTATTCGTCTACACGTTTTGAATTAACCATTCTTGAAATAATCCCAATCCTCTGCGACAATATGGTAAATTATGACATTGTAATTGGAATGACCAAAATCCCTCGGTAAAACATCATAAGGTAAATGCCATTAACCAAGACCATAGGTTCGTTATTAACACGGGATTTTATAAGGGTTAGATTTATACAGGGACAGGGTTATAGGGGTTATGACGATATTTCGTCCCTCTATCCACCCCAAATCAAAGTTCCACCCTCCAATATAGATTTAATACGCACTTGAGAAGCTGAGACATCAAAGGGTTAGGCTAAAGGAGTAAAGAGGGTAAAGGGGTTTGTGCTAGGGCTATCAGGAATGGATTTACCTTCCCCTCCTATACCTCAATCAAAATCCCATCCAATAATGGATTGGACTTGGGGTTGACAAGTCGAGAACTCTGAGTGTCGCTGTGACATACGAAGGGTTTCGATTCGTATACTCCTAGCTCAATAAATCCACAAAATGATCAGCCTCCTTCCCAGGGGAAAGGTATTGGTTACTCAACCTCGTCACTCTCAGCTGGATTTTTGCTCAGGGGGACGTGACTTGCCTTCGTCGCTTCGGTCACAGTCTATTATATAGCTCACACAGTCAGATCGTGATGTGCGGCTCCTATATAAATGTCATCGCATAGGTGATATGTACACCACCTGTAAGTGGCTAAAGATAGGGGTCTTCACATTGCTTGCGGTCGATGATGCCTAGAGAGATCCTAGGTTAATACTGAGATGATGTTACCACAAACTAATCGATACTGTCATTTACACTCCTACCAAATGAAAAGTCATAAAAAATACCTCTTCTTGTTGTTTTGTGTTCTTCTTTCTTTTTTCCCTTTCTTGTTTAAACTGTAAACTGACATACACCGGTATAAAAGATACTAAGGTACTATCATACTTTGGTAGAATACCGAAACATAAGTCTTCACAGATTTACCCATAACTTACAGTGTATAAAGATGGTGATGGTAGAAACATATCGTTCAAGTTTTTCTGCTTGAAATGCTGAATTTATCCAGAAAAGAGTACAACCAATGACCAAACACTATTTTGATCTTTAAAAGAACAAAAATACCGGTGAAAAGATTTTTAGAAATACAGTGGTCGTTTTTCAATGTTCTCTCAAAACGTGGGCACCGTATGGGACTGGAAATTTCACAGATGACTGTTGCTCTATCTTTCTTGATATTTTTGCCAAAAATCTGCATTTCTTTGACAAAAACCAAAGTATGAAATAACCTTTAATCTAATGAAATGTTAAACGATATAATTATTGTTGTAATACTTATAATTATTTAATTGGTTTTATTTCAAGCCTGTAGAACTGACTTTAAATTCAGTCAGTTTCCCTTGTGGTTATTTGATGATTATGTCTCTATTAAAATTATCACTTGTCAGTTACTTCCACGACAATGTGCTTGCGGGAGAAAAAGCGTCACGCTCTCAAATTTTTTTTTGAACTTCAGCAAAGATTATTGAAATTGCAAGGAACAAAAACCACAAATGTAGGCTTTTTCCCATATGAAATGTGCATGCATATTGTCTTTGTGTTGTTTTTGTGGTAAGAAAAATAAGCAGGATTGCTACAAACGGGAAGTGGTCCATTACTCACCACGTGTATAGAACAACCACATCTCAGCTTCTCATTCAGTTTACACAGTCGCCTCGTGTAAAACCACAGTATAATTTGAGTCGAAGTTTTAACCCCAAAATGATCATGTCCCTCAAGCATCGAAAGTTTGGAAATTGATCTTGTGAAATCTTAATTGATGCTTGTTTTTCGAATTACAGTATCTCTCTATTTATCCCAAGCCTACTTGCGGTAAACTGAAATTACCTCCAGTCATTTATAATTTCATCTAGCGATTTTGTGGGCTGAAAATGGCTACAGGCGACAATATGACAAAAATCCCATAATTATGAAGATTTCAATTTTTGTTCTCTTCATTCTGCAGAATATACAAGTATGAGGTTAACAACATGATGTTTGAACTTCAACACCGCCCTCTTGTGTTCTGACGCCTGAAGTACTGTACCGCCAGTAAGTGTTTATACTGGACATGCAGTGTTCGTTTTGTGAAATTCGAAAATTAAAAGAAATGTAAGGACCGGTAGCAGTTGGTAACAATTGGCCATTGTTTTTGTTATCTAGATGTTACCAAAAAGTGAGCGAGAATGAGAATTTGGAAGGCAGAATTTGGTGGAAAAATCCTAAGCATTGTTGAAACGTCTGCAGCATGCAATCATGATTCTCATAGATGTCTCTGTTTTTTACCCCCTGTGTAATCTGTCAACATTTTCAGCAACAAGGTACCTGGAAAACATGTTACCGAGAAAGTTACCTAATTTAATGTTGACAGGATACACCGGGCCTTAGACTCAACCAATGTTGACCAACTTGATTTTGAACCTTCCTGGAACCAGATGAACAAAACTGATAGTTTAGTTCGAGTGCGGGTACGGACAAATTGATTTGTTTTGGTTTGCTTATTTCTGATAAGCTGCCTGAGACATTGTGAACGTTTTTATTCCTTTTCCACAAGTAAATGTAGTTTTGTGTATTAATATGCACATGTTATTTGCCTCTCTTGCACAAACATAGGAGAAGAAATATTCCTGGAACATAATGAATTATTTTGACTTGGTTCCTCGTGATATCAGAACCTAAATCTGCTCATAAACCTACCCCCTTCTCAGCCAACCACCCCTAACCGTTTCCCCGTCTATCCAAACGGTTGCCCTCTTTCAATATTTACGGTCAGCTTTTTTTTCGGTCCTGACGTCTGATTCCGAAGAAGTTACACATTAACTCCAAATTTCATTATGTCCCCGCGTAGCAGGCGGTGTAGTTTTATTATTTCACGGCTATCATCACATCCGTGTAAATATCTAGGCCTCGATTTGGCAATTTGGACTTCGAATTTGTTTCTGTTTTTTTTTCCTTCCTTTCCAGCGCGAGTGGGTGGACAGGGTGGTATGATTGGCAAGATAAATCGGCCCAGCCGGAAGGGTTAATGTCGTCTTGCCTTCCCACGATGGAGGCCTGGCATAGTTTACAGAAGGCGTTGCTATGATCTAACGACACAAGGATGCAGTGTAAGGTTGGTGGCTTATCGTCAGAACTACAGCTCAGGCCTGGCTGAGGTCTTTTCGGACGAGTAGAGATTGTTCTTCTTTTTGAATGCTTTGGATTAAAACAAAAGATTCACATTGAAATATCAACCCACTTGTGGCTTGACTATACCAATTCCATATTTCAGTGGTTTGCTATGTCCTCTATGTGTGTGTTTTTGTTTGTTATTTTGGTATAGGGACATGGGTGGCAAGTGCGTTCGGCACTCGCTTCTCACCAATGTGACCTGGATTCGATGCCAGCTTGGGTCATATTTGAGTAGAGTTGTGCGTTGGTTCTCTCCTATGCTATGATGGTCTTCCTCCGGGTTCTCCGATTTCCTCCATCCACAAAAATCAAACACTGTCGATCTCAGGCTGTGCTCCGTGCCCGTGGATTGATGTGGCTGGCAGACGAGGCATTGGCTGCCAGCCACATCAATCCCTCTAGAGGGCGCCCATTGAAAAACTCGATCACGTTGATCGAGTAAGGATGATTTAGCCTCCCTCTGCAAGTAACGATGAATTTAGCCTCCTGAATTATTATCATTAAAAAAGAAAATATAGTTTAGAATTGATTTATCGGCCTATTACTTCCAAAGCACTAGAAATTTCGTACCTGTCTGAATAATATAGATAAATAGCGCCCTCTATACCTACCACGTCGTATTGACGAAAACGGTTCTATTATAATTATTACCGTTCTAAGCTCTCACAAAGTTCTTTTTGCCAAAGTCATTGTCATACTAGAAGTGAACTTGTCCTCGGCAATAATGTACAAAAGAAGCGGACTCCTCAATTTGTACCCTCAATAGATCAAGCCACAAATTAAACACTTGAGACCCACACGGGTGCACAGAGTCCAACGCGCGTGTGAGCTTACTATTTTATGTAAATAAATACTTTTTAGTATACAGACTTTAGTTTTTTTTTAGTATGAAGTCAAATCATGTGTGGTCTTGACAAGCAGCTGAGTAAATCTCTCTGTATTCTATATAAGTCTGTAGTTGTAGGTTCAATCCTTACCGCCGCAGAACAATTTTCCACGACTGGAATTATTTGCTCTGAGACCAGTAATCGGCCATCACCTCTACGGGTCAGATATTATAGTTGCATAGGCTGTTCGTTCTAGGAATCGGAAGCGTTTGGGGAGATTCTAGCTTAAGGTAGTATCGTACTTTGGTTTTTATCAAAGAAATACAGATTCATGGGCAACAATATCAAGACAGATACAGTAACAGTCGTCATCTGTGAAAATTTCAGTCCTATACGGTGCCCATGCACTTTTTGAGGAAACAGTGAAAAACAGCCAAAGTATTTCTTAAGTCTTTTTTCTTTTATTTTTGATCTTTTAAAAGATCAAAAAGATTTTCGGTCATTGTTTTACTAATTTCTTGATAAATACACCACTTTAGGCGGAAACATTTTAACGGTATGTTTCTACCATCATCATCTTCATACCCTGAAAGTTATACATAAATCTGTGAACATTTCTGTTTTGGTCTCTTATATGATACTACCTTTAATCAGACAAAAGACTTCGGTAGTCTCCGTTAGGTGAGTGTTCCTACCGTTTGAGTGCAGACAAGAAAACGATTCGTTAAATAATTGTGTGTGCTGTCGTGATACATGTAGTCCAGCTTTTACTATTATGCCGACTTGCTGGTGGTGTAAATTTAGATCCAGTGCTCAATTATTGTCAAAGGAAAAGGCACTATTGGGGACCAAAGGTGTACACTGTTCAAAACAGTAGACCCAATTATGTTATTTATTGAAAATTTGGATTATGCTGGCTTTGAGACTGTGGGCCTTTTCAAAATGAGGCTTGAGGCTAGGCTTGGGATTTCTTTTGCTACCGCCATTTTGTGTCCAAAACGAAATGAAGGGCTTGGGATACATAGCGTTCTCTCTGAGTGAACTGAACATTATTTACTGTTAGACCTGTTTCGGGTGCACTTGTGGACCAAAGATGGCTGATCATACAGTGCACAGACTCAGCACAGTGCAAGCCATTTCTTTACATCGTTCAGTTTTGAATGATAGAAATTCGTAATAAGATAAGTACCAATGCGCCGTATTTTTGAACGCAAGAGGGCGCTGTTAGGTACAACTTCATTTACTTTCTGGGGGTATGGTCCGATTAATTGTCAATTGAGCAGAGGTCATTTACGGACAATTTTGTCTTTTGGGATACGATAGAAGTGTATATTTTTACTACGACATGTACGAGTTGTATTCTGAAACAGCGGTACACAACAACAACGCATTGTCAAATGACCCCCGGAAGTTATTCGAAGCGCCCTCACTCGTTCAAAAATACCGCGCATTCCAAAACAACGTTAAAGGGATTGCATACGTTTGGTAATTTGAGCCTACTGTTTGTTTCAAACCAATATAATTGAATATTTATACCATAAAACTAACCTGTGAAAGTTTCAATTCAAAAGGTGGTAGCGTTTTTGAGATTTTGGCGACAAACTTGAGCGGTTATTTCACGCCAGAGTACAGTTAGTCAATAGCTGAGAAGCGTTACGGCCATAACGCTTCTCAGATTCATAATTTTTGGAGATAAAAAGTGACATATTTTTCCATAACCGCGGTACTTCGAATTGAACGTTTCTCAATATGCATTATACTATCCAAAGCAGCTGTACCTCTCACCAAGTAAGTTTTTATTGCCATAAATTTTCAGAGTCATTACCAAACGTATGCATTGCCTTTAAGCTCTGTGCTTGTATTTGTACACAACATGAACAAGAACAATGTCACAATGTTCCATTAAAGGTTGTATCATACTTTGGTAAGAGACCAAAACAGAAATGTTCACAGATTTACATATAACTTTCCGGGTATGAAGATGATCCTGGTAGAAACCTACCGTTAAAAATTAATGTTTCCGCCTGAAATGGTGTATTTATCCAGAAATTAATCAAACAACGACCGAAAATCTTTTTGATCTTTTAAAAGATCAAAAATAAAAGAGAAAAGACTTAAGAAATACTGTGGCCGTTTTTCACTGTTTTCTCAAAAAGTTGGCACCGTATGGGACTGAAATTTTCACAGATTACTTTTACTGTATCTTCCTTGATATTTATGCCCATGAATCTGTATTTCTTAAAGCATCTATTTTGATACCCATAATTTTTAAAATGGATTCACGAAATGCAGCCGGAGCCTGAGCCTGAGCCGCGCCGAGCTTTGAGAAAGGCCTTGGTTTCTGCATATTATAAATAGCGCCCTCATTTGATCAAAGAGGTAAAGAGGGCGCTATTTATATTCAGCGCATTAAAACATTCCCGCAAGTTTGTGCTTTCCAGTAAAGGTATATAACTTTATATTTTGCAAAAGAAATATAGATTCATTGGCACAAATACCAAGAAAGATGCCTGACAGTCATCTGTGAAATTTCCTTTCCCACGTCAAACCCACATTTTGAGAAAAACAAGATGATAAACGCTCACGGCATTTGATGTCCCTGAGATCAAACTGTTTTTGGTATTTTGGGTTGACTCTTTTCTGGTTCCAGTGTTGTTAGTGATTTCCTTGTAATTGTCAGCTGTAAGTGCAGCACGTGTGTACTACATATTTGAAATGTCTTCTTTCAGATCTACCTGCCTTAATTGGTCGTTTCTTTTGAGACCTTTTTGTCAACTTCCAACACCGAGGGAAGCTAGAATCGACTGTCCACCCGAAACAAAATGTGATATTTGTTTTACTATATCTCATAAATATTTACAATTTCGTGGAGATCGGTATCAGTAAGTACAGCAAAAATGTTCGTGTTCGTGAGCCGCCATTAACATCATGTAGGTCGATGCTCAAGCACGCGCTCTGCAATCTTTTCCTAGGAAGCGAAGTCAGATGTTACATACACAGAGAGATGTTATATGTGTAACTGTTCCTTCGGAAGTTACAGATATTTACCATAATTCGTTTATGTAACTTATGGTTGACTTTTGCCGATATAATTATTTCCTTATTTTCATTTGCTACTTATAGAACATTAAATGTTCCAGACCTCTGCATACCCTGAACCCTCTATTGTTGAGAGTTTGGATAGCTTACAGCCTTTACACATTATACATGTACTTACCCTATATGCCATTTTGTAATTAACCTTGAACCTAAGATCTCCACACTCTCTTTCTCAACCATAGTTATGTGCCCCTCAAAATGTTTGCTTTGTGGTCATTATTTGGTATTTTCTCTTGATTTGTTTTCCAATGCTACATTATATGTGATTTTCCTCTTCCCCTTACACACATTTTTACATCTTCCGATGTAAGAGTAGGGCCTACATTATAAAACATAATAAAATTTGCATCATGCAAACCTTATCATGCCGATTTCAAAGCGCGGTTCTAGACACGCCCACTTATGCTAAATTGTGCCTCTAAAACAGTATTTTACCGTTAATTAAAATTTACATTAAACAACACAGTATGTTAAGCAGTAATTTACTGTTTACAATGTTTAATCCGTCTGCATGGAATTACCGTTGCTAAATACAGTAAAGTACTGCAAATTTTAAAGTAATTTTTTTACAGTGAATCAAACTGTGTAATTGATGGTAACTACATGTATGTATACCCAGTACTTATTAATATTAATGTAACTACATGTATGTATACCCAGTACTTATTAATATTAATGTAACTACATGTATGTATACCCAGTACTTATTAATATTAATGTTAAGTATCAGTCTAATTTTATGAAAGTTTCACAGAAAAACGCACATTTTAAATAAAATACTCAAACCACATAGAGGTCTCAATGAAAGTGATTTTTATTTGTCACATTGTAATTACTTCACTAAAAATACCACTATAAATCATTTAAAACATGAATTACTAAGAGACCATAAGGAATGACTAGATGATAAAATCTAATCCATTATACTGGGGGAACTACTACACTGTTAAAAATGCTGGGTAAATTATTTTTGGTTGAGCAAAATAATGTTGGGCAATTTTGCCTCAACAAATGGATAAAATTTCCAATTAGGTAAAAAAGCAGGGTGACCAACATTGGTCGAATCAGGAGTTCCATTATTTGGGCAAAGTCTGCCCCTTTATTGGGCATTTATCACATGGTTTGATAAAATTGCTACAAAGTTTCCTAAGTTGTTGGGTAATTTAATGCGGTTGCGGGCGCACTTTGCAACTGAGCATGCATGTCTACGTCTCGCGACGCGTCAATGTTGCAACGAATCTTCGAATCGTCGGATTTGCAAATCCGGTGCGACGAAACTAGGAATCCCAGTTTCGTTGACAGATTTTCAAATCCGTTGTTGTGTTCAGGTTAAAAAGGCATTATTTCCAGTATATTGGTTTATTTAGTTGTTGTTGATTAGATTTGTGGCAAAAAACAACAACTTATTGGGTTTAATCATTTCGGTGGACAGCGAGGCTAAAAACACGTCGCCCACGGCCCACGTTCACGTCCGTTCACGTTCATTCTGCTACTGCTAGCACCATCTTTTAATAGACCGAGTCCCAGTCAAACTGTGAGGTTTGGGCACCGGTACGGTCATGGAGATAATATTTTTAAAAAATATATGGGCACCGGTCGCGGTGCACGTCCTTCATACACGCACTGCACGCTGCACTAAGTTGGTCAACCGTTCTCGCTTCCGCCAATCCAAGACCGAATGGTCTTATATAGTTTTTGTCTATACTTAACATCAACAATGTGATGGGGACTGGCAACGAGTCCACTTAATAGATTTGCAAAATAATTCGGTGCCGAAATTAGGAATCGGATGATAGAGGGCGTTTATGATCTAGTTTCGTCGAATTCGTAGATTCGTTGTATCAACTCTTCCTTTGAATTGACATGAGTTCGTGTAGTGAGAAATGGAGGACTTGTTGAACTAAAGGAGCTCATTTTTGTATTGTCAGGTAAGGAATTAGTTGTTATAATATTATTTCCTTGATGATTAAATAGCTGAGACAACGTTTTTTGTGTGAGTTTATTCAGATCATGGTTGACGTGTAGGCCTACACAAATGAAGGCCATGCTTCTTGGGGGGGGGGGGGGGGGGGGCTATATCGTGGGGGGGGGGGGGGTCCCGTTATCAAGGAGGGCTTGTTTCCGCGGGCTTACCTTCTGCGTTACGCGGCGCGATGTAAACAACTTCGGATGACGTCAAAAAAGTTTGTGAGTGATGAAAGATGTCTCCTCTCTATGCTGACCCCAAAATATGGAAAGTTAAGCCTTTACTAGTAAGTTTTATTTGTAAATATCTAATTTGGAGGTACTTTAGACCTTATTTAACTAGATACAAAAGTGTCCATACTTGGGAGAGTCAAAAATAAAAATGCACTTTCATTCATAGTTTTGGGTTACAATGTTTCAAATTGCCATTCGTTCATATTGATGTCACGTGACTTTATTAGCAACCATGCATGCTGGGTAAACTACTACGGAAGTCTGTAAAGGACACATTCCTTATATAATTTTTCCCACTACTTATAAAATCTTTATTTCCTCTAATATTGAGGGTTATGAAAAAATATTGCAAGGGTTTAGTTTCTTACTTTAAAATAATAAAATTTGCATGCAGAATTTTTCTAATGATACTTACAAATTTTTAGAAGAGGTTTTGGGTCTAGTTTTGTGAATTATTTTTATGAGACACACATGTAATTAATCAATTAACAGGTGCGTTTCCACTAACAGGCAGGAGGTACACAGAGAGTGACTCCCCTCAGGCAACATAAGTTTGTAATGTTGAGAAAGGCAATCGCAGAAGAGGTCACCCAGAACAAATCCCACAATATGAGAATGGCAAGAAAACCTTTACATAAAAAGAGAAAACACCCAAAGCAAAATCCAAAAAGCCTCCCTCAACATCCCAGTCTCAATCTAAGCCTGGTCCAATTAAGCTGTCCTATGCTGCATCTCAACACAACTTCTAGAAACAGTCAAACAAATACTAAGTTTCATAGTTTTAGTTTTTTAATAATTTATGCCGATGCAAAAATAACAAAAGAATTCTTTTAATATAAAGCATCCAACAATTTATCACAGAAATAAAGAAAAATAAAAAAAGAGAGGTCAGAATATAAAAAAACGGAATGAATATGGAATGAATAAAATGAGTGTTTAAAACATTGAAACGACCACGAGTGTGTTTTTATTTTAATTTTTTTTTTAATTTGAAAACAATGATAATTTTTAACTTTAAAAGAACTGATAATTTGATATGACCAAATTTTACATTAAGGATAAGGTGAAGTTACTAAAGACACACAAAGTGACAGCAAATATTTATTTTTCACACGTGGCTTTACGGGAGCACCGTACTACCAACGCAATCCTCGGAAACAGGACACAGTCTTCCGCGTAGACGCGTTGTGAGTTGACATCAGAAATCACACCGTTGCACAAAAGTAGTTAACATCGGGAAGAATTTAATGTTGTTGGCATACTTCCTGGTACCTATGGAAGGTAATTAGGACATTAGTTGACATCTTGCATTTGGCATTTTTTTCTAAATCAAGGAAGAAGCCTTATACCCTCGGAAACCGGTAACTGGAGGATATAATGTACGTCACTACGTGTAGTCCTATGCCTTAGCACGAGCATGCGGTTTACATACAAACCATAGAGCTATATTAACATAACCACCTTTTACCATACCTCCAATGGTAATAAGATATTATACGCGGTGAATTCCTTGCTTCCGGGGGGGTTAGTGTTGAGGCAACAATGTTATGGTTTAACAACTCAGAAAAAGCACTTAAGCATTATTTTTACATGCAACGGTATATATGCGCGCGTTAGACATACCTTCCGAACTTGACCCCGGTGCCTTTGTTTACTTTTGTATCAAAGGGAGGCACGTAGTGTGCACTGCCAAATAAGGTATAATTATTCAAAGGGAGTTGCCGCAGATATACATATGCAAATGCCGGGGGAAGAAACTTTTAACCAATTGGAAGCATTGTTTACGCGTCAGGACATCGGGTGATCTCTAATAACGCTACTAATAGTCACTCTGTCACAGCCACTGGAAGTGAACAGAGCAAATTCGTTTTCCGGAATTAATTAGTTTGATTATTTCTGATTCAGTTTTCCGGAATTGTGTGATTTATTTCTCTGATTATTAATCTGGACTCTTGCTTCGTTATTGCCGTTACGTTGGTTTTCTGGCCATCTTACAAGTCTGTTCTTTGCTTTTGTTTTCAACATGGTAATTTTGCCTACTTGCCCAACGACATGAATCGTGGTGGTTTACAACGCACCAGGCGTCATCCTTTGCTGTTTTTTGGATACCGCTGTCAGGTCATCAGCACCGGCGAAGCGGGCGAAGCAATCGGAGGCCTCCACAACGGCACAACCGTGTCAACAGATGTCCAACCGTCGGGGGCGTACGGCGCCGTCATTTCCTCTTCCTGAGGGTGTTGCACCAGTGAGCCCGGCCGACGGACTGCAAATTCCGCCTGCCGTGTCATCTTCAACTTCTTCTTCTACTTCTAGTTCTACGTGAGCGTCGACTTTCTTCTTGCCGACTTCCCCCGTCTTTTCGGCTAGCGTATGTATCGACTGCCCGGGGTCCTTGCCACCTTCAGTCATCGGTTCTACGGCTTGGCCGCCGTCTTCATGCAGGGCCGACGTTAGCGCTCACGGTCTTCATGTCGGCCGATCATCTGCGTCTTCGGACAATTGTTCTACCGCTACATGTAGGCATGTAGCCCTGCTGGGCCTTGTACTAGTTGTAGGAGTGCTACCACGACCAGCCACCCTTGGACTAATAATATCGTAAGTCCTTCGTCTGTGGCAGCTGGCTCTGCACCGACCATGACGTCTAGACCGTGGCCTATCCCTCTTGGCTCGCCATCTTTTCAGGATCATGATGTTGGTGTTTCCTCAGCACCCGTCGAACATGACTCTTGTCCCTTGATGTCTTCGGCGCCGGTGATGGCGTCGACCAGCCGTCTTGGTAATACAGCATCAGGCACGGGAGATGGGGTTCGCCAAGCTACAGACGGGACGCGTTTTGCGGGGGGTTAGTCACTTAATTGTGGGTCTGCTATTGCTAATCATGCTAACAATGTTTCGCCATCTTGCAATGATTTATTCGGCCTACCGTTTAGCCGTCCTGAGTTGGCTAGTTCTCTGTACACCCCCCTAGGCCTTCATGTTCCCCAATCTTTGAAAGAAAAAATTTGGCAGGGCGAATTTGTGGATTTCGGGCTCCTTTACAATGATGCAGCGGGCGCAGCACTGTCTAGGTCTTTTGAAGCAGGTGGTACGAATGTCACTCTGGCAGTTGAAGGGGGGAACGTTGTTGTCAAGAAGAAGGGTCCACAGCGCAAGCGCATTGAAACATTTGACATTTGGCAGTCTGCGTACAACACGTTCATGACTATTTTTCTTTCGCGGCACCCCAATCGTTGGGCCGAAATGTTGAAATACGCTGAGATTGTGCGCACCGCATCCATTCAGTTGCCGGGCCTCGGTTGGAGGTCGTATGATGAGCAGTTTCGGCTAAGGCAGGAAATGAGTCATATTGATTTTGAGCTCTTGCTCACAGTCGCGGCTGCCAGCGTAACTTCTCCGGTAATGAGGGGTGCGCCTCATTCCTATCAGCCCGCACAGCGGCATGTAACGTTAAGATCTGGTCACTGTTTTGCGTTCAATCTACCGGCCGGATGTCGTTTTTCAGATTGCAAATATGCACATACATGTTCCCGATGCATGCGCAGCGGACATGGCGCTGCACGGTGCCATACAGGGGGTCCGGCGCAGGGTTCGAATGCAGGGGCAGCCGGTTGGTCCGCTCGTGCTCCGCGGCCGCGGAATGCACTGTCTGTGAACGGCAGCGCAGGAGTTCAGAAAGACCTGTCCTCGGTTCCTTCATTCCCACATACAAGCGGTGGTAAGCAAAAGGCGGGACAGGGTGCGCATACTGGCCAAAGTTCTTTTCGTCCTCCCAACACCAATTAATTTGTCAGTGTTGCAAGAATGGCTTTCACAATACCCTGATACGGGTGATGCGCAACTTTTGTTACGTGGTTTTTCCAATGGTTTTTCTTTGGGGTACACTGGTCCACGGTCGCCTCGCGATTCACACTGTTTGCCTTCTGCATTGAAACATCCTCAAGTTGTTCGTGACAAACTTGCTTCGGAAATTTCCCAGGGTAGGATAGCCGGGCCTTTTTCGTGCCGCCTTTTCCCTAATTTACAATGCTCTCCGGTGGCTTGGTACCGAAACGCGAGCCGAATTCATTTCGCCTGATTCACCATCTTTTCTTTCTCCTCGGTCAGTCGATAAATGCAGTGTCGCTGGCAAAGCGCACAGGTGTTGGCGCTTGGCTGGCTAAGGCCGATATCAAATCAGCATTTCGATTGCTTCCGGTGTCGCCCCACGACTATGACCTTTTGGGGTTTGTGTTTGAAGGTTTATTTTACTTTGACAAGTGTCTGCCAATGGGCTGTAGTATTGCTTGCTCTCTTTTTGAGAAATTTAGCTCCTTTTTGGATTTTCGCGTTAGGCTTATTAGTCAGTCGTTGTCGTTGACGCATTATCTTGATGGATTTTTTGTTCGTCGGGCAGTCCAATGTGGACTGCGCACGACTCCTGCGCCAGTTTCAGACATCCTGCGCAGAATTTGGGGTCCCCCTAGCGCCTGAGAAAACGGTTGGGCCTGTTCAAGCGCTCACGTTTTTGGGATTAGAAATTAACACGGTAGATGCTACGGTGCGTGTCCCACGCGACAAAATTGTGGCAACTTCTGTCATCATTGACCAGTTCCTTCAGCAACGCAAGATTTCACTCCAGTCACTTGTAGGGTCACTCAATTTCCTGTGCCGGGCAATTCCACCCGGACGGGCCTTTTTACGCCGCCTTATCGCGCTTTCACAGGGCTTGTCGCGCCCCCACCAAAAAGTGCGCATATCTAAGGGAGTTTGCCTTGAATTGTTAACTTGGCTGGAATTTTTGAATTATTCCATAGGCGTTTCATTTTTTGCGGACGAAGAGTGGGAAACCAGCGATCACCTTTCATTATTTACAGACGCTGCTGCTAGCTTGGGGTTTGGTGCCTACTTTCAGGGCAAATGGGTTCAAGGTCGATGGCCGGCGGCCCTCCGCCGCCGCTCCCCTTCGATCGCGTTTCTTGAGTTTTTTCCTCTGTATATTGCTATGTTGTGTTGGGCAGAGCTCTTAGCTGGGCGTAAGGTATTGTTTCATACTGATAACACAGCAGTTGTGGAAATCATTAATATCATTAATGCGCCCTCCTGCTGTGCAATGATTATGACGTTGGTTCGCCTGTTTGTATTGCAGTGCCTCCGTTTTAATGTTTTAGTTAAAGCTGTTCATGTGCCAGGAAAGTTCAACAACATTGCGGATGCTTTAATTTGCGGTTACTTCCAATCATCGCAATTTGACCTCGGTTCTCAGTTTTGACGATGTTCAGTTTTGCCAGCCTAATGCTGCGTCCCATAGTGGGTCAGTTGTAATTTACTAAATGGGACTGCCAATTACAGTCGGCGTCCACTAATAATAAATCCACTCTGGCTGTGGCATCATCTCAAACAGAAAAAAACTGATTGTTGGTTTCTTTCATTGAGTCCGTGTATAATAGAGCGCTAGCTCCGCGTTCTCCGCGCGTAGACGATTTGAAGCCGTTCTGGGCGCAGTCATTTTGAATTTGAGTGCGTTTCTGTGGAACAAGAACACTTTGACTAGAATGCCATTCGAAGAGTGTACTCTATATGCAACGCGCAAGTATGCGCGAACGGTACCGGTAGCGCATCTTGATGACGCTTGCAATCATTGCGTGACTGAAGTGCAGAGCATGTGTGTGTAGGGTGATAAATGAAATGCGCATTTACCAAAGGTGCATCGGATTGTGGGCGTATTTGGCTTCGATAACGCACCTGTATAGAACACAACGCAGGTATGCAAATGAACATTCAAAAAACGTACAAAATTGTGGGCTTTCCATAGGTTTGTGCACAAACATGGATGCGCCCAGCAGGCATCACTTTTTACATGGAGCTAGCGCTCTAGTAATTTGAAGACTAACTTTTGTCGGTCCTATGCACTGCATGGGATTGCCTTTTGATGTAGGCTTTTCACACGGCGACGCTGAAAACTAAAGCCAAAGGAGTAAAGGCGATTTGCGGATGCTTTAATTTGCGGTTACTTCCAATCATCGCAATTTGACCTCGGTTCTCAGTTTTGACAATGTTCAGTTTTGCCAGCCTAATGCTGCGTCCCATAGTGGGTCAGTTGTAATCCACTTTCGCACTTCTAAAATAATCAACGTGGCCCTCCTCAAAGCATCCGCTTAGTCCAGTCTGCTACAAAGTCACTCTGCCCTGTGCAGGCATTACGGGACTTTGCTGCTATCCCCCCCTCCATCTAGTGGCCCCTTCTTTTGTCACTTTGATGGGAGCCCTATCACCCGTTATCAGTTTACTGTAATTTTGCGCAAGGTTGTGGACTTTGTGGGTCTACGTGGGGCCTGCTTTCGGGGTCATTCCTTTCGCATCGGGGCCGCATCATCGGCAACGCATGCGGGGGTCGATTGTGCTGACATAAGGGCTATGGGACGCTGGCGTTCCGATGCGTTCTTGTCCTATATCCGCCCACTGCCATCTTGTCAATATTTTCCTCCCCCACACGCCCATTAGCTGAAATTTTATACACTTAGGTCAAATTTCGTTGAGGTTTGCCTTTTACTCGATCAGTTTCCTATTTGATTTCATACCTGCATTGATTCTGTTTGGATCATTGGTGACTCCATAGTTAGGCGAGCGGAGCGTCCCTTTAACTTGTCTGTTGAAGTCGTGTGAAGGGGAAAGGTGGGGCCGGCGTTCTGGACATATTCCGTCTCCTGGGGGAGGTGGGTCGATGTCACTCTTCACCAGTTTTATTAATTATCCACATTGGTACAAATGACCTCGTGCGGGTTAATGAGTATGGTCTTGGGATGAAGGTGGCTGTCATGCTGAGCGATTGCTCGGCTATGTTTCCTAATTCAACCATTGTCTGGTCCGATATTTTACCTCAGGTTTTTTACCGTGGTGCTCGATCGCAACCAGCCTTAGAGCGCAAGCGTCGCACAATTAATAAGTGGGCTCGGTCACAATGTGCAAATCTGCCAAATGCAGTCAGCCTTCACCATCCTCAGTTCTTTTGGTCTGAGTCCTCTCTGTACTTGCGCGATGGCGTTCACCTTTCCCTGTCTGGTAACGCCAACTTTTCTGCCAATCTGTGCCGTTTCATTCTCTCGAAATTTCCATGCTGAATGTTATGGGGTTACACTTGTGGGTTCCTGGCTGTCTTCCTCCTGTGGGGTGCGCGTTGGCGCGTGTGGCAATTCTGTGCGGATGTAGATATCCAGCAGTCACCTTGAGGAACATCTGCGATATGTCCGTAAGCACATGTTGCAGAAAAAGAAGGCAGAGAAGTCTTGTGGTGAGTTGTTCTTTTTTTTTAGCATTGTTTTGTCTTTCAAAGTTACTTGCTATGAACAATAGAGCATTTGATGGTTGTGGGTCCAACAGGTCAAAGGTCAAGGTCACTATTGCTAAAACAATGGTAATCTTCCATTTTGGTCAGGGAGACCGACTTTTAAAAAACTGCCAGCATGCCAAGGGGATTGCACAAGTCTCATGTGTGGTGTATTTTTACCAACTTGTTGAAAGTTTAGATCTAATTGTTTCAGACCTTCATAACAGAAACGTCCTTCATATTTGTTTTCATATACAGCAAGTACATCAACAACCAGCAGTCCAGAGAAACCTGAAGAGACGTCGGATGATGTAGAGACTATCGGTAAGATCAACTGGCTGAAGGACAAACCTAGAACCTGCTTCCCAGGTCAAGGAATACATGGCTGCTACTGCCCCCTACAGAAGACAATTCGTCAAGAATCAGGACAAGAGTGTGGCAGAAATTCTGGGGGAGTTTCCGAGGTTGCTGGATAAGCACATGGTACGAATTACAATCATGTTTTTATGCTAGTTCCTTGATACAAACATGGAGTCGTGCATAGTTTTCATGTGAATGATATTAGTTAATGGAAGCATTTCCAATGAAGCAATTTGTTATATGGTTAGAGTTGGGAGCTCAATCCAACAAGTAGGACCAAAAGCTTTTGGGTTTTTTCCACTGAAAATGTGAAATATGCATCGGATTTAACTTATGTGATAGCCGGTACTTAAAACCAGTTAAGCACATGTATAACTATATATTCCCTTATCAAAGGGGAATTTCTCAATGAAAAATCCCCCTTCCCCATGTTTTCATTGTGACATGGTATTTTACTTTTTGCTACATGTACATGTATCTCTGAAATTACACCGAAATAATCTATCTCAATGTGACAAAACTTTGCAACCCAAAGAAAAACGCTAATAAAAGGTTTTAAAATAGTCCACATTGTTTTGGGTTTTATCATGTACATATCCGTTTATGTCTTTTTCATCAGATTGAACAGGACTTCAAGTTGATGCATCCTACAATTGCAGACAACTTGTACCTTAAGTGGGGTGCAATGATTGATCCACTCATCCAGTACGGAACCCAAGTACAGTATTTCCTCTCTGGAAAGAAGCACTTGGCCTGCCTGCAGATTTTGACCCACAACGTCTCACTAAAGGTACTCTTCATTTGTTAAGTGCTGCAAAATTAAAGAGGCTCATCTCAAGTTTTGTTTTAGACAACAATTGTTTATAATGCTCAGCATTATTTCTAGATGAATCTAATTCTGGAAGCACCAACTCTGGGATAGCACCACAACGCTAAATTGTCAGGCACAAGTCATGTCCTACGAGTAGTAACAATGGGAGACTTTTGAAAATCGGTCTTCAAGTCAACGCGCGCATGCTCACTTTTGCATGCGCGTGCGCTGTTGACTTGAAGACTGATCCTCAAAATTCTCCCATTGTAAATGTGTAATCCTTTGGAAGTTTGGATAATTTTTGTAAAAGCTGTTAAATTTCATATACATGTCCATGACAAAATTAAAAGAATTTGGAATCTAACCTAATACAAATGGTTTAATAACAGATCAGAAGATGAACCTGGGTCTCTTCTTACTGCCTATTATCTTCATGTTATGGGGTTACACTTGTGGGTTCCTGGCTGTCTTCCTCCTGTGGGGTGCGCGTTGGCGCATGTGGCAATTCTGTGCGGATGTAGATATCCAGCAACCCATTTTCTCGTTTATTATTTGAATTCCCATACTTTTACTAATTAAGTGTTCAAGATTTTATAGGAAAACATTAAGTAATCCCGACTGAATGTGCAACATCAGTGGGATTGCTCCATTTCATCAAAATAGTATTCATTTACAAATGTACATTCAGTGGGAAAACTGGATTACATTTTAATTCAAGTTTCATGAATTTCTTGTGCATTTTTTATTAAGGATTGCATTTTCACTTTCCGGCCGAATGTTCAACATCGGCGAAAAGACCTATTGGCTTAATGGTTTATTATGTTTCTCTTTATTTTTCTCCGGGCACATAGTGCCTGTGGTTGGGTCTGGTGTGCCTATGGTTTGGGGCTGTGTGCCCATGGTTGGGTCTGGTGTGCCCATGGTTTGGGGCCGGGGTGCCCATGGTTGGGTCTGGTGTGCCCATGGTTTGGGGCCGGTGTGCCCATGGTTGGGTCTGGTGTGCCCATGGTTTGGGGCTGTGTGCCCATGGTTGGGTCTGGTGTGCCTATGGTTTGGGGCCGGGGTGCCCATGGTTGGGTCTGGTGTGCCCATGGTTTGGGGCCGGTGTGCCCATTGTTGGGTCTGGTTGGTGTGCCCATGGTTTGGGGCTGTGTGCCCATGGTTGGGTCTGGTGTGCCCATGGTTTGGGCCCGGTGTGCCTATGGTTGGGTCTGGTGTGCCCATGGTTTGGGGCCGGGGTGTCCATGGTTGGGTCTGGTGTGCCCATGGTTTGGGGCCGGGGTGCCCATGGTTGGGTCTGGTGTGCCCGTGGTTGGGTCTGGTGTGCCCATGGTTTGGGGCCGGGGTGCCCATGGTTGGGTCTGGTGTGCCCATGGTTTGGGGCCGGGGTACCCATGGTTGGGTCTGGTGTGCCCATGGTTTGGGGCCGGGGTGCCCATGGTTGGGTCTGGTGTGCCCATGGTTGGGTCTGGTGTGCCCACTGTTCATGTTTTTATTTGATTCATTATGAGATTACTAAATCGGACTGCCATTACAGTCGGCGTCCACTAATAATAAATCCACTCTGGCTGTGGCATCATCTCAAACAGAAAAAAACTGATTGTTGGTTTCTTTCATTGAGTCCGTGTATAATAGAGCGCTAGCTCCGCGCTCTCCGCGCGTAGACAATTTGAAGCCGTTCTGGGCGCAGTCATTTTGAATTTGAGTGCGTTTCTGTGGAACAAGAACACTTTGACTAGAATGCCTTTCGAAGAGTGTACTCTATATGCAACGCGCAAGTATGCGCGAACGGTACCGGTAGCGCGTCTTGATGACGCTTGCAATCATTGCGTGACTGAAGTGCAGAGCGTGTGTGTGCAGGGTGATAAATGAAACGCGCATTTACCAAAGGTGCATCGGATTGTGGGCGTATTTGGCTTCGATAACGCACCTGTATAGAACACAACGCAGGTATGCAAATGAACATACAAAAAACGTACAAAATTGTGGGCTTTCCATAGGTTTGTGCACAAACATGGATGCGCCCAGCAGGCATCACTTTTTACACGGAGCTAGCGCTCTAGTAATTTGAAGATTAACTTTTGTCGGTCCTATGCACTGCATGGGATTGCCTTTTGATGTAGGCTTTTCACACGGCGACGCTGAAAACTAAAGCCAAAGGAGTAAAGGCGATTTAGTTTGATGCTAGACCTATAAAGAATTTCACAAAAAATAGCAAACTTTATTGCCCAAAAAAAAAGATTCTCAGAAAGCTGGAATTGCCCAACACATGGGCAAGGTAAATACTTGGCCCAGAAGTTGGTCAAAATACAATTACACTGTAGGTCTATAGTCACATCCTTACTGCATCATGGGGATTAGGTAATTTATGTACAAACCAATGGGGCCAAGTACCAGTTACAACTTTCATTTCAATCAACTTTGTATAATTAATTTATGATGATCACTTTATCATGGGCCGAACTGTGATAACAGGCAACTCAGGGTACAGTACATGGATTTGTAGTTCAAACCAACAAAGAAATGTTCACAGACTTGTCTATAGCTTACACAGTGTATTATTATTTTATTATTATTTTAGACCCAGATGTCTGATTGAGCTCAAATTTTCACAGGTTTATCAAGTTCTTGTACATGTTTGATCAGACAAAGTATGAGTGCTGTTCTGTAACCATTCATACCAATCATGTATTGCACCTAGATTTAGGCCTACTGGTGTCCCAGCATCGATGGTTTCTATTTTAAAAATATCATAGATAATGCGAAAAAAATGACCTGTGACCTTAATTAACAAAAAGAAATATGCATTCATTGTTTCTAATCTTTATGATGTCATGTAACTCAAGTATTTATTAAGGTTTCACTATTTTCTTCTTGATTATACAGACAATGCTATAGACATGGAAGCTCTGAAACTATTGACGGAGACTGACATCCCAACATTAATTCCTAAGATGGGATTGAGGCTGAAGTTCTTGGCAAGGTGGAAAACACATGTGAGTTAAAACATCATATAGAGTAAATGCTCTTGTGGAACTTTCAAAGATGTTGTGCTTCAAGTGCTTAAATGAGGTTGAAGATGGTGTGACTGGCCTATTCTCTCATCTGAAGTACATTCACGGTATACATTCAGGCACCTCAACAATCATCATATTGTGACAGACGCAATAGCGCCCTCTCTTGCCAGGCGCCTCTTCCGATGCTCGCCTATAATAGAAACTTCTACATTGTTAGCTGCTCGATACATCAATATTTCTATCGAAAGCAATCCTCATTGTGCAGGAAAGGCCTGCTCACTAAATTAATCTATCGTCATCCGGGACTGGGTGAGTCTTGATTTAAGTCAATAATTACTTTATTTTCTATGATTTTTGTGGTTAAAATCTGACCTGCAATCCGGGTTAATGTCACATGTTAAATGTACATACATGTGTTGCCATGCACAGCGTGTATATACATGTACGTACATGCATATTGTTTGTGTATTGTATGCATCAGTAATGTACATGTGTACATGTGCTCCTATTAGCACACATGCATACAGCATCCATCATTGTGATATTTTATGGTCATGTACATGTAGGCTGTAATATTATGTACAAGTTCTGTATTTTTATTTAGGGTGTTTTTCCTGTTGAGTTGAGGGAGGAATAAAACCACTGAGCGAAGTGATCGACTTGATTGAACCACAACATCAAGCTGTGTGTGCCCTTTTGTGCTGTCTCTGAAGTCTCCTTGTCAGTCCGACCTGGGAATAATATCCCAATCAGTTGAAGTCAACACTACAACTAAACCAGGGGCTACAGGTCACGTAGCTACCATCACAATATGTAGGCAGGATGGATGTCTTGCATCATTTTCATACTTGTCATCTTACAAACGGCATATTATTGCTGAACATGCAAATGTGAATATGATGCCCCAAGCTGAGCAGTCACAAGTACTTGAAGATGAAGAAGCAGAACAATATTGTAGAGATTCAGATGAATCCTTTAGTAATGACACTACACAGCACTTCAAGGAGGATATTTTTGAAGCAGTCTCTTTCTTCATCGCTAGCATGAAAGCATCTTCATCCATTCCATATACCTCTATACAGAAGGTGATCGGTGAAGTTGAAGACTTGCTTCAAGTTGTTTGTAATCATCTACACAGAATGCTTACAGTGGTTGTAAAAGATGTCCAATTGAGTGGCAAATTAATAGATGCTGATGTTTCTAAGTTTGGTTCAGTTTTTCTGGAATTACAAGTTGTGAAGACAGCTTTCAATAGGCTTCGGTCTCAATACCAGCAAGACAAGTATTTTACAGAAAAGGGCTATCTTGTGAACCCACAGACCAAAGTTTTGGGTCAGTCATTCACCACTCAGAGTGACAGTGCAACAGGAGGAACTCATCAGAAACTTGTCAATGACACTAGCCAGTATGTCCCAATTTGTAAAACAATAAAGAAACATCTGGAACAGCCAGGAGTAATGCAAGCAATTCTTGCTCAACACTTGGAGGACAATGGTGTCTTGGAAAGTTACCGCAATGGCAGCTACTTCCAACATAAATACTCAACAGGTTCTGATGTTATCATTCCGAGACTCTTATACTGTGACGATTATGAGACAGGCAATCCCCTGGGCTCTAAGAAGGGTGTTAACAAACTTGCTGGCTTCTACATAAGTTTTTTATGTCTGCCAGCTCAGTTTCAGGCATCATTGAAGAATATATTATTGGCTGCATGTGTGGAAAGGGTCATTGTGAACAAATACGGGATTGACAGTATTCTCTTGGCAATAGTAAATGAGTTGAATGAAAAGGAGAAGTGGGGTCTTCAGGTTTTGTGTGAATCTTACACAGGATGTGTAAGGACAGTTCTTTTTCAAGTTATTGGTGATAACTTGGGCCTCCATGAAATGCTTGGCTATGTGGGCAGTTTCACTGCCAATTATCCATGCCGATTCTGTAAGGCACCAAAAGAAGTCACTAAACAGCAACTTGTGGATGATGTCTCCTTGTTAAGAGACAGAGACAACTATGAAGCAGATGTGCAACTAGACAATGTCTCTCAAACAGGGATAAAACGCATTTCAGTGTTGAATAAAGTGAATGGCTTTCATGTAGTTGAGAATTATGTAACGGATGTAATGCATGACTTCCTTGAAGGTATAATTTGCCTCTTGAAATCAAACTAGCACTTGATGTTCTCATTCGGAAAGAAAGGTTCACCCTCCAACTGCTCAATGATCGGTTATCTGCATTGAGCTATGGATTTGCCGAAAAGAGAAATAAGCCTAGCCCAATTCACCCATCAGCATTGATAAATCCATCTGGTCCCAGTGGTCAGAGAGCAGCACAGATGAAATGTTTGGCTTTATATCTTCCTCTGATCATCGGAGATAAAGTTCCTAAAACATCTGATGTATGGGAAATGCTATTGCTTCTTCTTGATATCTATAAAATTGTTATGGCTCTACATATCAGCAAGTCAGGAACATACTTTTTGAAGGCATTGATCAAGGACCACCATCAACTCTTCTTGAGGCTCTTCAAAGACAGAAATCTCACCCCCAAGCAACATTACCTACTACACTATCCTTGCCTAATAAAAGTTGTACAGCTGTACTCCTGGGTACTCTCTACCCAGGAGTAAATCTGTGAGGGCAGAGATGGTAATTGTGGTGGGTTGATTTAGTCTTGGGCTCACAGGCAGCATCGAGCTATAAACCGATACTCCACCTGGAGCAGAGAAGGTTTCTGGAATGTTTGTCCATAAAACGGTGGAAATAATAATTGATTTGTATACCCTGTTGCAACATGTTGTGTTGTCAGCACACTATATGTTTGTCTGCAAGTTATTATCATCATTCTTAGACTGAAACTGATTACTACCCTTACTGAAGTTATGTCTTTTGAATTAAACTACATGTAATTCTGACCATGCATTTAAATCTTATAGTTTCAGCCTCAAGTTCAACCGTCTGAGATGATACCGGTCGAGATACCAGCTGACATGTTTGACTTCAAGTCAGAGGACCCCACAGATTTCGATCTGCAGTCGGCCCTAAGCTCCTCTTCAGATTTGCTGAGTTTTGATGCCGCTACCGGGTCGGAATCAATAGGACAGATGAAGGCCTGTTATGCTGCATCAGATTTGGATGACTCTACACTTTCTCCACTGATGTCACAAATGTCCCCATTATTTTCACAGATGTGGCCACCCTTGAAGAGGCAAAAACTCTTTTGTTTGTAAGTACTACTTGTATTGGAGTCCTGTTTTAGACTTATATATACCATATGGGTATGGTCTCAGTCATATTTAAATAGTTTGTATTCAAGTCACATACAGTTTATGCAGTTCTATTTCTTTGATATCCAGGATGCTAAGGGGATACTTGGTGAATCCGTAGAAGGGAGAGGTGTGATTGCAAGCTTTGAAAAGGCAGGCTTCATGACAAAATCAGTGAGGCATCGGATGGTGAAGATTCTTGTCAGCCATTTGATTTCCCATCATGGTACAAAGTGAGTTGAAATCTTTATCTAATTGTATTAAGGAAAACAGAATAATGTGTGTGTGGAATAAAGTACAATGTAGCGCATTTGGCAAGTCGGATGTGATGCATTATACAGGGTGTCCCAAAAAAACACTTTGCATCGGAACTATTATATGAAAAATTATTATACTGTTTATCACTTCAAGATCCACATATGTGATACAGCCATGTCTTGGCTATCACCAACCATGTAAAATTTGAGCAAAATTGGACTGAAATTGAGTGAAAAAACTAAGACTGAAATACCCAACCTTTCATACACAATAATGTGTGTATTGACCACTATGCGTGTTATCCTTGCAAATTTGTTTTTAAGGAGTACTCTTTCAATTGGTTATATTTTCGTCAACTTTTGCCCTATTTTGCATAAATTATACATGGTGATAGCCAAGACATAGGTGTATCATATAACTGAATCTTGAAGTGATAAACATTTTTAATTTTAACATAATGGGTCCTGACACAGTGTTGCGTTTTTTCTGGGACACCCTGTATTGTCTGTTTTCCATGAGTACTTTGAGTGGGAAAATAAATTAACCTTCTAGCAAACTTGATGTTTGTTTGTGCATACTTGTACAGCAGAACAGTTCAATTTAGGAATAGTTGTCTCTTTTTTACAGCCCTGGTGCTTTTGGAAAAAAGGGCACTTGCAGAGAGCGTGGTGACTGCTTTTCCCTGTTTGAAAGATCCCCAGGGAATCACTGGATATATGTAAGTATTGTTTTAGTCCCATTTTGGTTTAGACAACTTTTTCCAGCAACCCCTTTTAAAAAAGGGGATTGTCGCCTTCCTTTCGATGGTGATAAATAAAAATAGATTGAAAAGATTAGGTCAGCCCTCAGTGACACCCAGGTGCTAAAAGTTCAGATGAGCACTTACATGTATGTGCATGATTGGTCTTGTTATTATTTCTGCATTTTATCGCACAAATCCTCAATTGGAAGTGTTCTTTTTATTTTCTGTAGGAAGCTTTTTACACAAATGGAGCACATAAATGTCCAGCTGGGGGCTATCTTGAGGAACATCTGCAATATGTCCGTAAGCACATGTTGCACAAAAAGAAGGCAGAGAAGTCTTGTGGTTAGTTGTTCTTTTTTAAGCATTGTTTTGGGGCCAACCGGTCAAAGGTCAAGGTCACTATTGCTAAAACAATGGTAATCTTCCATTTTGGTCAGGGAGACCGACTTTTAAAAAACTGCCAGCATGCCAAGGGGTTTGCGCAAGTCTCATGTGTGGTGTATTTTTACCAACTTGTTGAAAGTTTTGATTTAATTGTTTCAGACCTTCATAACAGAAACGTCCTTCATATTTGTTTTCAGATACAGCAAGTACATCGATCAACAACCAGCAGTCCAGAGAAACCTGAAGAGACGTCGGATGATGTAGAGACTATTGGTAAGATCAACTGGCTGAAGGAGAGACAACCTAGAACCTGCTTCCCAGGTCAAGGAATACATGGCTGCTACTGCCTTCTACAGAAGACAATTCGTCAAGAATCAGGTCAAGAGTGTGGCAGAAATTCGGGGGGAGTTTCCGAGGTTGCTGGATAAGCACATGGTACAAATTACAATCATGTTTTTATGCTGGTTCCTTGATACAAACATGGAGTCGTGCATAGTTTTCATGTGAATGATATTAGTTAATGGAAGCATTTCCAATGAAGCAATTTGTTATATGGTTAGAGTTGGGAGCTCAATCCAACAAGTAGGACCAAAAGGTTTTGGTTTTTTTCCACTGAAAATGTGAAATATGCATCGGATTTAACTTATGTGATAGCCGGTACTTAAAACCAGTTAAGCACATGTATAACTATATATTCCCTTATCAAAGGGGAATTTCTCAATGAAAAATCCCCCTTCCCCATGTTTTCATTGTGACATGGTATTTTACTGTTTGCTACATGTGTACATGTATCTCTGAAATTACACCGAAATAATCTATCTCAATGTGACGAAACTTTGCAACCCAAAGAAAAACGCTAATAAAAGGTTTTAAACTAGTCCACATTGTTTTGGGTTTTATCATGTACATATCCGTTTATATCTTTTTCATCAGTTTGAACAGGACTTCAAGTTGATGCATCCTACAATTGCAGACAACTTGTACCATAAGTGGGGTGCAATGATTGATCCACTCATCCAGTACGGAACCCAAGTATTTCCTCTCTGGAAAGAAGCACTTGGCCTGCCTGCAGATTTTGACCCACAGCGTCTCATTAAAGGTACTCTTCATTTGTTAAGTGCTGCAAAATTAAAGAGGCTCATCTCAAGTTTTGTTTTAGACAACAATTGTTTATAATGCTCAGCATTATTTCTAGATGAATCTAATTCTGGAAGTACCAACTCTGGGATAGCACCACAACGCTAAATTGTCAAGCAAAGTCATGTCCTACGAGTAGTAACAATGGGACTTTTAAAAATCGGTCTTCAAGTCAACGCGCGTATGCTCACTATTGTATGCACGTGCGCTGTTGACTTGAAGACCGATTCTCAAAAGTCACCCATTGTAAAGGTGTAATCCTTTGGAAGTTTGGAAAATTTTTGTAAAAGCTGTTAAATTTCATGTACATGTCCATGACAAAATTAAAAGAATTTGGAATCTAACCTAATACAAATGGTTTAATAACGGATCAGAGATAAACCTGGGTCTCTTCTTACTGCCCATTATCTTCAGTGGAGGCAAGAGGTCAGCAGGAGGACAATTTGGACCCAAGGACTCAATGACATCCTTCATTGACACACAGTTGGTAAGTTGTTTTATATATGTGTGTGTGAAATAGTCATTTCATCCCCTTGGAGTTTGATGGAGAATGATCCTCGGGTTAACAAGAGTATTCTCTCTGTCATACCCGGAGTATACTCCTGCATCATGAGTGATGTGCATGCAACATGTTCCTGCTCTCTGAAGTAACAAGTGTTACATGCTCAAACACAGTATGACTTAGTATGAGTACTACTGCTCAGTATGACTCAGAGGTCACATGTGCACACAGTCACATGTGGGTGGAGAGAGGGGTAATTGAACTACAGTATGAATATTGATGATTTTGGTCGGGAAATAGATAATATGCAAATAAGGCTTGCCCTTCACCGATGTGGATGAGCACTGTATACTCAGTGCTTGAAAAAGCACATGCTTGCTCAGGTGGGATTCGAACCAACGACCTCCTGCTTACTAGTGATTCGATTCACCCTGCAGACCCCAGCTAGCTCGGTGGCCTAGCAGGTAAGGCATCTGCACTAGTAAGCAGGCGGTCGTGGGTTCGAATCCCACCTGAGCAAGCATGTGATTTTTCTCACGTGCTCTCACAAGCACTGAGTATACAGTGCTTATCCACGTCGGTGAAGGGCAAGCCTAATTTGCATATGAACTACAGTACCTACAGTTATCAAGATTTTCATGATTATTATTCATATTACCATGTCTTCTTCTTGTTTTCCTTGTTATAAAGGACATTATACATATGCCAACTTACTGTGAAACCATCGATGAGACAAAGCGCCCCCAGCCCTACGTCCTAGTCCTACACAGCCAGTCCATACTAGAGCCAACTGACGTGTTTGTGATTATCGCTAAGCAAGCATTGCCACAGCGTTCTATGATGCAGGCAGTAGACGTCTGTTATAAGGCCGACTACGTACTTGACTGCAAGTACCAAGCACAATGTTCAACAGTATGGATGTTTCTTGAGAGGTGCATCTACAAACAATCCACAACAACCAAGCAGGAGAACCCAGCTTTAAGATCAGTTAGAGCCTTATTGGCGTTCAAGAACATGTAAAAAAGCTTTTAAAAAAATGTTTTTCAGAACAGGCACACTGTCTTGATTTGACTTATAATTATATGTAATTGAAAACCAAGTCATCAGTCAACTTATATTTGTTTAACATGTCTTGATCTGAGCTGTTATGGTATCCTGAATTGATCATGGGTTAAGTTAAAGGGTTTGGATTATAAGACTTGCATGTAAAACATACTATCTTGTTTTAAGTTCTATTTTATTATGTAATGTATACTTGACAACCATCCAAGTCATCAGTCAACTTATATTTGTTTAACATGTCTTGATCTCAGGAATTGTGTTATCCTGAATTAATAAAATTACATCTATGAGTTCAATTAAAGGGTTTTGCTTTCAAGCTTTACATGTAAATTTTTGTTTGCATTATATGCTTACATTCAGTTGAAAACCAAGTCATGAATCAATATATTTTTTATTGATTCAATTTATAATGTAATTCTGAAATAATTATAGGTTTCATTAAAGAGGATTTGCTTAAACTGTTTAATATGTTAGTTGAGTGTTGAGAAGTTTGATGTTTGTAATAAAAAAAGAAAAAAGAAAAAGCCTTGCTTTCAAAGTATTCCTTATTTAGACTTTCCACAAGCACCAACCATTGGTCAACAAAATAGCCCAAAAATGAGCAAAAATATATAACCCAACATGTAAGTCTTCTAAGTACCCAATAATTGAGAAAAAAACTAACCAACAATTGGTCAAAATTAATAACCAGTTTTTCGGTTAATTCTTTTTATTTACCCAACTAATGAATAATTCAAAGTGCCCAACTGTTCTGTCTTCAATTTTACCCAATTTTGAGATAAACACGTTTGCCCAACACCCGTTGGGCATTTTTTGCCCAACACCCGTTGGGCATTTTTTGCCCTAAAGATGTGGATGTTGACTATTGTACCAACGTTGGGTAAAAAGTTGGGCAAGGCCCAATTTTTTTAACAGTGTAGGTCGATGCTCAAGCACGTGCTCTGCAAACTTTTCCTAGGAAGTGCAGTCAGATGTTACATACACAGAGAGATGTTATATGTGTAACTGTTCTTTCGGAGATTCCACGGGCTCCTCGCTGGTGATCAGCAAATATATCCACCGGCACAATGTGGGTGAGTTTACCAACTGAGATTCGGCTAAAGGTCATGAGGTATATATATACACACATATATATATATATACATGAAGCCTGTGCGTGCTACCCTCAACCAAACGGAGCCTGAGGCTTCATACGTATAGATACCAAAAATTACACAGGTCTCATGTATAGCTACCATCAATCAGGCACAGGCTTCATACGTATATCTATCACCACTCTCACACAGGTTTAATACGTATAGCTACCATCAATCAGGCACAGGCTTCATACGTATATCTATCACCAATCAGGCACAGTATAGTATTGACCACAATGCACAAACAAGAAAATGAACTAGACCTGTGTTTGTAGGAAACAAACACTTAGCTGTTTCGTGTATGTTTCAAAAAATATAAAAAATAAATATGAACACAATTGACCCAGTCAGTGGCGTCACCAGACTTTTGAGTCTGGGGGGCACAAGGGGGGCACTAGCAATTGTTCGGGGGGGGGGGGGGGCACTTCAATAATATATATTATTATTTTTTTCACCAACCCAAATCTCAAATGGGGGGGCACGCGGGGGGCACGAGGTTTTCCAGGGGGGGCACGTGCCCCCCCCCCCCCCCCCCCCCCCCCTGGCCCCCCCTTGGCGACGCCACTGGACCCAGTTCATGTCTTAGTATTGTGCTAAACAAGTATGAGGAGCGTCGTCACTCGTCCATCAATACACGTAAACATACACACAGCCATGAGAAACACAGAAAAGGCCAAGCTAGTCCACTATAGGTCACAGCGTGTATGGTTGTGCTTGTGGGCATTCGAAACAGCAAAATGATTGATTTTTCTAGCTCGTCGTGCTCCATTCACGTGCAAATACCATTTGTCGTTCACGAGATAGGCCTATAAAGGAAAGGTCCACATATCAGTGCATACCAAGTTTGAGTTGCATAGTTTTGCAGTTCCGGATATAAAGAGCCCATATGACGTGCGTCATGGTGCACGTGATGACGTCAATAGTTCGGCTAGCTATTTGGGGTGGTAGTCTAAGGGTGCATTCGTTTAGCTCACCCGGGTCAGCCCTTACTGGGAATGGTCGCATTTTACTGCACAAAACAAGCGAGAGAATGGGGACGAGGTTGACTGGTGTCGACCCGGGGGAGCTAAACGAATGCACCCTAACTATGTGCCAACTATAGAAGTTGATCGGAATTGGCATAAGGAAAGAAGTAAATTGTAGAAAACCCTGTGTTATGTCTATGGGGGAAAAGTGAGAAAAAAGAAGAAAAAAAAAGAAGGAAAAAATACACAAACAAAAGAAAAACAAAAGCTGTTCCGCTGCATCCAAGACAGCTAAATACCACTGTCATGAATCCAATCAATTAAAACCGCAAAAGAATTACAATTATGGAGATTCATGTCTTGACTTAATTAATCGACCACAATGCACAAAACAATGGTTTTACCATGGTTACCATGGTAATACCATGGTACTTTTTTACAAGGGTCATATGTATAGCTACCATCAATCAGGCACAGGCTTCATACGTATATCTATCACCAATCACGCACAAGCTTCATACGTATATCTATCACCACTCTCACACAGGTTTAATACGTATAGCTACTATCAATCACGCACAAGCTTCATACGTATATCTATCACCACTCTCACACAGGTTTAATACGTATAGCTACCATCAATCACGCACAGGCTTCATACGTATATCTATCACCACTCTCACACAGGAGTTTAATACGTATAGCTACCATCAATCACGCACAAGCTTCATACGTATATCTATCACCACTCTCACACAGGTTTAATACGTATAGCTACCATCAATCACGCACAAGCTTCATACGTATATCTATCACCACTCTCACACAGGTTTAATACGTATAGCTACTATCAATCACGCACAGGCTTCATACGTATATCTATCACCACTCTCACACAGGTTTAATACGTATAGCTACCATCAATCACGCACAAGCTTCATACGTATATCTATCACCACTCTCACACAGGTTTAATACGTATAGCTATACTATCAATCACGCACAGGCTTCATACGTATATCTATCACCACTCACACACAGGTTTAATACGTATAGCTACCATCAATCACGCACAAGCTTCATACGTATATCTATCACCAATCACGCACAAGCTTCATACGTATATCTATCACCACTCTCACACAGGTAATACGTATAGCTACCATCAATCACGCACAAGCTTCATACGTATATCTATCACCACTCTCACACAGGTTTAATCCGTATAGCTACCATCAATCACGCACAAGCTTCATACGTATATCTATCACCACTCTCACACAGGTTTAATACGTATAGCTACTATCAATCACGCACAGGCTTCATACGTATATCTATCACCACTCTCACACAGGTTTAATACGTATAGCTACCATCAATCACGCACAAGCTTCATACGTATATCTATCACCACTCACACACAGGTTTAATACGTATAGCTACCATCAATCACGCACAAGCTTCATACGTATATCTATCACCAATCACGCACAAGCTTCATACGTATATCTATCACCACTCTCACACAGGTTTAATACGTATAGCTACCATCAATCACGCACAAGCTTCATACGTATATCTATCACCACTCTCACACAGGTTTAATACGTATAGCTACTATCAATCACGCACAAGCTTCATACGTATATCTATCACCACTCTCACACAGGTTTAATACGTATAGCTACTATCAATCACGCACAAGCTTCATACGTATATCTATCACCACTCACACACAGGTTTCATAATTATGTATAGCTACCATCAATCACGCACAAGCTTCATACGTATATCTATCACCACTCTCACACAGGTTTAATACGTATAGCTACTATCAATCACGCACAAGCTTCATACGTATATCTATCACCACTCACACACAGGTTTCATAATTATGTATAGCTACCATCAATCAGGCACAGGCTTCATACGTATATCTATCACCAATCACATACAGGCTTCATTATGTATTAACGCTGTAAAAAAAATACTGTAAAATTTGACAGTAAATGATAGCACGGGCGCCAGTAATGCACTTTAAAAAATACAGCATATTTTCATGTTACTGTTAATGAAATTACAGTAATACGAAGTTACTGTTATCAAGTTGACAGTATTTAACTGTATAATGAATGATTACATTCCCAAAGAAGTGTAAATTAACCAAACATTGTTTTACTGTAAAACAGAAAGATATGACGCAGCCAGAAGTTACAGATATTACCATAATTCGTTAATGTAACTTATGGTTGACTTCTGCCGATATATAGTTTGGATAGCTAACAGCCTTTACACATTTTACATGTACTTATTATAATTATGCCATTTTGTAATTAACCTTGAACCGAAGATCTCCACACTCTCTTTCTCAGTTATGTTCCCCTCAAAATGTTTGCTTTGTGGTCATTATTTGGTATTTTCTCTTGATTTGTGTTTTTGCTCTTCCCTTACACCCTTTTTTTACATCTTCCGGCATGTAAGAGTATTTTTTACAGTACATTACTGGCGCCCGTGCTATAATTTACTGTCAAAGTTTACAGTAATTTTTTTACAGTGTTGATGGTAGCTATACATAATTAAACCTGTATGTGATTGGTGATAGATATACGTATGAAGCCTGTGCCTGATTGATGGTAGCTATACATATGAAACCTGTATGTGATTGATGATAGATATACGTATGAAGCTTGTCTGTGATTGATGGTAGCTATACATATGAAACCTGTATGTGATTGATGATAGATATACGTATGAAGCTTGTCTGTGATTGATAGTAGCTATACATCCGAAACCTGTATGTGATTGATGATAGATATACGTATGAAGCTTGTCTGTGATTGATGGTAGCTATACATATGAAACCTGTATGTGATTGATGATAGATATACGTATGAAGCTTGTCTGTGATTGATGGTAGCTATACATATGAAACCTGTATGTGATTGATGATAGATATACGTATGAAGCTTGTCTGTGATTGATGGTAGCTATATATATGAAACCTGTATGTGATTGATGATAGATATACGTATAAAGCTTGTCTGTGATTGATGGTAGCTATACATATGAAACCTGTATGTGATTGGTGATAGATATACGTATGAAGCCTGTGCCTGATTGATGGTAGCTACATAATTTGCCCAGTAGTTCCCCCACTGGAGTAGTGCCACCTAGTAGTTCCCCAGTATGGAGTAGTGCCCCCAGTAGTTCCCCCGGTAGTTCCCCCAGTAGTGCCCCCTAGTAGTTCCCCCAGTAGTTCCCCCAGTATGAAGTAGTGCCCCCTAGTAGTTCCCCCAGTAGTTCCCCTGGTAGTTCCCCCAGTATGAAGTAGTGCCCCCTAGTAGTTCCACCAGTAGTTCCCCCAGTATGAAGTAGTGCCCCCTAGTAGTTCCCCCAGTAGTTCCCCCAGTATGAAGTAGTGCCCTCTAGTAGTTCCCCCAGTAGTTCCCCCGGTAGTTCCCCAGTATGAAGTCGTGCCCCCTAGTAGTTCCCCCAGTATGAAGTAGTGCCCCCTAGTAGTTCCCCCGGTAGTTCCCCCAGTAGTTCCCCCAGTATGAAGTAGTGCCCCCTAGTAGTTCCCCCAGTAGTTCCCCCGGTAGTTCCCCCGGTAGTTCCCCCAGTAGTGCCCCCTAGTAGTTCCCCCGGTAGTTCCCCCAGTAGTGCCCCCTAGTAGTTCCCCCAGTAGTTCCCCCAGTATAAAGTAGTGCCCCCTAGTAGTTCCCCCGGTAGTTCCCCCAGTATGAAGTAGTGCCCCCTAGTAGTTCCCCCGGTAGTTCCCCCAGTATGAAGTAGTGCCCCCTAGTAGTTCCCCCGGTAGTTCCCCCAGTAGTTCCCCCAGTATGAAGTAGTGCCCCCTAGTAGTTCCCCCAGTAGTTCCCCCGGTAGTTCCCCCGGTAGTTCCCCCAGTAGTGCCCCCTAGTAGTTCCCCCGGTAGTTCCCCCAGTAGTGCCCCCTAGTAGTTCCCCCAGTAGTTCCCCCAGTATAAAGTAGTGCCCCCTAGTAGTTCCCCCGGTAGTTCCCCCAGTATGAAGTAGTGCCCCCTAGTAGTTCCCCCGGTAGTTCCCCCAGTATGAAGTAGTGCCCCCTAGTAGTTCCCCCGGTAGTTCCCCCGGTAGTTCCCCCAGTAGTGCCCCCTAGTAGTGCCCCCTAGTAGTTCCCCCAGTAGTTCCCCCAGTATAAAGTAGTGCCCCCTAGTAGTTCCCCCGGTAGTTCCCCCAGTATGAAGTAGTGCCCCCTAGTAGTTCCCCCAGTAGTTCCCCAGTATGAAGTAGTGACCACTAGTAGTTCCCCCAGTATGAAGTAGTGCCCCCTAGTAGTTCCCCCGGTAGTTTTCCCAGTATGAAGTAGTGCCCCCAGTACGGTTCCCCCAGTATGGAGTAGAAGACTCACATGTTTGGTAATATATTTTATTTGCTCATTTTTGGAAAGTCTTAATAAGGAATACTTTGAAAGCGAGGCTTGTTCTTTTTTATATTTTATTCCAAACATCACACTTCTCAACACTTTTAAACTAACATATTAAACAGTTTAAGCAAATCCTCTTTAATGAAACCTATAATTATTTCAGAATTACATTATAAATTGAATCAATAAAAAATATGTTGATTCATGACTTGATTTTCAACTGAATGTAAGCATATAATGCAAATAAAAATTTACATGTAGAGCTTGAAAGCAAAACCCTTTGATTTAACTCATAGATGTAATTTTATTAATTCAGGATAACACAATTCCTGAGATCAAGACATGTTAAACAAATATAAGTTGACTGATTACTTGGATGGTTGTCAATTATACAAAAAAAAAACTTAAAACAAGATAGCATGTTTTACATGCAAGTCCTATAATCCAAACCCTTTAATTTAACCCATGATCAATTCAGACTACCATAACAGCTCAGATCAAGACATGTTAAACAAATATAAGTTGATTGATGACTTGGATGGTTGTCAAGTATACATTACATAATAAAATATAACTTAAAACAAGATAGTATGTTTTACATGCAAGTCCTACAATCCAAACCCTTTAATTTAACCCATGATCAATTCAGACTACCATAACAGCTCAGATCAAGACATGTTAAACAAATATAAGTTGATTGATGACTTGGATGGTTGTCAAGTATACATTACATAATAAAATAGAACTTAAAACAAGATAGCATGTTTTACATGCAAGTCCTATAATCCAAACCCTTTAATTTAACCCATGATCAATTCAGGATACCATAACAGCTCAGATCAAGACATGTTAAACAAATATAAGTTGACTGATGACTTGGTTTTCAATTATATATAATTATAAGTCAAATCAAGACAGTGTGCCTGTTCTGAAAAACAGATGCACCTCTCAAGAAACATCCATACTGTTGAACATTGTGCTTGGTACTTGCAGTCAAGTACGTAGTGGGCCTTATAACAGACGTCTACTGCCTGCATCATAGAACGCTGTGGCAATGCTTGCTTAGCGATAATCACAAACACGTCAGTTGGCTCTAGTATGGACTGGCTGTGTAGGACTAGGACGTAGGGCTGGGGGCGCTTTGTCTCATCGATGGTTTCACAGTAAGTTGGCATATGTATAATGTCCTTTATAACAAGGAAAATCAGAAGAAGACATGGTAATATGAATAATAATCATGAAAATCTTGATAACTGTAAGTACTGTAGTTCAATTACCCCTCTCTCCACCCACATGTGACTGTGTGCACATGTGACCTCTGAGTCATACTGAGCAGTAGTACTCATACTAAGTCATACTGTGTTTGAGCATGTAACACTTGTTACTTCAGAGAGCAGGAACATGTTGCATGCACATCACTCATGATGCAGGAGTATACTCCGGGTATGACAGAGAGAATACTCTTGTTAACCCGAGGATCATTCTCCATCAAACTCCAAGGGGATGAAATGACTATTTCACACACACATATATAAAACAACTTACCAACTGTGTGTCAATGAAGGATGTCATTGAGTCCTTGGGTCCAAATTGTCCTCCTGCTGACCTCTTGCCTCCACTGAAGATAATGGGCAGTAAGAAGAGACCCAGGTTCATCTTCTGATCTGTTATTAAACCATTTGTATTAGGTTAGATTCCAAATTCTTTTAATTTTGTCATGGACATGTACATGAAATTTAACAGCTTTTACAAAAATTATCCAAACTTCCAAAGGATTACACATTTACAATGGGTGACTTTTGAGAATCGGTCTTCAAGTCAACAGCGCACGCGCATGCAAAAGTGAGCATGCACGCGTTGACTTGAAGACCGATTTTCAAAAGTCTCCCATTGTTACTGCTCATAGGAAATGACTTGTGCCTGACAATTTAGAGTTGTGGTGCTATCCCAGGGTTGGTGCTTCCAGAATTAGATTCATCTAGAAATAATGCTGAGCATTATAAACAATTGTTGTCTAAAACAAAACTTGAGATGGGCCTCTTTAATTTTGCAGCACTTAACAAATGAAGAGTACCTTTAATGAGACGTTGTGGGTCAAAATCTGCAGGCAGGCCAAGTGCTTCTTTCCAGAGAGGAAATACTGTACTTGGGTTCCGTACTGGATGAGTGGATCAATCATTGCACCCCACTTATGGTACAAGTTGTCTGCAATTGTAGGATGCATCAACTTGAAGTCCTGTTCAAACTGATGAAAAAGATATAAACGGATATGTACATGATAAAACCCAAAACAATGTGGACTATTTTAAAACCTTTTATTAGCGTTTTCTTTGGGTTGCAAAGTTTCGTCACATTGAGATAGATTATTTTGGTGTAATTTCAGAGATACATGTACATGTAGCAAAAAGTAAAATACCATGTCACAATGAAAACATGGGGAAGGGGGATTTTTCAATGAGAAATTCCCCTTTGATATATAGTTGAATATATAGTTATACATGTGCTTAACTGGTTTTAAGAACCGGCTATCACATAAGTTAAATCTGATGCATATTTTACATTTTCAGTGGGAAAAAAACCAAAACCTTTTGGTCCTACTTGTTGGATTGAGCTCCCAACTCTAACCATATAACAAATTGCTTCATTGGAAATGCTTCCATTAACTTATATCATTCACATGAAAACTATGCACGACTCCATGTTTGTATCAAGGAACCAGCATAAAAACATGATTGTAATTCCTACCATGTGCTTATCCAGCAACCTCGGAAACTCCCCCAGAATTTCTGCCACACTCTTGTCCTGATTCTTGACGAATTGTCTTCTGTAGGGGGCAGTAGCAGCCATGTATTCCTTGACCTGGGAAGCAGGTTCTAGGTTGTCTCTCCTTCAGCCAGTTGATCTTACCGATAGTCTCTACATCATCCGACGTCTCTTCAGGTTTCTCTGGACTGCTGGTTGTTGATGTACTTGCTGTATCTGAAAACAAATATGAAGGACGTTTCTGTTATGAAGGTCTGAAACAATTAGATCTACACTTGAATATTGATGATTTTGGTCAGGAAATAGACAATATGCAAATTAGGCTTGCCCCTCACCGACGTGGATGAGCACTGTATACTCAGTGCTTGTGAGAGCACGTGAGAAAAAAATCACATGCTTGCTCTGGTGGGATTCAAACCCACGACCTCCTGCTTACTAGTGCAGATGCCTTACCTGCTAGGCCACCGAGCTAGCTGGGGTCTGCAGGGTGAATCGAATCCAATATCGCGGCGGGTACCGCAGTAAATCATGAATATTGATGATTTTTGTCGGGAAATAGACAATATGCAAATTAGGCTTGCCCCTCACCGACGTGGATGAGCACTGTATACTCAGTGCTTGTGAGAGCACGTGAAAAAAAAAAATCACATGCTTGCTCAGGTGGGATTCGATCCCACGGCCTCCTGCTTACGAGGCCACCGAGCTAGCTGGGGTCTGCAGGGTGAATCGAATCCAATATCGCGGCGGGTACCGCAGTAAATCATGAATATTGATGATTTTGGTCGTGAAATAGACAATATGCAAATTAGGCTTGCCCCTTACCAACGTGGATGAACACTGTATATACTCAGTGCTTGTGAGAGCACGTGAGAAAAAAAACCACATGCTTGCTCAGGTGGGATTCGAACCCACGGCCTCCTGCTTACTAGTGCAGATGCCTTACCTGCTAGGCCACCGAGCTAGCTGGGGTCTGTAGGGTGAATCAAATCCAATATCGCGGCGGGTACCGCAGTAAATCATGAATATTGATGATTTTGGTCGGGAAACAGACAATATGCAAATTAGGCTTGCCCCTCACCGACGTGGATGATCTAAACTTTCAACAAGTTGGTAAAAATACACCACACATGAGACTTGCGCAATCCCCTTGGCATGCTGGCAGTTTTTTAAAAGTCGGTCTCCCTGACCAAAATGGAAGATTACCATTGTTTTAGCAATAGTGACCTTGACCTTTGACCTGTTGGCCCCACAACCATCAAATGCTCTATTGTTCATTGCAAGTAACTTTGAAAGACAAAACAATGCTAAAAAAAAAGAACAACTCACCACAAGACTTCTCTGCCTTCTTTTTCTGCAACATAAAAAATATATAATTCCCTTACCAAACTGGACTGCTATAATAGCAGTTGCAGAGCATTCCAATAGCAGTTCATTAGCATGCACATGCTATTATAGCGTTAACATAGCATGCGAAGGGTTTGAAGACTTGTGGACTGCTATGATCAGCAGTCCAAATAGCATTCCTGATAGCATTCACGAGCTGGGAATAGCATGCAGCCGTGAATGCTATGCTTTAAAACTAAGGAGAGGGACTCAACCGTGTTTTTTGTTAAAGTATAGCATTCACGAGCTTCAAATAGCATGCAGCCGTGAATGCTATACTTTGACTATAAGGAGAAGGACTCAGCAGTGATTTTTTTTAAAGTATAGCATTCATATATAGCATTCATATAGCATGCAGCGTGAATGCTATACTGTACCCCAGTAGTTTGGGAACATTTGACCCTGTAATGCCAAGCAGTCTAATTGATTTATGACTACTGGAACACTTCTTGTCTAGGTTTGTATTACATTAACAGACTGACCCTTGTTCACCTTACAGACTATAGTTTGAATATCTAACGGTTATAGCCAATTTAGCCACTTTTGTAACAACCACACAGTAAGCAACATCTCTGTGTACTGTGCTCCACTCTATCCTTTGAAAAGTAAGGACTATATAGGCCCTACATCTGCAAATACAAATTTCAATACAATTTGTCGGTCAGTTTACAACAAAACTTATCAACTTGTGGAACCAATCTGGCAAAATGGAGGAGAATTCACCCCAACGTGCTCCCAGATGAAGGTAGGCTGTATTCACTGTTTTAACCCTGTTGTTTTATTAATTCAGTCATAGCACAGAGAAAGTATGAAACTGTGGCAATAGGCCTATAGTATAAATTATGTACTTCTTTCAATGAGTTCTTGAACCACTAGATATATATATGTTGGATAGATCGAGGCCCTGAAATAAGTGTGACCCTAATTAATACTAGTAGGTAATAATTAATACTATTATTAAGTAATACTGTATGGGCCGGCCAGCTATATCTTTATAGATTGTTGATTGATTGTTTGTTGTGTCAGGTATAGCCTTGCCATCGTTAAGTGTATAAAACCTATGATCCTAGCCCAGATTTAAAAAGGTTAAGCCTAACAAATAAAGTACCACTAAAATATGCAAAAAACAGTAATATTATCATTGTTAGACCATATGCCTAAATTTGAAATAATTTAGAGTGAAAAAGCTAAAGAAGATTAACCGACCAATGGACAATTAATCCTGAACTTGAATGACATCAATAGGCCTAATTCATGTTTGAACATTAACCAAAGTTTCCATTTCAGTCAAATGAGTGTTTTAACTTGTTTATGAAGATGAGAGTTGATGCAAGAGGGAGGAGCCTCCCCATAGCACATTGGAAGAAGAGCAAGAAGGGAAAGGAGGAGAATTAAACACTCAAATGCAGAAGTGCATGGTGATGTTACAAACCATTGATAAAAGGCAAGTATTTGTTTGTAGTACCTCCATACATTACATGAGATCTGCAGTGCAGCATGCAAGTCATTTTCATGCTGGCAGCTATTTAGATCTAGCCTAAATTTCCCTTTGCAGCTTGGCTATAAAAAATGGCTGAACATTATATAATCACAGGTATTTCACATGACAACATTTTCACATTTCACATTGGCCAAAGTTAAACTGTCAGATGATTGTTGGTTGTATTTGTCCTACTTTCAATGGAGAAATAAGTTTATTTATTTACCAATGAGTATAATATTTTGATAAACATTTTTTTTATTTTTTTTTATTGCAGATGCAGTACAGACCTGCCCTTGGACAAGCATCTAATCAAGCACCTAGAAATATGATTAATAAAAGGATTTTAAATTACCCAGTATGCCCGTGTGTGTGTGTGAAGTGCTTTATAGGTGTCTTTCATCTTTCATGGTTTTTAGTTTGTTTATCAGGAAGACAAAAATTAATTAATTTACAGTTTTCAAATCCAAATTTACAAATTTCAAATTCATAGCATGCGGAATGCTTTGGCATAGCATTCCCATAGCATTCACATAGCATGCGGAATGCTTTGGGATAGAATTCCCATAGCATTCACATAGCATGCGAAATGCTTTGGGATAGCATTCCCATAGCATGCAGAATGCTATGGGATGCATGCTATGCTATGGAAAATAGACAATACAGGGCAGAAAAAACGCAACACTGTGTCAGGACCCATTATGTTAAAATTAAAAATGTTTATCACTTCAAGATTCAGTTATATGATACACCTATGTCTTGGCTATCACCATGTATAATTTATGCAAAATAGGGCAAAAGTTGGCGAAAATATGACCAATTGAAAGAGTACTCCTTAAAAACAAATTTGCAAGGATAACACGCATTGTGGTCAAAACACACATACTGTAATGTGTATGAAAGAAAGATGAAAATTTGGTTTTGAGGTTGGGTATTTCAGTCTTAGTTTTTTCACTCAATTTCAGTCCAATTTTGCTCAAATTTTACATGGTGATAGCCAAGACATGGCTGTATCACATAATTATGTGAATCTTGAAGCGATAAACAGTATAATAGTTTTTCATATAATAGTTCCGACGCAAAGTGTTTTTTGGGACACCTTGTATAATGCATCACATCCGACTTGCCAAATGCGCTACATTGTACTTTATTCCACACACACATTATTCTGTTTTCCTTAAAACGAACAAAGATAGTTGACTATTGGGGTCACCACCAACATAGGGCTGGATGGCTCAGTTGGTAGAGCGCCTGTACGGTATTCAGGAGGTCGCCGGTTCGAATCCCGCTCCAGTCAATTTTTCTTTGTTCACTTTTCAATTCCTTAATACAATTAGATAAAGATTTCAACTCACTTTGTACCATGATGAGAAATCAAATGGCTGACAAGAATCTTCACCATCCGATGCCTCACTGATTTTGTCATGAAGCCTGCCTTTTCAATGCTTGCAATCACACCTCTCCCTTCTACGGATTCACCAAGTATCCCCTTAGCATCCTGAATATCAAAGAAATAGAACTGCATAAACTGTATGTGACTTGAATACAAACTATTTAAATATGACTGAGACCATACCCATATGGTATCTTTGTACAGTAAAAAGGACAAATATCTTATTATAGTGTGATCAACAACAATTTTAGGTAGATTGCCCAAGCTTGGCTGTACATGTGAACCAATGACAGGTGAATACACTTGCTTCAAAGTCAATGACCTATAAGAGACCAACAACTGAACTGCAAAAAAAATATTCAAAATTACCATATTGGCATTTTCAATAAAACACCAAAAGTCTAAAACAGGACTCCAATACAAGTAGTACTTACAAACAAAAGAGTTTTTGCCTCTTCAAGGGTGACCGCATCTGTGAAAATGATGGGGACATCTGTGACATCGGTGGAGAAAGTGTAGAGTCGTCCGAGTCTGATGCAGCATAACAGGCCTTCATCTGTCCTATTGATTCCGACCCGGTAGCGGCATCAAAGCTCAGCAAATCTGAAGAGGAGCTTAGGGCCGACTGCAGATCAAAATCTGTGGGGTCCTCTGACTTGAAGTCAAACATGTCAGCTGGTATCTCGACCGGTATCATCTCAGACGGTTGAACTTGAGGCTGAAACTATAAGATTTAAATGCATGGTCAGAATTAAATGTAGTTTAATTCAAAAGACATAACTTCAGTAAGGGTAGTAATCAGTTTCAGTCTATAATAAGAATGATGATAATAACTTGCAGACAAACATATAGTGCGCTGACAACACAACATGTTGCAACAGCTAGGGTATACAAATCAAAACTGCACTTGACAATTATTATTTCCACCGTTTTATGGACAAACATTCCAGAAACCTTCTCGGCTCCAGGGGGAGTATCGGTTTATAGCTCGATGCTGCCTGTGAGCCCAAGACTAAATCAACCCACCACAATAACCATCTCTGCCCTCACAGATCTACTCCTGGGTAGAGAGAAGCAATAACTGACAAAGTGCCTTGCCAAACACACACCATGACCCAAGGGTTGGAATAATTGAATCCACAACCTGCAGAATTACCAGCAGATTACAAATCAGATGCTCTTAACCAAGAGGTCACAGTACTCCACCAGTAGTAATTATTTCTCCCCCCAAAAAATGTCTCCACCTGAAAAACTATCACAATCATTTACAAAAATCAAAACAATGCTGTACATAACAGTCTCAGTCTGGGACCAGATGGATTCATCAATGCTGATGGGTGAATTGGGCTAGGCTTATTTTTCTTTTCGGCAAATCCATAGCTAAATGCAGATAACCTATCATTGAGCTGTTGGAGGGTGAACCTTTCTTTCCGAATGAGAACATCAAGTGCTAGTTTGATTTCAAGAGGCAAATTATACCTTCAAGGAAGTCATGCATTACATCCGTTACATAATTCTCAACTACATGAAAGCCAATCACTTTATTCAACACTGAAATGCGTTTTATCCCTGTTTGAGAGACATTGTCTAGTTGCACATCTGCTTCATAGTTGTCTCTGTCTTTTAACAAGGAGACATCCTCCACAAGTTGCTGTTTAGTGACTTCTTTTGGTGCCTTACAGAATCGGCATGGATAATTGGCAGTGAAACTGCCCACATAGCCAAGCATTTCATGGAGGCCCAAGTTATCACCAATAACTTGAAGAAGAACTGGCCTTACACATCCTGTGTAAGATTCACAAGAAACCTGAAGACCCCACTTCTCCATTTCATTCAACTCATTTACTATTGCTGAGAGAATACTGTCAATCCCGCATTTGTTCACAATGACCCTTTTAGCACATGCAGCCAATAATATATTCTTCAATGATGCCTGAAACTGATGAGCTGGCAGACATAAAAGACTTACGTAGAAGCCAGCAAGTTTGTTAACAGCCTTCTTAGAGCCCAGGGGATTGCCTGTCTCATAATCGTCACAGTATAAGCTAGAGTATCAGAATGATAACATCAGAACCTGTTGAGTACTTATGTTGGAAGTAGCTGCCATTGCGGTAACTTTCCAAGACACCATTGTCCTCCAAGTGTTGTTGAGCAAGAATTGCTTGCATTACTCCTGGCTGTTCCAGATGTTTCTTGATTGTTTTACAAATTGGGACATACTGGTTAGTGTCATTGACAGGTTTCTGATGAGTTCCTCCTGTTGCACTGTCACTCTGAGTGGTGAATGACTGACCCAAAACTTTGGTCTGTGGGTTCACAAGATAGCCCTTTTCTGTAAAATACTTGTCTTGCTGGTATTGAGACCGAAGCCTATTGAAAGCTGTCTTCACAACTTGTAATTCCAGAAAAACTGAACCAAACTTAGAAACATCAGCATCTATTGATTTGCCACTCAATTGGACATCTTTTACAACCACTGTAAGCATTCTGTGTAGATGATTACAAACAACTTGAAGCAAGTCTTCAACTTCACCGATCACCTTCTGTATAGAGGTATATGGAATGGATGAAGATGCTTTCATGCTAGCGATGAAGAAAGAGACTGCTTCAAAAATATCCTCCTTGAATTGCTGTGTAATGTCATTACTAAAGGATTCATCTGAATCTCTACAATATTGTTCTGCTTCTTCATCTTCAAGTACTTGTGACTGCTCAGCTTGGGGCATCATATTCACATTTGCATGTTCAGCAATAATATGCCGTTTGTAAGATGACAAGTTTGAAAATGATGCAAGACATCCATCCTGCCTACATATGATGAATGTTGAGGTGCCTGAATGTATACTGTGAATGTACTTCAGATGAGAGAATAGGCCAGTCACACCATCTTCAACCTCATTTAAGCACTTGAAGCACAACATCTTTGAAAGTTCCACAAGAGCATTTACTCTATGATGTTTTAACTCACATGTGTTTTCCACCTTGCCAAGAACTTCAGCCTCAATCACATCTCAGGAATTAATGTTTGGATGTCAGTCTCCGTCAATAGTTTCAGAGCTTCCATGTCTATAGCATTGTCTGTATAATCAAGAAGAAAATAGTGAAACCTTAATAAATACTTGAGTTACATGACATCATAAAGATTAGAAAAAATGAATGCATATTTCTTTTTGTTATTTAAGGTGAAAGGTCATTTTTTTCGCATTATCTATGATATTTTTTAAATAGAAACCATCGATGCTGGGACTCCAGTAGGCCTAAATCTAGGTACAATACATGATTGGTATGAATGGTTACAGAACAGCACTCATACTTTGTCTGATCAAACATGTACATGAACTTGATAAACCTGTAAAGATTTGAGCTCAATCAGACATCTGGGTCCCGAAAAAATAGCGAAAAAACAACTCTTCTTTTCTTCTTTTAAAACATTTAAAAAAATTGTTATCATCAAAATGTAAATTAGGTTTTTTGTTTTCACTTTTCTAAACAAATAGGCCTATATAGCATTTAGGGCAAAAATAATAATACACTGTGTAAGCTATAGACAAGTCTGTGAACATTTCTTTGTTGGTTTGAACTACAAATCCATGTACTGTACCCTGAGTTCCTGTTATCACAGTTCGGCCCATGAAAAAGGGATCATCATAAATACAAAGTTGATTGAAATGAAAGTTGTAACTGGTACTTGGCCCCATTGGTTTGTACATAAATTATCTAATCCCCATGTTGCAGTGAGGATGTGACTATAGACCTAATTTGTATTTTGACCAACTTCTGGGCTAAGTATTTACCTTGCCCATGTGTTGGGCAGTTCCAGCTTTCTGAGAATCTTTTTTTTTTTTCAGCAAAAACGTTGGGCAATAAAGTTTGCTATTTTTTGTGCCATTTTGTATAGATAGGTCTAGCATCAGACTATTGCATACAATCGCCTTTACTCCTTTAGTTTTCAGCGTCGCCGTGTGAAAAGCCTACATCAAAAGGCAATCCCATGCAGTGCATAGGACCGACTAACGTTAGTCTTCAAGTACAACGTACTATGTTTGTATGTAAACCGCATGCTCGTGCTAAGGCATAGGACTACACGTAGTGACATACATTATATAGCACCCCCCCCCAATACGCTACTCGTATCATGCAAGAAGCATGGCCTTCATTTGTGTAGGCCTACACGTCAACGATGATCTGAATAAACTCACACAAAAACATTGTCTCAGCTATTTAATCATCAAGAAAATAATATTATAACAACTAATTTCTTACCTGACAATACACCAATTGAAGAAAGAGACTCCTCGATTGTTGGTAGCGAATAATATTCTTTAATGCATCAACAACGATGATAGAGTCCTGTGTGGCAAAACAAACAGTAAACAATTACAAAATAAGTGAAACTGTAAACAAGCCCAAGGACTAACCGAAGACAAAATAGGAAAATGTAATTAACAAAGAAGGTTAAGACTTACAAACTAAGTGGAACTGGTATGGCAAGACCAAGTTACAACTAGTAAACCAAGCAACACTTAATGAAGTCGGCACGCATGAGACACAGAGCGCTGCCGTTACTTCCGCATTAGAGAAATGTAATAGCGCCCTCTGGCGGTAGAATAGAGAGACCTATTGGTAGGAAACTTTGCACCAATGAGCTCCTTCAGCCCCCATTCGTTCAACAAGTCCTCCATTTCTAATTCTCACTACGCGATCGCGAACTGTCAATTCAAAGGAAGTGTTGACGCGTCGCGAGACGTAGACATGCATGCTCAGTTGCAAAGTGCGCCCGCAACTGCATTCAATTACCCAACAGCTTAGGAAACTTTGTTTAATTACTCAACATTTTAGCAAGTTTATCAAACCATGTGATAAATGCCCAATAAAGGGGCAGACTTCAAGTTGCCCAAATAATGGAACTCCTGATTCGACCAATGTTGGTCACCCTGCTTTTTTACCTTGTATGATCTATTTGTTGAGGTAAAATTGCCCAACTTTTTGCTCAACCAAAATTTACCCAGCATTTTTAACAGTGTACTAGGGGGCACTACTCCATACTGGGGGAACTACTGGGGGCACTACTCCATAGTCCATACTGGGGGAACTACACAAAGCCTAGGGTTGCACCCAAGTAAATAAACTCCCATAGACAACAGTGATAAATCATCAAACTTCAAAAATCATTTAAAAATATACAGAACTCTCACAGCTGTTCAAGTTACACAGAAAAATGATGACCAACATGTCACCTTTCATTTTCTTTTCAATTTATGGTAGGGTGACCATTGAATTTTTGAGATATACTCATTCTCAGCTGAACACCCCTAAAACAAGGTATGGATCACTCCAGTCAAAGAAGCCATTTTCAAAAAAACATCCCTCTGCAAAGCGGCTGAAATAGACCCACTTTCTCACCCAATTGCATCAAAAATGGTCACAAATGGAAGCCCAGAGTCCAGGCAGGAGGTCCAGTGCCATATTTCTTCAATCCTTCATTTTCATAGCTCTCACAACTCTCTTATTTAAAATATATTGAGTGCTTAACTTTTATTAATGAGCTCGGCGGACGGATTTTGGCCCTATTTACTTGGGTGCACCCTATAAGAGCAGATAGTGTCCATATTTTGACACCATACCACACTGAGGGGAAGCAGAATATTCCAAAGGTCACTTATTTGAAAAGAAAATTGAAAAATATTGCTCCTCTGCGAAATGGCAGGGGTTCGCATCTGGGGTGGCGGCCATGTTTTGTGTACAGTTGTATATGGGAAAGCATATAGCTTATTAACATGCTAAGATTTTGAACATGAGAATTCTCCATTCCACAACACCAAATCTGGTGTAAATCCTCTCTGTTACACAAATTTCTTGCTTCATGTGTTCATCTGGGATCATTTTGCAGTGGACATAGCCACTTTGGGGTCCCACTTTGGGGGTGGATAAAGGATGGAAGGGGGGGGGGGGCTTGTCAAAGATTTTGAGGACACACACTCATTTAATGCACAAGGTGATCTCTTTTAGACAGCCTAGTAGTGAAATACATGTATGAAGTAACACACCCTAGGTGTACTACAGTCCAAGATTATTTCCACCCACAGAAAATATCAAAACTACAGAAAAAACACACCATTTTCTGTGCATTACATACCATGTTTTGATTCCATCCAATTGCCTTACACATGTACCCTGTGTTTACTTTGTGCTGTCGTTGACACTTCTGACAAAATGTTTACTCCACTGTGCTTTTTTTAAATAAAACACTGAAAACCCAGAGATACAACATGCCAAAAGCCTGTTTTTCATGTCATTTCCAGTTTTATGTCTTTTTGGAGACTGTTATAGAGAGACAGCAGCAAAAAAACACATGTTTACATATCACCATCCAAAACAAAATGGACGCCACCATTCTGCACTATAGGTTGCACCCAAGTAAATAAACTCCCATAGACAACAGCGATAAATCATCAAACTTCAAAAATCATTTAAAAATATACAGAACTCTCACAGCTGTTCAAGTTACACAGAAAAATGATGACCAACATGTCACCTTTCATTTTCTTTTCAATTTATGGTAGGGTGACCATTGAATTTTTGAGATATACTCATTCTCAGCTGAACACCCCTAAAACAAGGTATGGATCACTCCAGTCAAAGAAGCCATTTTCAAAAAAACATCCCTCTGCAAAGCGGCTGAAATAGACCCACTTTCTCACCCAATTGCATCAAAAATGGTCACAAATGGAAGCCCAGAGTCCAGGCAGGAGGTCCAGTGCCATATTTCTTCAATCCTTCATTTTCATAGCTCTCACAACTCTCTTATTTAAAATATATTGAGTGCTTAACTTTTATTAATGAGCTCGGCGGACGGATTTTGGCCCTATTTACTTGGGTGCACCCCTAGCCTCAAGCCTGGCTTCCAATATTGATATTGTGGCTTAGCTAGCGCCCTCAAGCCTGGCTTCCATTATTGTGGCTTAGCGCCCTCAATGTCCGCTGTCAGTTGTCGTGTTTGCAATTGGTAACTAGCGCGCCCTCTATATTAAGTTAGGGTGTAATGTTCATAGCATTCATGACACCCGCCAATGAGAGTTGTTTTATTTGTATTTTTATTTTTTTTTACGAATGTTCACTTTATTGTCCACAGTCTGTGCCCTTTGCAAATTGGTACGGTGAACACAAATTCCAAATTAAAGAAGAAAAAGCTCACAAAAAAAAGAGGCAGATTCTAAGGTTTTCTTTCTATTTGGTTTAGTTTTTGATTTGTTTTTCATTTGATATATTTTCCGTTTTTCTTCTTGCTGTAGACAAAATAATTGAGCTGAACTTGCTGATCATTTATTGATATAATTATTTTTGGAATGGAAGGTGAGTGTACTTACGCAGGTGAAACAAGCTCGGGATCCTTCTGATTATTCCAGGAAGTTGTTTTGCTGGCTTCGTTGTTATCTCTGGCCAAAAACTGATGAATTTCGGTTGCGTAAAAAACAGTCTGACTAAAGAAACCATTGCCTTGACGCCAAATACTATCTTGTCAGTTTTGTTTCCTGTATTTAAAGGTAGGCTATACTGCATTATAAGTCATATTACAGTCGTCTAGAATGACTTGTGACTATATCATTAAATGCTGTTACATGTATTATTAATGACGTTTTCTGACTTCATATGTGAATAAGTGCTACTCTGTTTAATAATTTCGCACCAGCGTTTATATTGCAATTTGATCAAACTATGACACGATTTCAGAATCGTTTCACATGTACACATATTCTATTTTTGCAGTATAAACGGAAATGGCAAAACATTAAATTGCTTAGCCTTTCAGAAAGATCTATATGCTTAAGATCATGCTATAGGATTGACTGACGTCAGGCGCTGGTTATCACATGGTGGCGACGGCATCGATTTTCATCAAAGGAAATGTTCTGAGTTTTAAGTCATTGAAAAGTGAACAAAGACAAATTAGCTGGAGCGGGATTCGAACCAGCGACCTCCTGAATACCGTACCGGCTCTCTTTACAACTGAGCTATCCAGCCCTTATGTCAATTTTCTTTGTTCATTGATTTTGTGTATAACAAATGGCATTTGTCTTATTCTGTCAATTAATTTTTTTCATCCCTTGTTTTCTTGTGGTTGTCGTTGCTGTTTTTGCTTGTTTTTGTGATCCTACAACAAAACCATTACTGCGTTAGAATTTCTTCAGGTATTCAAGATAATTTTTACTAATTAATATACTAAGATACAAAGAAACATCAAGCGAATGTCTGATTTAGTCAATGCATTTAATTTGAAATCCCCTCCAAAAATGTATAGTTATTTTTCTTTTCAGTATATAGCAACGATACAATATGCAGTACTGGGGTGGATTTCACCAAACTCCTCATAACCTAATCGTAAGGCTTATGATGCATTGCAGCCCTACGTATGACACGATGGGTTATCATTCGTAACTTGAGTTACGATTGATGGCAAGGCTTCGTGAAATCGACCCTAGGAGGCACAAACTAAAAAGCGAAGCTTGTGCAAGATATTTCGGACATAAACACACAAACATCAAACAGACAGAGACAGTTGAATTCAAATGGAGCAACGTGAGAAACAACCAAACCACATACTTCACAGATAAACAGAGGAGAGCACAATTCCACAGGAAACCCCAGTATTAAAGCCTTCAGTGTGAGATGGGAGGCAAATTCAACTTGAAAGTTTTCTTTATTCCAACACTTTGAAAATCATTTTCACGTTAAAGCTATAATACATGATTGGTAATGGCCCAGAACAGCACTCACACTTTGTCTGATCCAGCATGTACATGAAATGATAAACCTGTGAAAATTTGAGCTCAATCGGACATCTTATTGCAGAGAAAATAGCGCAAAACGACTCCTGTTTTTTTTTTTTTTTTATAAAATATTAAATTATTTGTTTTACAATGACTGTTCTGAACAAATAGAGCAATTCAGGCAGAAATGGTTTAGCAGGAGCTTTCTATCATGTCCATCTTTATACCGTGTAAGTTATGGGTAAATCTGTAAATATTTCTGTTTTGGTTTGTTACCAATCCTGTACTGTACCTTCAAAGGAAATTATTCATAATCTTCAATTTCTTCTTTTTTAAAATGTGTAATGTACTAAATATTTGTATCGGTATTGTAGGAGTGTAGTTTATTTAGAATAAAATGTGCTCATTCAAATTATACAGGCGGACTTGATAAACTGAAACTTGATAAAGCATTTTTTTTTAAAGAATCCTCGATGCTCGTGGCAACCAAAACAGAAAACTTCACAAACGGAGACAAAGCTGGAAACATGCAAATTGACGTGGCTATAGGCCTAGCTGAAAGTGCATCGAGAATACCAGCACGTTCAGGAAAAGCGATACGGTTGTTTGCTTTTAATCCCTACATTTGTGATAAATTAGTCTTTGGCGCCATTATGGATGTATGTAATACCGTCTCAGTGCATCTGAAATGCTGCCGAGTGCCACAAAATGATGGGAATCTATTTGTCCGGCAAGCAAATTATCAACCTGTGAGAGGTGCTTTTAACTCTCTGCGTGTGCCACTTCAGCACCCGACTAGAAACACGAAGTTCATACTCGAGAAACTGGAGTGCGTATACTACCCCTCCAAGTACATAACTCACCGCCTGTATTTCCCCCATGTGTGTCTGTCGGAATAATTAAATATGACTATAACATTTTCGATGAATAATTTGATCCAATATATGGAATGTTTGTCTTTTTTTCCTGCTATAATGGTTGGCCGTGATGTGTTTCACAAGAGCTTACAGCTGCTGCAACTGAATGAGGAATGAATAATGATAATAATAATTCATGTGTGAAAAATTGTCATTCGCGCATGTTTTTCAATTTGTTTTTGTCTTTTATTTTTTATTTGATTTTATTGAAATGGTCGCACATGTGTCTATTTTTCTCTATTGTTCATGTATTTTGTTTATGTATCTTGTCTTGTTTCATGTTTCTTGTCTAATGCCTTTTGTCTCTTGTCTCTTGTCTCTTGTTTTTCGTCTTTTGTCTTTTGTGTCTTGTGTCTTGTCTTTTGTCTCTTGTCTCTTGTTTTTCGTCTTTTGTCTTTTGTCTCTTGTCTCTTGTCTTTTGTCTCTTGTCTCTTGTCTCTTGTCTCTTGTCTTTTGTGTCTTGTCTCGTGTCTTTTGTCTTTTGTCTTTTGTCTCTTGTCTCTTGTCTCTTGTCTCTTGTTTTTCGTCTTTTGTCTTTTGTGTCTTGTCTCTTGTCTTTTGTCTCTTGTCTCTTGTTTCGTGTCTCTTGTCTCTTGTCTCTTGTCTCTTGTTTCGTGTCTTTTGTCTTTTGTCTTTTGTCTTTTGTCTCTTGTTTCGTGTCTTTTGTCTTTTGTCTTTTGTCTCTGTTCTTCTGTCTTTTGTGTCTTGTCTCTTGTCTCTTCTGTCTCGTGTCTTTTGTGTCTTGTCTCTTGTCTCGTGTCTTTTGTCTTTTGTCTCTTGTCTCTTGTTTCTTGTCTCTTGTTTTTCGTCTTTTGTCTTTTGTGTCTTGTCTCGTGTCTTTTGTCTTTTGTCTCTTGTCTCTTGTTTCGTGCCTCTTGTCTCTTGTCTCTTGTCTCTTGTTTTTCGTCTTTTGTCTTTTGTGTCTTGTCTCTTGTCTTTTGTCTTTTGTCTATTGTCTCTTATCTCTTGTTTCGTGTCTCTAGTCTCTTGTCTCTTGTTTCGTGTCTTTTGTCTTTTGTCTCTGTTCTTCTGTCTTTTGTGTCTTGTGTCTTGTCTCTTGTCTCTTGTCTCTTCTGTCTCGTGTCTTTTGTCTCTTGTCTCTTGTCTCGTGTCTTTTGTCTTTTGTCTCTTGTCTCTTGTTTCGTGTCTCTTGTCTCTTGTCTCTTGTTTTTCGTCTTTTGTCTTTTGTGTCTTGTCTCGTGTCTTTTGTCTTTTGTCTCTTGTCTCTTGTCTCTTGTTTTTCGTCTTTTGTCTTTTGTGTATTGTCTCGTGTCTTTTGTCTTTTGTCTCTTGTTTCGTGTCTCTTGTCTCTTGTCTCTTGTCTCTTGTCTCTTGTCTCTTGTCTCTTGTCTCTTGTCTCTTGTCTCTTGTCTCTTGTCTCTTGTCTCTTGTCTCTTGTCTCTTGTCTCTTGTCTCTTGTCTCTTGTCTCTTGTCTCTTGTCTCTTGTCTCTTGTCTCTTGTCTCTTGTCTCTTGTCTCTTGTCTCTTGTCTCTTGTCTCTTGTCTATTGTCTCTTGTTTCGTGTCTCTTGTCTCTTGTTTTTCGTCTTTTGCCTTTTGTGTCTTGTCTCTTGTTTTTCGTCTTTTGTCTTTTGTCTCTTGTCTCTTGTCTCTTGTCTCTTGTCTCTTGTCTCTTGTCTCTTGTCTCTTGTCTCTTGTCTCTTGTCTCTTGTCTCTTGTCTCTTGTCTCTTGTCTCTTGTCTCTTGTCTTTTGTCTCTTGTCTCTTGTCTCTTGTCTCTTGTCTCTTGTCTATTGTCTCTTGTTTCGTGTCTCTTGTCTCTTGTTTTTCGTCTTTTGCCTTTTGTGTCTTGTCTCTTGTTTTTCGTCTTTTGTCTTTTGTCTCTTGTCTCTTGTCTCTTGTTTCGTGTCTCTTGTCTCTTGTCTCTTGTTTCGTGTCTTTTGTCTTTTGTCTCTGTTCTTCTGTCTTTTGTGTCTTGTCTCTTGTCTCTTCTGTCTCGTGTCTTTTGTCTCTTGTCTCGTGTCTTTTGTCTTCTGTGTTTTGTCGTTCTGAGGCTATTTGTTGCGATAATCCAGTTGAAAAATCAGTCTTCTTTTCTTTTTTCTCTTTTTTTTCTCCTCGTTCCCCGTTCTTTGTTCCTAGTTTCTAGCTTTCCGTTTATTGCATTCCCTTCAATCCTAAGATAAAACATATACGTTACGAAGAGACTTTAACTTTCAATTGGAAAGGCTTCCATTTTCTACAAGAGCCAAATCATACCGAGCCGGCATAATACACCCACTGAAACATTCAAATGTCACGCACTTTAATTTTACAGGTTTCTTGTACCGAGGCAATCAAATATTTAATTGTCTTCCCTCAAACATGGACATAATAATGTTCTTGTTTAATCGCTATCTTTCTCTGTTCTGTCTATACAGAAGATGACATAGCCTCTGTGTTTGACATGTCTATAATACGACCAGCCAACCGGCAGCATTTTGCTGAATAACCCTCTTCAGCTGATGGTAGAGTATCAGGACGGCGCCAAGCAGACAGTACTGCTCCTTTAAACGCTCTGCATCCCATCCGAGAGCACGTCTATAACGACGGAGGGTTTGGAGAGTATACCATCTCCCGTCTAAGCTTTCTAATCCCAGGGCATTCTGCATTAAACCAGACATTGACTTGTCTTTAGCTTTTTTCGGTGTTGTATAAAAGTGGTTTGCTTCTTCAACTTGGTCAAAGATACGTGTATGATATGGTCCTTTTTCTTTAAGAGGGTGTTCTTATGAGAAGACATGACAAATACTTAATGAAACAACATACAGTGACTGTGACTTGGAGAACGCGGCAGTGAAGCCAGGTCGACCATGTACAATACTCCGATGGGAGACCATTCGAATTATGATATTGTCGATGGGTTTGACTTGCTGTTCCTGATAGACGGAGGCCTGAATTGCCGTTGACGTTTATTTTTAGTTTAGTCCAGTTTAGTTGGTACTGTGAAGAGACCATTATTGAGACATCGGTGTTTCCATGCCATAGGTGTGGTAAAGACATTATCTGCCTCGGAGGACTGGGTACCCCCTTCCAGACCTGTTTATACTGTGAAGAGACCATCAGTCTTGTTTCAGTTTGAGGAACTAGTTTCTCCACACCGTGGAGGCATGAATTCCCTTGCTGTGGACTATAGGTAGTTCCAGTTTAGTTGGTATGCTGTGATTTGGATACCATTGTCAACTGCTTTCTAGCTCCATTGAATAAACCAACTTGCATGAGGCTGTTAACCTTGAACTGGACGATTTTTTTGCAAAAAGACACTGCATGTTTGGTCGCCGAAAAGAAACATCAATACTTCCCAATGTTTTAAATATTCTCATCATTTTTACATGATTATATGCATGTACACATATTGAGTATGAGCATGCTTGAAATACAAGTCAATACAATAGTTATTCACTGCAGAATTATAAGAATGGCCTAATACAGTTTAATGCCCCTTCTCCACACAGGCTACGAATCTCACGAATAATTGCCACGAATTTATACACTTTTAGGATTTCTGAGGATTCGGTTCTACTTGGGTTAAATTGCACGAACATTTTCAGGGATCTGCTACGATTTGCAAGACTCAATTACGAATGTTGTACGAACGTCAAAAATCAGTTACGAAAATGGCGGATGCATCTACAAGATTGCATAAAACCTGCTCTGGTGTGTAATTCGTTTGATTCTGCCTGTGTGGAGAGGGGGCATTATTCTTCTTCCAAAAATATAGAATTGAAGATTTCTCCAAATACCAAAATTTGATCGTGTAAGTCATGCGTATATCCGTTCACATTTCTGTTTTCAAGATTGTGTTAAATGTAATATTATACTTTGGTTTTTGTCAAAGAAATGCAGATTCATGGGCAAAAATATCAAGGAAGATACATTAACAGTCATCTGTGAAATTTTCAGTCCCACCTTTTGAGAAAACAGTGAAAAACAGCCACAGTATTTCCCAAGTCGTTTCAACATTATTTTTGATCCATAAAGATCACAATTGTTTTTGTCATTGGTTTTACTCTTTTCTGGATAAATACGACATTTCAGGCAGAACAATTTTAACGGTATGTTTTTACCATCACCATCTTCATATCTTGTAGGTTTGTGGGTAAATCTGTGAAAATGTCTGTTTCGGTATGCTACCAAAGTATGATACTACATTTAACACTGTAGTATACATGTATACTTAAAACTTTGTAGCATGAGAACTTCAAAAGGAGGAATTAAGTTTTGAAGGTGTGTGTGTTTGTTTTTGTTTTGCTACCTGTGTTGCGTGGATGAGTGCATGGGCATGGCACATTGAGCATGTTTCGTTACACATTGTTGAAGCTTCAAGGGTCCCAAGCCAGAAGCCAAAGTTTGTCAAGACGAAAACAACTTCGGAGGAAGTAGGTCTTGGCTTAATCAATAGCAGGTCCTTTGACAATTCAAATGTTGGCCATTTAATCGTCAAAGGCCAAACCAGACAATTTGAATGAGATGGTCTCGAAATATCGACCAGGCATTGAAACGGCCGGAACTATTGCCTCAGCTATACCGGCAAGCGAAAAACGGTATAACCCATTGGATCAATAAGTGGATGGGGGCGTGTCGTGTTAACAACAAAGGTGGGTTGATACCCCTGGGATCACAGGGGAGGGCGAGGGGATGGGTAGGGTTGTTTCCTGCAAGAAGGGAAACAGAAAACAGTGGAAATGTGTAATACAGGGCCTGTTGAGACGGCCCGCAGAACAAGATTTTCACTCTTCGGCTCGACTGTACAGGGTGTCCCAAAAACGCAACACTTGTGTCGAGAACTATTAAATAAAAATTAAACTGTTTATTACTTCATGATTCAAATATGTGATACAACCATGTCTTGGCTATATCACCATGTACAATTTGAGTAAAATTGGACTGAAATTGAGGGAAAAACCTAAGACTGAATTACCCAACCTCAAAACCTGATTTTCATCTTTCTTTCATACACATTATGTGTGTGTTGACCACCATGCGTGTTATCCTTGCAAATTTATTTTGAATGAGTACTCTGTCAATATTTTAGCCAATTTCAGCCCCAACGTGCTTAAATTCTACATGGGTGATAGCCAAGACATGGCTGTATCATATAACTGAATCTTGAAGTGATACACAGTTTAATTTTAACATAATGGTTCCCGGCACAGTGTTGCGTTTTTTCTGGGACACCCTGTATAGGTTCAGTATAGTTGAAAGATGTTCTCGTTGGAACAAGTTGCACGCCCTTGGTCTGCATGAGATGGGCGGCAGACTCTTCGCAGCAAGGGCTGGCTGGGTCAGCCAGGGGTGGGGAGGGAAATGGTCTTATTGATTTTGCCCTACTTTTTGGTCTATCATTTGAATGGCATCAAAACAACAGACGACATCGGTGCATGGCCTATAATCTTGTTCTACCTATCAGCCGATTATTTCAACTTCAAATTGAGATCGAACGTACATACATATGACAATCTTGTATATGTATAAAAGCTGGCATCGGAATTACAATTATTTCATCCATGAAATTCAATTACAAATGTTGTAGACATTGGGTGCATGGTTTGAATAAGAACATCAAGGAATGAATTGCTGTTCCGTTCGATTCTTAGACAAGCACGGAATCCGTCAATACTGACTGCTTCATTTTAGCCCCCAGACAACAATCGACATTAAACACCTCGCCACTCATAACCTGACCACAATGAAGCAAATGAAATATATCAATGGGATACCCAGTTACTGTATTTGCAAATACCAGTTCAGTCTATGGACTCTAATAATAGCCGGTATATACTTCATCAGCATTTCAGACGAACATATCTGTTGCATTTTGAATGATGAGGGCTGCATGCATTGTGCCTTAAGTTATACCATCTCATGCGAGACGAGAGGAGGAGAAGGCCGGGGAAAAACTTCTCTTTATCCCCGTGGCACGCGGGGGAGCGCCTGGTAATCCCGTATCAGCCGGGGAAATAACTGCCAAACAACATAACACGCGTGGTCGCCCGATACCTTCAATATGTCACCATGTGTTTGCACACGGCCCAGAATTGGTTCCACCATCTGCTCGTCTGGAGTGTCCTCAACCCCCCCCCCCCCCCCCCCTTGCATTGCACACGTCACCGCTCGATACGCCACACGAGAAAGACGAGATTGCTACCTAACCCCCTCCCCTAACCCCCCCCCCCCCTTCCCCCACGCTACATTACTAAAATGAGACACATGATTGGCAAATGCCGAGAGCAGTTGCCAAGGGGACCATCATTTTGCATTTCTCAACCAAACCGGGCTAATGTAGGCTATATTTTAAAGCCTTGCACAAGCATTTTGTTTTGGGGTATTTTTTTTTTTTTCATAAAATAATGTGAGCTGCAAAATGTGCGTATTCAGTTGTGTGTCAATTCATCAGAATTTGGTGCAGAGGGGAAGAATTGCAACACAAATTTCCATGGAGTTGGCAAAATAGCTGTTATCATGCACGGCCAGACATAAGCCCACAAAGGTACAATTCTCAGTTGACCTGAAACTGTACACGGAAAACATCTCCACAAAATGAAAGAGCTAGAAACGTTTTCCTTAAACTATGCGGCATGTCAGGCGTGTTAGACTTATAAATACATCTCAATTGTGTCTTAAAGATGGCATTCCTGAAGATGATGGTTGAGCCACTTTCAATTACTGATCACACCAAGAATCACTGAAGGCAATCTTATAACATACATGTTACTGTATGTTTATATTTCTTGCCTCTCTGTGATTTCTAACTATTCCAGCAGCAAATACGTGTAAAGACGGTCAGTGTATCCCAAAACGTCATTTCGACATTTTACATTTTTTCTATACCTTTGTACGTATATTGAAACAAACATTATATACCGACCTAAATGGCACTTTGAGCAATTAACCATAACGTGAACACATTTTTAATTCAATACACAGTGTTTCAGATCAATTTAACACCAGTTTGCCGAGCCCCTGTAGAAAAATATCGAAGTCCCGTCCCATGATGATGCCCACGGAGAAGCGCCGGGTAGGCTCTGGCGTGCCCGACGCGGTTGACTTCCCCCTAACGGAAGCATCACTTCGACCGTGTAGACGAGCGGCTTCATCCCGCCGGAAGCAGCAGGAGAAACACGGCATTCAAGGGGACAGGAGAGTGAAACTACTCATCGATGTAGACTTGCTGGTAGGGATAAGAAGAAATCCCCCTGAAACATTATACTTAAGTCTTCCATTAGCGCTTTCTTTAGATTTCAAGCCAAAACAAAAAGGACAAACAAAACGTTTTTCAAAATAAAAGAATATACAACCAAACCAAAACTAAACTAAAACAAAACAAAAATGTAGGCCTATATTGGCCTATTTTATTAGTCGGCATTATATAAAGCAAGTAAATAAATTATTAGTAAAAACATTATTCGCTTTATAGTCGAAACAAATAACCGAAACTTGACTTCAATTATCTACTTAATACTTATCTCCAGGACTGAAGTTCAAGTCATATCATACGAAAACATTGTATTTTCATATTACCCAGGGTATTAAAAAAAAAACATAGTTTCCATATAGGCATATGGATTTCTCACTATGAATGAACACATTAGATACAAAAGAGCTTATAAAATGGTCGTGTAAATTCATGATTAAAACAATTACGCCGAAAAAGGCCTCCCTATAATCAAATTGAACTGACACACGTTTTCATGATTGTATACTTTCATATCTACTCAACAATGGTAAAACGAGAAACCCACATAGAGGAAAACTATGCGAACAAACACTAGCAAGAAACTCCATAGTTTCATGACTACATCAAATATTTGCTGAGTATCGAGAGAGCGGGAATCTCACTGAGGGGAGAAAACCTTTTGCGCGGGAAAGAGGGGAATAACAATAGGGAATTTCCCCCCACGTGGCCCCAAATCGCCATGGCAACCAAGTTCGTCATCTGCTTACTTCAACGTCAAGTCCACCCGAAAGAAAATATTATTTTAATTTGAAGGAAAATCAACCTGGCGTTTTGCAAGTCCGTTGCATATACTTTATAACCTCACAAATTAAAGAAGTCACTGTCTGCAACAGAAGGTAGGCCCATAGGCCCTACTCACATTTAGTTTATGACATTAAAGCTTCATGTGTATTAACTCAGATACATTTAATACATTTTAAGCCGTGTTAAGAGGTTAAAGACGTGAAACTCGTACCTAACGTATTAGTTTCTGATGCATAAATGCATGTTTTTCAAGTCCTAAAGGCCAAGTATTCTTATTGAACCATTTCAATCTATTTTCCTGACAAAATTCGACACAGCCATGGCTGCCAGCACATCTTAAAGGCTTTGTAAAAGAAGGAAGTTCAAAGGTTGTAAGATTCTTATTGCATTTCTGCCTTTATGACATAATTTGTATGTCAGCCAACCATAAACCTTGAGTTCTTAAAAACAAAATAATGAAATGACGTCAGATGACACGCCAGCAATTGGTCTGCATGCTCTTAGCCACGTGGTATTGGCCAAATCTATATACAGTAACTAAGTTTGACTAATCAAGTTTTATTCTCAACAGATTGAAAATAACATTTTCGACGGAAAAAGTGTTATAAGATTTCTACTTTAATAAACAAAAGTTATTTTGAACATGCGATATATCCTTTACAGCTGCAACTGTACAAAATAAATCTCTTTTGGTGATCATGTAGACTGGGGACATCAAATAATATACCAAACGCTCAAGTACGCAGACTCAGAAATTAACTTTTATGACCGATTGTGAATGTCTAGTGATGAATAAATGGTATCTTCCAATTCATACTTGGAATTGCAAGTCTACAACTGTTTCACAACACGAGTTAGCGCCGCTTTAAATTTGTGAAAACTTCGTGTCTTGCGCATCGCTTGAAATGGGTTTGTGTCTGAGTAATGATAACATCCATCAACTTTGATTAAATCCAAATAGTTTGGGTGACTATACAATATTTTTGGGGGCCTGCAATTTGGCGAGATTCTAATTGTTTATTGAGCACCCCACTTCATGAGTCTCTTAGGGGCAGCCTGCAAGCACTTGGCCCCTTTTGTTGTCAGTTCCTTACCAGGGTAAAGACCGGGGAAGAAAATCGACAAAAAGTGGACACAGTAACCAGTCAGAATGTTCTACCCTAGCCAGCGCTTCGCTCATGCATCCGCTGTCAATCTTTCTCAAGTACTGCCACGGCGGATCAGCCCCTGAGTATAAGGTGGCGAGCCCGTCTTGGAAAATATTGCACAAACCTTAATACCGTCCATCAACTTGCATAATAACATACATTGGGGAGCAGTTCTGCCAGCTTGATTAGAACTTCTCTCCTTTTTTTTGCCGAGGTTGCAGCAGAATGGAGGGAACGGGCGCCTGTTTAAATGCAATCTTCTCTGAAGGACCTCTTCAAGCAGCTGAAAAAATCAGCGGAGTGGCGGGCAGAACGGACCCGAAACTTGAGCCGAGAGGACGGTTCAATGTGTAGCACAAGAACCCGCTGATTGTCGGCTTATACGGACCGGCTTGTCAATAGTCAGACGGAGTAGACAGGGAAAATGGGAAAAGGGGGGGCCCTGTTGGAAAAGGAAAAAACCTCTTTGGCTCTTTACCAATTATTGCAATCGTATTTATTCGCTAGCACTGAGCGTGTTTATTTGGAACCATTCTGCTGAATTAATGGGCCGTGCAATTTGCGCTCGTTTAGAATTCCAACCAGATTTTTTTTCTGTGCGACTGTCTTTAGCCTAAGCAAAAAGAAATGGCAAGAAACTAAGATGTGGAAAAGTGAAATTACTTCTATGCTAGTATTCTGTTGTTACATTTTATAGAAAAAAATATTTCTTGAAACATTTTTTCTTTCAGCTCCACAGTTTCAATGCATGGACAATACTTTTTCTTTCTGGTAGCAACACAAAAAATAGTTTGAATTGGGTCATATTAATTCAGTTGGATTTAATCATAAGGATAGGAGATAATTTTTGTGCCGTTTATTGATTTGTTTTCAAACCAGTCGTTGCGAACGACACATGAGTGTCATACGAGCGGCCAAGTCAGCGTCACAACAGCGCCACATCGGGTCGCTTGGCTTCATTAATGAGCGTCACACACGAATCATAAGGGTATACTCTTAACAATTCTTTGAATTTAAACTTCAACGCGTATACAAGCTGTTATACAGTGACTCCGATTGAGCAGGACCTGTGCCATTTATAACAACACCATCAGTCAAATTTACAGGTGGAAAGATACAACTTATTTAGGCCTAAAACAAAGAAAATGTTATAATGATTATTTTCCTCGATATAATTAGAAAAACAAGTGAAAATTGATCAACTTTTCCAGTCTAATATGGGGACTACACGGTGCACGCCGCATAAATTCACGGTACCCATGATAACGGTAGGACTGAAGGTTATTGTTATACATCCTAGTCATCACACTGACTAAATTTCACTTTCATGAAAAGCTCTTCACACTACAAAACAAATTCTTCCCCTTCGTATAAGTGAAATGAAACTCTTCAAACATTGTACGCTATTTTCACAGTTTAGTCTTTCACGTATCTCGTTTGCAGAGAGAGAAAAATAAAGCGTGGAAATGCCTTCCAAAATATACAGATGTGCTTGCTTTTGCCGCTCGGTCCAAAACTAGACTGGCTGAGAGGTACCATAGGCCCTTATGACTCGATCATACTTGAAGACGGCTATTCTCATCGGTGGATTGCTCCTCCAAGTATGAATCGAGCCCCCCTGGGGGCGTCTAGCTCAGCGAAGGGGCATATATCCTCCCAGCATTTCATAGAGAGAGGGCCTGCAAGAGACCAATATTGTGTAAACTCTTTGAGAGTGTGATTGTAGTTTATATACTTTAACCACCTTCTCTTTCAGTGGACACGAAGTAAAACGCAATCACATTTCGGCGAGGGATCTTGCAGCGAGTGAAAGAGGCTCTGTCAGTGGCGATATTTTGAGTCCGGAAGCTAGTATTCCCATCACGGAGCGATGACTGCCATGATGCAGAATTCGAATAACAGGTTGTAAAACAAAATTATATCGGGTATCGAATACACTGCAACGTGAACTGCAAACTAAAACTTACAGTTTTTATATATTTGTGACCTAAATTCCGATTTCAAAATGTACTGATTTATTTATTAGCTTCTTTTCATCCCGATATTAATTTCTGGAAAAGTTAGATTTGAATCAGTTTAGTGTTGAAATGATTACCAGAACAAATTTTTTTATAATTGTTGCACAAGTTGAAAATGTCAAATCGAATACCAGAGTTAACAATAAGAGTTGTCCGCTGGGTGAAAAAAAAAGGACATAATAATAATGTTTAATAATTTTATCTATTAGTTTAATTTATGTTATAAATTATTGTTTTCCGTTCTGATCTCTATAATTATTATGTCGTATACAGCTCCATTTTGATTTCTTTCAGCTATTTTCCCCAAAACTTTGTTTTGAGTCGCCATCATATTCTCTCAATAGATCATTCAGTATAGGTTCTCAATTTAATAACTTTACCATTCGGGCCCCTATTATTTTATATACCAACCCGAATTTAGTTTTGTATTCTTTGTGTTGTATTTTGTTTCTGACACGCAATTGTTTTGAATGACTTTAATGTATATTCATCACTTTTATGATTATTGTCTATAGTCTTATTTTTATTTTTTTCAATTCTGGTAATATTTTTTTATAATATTCATATTTTATCATATTTAGTGTGCATGGTCTTTGTTTTTCCTGCATTCTTCCATTTTGGATCGAACACAGGTAAGAATTTATTTGAATTTTCAAAAATTGATTTTAAGTCGCATTGGCTTAAAACTTCTTTATTCAAGACTTTGCTTTAGGGAATAAAGGGATTAGGCCTAAATGATTGCTGAGGATGGTCGCCTAAAGACGAGGATAGTCGGTTGGGTATAATCATAGGCCCATATCCATTCAAAATAAAGTCGAAGAGTGTGTCTAGTTTTTGTATAAAATCTCCTACTTGCAGATCAGGTATACTCGGCACTTATACATCGACGCCTTCGTCTTGGGTATAAGCATATCCCGGATCTTTGTTATGACTTTTTCATGAATTGCACACGGGACTTAGCCCATCCGGTCAATCAGCTAATTTCGTCTTAATATACGGGTCCCAACGGTTGGAGGGAACCCTTCAACCACGTCAGGCTGTATAAGGCGTGTGCGGCTCGCTGGTCCTTGTGGGCCGCGCCCGGGGGAGGCAGGAGTTTTACCAGCTAAAGGAGAGCAAACACCACGCGCCGGGGCCCGGTGTAGGCCTACACGAGGACGGGGGGAGCTGGGGCTACCCTTAATTGAAAACGCATTGAGACGATCAGGACTGGCTTCCCTCGCTCCATCAACCAACCAACACGTCACTTCGATTGATGCGATTATTGAAATGGTAATTTTTGACAAAGGGAATCGATAGTTTATGAAACGTTTTTGGCAAAAACAAATACAGATTTCGCTCTTTTTTCTCAGTACTTTCTCCCTTCCAATATAACTGCCTGGGTTGTTCCCCTATCCTTTCTCTTGTCTCTTGATTAAGAGTTACCGACTGAATATGAGTGGCTGCAAACAGATCTGGACCAGGAAAAACGAGATGGCATACTCAAGACTTGTGTTATTTTTGTCCGTGTATGGGGGCCTTTGTGGGCATGCAGCAGCTTTTTATTGTGCTAATTGGGCAACATAATGCCGCTAGCCTAATTTTGGCAAGACGGTAAATTAAATTGTGATTGTTGCACTTAAGTTCTCGGCTGCGCACATAAACATATCACGTGGCTTTTTTTTTTTTTTTTTTTTTTGCCAAACCATACCAAGTTGGAAAAATTAAGCGACAAAGCAGGTCTTAATGGAAACACACACCGATGAATTATCCGATATTTAGTTTATATATTTTCACGCCTTTATCGCTAAACCTGATCAAATAAAATAGCCTTAGCCTCCCTGCCTTAAGAAAATGACTGGATGGATGTATTTTTGATCTAAATAATAGAAGCCTATCAACACTATGCCTTATGAAGATGACCAATGATTTTGAGGCCTTCCATGTTTACTTCGCCTGCAGAGTAATTGCTACATGTGTTCATTAACTGTGAGTAAAACTAATGAAATGTTAACAAAAATGGAAAACAATATCACATTCAATTATAAGCCTACAGGTGCTTATTCCATATAAACCGAAAAAAAAACATACAAACGACAAATATTATGGGAAATAGTCAGTATTTCTATAATTCCAATGATTTCCTATATCTTTGCAATAAAGAGATATGTGGGTGCTAGATACAGAGGAGATTTTTGAGTTTGGTCTTCAGAGATTATTTTAACCAACTAAACCGTGGACTATTAGGTGAGGATATACCACCAATCAATCGTGCATGTACAGCCCCAGGCCCCCAGACCCTGCCACCACCGTACGCCCGAGACAGATAACTCGCGCCCAGATTACAAGAACAGCCAATATTGTAGCTGCGTGTAACTTTAAAACCACCGTATGGATGGGCCATTGTGGACCGGTTCATATCATCCCAAGCCCCCATTCACTCGGCGGACAAGCCACGCTCAGCTCCCTCGCCTAGCCCCCCGGGGAACGCCGCCAACACCCCCAGCCAGCTCATTTGCATAATTTCTGTTAAAAGGTTCGTTTTCTTAATTAATCACATCCGTCACTTCTGTTTGTTCACCTTAGGCGCGGGCTTTGCTACTGGTTGGACATTAAAGATTACAACGTGTAGCAATCGATAACATTTGTGACAATGCCTTGGCGTATCAGATCAGTACAGACATGGTTATATTACAAACAGTAAGGGCAATGACCATAGCGCTGACACACCATCATAACTTGTCTTTATTGGACAAAAAAGTTTTAATTTTGGAGCGGATAGATATCGTCCCACTTTGCCAATCCACCATACAGACTGACCTGCATGTACTCTACTCAGTGCAAGACTATAGTGTATGCTCTATACTTCCAATGTCGATTTCAATCACCTATTTTGTCAACGAACTAACAGTTGCCATTTTATCAAAATTGATAAATAATTATGTCACCATCAATCAATCAATCCTGGACAATAAGCTGTTTTCTAAAATGATAATAAGAAGATGATGAAGTGTCGTGAATTATTTTTATTCCCCCAAAAGGCTGCAGATTTATTTTTTTCCAATTTCCAAAGTTGTCCCTAATGACCTTCAATTTATTCTCGCCTGTGATTGTGGTTACTCGGCATGATGACCATTCACAAAATCGAATACACAACAACAAAACCATCATCATCATCCTCATCATCATCATCATCAACAACAACAACTATAACAACAGCAACAACAACGTCGAAATGCATCTTATCCTTTGAGTGTTGTCGGTTAGTTTCAAAGCAAATATTCCACTTTCAAAGTGGCCGATTCTTTCAGATGAGGTTATTCATTTGCCGATGAAAAGTGAACAAAGAACGGTTGACTGGAGTGGGATTCGAACCACCCAGAAGTATCGTTCGAAGTTGGTTCGAAGCCCGGCCGCTCCAGTCATTTTTCTGTTTTTCACTGTCCAATGACTAAATATAAATCCAGTCAGTTTCCTATCTCTTGTAATTAACGATATTATCTATTATGATTGGAATTATTACATATTGTTGACGTTTTCTGTCTCTAGAAGTTTTTCATGTCGTTATAGATTTGTGCGTTCAGCCTGGCAGTAATCTAGAAATCGTTGCATACAAGGCCGCAGTACTTCCGGACTCAATGTCGTCATACTTGCCGAGGGTTAGTTGCACGGCACAAATCATAATTACATAGCTGGCAGTGATAGATGACAATGGCTGTCCAATGGTGCGATGATAAAGATTATAACATTGCCATGACGACAATGGTGTCAAGCCATTGAGGGATGAAAATGCACGACGCCCGGCTTAAAAACCGTCAGTGCTGGCGGTGGTGTTGACTTGGGCAATTGGCCCAGTATGACGTTGATTGATTTGAAACACACTTTTAGAATCACACATATTGCACCCTGATAAGATAGAGATGTAGGCTACATGTATGGGCCCAGCGGTCCTTATTAATTAATTAATTCTTTGCTTAAAGGTAGTATCATACAAAACAGAAATCGTCACAGATTTACCTATAACTTAGTGAAAGTAGAAATATACCCTTAAAGTTTTTCTGCCTAAAATGCTGTATTTATCAAGAAAAGAGTAAAAACCAGTATCTTCTAAAGATAAAAAATATAAGAGAAAAGACTTAAAAACTGTGGGCGTTGTCACTGTTTTCTCAAAAAGTGGGCACCGTATATGGGACTGAAATTTTCTACAGATGACTGTTGCTGTAGGCCTATCTTCCTTGATATTTTTGCCTATGAATCTGTATTTCTTTGACAAAAACCAAAGTATGATATTACCTTTAAGTTTAGATTTCAGTCCGAGATGACAGGATTTAGGGGTCAAAACTGCAAAGTACGCTTCGTGGTATAGTTGTCACGTGAGCCTGGTAGAAAGTTCGTGTGTGAATTTAGGCCAATATGTGAGGTAGTAGGTCACTAGAACACCATGATGAGAGTTGGGCACAGAATACCTTGGTTAGGATATTAATCATGTTGTCTTGAAATAACATATACTGATCGACAACCGGCTGCATATTGCCGGTGCTATTGTGCCGATTGTACCCCGGCCAAGTAGGTTAACTAAACATATAACGCTTCGTCACGATTACCTTCGCGCTGAAAAGAAATACGCGTGGCATTTTGTCTCAAGTGGCAAACTAGGTTTCTGCCAATTAATTTTGTTTTTGTCCCAAAAATTCTCGCCTGTTGTGTGTACTTTATTATAATGTTACACGCCAAGTTAACAGAAATTGGAACGGAATACCACGAGTTCATGTAACGAAATTAATCTGTGAACATTAATCAATCATTCTTGTTGATTGGTTTATACAAAAACCAGAGGATTTGATGAGTTTGGCGCGTGGATTGGCAACAACTTGTGAAACCGCACTTTTTGAAGGGGTAACGCGGCTCCACCCTCTACCATCCCAGTCTCCCATTCTCAATCTCCGTATACCTCAAGTTCAACCATCCCTTGTCGTCTTCACTGGCCCGTCCATCACGGCGACGAAGCCCGTCAATCATGATGCGATCAACCGCCCAATGATCCCGTGTCAGATACTCGGTGAGACTCGCTAATGAAGCTAATGTACATAATTGAGTGGGGTTTTTTTTTCTTCCTCTTCTTCTTCCTCTTCTTCTTCTTTCTGAAACAGCGGTCATAATATCCCAACCACGGGCGGAGCAATCCGGTCGCACCTCGTGAAATCCCACTACAATACATTGTGGACCTTTACCCTGAATGGTGTGGATACTGTTAAGTACGTGGAGAGGGGCAAGGATAGGACCCTCTTTTAATAGCACACCTGTGCAAAGTTTGTCACCAGGGTCTCAATAGGCTTAAAAGTGAAGAAAAGAAGACCTGAACGATTAAACAAAAAAATAGCTAATTGTTCAGTATAAGACTTATATTTTCAATGGAATGCACAAGCAATGAAGAGCCTGTTTCGTTACTGACCGCGGCCCAACCGGGTATATAGCGGTGTTTGCCTCCACAAACATTGTCTTTGTCTTGGGACATCCCAATCACGGTGTCTTCCCATCCTTACGGATGACCGCTTAGAAAGTCCTGCGCTGATATCAACACTAGAGACATTACTTCTTAATTGCCGTGTATTTACACTTGAAGGGAATTTCTACCGCAAGTCGTTTGTCAATAGTCTTAGAGATCGCCACCGTGTTACGCCATTCTACGGCCGCACTACCTTCCGGCTATTTGAGACCAGGGGATAAAGAGGGGGGTTGGGGTTGTGGTCACTATAAAGAGAGGCCCACACGGAATCAAATAAAAGGCACAAGAAATCGCAACAAAGAAAATGATAGGTCTTCTTGCTGACCAGCCTATACACTCTGTGTCAGTTATGATTATCATGCACAGTGGACATTTCTTCACCAAAGCAAAACAAGTCACAAACATTTTCCGTCTGCAAGAAAATTCCACCAAAAATGGTGCTTTCTTGTTGTTGTTGTTGTTGTTTTTTTGTATAGGCCTACAGTAACTTTATTTCCCCATAAGGGAAACAACAGTATTATTAAGATGGAAAACAGAAGTACAAGAATGTTTATCCATAATTGGATTTAAAGATTGTTCTTGTTAACCTGAAATTGAAACAGTTTGGTCTAAATTTCTATGTTTTCGTGAGAAAAAACAAACACTTGAATTTTCCCATAGGATAATTTTTTACCATTTTCACACGACCGTTCATCAAATCGATGTTGAAAGGATCAAGAATGGGTTTTCATTGTTTTCTCATAACGCGATTGACACAAAATTAGTTAGCTTCAGCTAACTGATTTAATTAGTTAAAAATTTAACTAATTAATTAGCTTCAATTAGTTAGCTACCAGATCACCAGCCATTGTGAGCAGCGTTTAACTTCATGATCACGCTGACCATAAACATGAACCGTACTGCGAAGACGTTACGGTTGACAACTTCCACTGTCCACGCAGCCTGGCGTATAATTATGATCAGAATTAGTCAATTTTCGTCCACATTTCGGACAATTCCAACTAATTTGCATCAAAACTTGTCGAAGAATTGGCCGATTTTTGGACAAAGAACTGACCAATAGCGCAGGGCAGTTCGGGCATAATGGTCAATATTAGTATAATGTGAAATGATATTTGTCCAGCTTTGCTCCTAATGCGAGTCTTCAATACAATGCACTTTCTACCCCACCCCTCCCCCAAAAAATCCCTTAATACAAAGAAACAAAATGTGGCCGAAAATTGAATATTTGTCTTCTTTTTTTGTAATGGTCGGTTCCAGCGTGTTTTTTTTTTACTGTGTTGCAATTAACAGTCACGTGATTCATTTGTTAAATTTCTAAAGATGTATTTATTTGGGCCTCCTGTAGCCTACATTTCATTTTGTTCTGGAAATTATCTCTTGACGTGACGTCAAACTTATAAGGGATACAAGTAATAAACTGCTACAAACTGCTCATCGGCCAAAATGACCTGAAATATATCAAAATGCTCTTTAGCAAATAAGGATACGGTAATTGTTTCAAAAGAACACTGTAAATAGTCACAATTATAATTATATTGCAATTTTCCTTAATTTGATTTGGAACTTGGTAGGATATTTATGAATCTATATATGCTTTTGTTTTGTTTGATTGTTTGTTTTAATTGGATGATTATTTAGTATAAATAGAGTGTACTTTATAACACAACAAGGACATTTTTGCCCGCACTTCGGCACACATATCTACCAGTAACAAATGTGATTAATAATTACTATAAATATCACTTTGGTCAATTTAAATCTGAAATGATTGAGCAAAAAATGAAGGACAAGGTCGGGCAAATGATTCAAGGCCAACTTAATATCAATGTTGTCTATATCTTTTGCAGTGTGGGCATGTGTAAGAATATCACAATTTTGGCTGTGTATTTGGTATCAGACCCCAAAATAATATAAGGATACTGGCTTATCGTTAAACATTGGTATGGGAATGTGTCATCACAAAGAGCTATAGCGTACTGTTGCCCATACCGAAAAAAAAAGAAGAAAAATCATTGAAAAATGTCAAAAAGCCTCTCACCAGCAAATATCGGGCACCATGCATTAATGATAATGATAAAAAAAAAGCTAACTATGAGCAAGAGAAAAAAGTCGAGAGGGAAACCGGTCTTGGCTTCTCGGCTTTCCCTTGCCCGGGAACCTCCAGCCAGCTCGACTCGCTCTGGAGGCCGGCTACGGGATCGGAAACCCACCCAGGCCAGTCTCCTGACGGACTTGCAACCGCCAGTCATTTCCTGCCCGTGTATATACCGGCACGGCAGCAGGCTCTCGCCTCCGAGCATAGTCGCAGCGGCTTTATATTGATGAAGGCAAGGGAAACCTGGCCGGGGCCTCGGCACGGCCGCGACCCGTCATCATCACCATGCATCATCCCCCTCAACCGCGCACCGTAAACCCCCATCGCATGATCCAAGTCACCGGTAAAACACACGACAATGGCACGACTTCTACACTCCGGGCCCACCCCGCAGGTTTCGCATAGAGAAAAAGACTCAAATTCCATCCGAAATTTGACCTGGCACGCGGTCCCTCGCGCTCTTTCTCTTTTTTTTGCCTTTCTTTCTTTTTTTTATTTATTAATTTCAGTTATCTTTTCTTGCGCGAGCAATGATGGAAAATGACAACAAAAAAGTGTATAAGATTACCACATTGGCTGGCCGGCTATGCCCATGTGGGCCGAGTGCCCTGTGATTTGGATAAAACAACTCCCCCGGCCATGCTTATATATATATATATTTCTTTCTTTAGATGTCATCAGCTTTTGGGAAACGGCTAATTTTTGGCCGAGGACCGATAATAATATCGTCGGGGGATCAGCTTAGAGAAAGCCCTCATAATTTGATGAGCCCAAGCCGGTCACAAGAGGGACACACAAGAAAAACAACATCTACCGTTGTAGGCCTGTACTATACACTGAAATAAATAACTCCGTTAAAGTATATTCCAATTTCTCTCTCTCTTTCAAGTCAAAGAAATGATTCCAAAACCGATGTTAAAAATGACTTTTCTCTATTTGATCAACTTTTCAAATGAATGTCATAAGAATTGTCGATTATTATACTATAGACCAAGGAATATGACGTACATTTCTGTGTGTCACTAATCTTGCTGTGATTTTGTATTATCTGCACACATTTCTTTGTTCATTTCATCGTGCAGCCGAATTACGAGCCAAAAATGAAGAACAAAATTAAACTTCCCATTTTTATATCTCATGTTTTAGATATAAATCACACTTTAATTTATTCAGACTGTTCATTTGCATAATCTGACTAACTGTTCAGTAGATGGAATCCCGTGCTTTAAGATTCTTTTTTAAATATTAATCGCAAATCGAATTTGATACAAAAAAAAGTAAATATCAAATTCAACAATTTGCCCGAATCCATTTAAATTCAAGTTGCAGGTACACAAAACATTAACAGGTTATTGCAAAGGAATTAAGACTGTTTTTCTTTGTATTTATCGGAAATTATGTGTGCGATAATTTACGCTCATTTAGAACCTAGTGAATCCGGGGAAAAAATGAACAAATCTGAATAGTATTTATCGTGTTGCGTTTAAAATCGATGCTTTGAAAATCGGCAAAACGTACCAGCTGACGAAAACAACAACGAACTCAGGGAAATAGGTTCCGTCGGTAAATCAAGAACCGATATAATGTGCCATATAATCGGTGAAAATGAGAAAAATACTGGACAATAACATCAATGAATAATATACTAAAAACAAAAAATAAATTTTAACCTTCCTGATGAGGTTAAAAGATTTCGGAAATCCAAACTGACCAAATAGCAGACATTTTTTAGGAACTCAAGCATCCGATCTCGACATCCAATTAGTCAATTTATGTTCAATTCCCATCACTGCACAACAATCCTTCCCTGGAACTTAAGGAATGATTCTGAACTATTAGAGCCATACATACATGAATAGACTAAGCACAGCACAGCACAGCACAGCACAGCACATCACAGCACAACACGACCCACTTCTGCCCCACCTGTGGGAGAGGCTTCTTCGCCTGGAAATGACCTCTTCATTAGTCACCTACGGACACACCGAATCAGTTCATCAACAAACTAGATGTCATGGTCATCTTTGATCACGAAGGACGAACAACAACAGAAGTAGAATTCTTATGAAGTCAGTCACTGCGTTAACGTTGGGTAATTCACGCGTATAGATTCATTTTGATATTACTCATGCAGATTGGATGATTATTATTATATGTTGCCATGAATAATAAAATTATTCCTAATCATTTACATGGGCAATGTCATGTAAATTATGCGTGAATGCTTGCAAATATTTCCCATCACTTCACGGCGGTTGCTACAACCCCAGATCTTCAATACAGTTCAAGTAATTACTTGAATAGAACAGACGATATTATTAAAAGGCTTCACAATCACTCCTGTGCCAGAAAGCGAAAAAACGCTATGGATTATTATTTCATTTTATGGTTTCTTTTAACCCAACAAGAGTTTCTATGCACAAAGTGTAAATATTCGCCAAACTGAAGTGTGGGCAATATCACTCTGCTCGCTTTGAGTGTAACTAGATGCCAGCAAGAACACCAAACCATGCAAATAAAGTGTTTTGGTCCGTTATAAGAATAGCGTAGTATTGGAGCCAAAAACTGACTTATTTAATCTGAGAGTAGAAGTAGAAGGGTGCAACTCTTAATGTATCTGGTGACGATTTTAAGTGCAATGTGAACTAAATATTGACCTTATTTCATACCCCAGTTTCAAATCATGGAGGTTCGTCTAAAGTTGAGAAGTTATACGCGTTATGGCACATAGGCCTAATATTTTGGGTCAGGTCATATTTTAGATTTCCGAACAGTCTTTTGCCAAATGGGATGGATTACTAAATTACTGACTTTGAACAGTAATATAAACAAAAAGTTAATTACGGCTGCTGATGAGAAAAAGGAGCCGGCGCAATTTAAAGCCAGGTACCCTCACAATTTCCCACGGATTGTATCGGGTAGCCGAGACAGTGGGATTCGGTGGAACTATAGGGTCTATTGCTCCGAACCTGCGGTGTGTCACATGCACACGTTCGTTAATAAAATCAATGATCATGTCAATCATAACATCACCGATGAAGCACCAATGGTGTTCCGTCTACAACGCGTCACCGTCATCGCTGCAATGTGTGTGGATCATTATGGTGGTGACGCCCACTATAGGCGATGTATTCAACGGGAGAAACGAACGGTGAATCGCCCCCCGAGCTAACACACTACAGCGCCAACCTGTCCCCCCTACAAAAAAAACCCCTTTAGGCAACACGTCCAGCGCTCAGCACCGTAATAGTCAAATAGCTCGTCCAAGTTATGATGTACGGTTGTGTCTCTGACGTGGGTCGGTCATTATTATACAACGTTACAAACGGACTGGGGGAAAATTAACCCACTGGTGGTGTGTACACGCACACACACGCGCGACACACATCGTATACGCACGGGGGATTGGGGCAACATAAAAAGCAGCGTGGATCCGCTCGACTAATTCGACTAGCAGGGGAACACTGGAGTGAGTGGTCGAGTTTCGTCCATCCCCGCCCCGTCAACTGCTAGCGAGCGAGCCGCCCGCTCCATCCGTCCGCGCCGGCAAGTCATGTCATTGAGCCCCAAGACTCATTCGACTCCATTCTCGGTCACAGACATTCTGAGTCCACTCGAGGAATTCGGCTATCACAGGAAATCCATGCTGGACCCCAGTGGGAACTTCATGAGCAGCATGCAGCCCACCTACCGAAGCCCACAGCACACCAACAACATGCAGTCCTCCATGAACGTACCCGTCAGCAACCCCTACCACATGCACGTCCCCCAGCTCTCACACCCTCCTCTGGGGACCACCTACTGCAACGGTTCCGTGGGGGAATTGTCCCACTACAACGACCACGTCAGACAGTCGGCTTCTAGCTGGTATGGTGCCAACCCGGACCCAAGATTTTCCAGTAAGTATACCAATTACTAAAAACATCATCCACAACAACCACCACCAAACACCGGTATAGCATTCTTGACATAACCTCGGTGCACTTCACAGTTGTTGGAAGTCTCTATAGGCCCATCATTCGAGTGTTGCCGGTTTGATTAGTAAATAAAAGACCACTAATAATATTTCCAAGCCCTCAAGCTGCACTTTATCTGGTAACCCCCTTGATATCCACCCTAAAAGTCCTCTTCTGACCCTGCCACCCCAACTGGAATCGGCGACCCCACCTATCCCTCGTGGAGGGTTCTGAAGAACTCTTAAACGTACCGATATGCCATCTATGGTACTCAGGTAGACTGGCACTCCTCCACGTCGTCTTCAATAGGGCACTTGTTCCTCTCCAACTCGAAAGCGAGGGCAACTGGAGGAGTTTGAAGTTTTTTCTCTCGTGGAGTATGGTTCTGTCAGTCTTCACTTTATCTCTTGTGTGCTCTCGCAGCCTGTAGTGTTAAATGCTCACACCTCCCTATCCCTTAGCAAGCTAGTCCAGTCGAGTCCACACATGCCTTTACTTCGTAACGGCTTCTATCAAACAAACTCCTGTATAGTCTGATCAATAATTCATAGGCGATCTATGTAGCCAAATGGTCTAAGTTATAATCTGCTCCTTGATAGCAGATGGTCAATTGACTTTAATTTGTCCTCTACCATTAAATAGTTTGTGATCCGTACGTGTTACTTTGATGCTCTTTTTTAATGGAACGGACCTTTGCTTCACTTGTCCAATGTGCTTTAAGAATTCCTCTGAACTAATTGAAGTTAGCCCGGGAATTGTAAATTATTTAAATTCTTCTTTCAAATCCCGAAAGTTCTAAACATTAAAAAGTTTGCTTGCTTGGTTGCCATTGCTACATCAATAAGTCAGCTCAGATGTATTTGATGATAATGGTAACAGGGATATGCTGGCTATTTAAGTTCCTAAAAGTAAAAGCTCAGAATCAAAGTGAAGTAATTATAACTAATATGAATGATCACTTCTATAACTCTTAACACTACTCCTTAAACCATACATCTTTTAGTAACTGTTATTTCCATTTCTTATGATGCATTTTTGTTCTCTTATTTTTACTCTAACAGTCTCTCGTCTGATGAACCCCAACTCTCCGATGAATATGAACATGAATATGAACATGAATATGAACATGAATATGAATATGAGTATGCCTGGACTAGGGGGAGACCTGTCCAAACCCATGTTGCCATCGGCCCAGCGTCGCAAGCGACGCGTGCTCTTCTCTCAAGCCCAAGTCTACGAGCTGGAGCGTCGGTTCAAGCAGCAGAAGTACCTGTCTGCACCTGAGAGGGAGCACCTTGCAAGCCTTATCAACCTCACCCCAACACAAGTCAAGATCTGGTTCCAGAACCACCGCTACAAGATGAAACGGCAGACCAAGGAAAAGAACATGGCCGACAACAACAACGTGTGCCACCAGTCGCCCAGGCGAGTCGCCGTGCCGGTGCTGGTCAAAGACGGCAAGCCGTGCAACGGCTCGTCCAACGGTAGCTCCAGCGGTGGCTCGGCGCACGATAGCGCATCTCCGCAGCTGGGAGACGATGCCCACAGCACGGTCAGCGATCATCCCAACTCCATGCCCGGCGCCCATCAAGCACCGGCTCACCACGTCTCCACCTCGGTGCATCAGGCTCACATGGGCCCGTCGGCACATAAGACGGCTCCGGTCAACTCCTCGTCGTCGTGCGGTGCACATGTCGTGGGTGCCAACACGGGGACCGGAGTGACATCATCACACTCCCCACACCACCAGCCAGGGGCGGTGGTCAACCCTTACCACTCCATGAATGGCTCCAACATGTCCTCGGCCGCACCTTTCCTTTTGCACGGTAGAACATGGTGACAGTCCTCCAATATTCTATAAGCAGTTTGCAATAGACCATTTTCTGTTCTAAATCTCTCACGAAATGGTTCTCACGAAACACAAAGCGCAGATTCGGCCTCGACAACGAAATTAATTGCGTAACATCTGATGGCTTTCAAGCTAAAAACAAAACAAAAATTAGCATTATTGTTACATCACTATGAATTGAGACATCTTAATATTTACTCCCAAAAAAGGGGACATTGACTGAGAGTTTTAAGAATACAAACCAAAAACAAAAAAAACTGCATGGAACGTACGGAAAACAAACTCTGAGGTGAGTTCTCAATCAATCTTAGGCTCATGGACTGCGATTATCGCCGTATATAGGCCCAGATGCCTAGAACAGCTTGTAAACTTCTTCTTCTTTTTTATGATATTTCAATTTATCTTCCTTTTTGTTTGTTTCTTTGTCTGTTTTTTAATCAATCTACAAAGATCGTTGTATAAAATTGTTTTTAGAATTATTATTGTCATAGCTGCGAAGATGTAGAGAGAATAATTTATTTACGATTCTCGGAGAAACTATTATGTTTCTGCGACCAGAATGTAGTATTTTGATCATTGTAATATCAACATTATTTGAACTTTCGTCATCAATTTTAAAAATCAGCTGCAACGGCAATTCTTGTTTTTGTTTTTTTACTGAATTCTAACCGGATGTTAAAAAAAGGGAGCTGATTTGGAACTTTTGAACACATTTTTGCACAACTTTATTATTTTATCAAACTTTGCTTTGTGTACAATAAAAACATAAGATGTGATATATTTTTTGGGGTGGTTTTCGCACATTTTGCGAGTATTTTAACACGTGTAGCTCGTATATGAAAAAAACCCATTTGATCCCATGCATCTATATTAGCACATGTCACTTACCGCAGTACTTAAGGTATTTGTCTGAATTTAATTTTTGAGTTGGATTTTTGAAATCATCAAAAACAAAATTCTCGGTCCTCCAAAACATTTATTGCCTCTCGTTTTATACGCGACATTTGGTCCTGAAAATTTATGAACCAAAACGTCAAATTTATTGCTAGGATTTCAGAAATATCCATGGTAATATTCACATAGGCTTACATGGCGATTGAAATGAGATTGAAATGGTTTAATATTGATCCGGTTTTCATACTACGGTGATAGATATACTTTTTCCATGTCCTAACTCATATGGAATTTCATATAGGGTCTATAGCTTTGGAAATACCAGATCATTTTGTCATTTGAAATCAAATTTTCCTGCAAGATCCAAGATTTAACTCTCAATGCATTGCTAAGTGATATTCAACAATTTTGGGAACAAAATACTCCTAAACACGAATATTGTGATTGCTGAAAAACGTTTGTTTCATTTGCACTTTTTCCATTTTCGTCAGCATTACCGGAAGCGTTTTTTGCGTTAAAAACCAACTTTGTAAATAAGAGCCCTTACTTACTTGTATATTTCTTGACCTTAGAAATGCAAAAAATATTCTGATTTATTAAGTTTGAGTTAACAGAACATAAGTTGTGATACATTAATTAGCTTATATCAAAACGAAAAAAAAATAAAACCAAACTTCACCGTTAATATGACTCATAATGAGGCACTTTGAGCTGCATTGAAGTTATAACAATCACGATGAAACTGTTAAATTCGTTCAACTCTTTTCCCGCCATTTTTCTTAAATGTACATGATAAGCATAAACACTGCATCATCGTAAAGTACCACAACATGGGGTTATAGGTCTGACCCTTAATCAACCATGGCGAACGATTAAGGTCGGGAATAACGTACATGATGTATTTGTAGACTCATGTATCACCGAGTTTTCCCTCAAACACCGTATCCCTATACTGGTCCTAGCTGTCCTAACGCCTACCAGAAAAAGCGGCGAGCAAATTTGCCCACAACTAGGCATGTTTGCTCGCAATTCATACTCGGTTGCTATACCGGTGGTACACGGGTCAATCGTCCCCAAACACGCTTCCGTAAAACAAAATGCTGTCCTTTTCATTTGAAGTCTTCTTCATTCCTTTATCAAAATGCACCCATTTCGGCTGTAATTTCTTCTCAACATCATTCATGTTCATTGATGTTGGAAAATTTCAAAACAAAATTAACTGGCTCGGGTTCTGACTACATGTATTTTAAATCATGGAATTTCACAAACAAAAATGGCAAATTTACACTGTATTTTGATATTCACTACTTTTCAAGCTTGACTTAAGGATTATTTTATACCTTTAACTAAGTCAATGAGAAATACAAGAATGAAAAAGAATAAAATTTATCAGACAAAAAGGTAATATTTCCATGATAACGACTGAAAGTTGTACTGAAAAAAAAGTTCATCTGTGGATTTTGTACTGTTTACTATATTGATATTTTCCCCGTAATAACAAGTTTATTTAAAGGGGTTTCACAATGTACGGACAATGTCCAAACTATGTCCCAATAGTCAATGTGTTTTACACGTTTAACTTTTTTTATTGTTAAATCTTATAAGGTCACCAGTGATAAGTCGTACAAAGTGTGACTTAAATATTATCTCAAATCTTTTATGAAAAATAAAAGCAACAACCACAATTGCAGTCGATATAACTGGTTTGATTATAGAATTATGATCTGTTACATATTAAAGAGTTAATAAGGTGTCATCACATTTTATACCACTCAAGATTATGAAGTTGCAGACTATACCTGTAGTAACTTCCGGAAGAGTAAACGGTTTGGATGCATAACTCTTATTTTAGAAATTTGTTAAAAACGCTGCAGAAATACACAGAGCATCCGGACCCAATGCCGACACGCTTACGGACTGTGACAAAATGCCCAGCCTGTATAGGCCTATACCGTTTTGGTTAAGGATTCCTCGACCACATTGTGAGTTCACTTTTTGTTGGATGTGATTATTCCATTACAAACCACCGTGTAATTTTATAAAATGTATATAAATTATAAAGGAAACTTAATTATTTCTCATTATGAACCTGAAATATGAATAAACAAGTTAGTAGAATCGTTATTCCACACGCATTCAATGTTTCTAAGTTCGTTGTGCTTGTGTGAGGGATATGATTGTTTATAATACAACGTGTTTTTTTTTTTTTTTTCAATTTCCCTATCAGAGACTTTTTGTGAATAAAAATTAAAATGTTCGAGAAATTATTCTTTGAATCAAATCGTTGTTATATCGTCCTGGTTGTTATCAAACAACTGCATGTAAGTGGGATCAGTGTGAATTTTCAACTTTTTTTAAAGGTAGTTTCATACTTTCGTCTATAGTTGAACAGCTGTGGTCTGTTCATAATTTGATTTGTCATGAAATAAAAACAAGCCTGTGAATTTTCAGCTTAAAATGATCATTGGGAACAGCAGAAAACAGCGAAAACCGTTACAATTGTTACGAGAAATTGCGAGGTATTGTAATTGTGAGGTTTTTGATCTCTGAGATCAAAATTGTTTTCGGTCAATTGTTTTACCCATTTCTGGATAAATACAGCAATTTCAGGCGGACAAATTTTAACGGTATAGTTTGTACAAGGTCCATCTTTGTATTAAGTCAGACGTTAATCTGTAAACATTTCTGTTTAGGTTTCCTACCAAAGTATGATACTACCTTTAAACTGGGAAAGACACAAAAGGCGGGAATTCCATACTCTGCAAGTCATTAGCATTCAGTAGATGCGATATCCATCCACTTGCATACAAACAAACAAAAGTCAACATATTTGTGTTATACAGTAGCAGATATTCATCAACCTGTTTATCAATCGAAACAAATTTTTTTTACTTAATCATTTGAATTCTAACGACTTTGACCTGATTCATTTCTGTGTGAATCATTTTATGATTTTAGCGGATAGGACATCAGCCTAGTTATGCAGCGAGAGCAGAAACATTAGATGGAAACATCATTTTGATAAATGAGTGCCAAAAATATGAACACAGCAGCAAATTACATACTTCGGTCAAATTTCTCAACTTGGCACAAAGAATTAATGTACGGGTATATGTCCTATAGGAGAGTGTGTGGATAGGTCAATTACGTGGTCAAAACATGATTACAAAATCCTTCAAATAAAACCAACTTAGTTTAATAATTAAATCGGGAATTTAGTTACACACGGAGGTCGCATCACTCGTATTGAAAATGCGGGTTGGATATAATATCACGACAGTCGCACGCCATACGCACATGCACATAATGCCATACCCTATTATTCAATATTAGACCTTCCAAAAAGTGCACAAACATTGAAACCGAAAAGCCATTCCATTTTGTTATTTTGTTTTCGACGTCAATTTGGAAGATAAGGAAAAACAAGGAAGAATGGGCATTGCTCTATATTTGTTTAAATAGTCTGTATTTTTGTTTTCGTATACGTGTTTGTGTGTGTGTGTTGACATATAACGGCCTCGAGGTTTGGGCAACGCGGCTGTATAGTAATTACCCTAGTTCTGTTTGAATTTGGTAAATGTTGCTGGTATCGAAAATCGGAGCTGTTGTGCCAATATAGTGCAGGCAAACGCCTTGTTCAATTTAAAACTCGGTCTGTAATGCGGAAGAAATATGAGTTCGGTATATTTCAACACGGATTTGAAAAATAAATAAAGCTTCTCTGCAGAGTCCCTTTCCCAAAAGAAGACGCACGAGGAGTAAAAAAGGATCATTCAAAGAGTGGTATTGTCACAAAACATAGGTCCATTTAAGCACCGTGAATCAAACTTGTCCCCTCAAAAAAGAAAGCACAAAACATGTTAAAAGAAGCACCATCATAAATCATGAGTTGAAATTTGTTCGAGAAATTAAGTGCCACTACTGCCACTTGATCATATAGAGTGCATGTCCTGGTATAAGGTCAATTCAAAAACACAAAATGCACCAAAACGAAATATAGGGCCTACCAGCACACTTTAAAGACAACAACAGTGACAGCTGAAATGATTGATGCAGCGTACTCTTACATTATGGACTATAGATTTGAAGCAATAGGCCTATGTGTTTCTGAATTTCAATCGCTTTTTAAGGTCCGGGTTCGGAGAGATGATAAAAGAAAAGACTCTGTTCCTGCTTGCTCGGAGCCTCATAATTATCTAATCATTAAGGAAATAATTATGCTCTATTGTTTGTGTGTTTTAGAATAATTATTCATACTAACACTGTTGTCTCATTACTATTAATGTGAAACATCCGTGGTAGTATCATCAAATAACCACAAGGGACATTGGCTGGATTAATATTAAGTCATTGAAAAGTGAACAAAGAAAAATTGACTGGATTCGAACCAGCAACTTCCTTAATACTGCACCGGCGCTCTTATAAACATAGTTATCCAGTCATTATGTTGGTGTATGTGTCCCTATTAGGCAATTATCTTTGTTCATTTGGCAGTCAGAAGCCATGAATCCACTCAAAATACTGCTACATGTATATCCCAAGGATCATTTTTATCGTTACGCGCAGCATTAGCAATGCTGCAACCTGAGGAACAGTAACTTATTAAAGGACAATTTGTATCTGACTGTTCAGTACTGTTACAGCTAAAACCCCGACAATGTGCCTTTCCATTTGAACTTATTAGCAGTAAAGCTAATACTCATACTCATACTTTTTTGGGGGCCAAGGAAATGCAGATTCATGAGCAAATATATCAAGAAAAATATAGTACCAGTCATCTGTGAAATTCGCAGTCCCATATGGTGCCCACTTTTTGAGAAAACCGTTCTGGATAAATACAGCATTTCAGGCAAACAAATTTGAACGGTATAGGCCTATAGTTCTACCTCTAATTATCTTTATACCATGTATAAGGTATATGTAAATCAGTGAAGATTTCTGCTTTGGTATGCTACCAAAGTATGATGTTACCTTTAGGCCTAAGTCTACATGTAGGGCCTATATGCCAAAGTGCAACGTGACGTGATAGATAAACACACAAGCATACTGGTACGTCTACCGTCTACCATTGAGTTCATGCATGGGACACGAACCCCCTTACTGTTTTCCCCTCCATGTCCATCCTCTTTCTCATTTAAGCCCCACCCCTCCATCTCCATGCCTAACTAATACAATTCGGGTTTTAATTGCTGATGCATGGTCATCTCTTAACTTATTACGCACTGTATACAGAGAAGCAATTTGCCAAGAATGACCTGTGTTAAAATTAAGATGCAAATATGATCTGTTTTTATATTGTGATTTGGACTTCTGACATAAACTGCATGAGGTCAGTCCGATAGAACTTAGGTAACATTCTATCGTCAATAATGATGAGTAAATAAAGTCAAATAATGTCAAAATGCTTGGAGCTTGGAGGGCCTAACTACATGACGTTTCGTTCCTCGTATAGGAACTTTCTCAGAGGCTTAAACATTTTCCCAGGGTTTTTTTCTGTCTCTTATTCGTCAGCAAATTTCCTCCCTATAATCTACCCTGTCCCTATCGGCATTTCATTAATAGAAGTTTTCCAACCCTTAATTATCTCGTAATAAATATGTAAATAACAAACTTCTGCATGAATGTATAGTATACACACTCGCATCTTTAAGAGACGAGGGGGGAAGAGGAGATAAATTAGGCACCGGGAGAAGAAAGGGAAAGGCCGTATGATGATATCAGGTTGTATGGCGAGTGTCCGGCCGTCTTGCCTATACCCGTCTGACCTCCACTCGAACGGTAGGCCAGCGCCACGCCACACCGTGTCCGGTCTAGCCTCAGGCCACACGTACAGTCTGACGTCCACGGCGTGCGTGACCGTGCGCGCGGGGGGACGGCACGGTGCTTTCTCCCCCGCTCCCACCGGCTCGTTCGCACGCTGAAAGGACATACTCCCTCGTTAGTTGAGAAAATACCGGCCACGTGCGAGTCTAATCCCATATAATGTATAGTTGATGTGATTATCACGGTGCATCAAGCAGTCTAAACATGAGATGAAATGACTGTCATCACGATCTCAAATTATACGTATCACACCGTAAGCTTCTTTTTTTGACTCTCACTCATTTTTTTCGCAAGTATTTTCTAGATCGTCGACGTGATTCTAAAGGTAAACAGAAAAAAAATTCATTTTGTTCCCTCCATGTTCAGTTCCAAGTAGCTTTATCCTGAAGGGTGTTTTTGTTTTATTTCCTCCGTTTTTCCCTTCTTTTTTGGAGGGGGAATACATAAATTTTCTTTCAATTATTTATGTAGGCCGTATATTATATTGTTATGTTTATACTTAGAAGTAAATCTGTAAGCTCATTACTTAGTAGGAATTTGTCAATAAGCCATTTCAAGCTATTTCAAATCCAAAAATCGGCAAATGCGCATGAGAAAGATGTGACCAAAACCGATAGGTCTGAAATTTGGTGTCACTTTATGATCCATGTTTAAGAGAGTTGAGTACATGGTCAGATGGTAACCAAGGAAAGATACTCATGCATGCATCTGTACAATACCGAGAATTTTTTAATAGGGTCTACCTCCAGAACAATAAAATGCCGTTACCATGGCGACAGAAGGTTTGGCATTTATGACGCCTTGACGATTTGTATTTGCATATCCGAACTCTTTTTCACAAAATTCGGTGAAATTTGTGTTTAATTTTAAGCAAATACTATATGAGGACGTTATGAAATGTCTCACAGAATATATTCATTCTCTGACAGAATAAAAACTGATGCGACGTGGTATGTATCAGATTTCTTTGCGTGGTTTGTTTTTACACATATAAATCACCTGCAATAGCCTTGTTTTGTTTCCCTGAATTTTGCTTGAAGTCAAGAAGAAATCAATATCATTTCTGTTTATTTTCATTTCTATTTGACTTTTAAGATTTTGGAGCACAAATTTTATAAGTTCTCTAGAATCTGAAACGCGGTTTTCTTTTTCACTAGTGTCTGGGTCGAATCGCCAAATTTGTGTATGATTTATAATTCCAACTGAAAATTAATTCATTTCAAAATGGATTTGTTCAAAGAATAGGCCTATAGGCCTTTATCATAGATTTACAAAAATGTTACCTCTAAAATCCATTATCAACCATGTTCATTGTTATACGTAAAACGTCACATAAAAACAAATTGGTAGTACACCTATAAAACTGACTGTATTATATAAATTTCCAACGATAAAATGGAACTATATCTGAATTTCTCGATAAAACTAAATGTCCCGTGACTGGGTACTTATTTTCATGTTCCAGGGAGCAAGCAGCGGGCTTAAGAGGACACCAAATTAACCATAAATAGACCGTTTAATTCTCGCCTATAGGCCTTTAGTGTTTGGAGTTTGCGCCTCATCAAGTTGGCACAATAGTTGTCCATAACTGATTAAAACTTCAATTAATCATTTTTCCCATTGTATACGGGATTTGTCGACATCTGCTTCATACAGCTACTCTGACAAGTTGTTCTCTTTACATATACACTGGGAATGAAAGATTAAAAATTGCCGCTGCCAAATAATTACAAATAAATTGACAATTTGTTTTTGTCTGAATAAGTACAACAGACTCATATGAAAAAAAACATAAGGCGACATTATATGAATAAACAAAGCATTCCACAGACTGGCGTTCATGTCTTAGCAACGGTCCAGAAGATGAATGCTATGGACAGAGTCATTCAGTCTATAACTCGAGGCTAAGGGTACAGGCAGTAGCACACTGGAAACAATAGACACAAAAGACCCGTCATAATTAGGCAGTAATTAATTCACAATTCCCTCTTTTTTTTTTATTCGGGAAAACAAAACAAATGTTTCCAATTTTGAAAAGCTCTGGATAGCTAGCTCATATAGCGCCAGTGGGGTAGACCGATGAATTTCAAGTGCCGTATACACACAGCCAGAATTTCAGCACGTGTTCTTCCACTTCCCTGTTCCACGAAAGTAGACTGTGATAGCATGAAGCCAATGAACCTGGCCCACGAGCCTGCATTGGGCCGAAGCCGCTCATCACAACCCCCCCCCCCCCCCCCCCCCCCCTGAATGGGGATTAAGACTACAGACCTACTCCGAGAAAAGAAAATAGTTCAATGAATACACCAGTATATCAACATAAGCCTATATCTGTCCATATTCTTAACTTAATTGGCGTATGTTTTTGTCTTTCTTCTCTCTAAAAGGTACAGGATTCCTACCATACCCAAACAGAAATGTTAACAGATTTACATACTTCCATTGTATCAAGATGGTGCTGGTAGAAACATTTAAAAAAAATGGTGTATTTAGGTAAAAATTTGTAAATACAAAGACCGAAAACAGTTGTGATCTCGGGGTAAGATCAAAACCATTCTTTATGTTTTTAAAAAAAAAATTGGGTCGGGTTTTCGCTATTTTCTTGTGACTCGTATGTCCGAATGAGCTCGAGTTTTCACAGGTTTATTGTTTCATGCACATGTTGGATCAGACAAAGTGTGAGTGTTGTAGTTCTATGAAGTTATCTATCATGTATAACCTTTAAAACAAACATTAAAAAATAGGACTGGCGTCACTGGCGTGAGCTAATCACATCTGAAGTTTAAAAACACTTCAAAACGAGAATGTTCTTGTGGTAAAGAAAAGTCAGGTTTGTTGGTCGCTCATCAAAATGGCGTAACAAATGACTATAGTATCATAAAGGCGGTGCTATAAACGTTTCCTTTCTTTAGTTTGTTACTATTATTATAATACGACCATAATTCCCCCATCATAAAACGAGGCAGTGCCAATGTCAAGTTATGGCACGAGCGGGTCTGATGATATCAACCAAATTGCTCTTGGAGCACTAACCCAGATGAGCACAGCATAAAGATCCACACGTATCACAACAAGAACCAGGAACAGAGAACTGACGAGGGACGGGGGGGGGACTCTGAATTGAAGCGTGTCCAAAGTTTACAACCAACCATGGAGCGTGCGCCGACGGACCGGCTACCAACCGATCTCCACTCGAGAGGGGCAAGTTGTTGAAACAACCCCAGCTGTTTCAACTCGGCTTCTTTCACAGCCGTGCCATATTTCTCTTCTAAATTTCCTCTTTCTGCACAGGCCCCCAAAAGGATGATCTAGTATTAGAAATCTATTTTTTTTTTTTTTGCACAGCTTATAACTTCCACTAGATAACTAAGGATTTTAATTTAGCTGTTTTGTTTTAACAGTGGGCAATAATGACGGCTAGAGATACCTTTCGCCAAAGATGACGATAACTCGGCAAGGTGAAAATTGAATTTTGCAACAGGCCTTCCTCGTCACATTTCCCCCTCATAATGGGAAATTAATCTCGATGTAAAATGAAATTAATGTGTATGTCAGTGAACATGAATAATGTGGGAAGAAACATGACAACATGACAGAGTCAAACAATAGGACCAAGTCGTAAATTCTGCACCCCAAAGAAGGCGCGTGTGAACCGCACACCGTTGTCCGTGCGGCGTCGCAGGTTGCAATGACGGGTTTCACACCGCGGTGGCCGAGCGGGCGAAGCGCGCTCAGGGCCAAGGGTGGGCAAGGCCCTTCAACCAGGCGGGGAGGCACCGCCGATGATGCAGCTGTGGTATAGTCTGATGCCAGACTGCGTCATACGGTTGTCTCTCCGCGCACAAACAACTTATTCCCTCGTTTGAAACTCCACATATCGCAGCTGTCGACGTTCATTTAACTCATTGAAATCTCAAGGGCCGTAGAACAATAACCAATAACATACATGGACTAAAATGAGTCCCGTCAGTCGGCTATACAAAAAGTTGAAACAATGTAACAAGATGATGCCTTTGCGAAGAACCGCTCTTCACACAAACAATCATGCAACCGCGAGTTCAGACAACACACATGCACACATCAATGAGGAACCAACCGAAAAGCATAGGCCAACAACATCAACGAAAAACTGACTCAACATTTCAATTATTTCAATGGTGAATTACTCCTGATTCTTTTTTCCTTCAAATAATTATCTTCTGAAATATAACTATCAATAGCAGTATGCATTTATTTGTTTCTTCTGGTTTATGAAAGACAAACAAACAAACAAACAAACAAACAACAGGCCACTTTCAACATCAATGAACGAAGCTTCCGTGCAATACAGTTGGCACACTTGTATACAAAAGCACGGTAACCCCCTAACGTTTGAACCGTAAACATGATGAAATCATCATTAAGTATGGGCTCCATCCCATGTTACAGAAGTTCTATACATAACTATATAGTGCTAGTTTTTGCATTTTAAATCTTCACAGAAAATAAGAATTTAGATTACAAAGGTGATATCGTTAACATAATGGACATTGTGGATTAAAGGTTTGACATTATATCATAATTATTATGACTCCTTTAACCAGCGTGTCATGCGACTGTGTGCTTCATCTAAACCCCCAAAACATAAACAAGGGGTACCTTAAAGCTGTATAACTTATTCCAAGCCCCAACACGATGACATCTATCATTTTCAAAATGCAGATAGCCAGTAGGCTTGAAATATTGCTGTTTTAAAATGAGGATTAAATAGTATGGACATGGCTTGCAGTGCAAGTTGACATTTAGTAAACACGACTCATACAAAGAGGGAGGCAAAACCAAAGATATAACCAATATTTGTTATTGGTCTCGGTACATAACATACATCTGGTTGTATGTTTTTTGTATAATGTCGAACATCATGTGATGTACTCGAAACGATTTTGAGCAAACAAACAATACATTATGCTAATGTTGTACGTTAATAATTACGTGTCTACTGTTTGGCATTGAGCATAATAATTATATCTTTGAAAAATGTATATTTTGTTTAAACCAGACATTATTTTGGAACAAACTTCAGTACAGATTAACCTTAAAACATATATATAGGCCAGAAGTAAATAACACAATTGAAAACCTATATTTAACTTTGAAAAGCAGACTGGAGTAAATTTAGCTTAAAACAAGTTGCTGTGGCACCGAGGTAGAATTTTGAGCAAACTCGGATACAAGAACAAAAGGTGCAAAAATGTCGATTTGCTTACAATTTCGATAAAATTCAAGGGATGTGTTGAAGGCCATGCGTCGATGGACAATAGATGTAATTTTAATGAGGTTCAACGTGTTTATTTTAGATACATGTATCATACACAAACAATGTTTCCATTACGTGCCTGATTATCTGACGGAGGCCCATGTTTACCCCTATATTATACCATCATGCTTTCCACACGTGTACAAAGTCTGTGACAGACTCAATCAGAATGTCAAACCATAGAGTAAGGAAGGTCAAACCACGAAGAATGGGGGACAGCAACGGCCACAGTACAGGAGGAAAATACCTGCTTAGAGATGGGGCGTGTTAATAGCCGAAAGCCCCGCCGGACAAAGGACCTAGGTGAGACCCTTCCGCTGAGGGGACAATAGCGAGGTGTCACTGAAGTACCGTCAATGCATACGGCTCATCGAACCAGGACAATATCGGCAAATTACCGGCAATTAGCCTCCCTCATAATAGTAGCTTCAAGAAGCTTCGACTGAGGAGAAGAAAAAATCACCCTTTGTTGGTGGTATTTTTCTCTGGAAATTCGGCAACCAAACAGAGTTTGTAACTTTACAGGGAAACCTTGCCCTACAACATGTATATACCGATGGATAAACCACGTCAGTTGCAAGTCTGGTAAACACACGCACGGAGAGATTTATCGGAAAAACGTGGTGCTGGTAAAAAGAAGAGTGAAAAGGGATGGGGAGGGTGATCGACATACACGAGCTAGCACAGACGGTGCTGCGATGACGTGTCAACTCAGTAACGATTTTTCTCACCGTAGCTGATGGTAGAGAGTCATGGTGTGACAGATCATGTGCAGATTACCTGGTTAATTCACACCATCTCTCTCTATTTGCATCCATGATAATCAATAAATGAAGCCAGAACGATTTTTTCTTCTTCTCTGTTTCGCCTAAAGCATAGGCCGCCAATTCAATGGACATCACCGACTCAATTGAAAGATGAAAAGATATAGATATTTGATAGGAGATTCAATTTGATATTTTCTTGGAAATTTTTGGCCCATTATATTGACTTGTTTGTGTCATTCATCTTACCATCACATTTTTCTATCGCAAATATAGCTTTATGTTGATTTTTATGCCTTTGATTTCTTGAATTCATAATTTTCGAAAATTGCTTCACAGATTATGATTTTTATTCAAAAATCAGTTAAGTAATGTTACACATCGCATGTTTATTTAATTTATAATTGAATGCATTTCTATCATTTCTAGCGATTAAATTTATCTTGTAATTTTAATTTCCATGTATTTGACTTGTCATTTATTCCATTATTTGCACGTAATTTTCTTTTCTTTTTTTTCCTTTTCCCCAATAAGACTATAGCTGCCGAATGCCGTGTACAATCACAAACTGTAAGGTTGCACCCGGAGCGTACAGTCTGGCATCGGACCCGCCTCCTGCTTAGATAGAGCAGACTTGATTTCAATTGAACGACTGGTGTACCAGTGGAACCAAATCCAATATCGTATAACGGCGGGTACCAGTGTGTACATGCCTCTCGCTTTTGGTATAGCAGGGCAACCACGTGGCATAAAGATTAATTTAGCTTTGATCAACATTTGGCGCTTTCGTCTGCAAAACCAAATGCTCTATCTTACAAACTGAGCGTATTTATCAATATCATGTAATGTTCTACGATATGTTTAGCCTATGGCTACGTCAGCGTTTTCAAATCACAAGATCAGCAACATTGCCAGGCTTCGAAAATCATTGGCATGGCCAAATGAGTAATGAAACAAATGTTTGTGGCAAATGTGAATATTGGTTATCAAAATGTAAAGAAACAGTCTATAGTCACTTTCATCCCTTACTTGAATTTTCATCTGAGGGATGAAGAGGCACATCAACTGTCAATGATATAGAACGTGAAGATGGAGAATTAGACCACCTGACAACAAAGGCTGAATGTAACAAGGCAGCAAGATTTTACTGGAAGGGGAAGCAAAGGGGGTATAGAAAAGACTGAAGGTTAGTGTGATGTGAGGTGTTGGTCAAACATTACCAGGCCCAGCGTCCTGCGACCTAATTGGCGAATGGATCCCCCGAATGAGCTTGCCGTGTCGAACTCGTTTTAAATCGGTGGTCTCGACTTAAACCGTCCCATCATGGAGGTAAACATTTTATACCTCCATGGTCCCATCAAGACCATGGGGTCGATTTCACCAAACTCTTCGTAACTAACTATATCAATCGTATTCGTAGGACTTTTGTTGCATTGAAGGCCTGCGTGAGACATGCCCCTACGATGGGTTGGCCTTCGTAACTTGAGTTACGATCGATCGTAGGGCTTAGTGAAATCGACCCCTATTATGATTTCCTTTGATTGGCCGTAAAGTCCCGCCTAGAAAAAGATAATAGATTCATCGCCCAAGCTTGAGAATAGATAGACACTTTTCAAGCAGTGCAGCAATTGGGAATAGTCAGAGGGCTGAATGCATTTCATAAATGACCAATGATGACTTCTTGAATTGAGTGTATTTTGTTTTATTACGCGCTGTACAAGACTATTTCAAAACACATCGTAACCTTTTCTCGAGTTGAAAGACGCTGACCCATAATGGAAGTATTGTCCCTTGCTCATGATATCGATTACCACCATCATCCAGATTGAAACTGATTTATTTATCCTTTTTTCAAGTAATTTGCAATGCACACTGCGGACAATTCTTGCTAATATTCTAAATTAAAGACAGTTCCTCTCACACAAAGGCAAAAACCTGGATGGAGTAGGCACACACAGTGAGGGAAAACGTGAGGCGCCAGTGTTGTAGATGACATCAAGGGTATCGGGTGTCCGGAGAAGGCTCTCCAGCGGACAAACAGAATAATACGCCCGGGCGCTGAGCCCCTCTCCCGGGCAATGCCGAGCCTCGGCGCGGAGCCAGAGAGAGCGGGGGCCGCGGCTCCATCACCGGTAAATTAATAGAATAAATATGATTTTCGGGACAGTATCTGTATGAGAAATGGCCGCGAGCGAATGGTGCACGCGGAAGGTAATTACAGGTGCAGGTAAATGGTGGACCGGCCCCCAACAGTATTTAATTTCTCCCCTGTCGAAATGAAGGTCTGTTGTCTAGCGACGACTGTTTGGCCAACAGGAAAATTACTAGGTCTGTTCTTTTCTTTTTTTACATATAGGAAAGCATAGAATGAATGACAGATTTCAATCTCCTCTTTAAAATGAACCAGTATGTAAAGCCTCTGAACAACGGACATATGTTTCCAATTAAGGTGTCTCATATTCACACACTTTATAGAAAAGGAAAACAAAATAAACTTTGTATGTCATTTTCTCAAGGATTTCCAAGGTCACAAGTACATTCATGTCTCAAAAACAGACAACCATGTGGAGAGAAACTTCACCATGGCACATTTCCTGCATACATTAAGCCATACATGAAACAGTCGTTGCTCTCATACACTAAACCTAATTAGAATAAACCTGAAATGACAATTACGAAGAAATATTCTAATTCGTCGATCTTGTCGTTCTTATAATATGGGCTGGCCATTATCTCTCAGTTTGCCCTTGCTGGTGGAATGGCTACGGCAGCCAGACCCAATATCTGTTCATATATGCACTACGAGAGCGTGAAATCATTAGCTTATTATATACACTCGACCGAAATACGCCGCGATTTTGGGGGGCTCGACTTGAGCAAATTAGCAATTTACGTATAGACACTGCAACTGACTACTTCGCACACAACTGTCAAATGTTGTTTATGGTTTTACCACGTTGGGCCTGCGTCAAACAAACCGATACCTTTCAAAACAAACCGTGCTGAAATTGAAACAGAATTTGCTTGTTTGGCGATGGCACTGATTATTCAAACAAATTCCTTTTAGGGAACTTTCTCATATATTCCAAGAATTTTATGGGCCTACAACTTGATGAAACGTTTACTGAACTGAATATGCACGGAAGCAGGTATCATCAATCATTCCAATAACACAACAGAAGACAAAATAACAAACCAAAAATATGCTAAAAATGATCTACAAAAAAATGGTTTTCGTGTAATGAACAAACGAACATGATTCCAATGTTATGGAAAACTCAAGTGTGGCACTACCTGCATAAACTGTGAGTCATTGCGCCTGAATACAAATCATGATACTATGTCGGATCTAATACCAGACAGAATACCAGCTACACTACTGAATTCCATTAATCATTATTTCACATGAGCTAACTATTAAAATTTGCAACTGAGTGCATAGAAAGTGTGTGTCTTAAAATCGTAATGAGTTAGGGCCTATATAGGTTTATATATATAGAAAACACTTCATATTATGTATCGGTGTTGATGGGCTGATGTTCATGTTATTCCAAATGAACTTTCACATGCAGGAAACCACTGGTGTCGATTTCTTTTCATGATTGGGGGGATGATTGGTGATTAGGTGTCATATGCGAGGGAGCGAAACGACCGAGCCGGGGGAGGCTGTGGGTGGTGGGATACCCCCCTCCCAAACCAGGGACTTTTTAATCAAAACAGAGTCAAAGAGTCGCATTTTAGAGCATTTAAAAACGATATTCAAAAGAATTAAACATTACATGTGTAGTCCAAATTCACTGTGAAGACACAAAAAACAACAAGGATTATGTAATATTTATATACAATAAAGTTGAATTACATTCTACCTCAAAATATTGGGGGGGATGATAATACACGCCATCCCCCCCCCCCCCCCACCGCAAATATTGGGGGGGGGGATATATCCCCCCCATCCCCCCCGGGATCGACACCCATGCAGGAAAGTAACGTCATTTCATTCGGAAAAGGTGCACTATACAGATACTGATGATTAAAAGAAAATGGTTACCCAAAACAAAAATGTGTGTACGTCTTTTCAAACATCAAAATTGTTGTTCATTTTTACATAACTCTTTACCGGATGTCGATTGAACCGTTTTGTCAACACAAAATCATTGACCATATTTTAAAACCAAGTTAAACCAATTTGAGGAACTTGTAGTAAAAAAAAAATGGCAGTATAAATCTGTGCGATTTGTGCTTTTAATAATGTGACGCGTCAGAATTTGGCGTATGAATATTGACTGAGGCAAGGAGCTACCGATGTGGTATATCCTCGACCTAAAGATTGTCAAGTTCTACCCAAACTTCAATCGTTCTTGAAAGAGATCCACCCCGTCCCTACCCTCAAAAAAGAAAATCGACAACTTCTCATCAACTTCTCCATCTGTTACACGGCTGCCCGTAAGTTTAATGCCGACTTATAGCAAGAAATCGCTGACATGTAGGCCTACATGTACAACATTCATACGCTTGAGATCCTACTTAATTAACCAGACGTTTAGACGGAGTGACAGTCTGATAGATGTATATTGCACCTACAGAATTAAAGACTGTCATTTGTGTCTAATTGACATTAGTATACGCCCCAGTCATTAGAAGATGGGAGTTAAGACCCTAAACTAAACAAGAAACAATTAAGGTGATTTAGTTTAGAATAACCATCACTGGACTCGTCTTGAATAGACTGCTGTACGGTTGTATTCATCAGCACAGCTTGAGGTCTTAAACTGTCGACAAAAGGCACATCTTTTATTCATGTTTGTTACGCATCATTCCGTACGGCTTCAAGACATTAACTACTCGTCTTTAATTATCCTGTCTGCCAACTTTAATGATGTCCAAATTTGACGATTAATTTGTGTTGGACTAATGAAATAAAGGTGGAGAAATAGCGGTATACAAAGTGGAAATTGGAAGCAATTATTTCAATGGAGAAAGCTTTATATTAACGGCGATATCAGCAGAACGACTGGGGAGTGTATGCCTATGAATTGTCATTATTGTCTTTTTATTTACAACGATAAAGCCTAGGTTTTGATATTCTTCGTTCACAAATTATACGATCTTAAAAACCTCTTCACAAACCAAATTTGAGACAAAATTTATCTCTTGTTTGCAAACTTCCTCAGCTATACACAGATAGGCCTACACCATATGAATTATTGTTTGTTTTTAATCCACAAAATTCAAAACTGAATCTCAATGTTAAAAACAATCTTTATATTACATGGTTCACTATAGCGTCGGCCATCTTTGTTGACAAAAACTCAGGCTTTGTCATATTAGAAGAAATGTTTTTCGCCTTTAAACATGAATTGCTTCGTTTGGTTTCAGCTTCGACAAGGCCGCCATGAGTGGTTTGAGAATCAGGACATTGAGTTGGAGTGTCAAGAGAACCTTGAAAGTCGTTGACACGCTCCCAATAAACATTGTCAGCAAGATATCTCAATTCGTCCAGCTATGTTTGTATCGATGTGAGATGGACGACTGATAATAGGGTCTGTAAGTGCATGTAGTGACATGTGAATGGGACAGCGTTTTATATTAATGAGAAATGCTTGAGAAGAAACGTGCGGAGCGCCAAGACGACGTAATAGTTCTGACCGTGTTTTACTGTATGCTTTCCTGGGCGTTGAGATTACAGTTTCCTGTTAACGGTCGGCACAAAGTTGGTCAAGAACCATGTTAAGATGGCTAGACCTTGCTAACTTCTAGCTGCTGTACAGTTTACAAAGTTAAGTCGACCATAATAGGGGAATCCACTACGACAGCAGTGTCTCGTCGGTTACGAATAGCAGTTTCTGCGCGTTAAAAGGTGACGCAGTACAGCAGGGAAACTGTGAAAGCTACATGGACGTTATCTAAATACATGTAACAGCAAATAATTCAAGAATGTCAAACCATTGATCTTCTTTCAATTATAATACTCATGTTTGGGATCGTTGTTCAAATTTTAACTCAGCAAAATCACAGCCATTGCCAAGGATACTTGAGGCTTTTCTCGCACTCGATCCGTTCGTCCGTCCGTTTGTTTAAAGGTCTGAAACATTAGGCCTAATCATGTACATGTATTAACTCTATTGTTCATAGTTTCCAATGTAAGTTGTAATGTGTGGGGTACGGGGAGTCGTATTGTATAAATAGTGATGTTATGGGTTCACATTACTCAACGTGTGATCTGGTATTATTCCGGTTAATCAAAAGCCCAACAAGTGCATGTCCAAGCTTCCATTACAGCAAGCAAGGCAGTGATGTGGGTTCCCCCGGTCACACCATCTCGCATAGCAGGTTGACAAGGGGGAGGGGGGGCCGAAGATGTCAACCCCCTTCCCGTCCCCGATGGCCAACTCGCCCTGCTTAATTTGATTGTCGCACTATTGCAAAGCGTTCTTTTGTGAGGACCACAATGGTTTCGCCACCTGCATCGGCCTACCGTCATTGTCCCGGTGAAGTGATGGAGGAGAAGAATTTTGCTCCGAGTGCAGGGGGGCCAAAACAGACCCAGCGGGGGATGGTCAGTCGGACATCTCTGGCTGTCCGTGAGGGTGATTTGGGTCCGTCCTTTCTACCCCTCTTCGCTCAGAACAAGGACAAGAGCGTTAACAAATTAGTGACACTTTTCTCCATTTTCTTGTTTTGTGGTATAAGCGAGGCCTCGAAACCACATCTTTGTTATCGATCATGCTCGTATCAGTCAGAATAATTCTGATTTGAATGCATCGTTTTTAGACTTAATCGCAAGGTCCACGATAAGCGTCATTTTGTTCTCTCCATTTCTAAAAGCTCAATACAGCATTTGAAATAGTGCCTGAAATTCTCCAAAAAAGTGACCTTGCTATGACATGAGATACGCGTTTCTTAAATATCCCACAAATAGGAGCTGATTCATTGCACCACATAGAGATGTATCTAATTATAGGGCATACTAATGGGACGGTTTTAAAGCGTATATCATTCTGGGTTTGTAACTTTGTGTTTTTGAATGGATTTCTCCCTATACGCTGAATTATCTGAGATTTTCGGCTGATTAGCAAATGGGGTAGACATCCTAGAGAAAAGAGGCAATGATAACCGCAGCCCAATAAATATGGAAAGAATATTTATATTGGTTGATGTTTAGGAGCGTTTAACTGCCCAATACATTGGAACTTTCACTCATTTCCGTTTGTGTAATAACGCCTGAACATTCTTTTATACATTTTGAAGAGCATTAGCTCGATTGTCATCCCCATGGGGATCGGGTGAGGTCCGACCTAGTGACATGAAGATGTCATCAATCTAAACTGTGATAAACAACTCATGTACGTCATTGATCAGTGATGTAGCTACTGATGGTGATGACTAGCTTGATTTCGTTGGGCGCCGCCAAGCATGGCATTATGATCGGGAGAATCTATGGCCAGTGCATCGTCGACGATCACTTAGGTCAATGACTAGGGTGTTTACGAAACGGAGGCTCAGGCTCAGGCTCAGGCTCGGACTCGGACTCGGACTCGGGCTCGGGCTCGGGCTCGGGCTCGGGCTCGGGCTCGGGCTCGGGCTCGGGCTCGGGCTCGGGCTCGGGCTCGGGCTCGGGCTCGGGCTCGGGCTCGGGCTCGGGCTCGGGCTCGGGCTCGGGCTCGGGCTCGGGCTCGGGCTCGGGCTCGGGCTCGGGCTCGGGCTCGGGCTCGGGCTCGGGCTCGGGCTCGGGCTCGGGCTCGGGCTCGGGCCCCAGCTCCAGCTCCATTTCGTGAATCTATTCTAAAATAACAGGTATCAAAATAGAAGCTTTTGGCTGCGGTTCGGAAGAAGATTCTCTGGTTTGAAAAGGAAAACAGATCTCTTCAATGAAAAACCACAACCTATATTTTCAGCATATGGATGACAGAGCTTAAGCCTGAGCCTGAGCCTAAGCCACCGTTTCGTAAACCCCCTATGACTCGCTCTCTCGGTGAACTACCTCACCTTGTTGGGTGGAACCAGGTCAAAGACTCCCAGGATGCCACTGTGAATTACACATATCTTCTCATGTAGAGATAACCCTAGAGTTTCAGGTCAAGGGGGGAAAATGCGGGTTGAGAGCCAACTATATACTTGGAACTTAGGAAGCTGGTGGTTTATTTAACGTGAACGAGAATCGACATTGGCCATAACCGTCTGCAGTGTTATTACCAACCCGCTATAAACACAGAGTTTTTACAGCGTTTTTATAACGATTTTGTTGTCAGGTCTATGTTTGTGTAGGTCATGGTTGAAGTGTTGATAGACTCCAAGAGAAAAACGAAGAGTTGGTTTTTATTATGCTTTGATAGGCTTCTCATGCATAAAAAGTATAATAACGTCTGGATACGAGTAAAAGTAACATAACTAACATTACAGGTATACCTCTTCATGGACAATACTGCAAGGCGAAATCTGAATCAACATGCTTCTAGTTTATCAAACCAATGTCACACGTACACACAACAAAATACGCAAATCTGCGCTGGCTATACCCCTAACCCAAATCAAACGGTGGACCAAACTAATATTGAATCCAATTTTAAACTGATTGAGCATCAAAAGTCGTGTTCGGGTCTAGTTTTCCCAAGTCACAATGTTAATTTTGGCCACGTAGGTAGGGCCTTGCCTGCCGGGTACACTCGCTGCCAAGCCCCACGATTTATCAGTCCGTACCCGGTGAACTCAACCATCAGGCAAGCGATGTTTTTTTTTTTTTTTTTCCAGTTTTTTTAAATAAATATATATTTTTAAACCAGACTACATGCACATCCTTGTATACCAGTATATATATTTATATATTCCCCCAGCTGTGTGTACCACAACTAATATTTGTAATGGGTTCGTTTGGGGTTGTGGAAGGGGGGGGGGTGGTCTGTTGTTTGACTTAGCTCGCACGCTAATCAAGTAGGTATACATGTAATGTAGAATTGATTTTTCATTTTGTCTTCTTCTTTTCCTGCAACGTCCCCATGTTTGTTCTGCTGCGGGGATGAAGCTTTACACACAACATATACGTGCAGGATGAAAATGCGGGTGTAATCTGGCCGATATGAGAAGTGAACTTCAGACTTCAAGGGGTTTTAATTTGTTATCAAAACTTCAAACACCGTGGACATATAACAGTGTAAACGAGGTAGCGGTCATTACCAGCTTGTGATAACAAGAGATAGTTTGACTTGCACGAGGTTCAAGATAAAAGAAAATGTGAACTTTATAGACCCACGCAGAGACAGACAAGCCTCATTAATTCAAATCCCACAACTTCCCTTTCCAAATTTTGCGATTTCAAATTTAAGAAACTTCAATCAATCGCATGGACCATCTGTAAGAATCGCAACAATGGGTCCGGAAGCACAGCAATCTGGATATGGTCTATTCAACTGAAAACAGTGCGACTGCTGTGTAATTGGTAATGATTAATAGTAAATCGCTATTTGCCAGAAACAAAGCTCAGCCTCACAACTGTTAGGTCTAAATTAACCAAATGTCCATCTGTTTGACATCAATCATTTGCAAGAAAGAAGTAAAAGTGAACCGATTTGTGTTTCTCTGTTACTAGTCAATCATTATACCACATAGGCCTACACCGACAATCCTGAATCTACAAAATGGCAGGGTACACTCTGATTTTTCGATTCTTTAAAGGCAATATCATACTTTTGTTTTGGTCAAAGAAATGAAGATTCATGGGCAAAAATATCAAGAAAGATACAGTTACAGTCATCTGTGAAATGTCAAGCCCCATACGGTGCCCACCTTCTGATAAAAAGGTGAAAAACGCTCACAGCATTTTCAAATCTATATTCACTGTTTTTTAGTCTTTGGTTTTACTCTTTTCTGAAAAAGAAATACAGCATTTCAGGCAGAAAATGTTAACGGCGTGTTTCTACCATCACTATTTTTATATCATGTGAGGTACATGTAAAATCTGTTAAGATGATATGATGTAACCTTTAAGTTGTGAACTCTTTCAATGTGCAATTACTAAAATCGTTTTTGTGAATATAATGACTTGAATCTGAACAGATCTGCATTTCTTAAACGGAAATTGTGCATATCTACGACATTAACGGGTCTCTTATTGTCTTTGTGCACATGCAGACAAATAATGAAATCATTTCTTTTTAATATTGTTTAATTGGCAGTGAGAAGTGGCATACCGTGTATAGTGTATTTATTTGATTTTCGTTGGAGGTGGCACTTGTAAAGCAGCCCCTTCAAACGTGATATCATTGAGTTGTAGAGTGTCTTTATTGCGGTGAAGTTACACATCAGAGCGACATAAGAGCCATACAGTGTGTTTACTATCTACTCTTAACTGGCTCTCTTCAACTTGGCCGAGTACAATGCTACGACGACCGTGAGTAGCTGCCGTGAAAAAAAAAATACCAAGTGTACTTGTCCGATGTTCAACTTGTTTAATACAGTACAAGTCTCGGCCATTTTTCAAGATAATATTGCCGTGTTCAAACTTCAAAGGGCCACCCCTATATCATATTTTAGTGAAGATTTTGTGTCAACACGAGAGAAGGCTGACAACGTTGTACCCCCCCCCTCCTACCTCCCTCGTCAGGTCACGTATACGATCAATGATAAACACGGGGTTTGGGGATCAATGCATAATAGTTTTACAGAAACTCAGACAATCTGGGAACAAAACGGTAATTTGTTATCTGAAGTTATCAGGGGAGAACTGGTAGCGGTTTATAATCCTATATTATCATGTTATGCACTTGATTCGTGGTGCATACAGATCACCCCTTGTGATAAATTGAACCAAGTACATGTTGGCATGCATTCATATTGCGAAATATTGTATTAACTTGCAGGGGAAAATAGCTGAAATATTATCGGTTATCTGAAATACAAAGGTGATGTTGAGAATCGTTTAAGAGGAATAGGGAATTCAAGTTATTGAGACAAAAATGGGCATTAAAAAATTCACATTGCTTGCTTGTAACCGTGCTAAATTTGTTGTGAAATCGCAGTAAGTATTCTTGTGAAGAAGCAGTAGTTTACAATGTTCATGTTATTCCTAACTATTTCATATTTATGTATTCTTGTTTTTGCATATTTCGTTCCAAACAAGAAAACAGCGAAAACCCGAATCAATGTTTCTTATCAAAAATAAAGAATGGTTTCTATCTTAATCCGAGATCAAAACCGTTTTCGGTCTTTGTTTTATAAATTTCTGGATATAGTTCTATACCATTTCAGGCGAAAATATCTTAACTGTATCTTAACCAGTACCATCTTCATACCCTGAAAGGCTAAGACAGATCGCAACATGCGTATCAATCTTAATTGCTAAGCAACGCGTGATGTCACAATACTAGCTGCTATGGAAACATGAATAACTCATCTAAAAGATGAATCGCAAATCTTTGTGAAATCGACCACTGTACCGTACCTTTAACATCCCAGCAAAAATGAATGGATAGGAAGAATCAGTGTCGATATGAAAGTGTGCATTTATGACTTATTATGCTTCTAAATACTCAAGATGGCTTACGCACTCAAGCTATTCTAAGGGTGCTTCTACTATATGCATCCGTGACAGGGCGAAATCTTCTATCCTATCAGTAAATGATGAGTGGACTGCAATGATCAACATATCATAATATTCACCAAAGTGCTGTGACATTTATCAAATGTTACCAAAAAAGAAGCAAACTTTACCAATTTCAAACGGCGAGACAGATAATCAATACTACTTTCTGCACGCGCTATACCATTTTTCAGATTTCAAATTCTAACCACGGTATAAAAGCGATCCACAATTGTCCTAACTTCTGCGAGCAGAAGTCGACATTATACGATCATACACCCAAATAAACAAACCACACATGTCAGTAAAGGATTAGAATTCTTTGTTTCCACATCGCGTTCGGGGTAAAACAACAGAATCAGTTGAATAAATCAACAAAAAATCCCTCCGGCACGACAGGAGGCCCAATGCCACAACAAACCCGCTTCTTTCTTAGCTGTTTGTTTTAACCATTGGTTTCACAGCGCCATTAGTTTTAACGACACATCGTCAAGGTTGCTTGAGACCTATAGGTCTATACTTCAATCACGAGAAAAAAGTCCAATAGCAATTAACAGGTAATTATAATGAGACGAGTGCTATAAATAATGGCAATCATCTCCAATGCTTTCGAGTGGCCGGTGAAAAAAAACCAAAAACTAAGAATATACACGTGTTAATTACTTGGGTAATCTGCTATTGCATATGACACTACAATAACTGTGAAGGATACTTTGTTTTCATTAAGTCTCATTTTGTGTACAGAACGAATAGGATTCAATGTACATAAGGGTTTTTTGCTTGGCGAGTTCGTTAAAGACCAATCACTCGCTACATCATAAAACATTTCCAGCGTTAATTATTTTTCGAAGTTTCAAGGTCGGTAATGCAATAAAAAAAATAAAGTTTTAACTTTGCTTTTCTCATTTTCATTATCTTTTTGTTTCCTCATTAGCACGTGTCGTTGACATCAAATATATGAAGAGGATTAATTATATATTTTAACTGTTCAAAATTTTCAATTTCGGCGACTCTTAAAAATCAATCGACCACTTCAATACCATCAGAAATAAGTACAAGGGTAACAAAGCAATCAAGGATTTTTTTTTTTTCAATTAGCATAATGAACAGGTCATTATATTTAAACACAAGAAGTAATAGGCTTCGCATGATGAAAAATAATTACAAATTGAAATTAAAGACTGTATAGGCGCCAAAAGCATCTGCAGTGCATATTTCAAGTATTCAATACTTTTTTCCTTTAATTGGAACAGACCCCAAAGGATTAAGTCACTTTTCTTGTGTATTGTTTCCAACATTTTTTTTTTTTTATAGGAAGATTGGGAGACACGATATATTTCCATAAGCGTATATTCATATTGTTGTCAGTCGTAATGTTAAACTTATAAGTTTCAAAATATTCCTCAGAATAGTTTTATTGTTTCCCCAAAAAACATTCTCCGCGGACGATCTTCGGCTCGACTTCAACATTTGCAATTTCAATAGGCCTACTTACTTTTTATTAGTCTTATTTTTTATTTCATTATCACGCTTTTTATACATCTGATAGTTACTTTAACAACTCAATCGCGCGTTTTGAAGACACTTTTTAAGGTACGGAGGTTCCTCAGAAACATCACAAGTTAACAAATCTTTAGTTTTTTTTTTATAATGTCAAAGTACGGAGGTTCCTCAGAAACATCACAAATTAGCAAAGCTTTTATTTTTCACATGTCATATCGGGGTCACCGTACCAACCAAGTTTGGACAAGATTTGCTACAGTGTCCATGATCTGACCAACTTCTTATTATTATTTCATTCGCGGCTTCATCTTCGCACTAGAATCAATTGAAACTGCAGCAAATAGACAACAAAATTAAAATCCGCCATTGTTAATTTGGAGATGTACAAGTTCAGCAAACGACATGGACACTGTCACAAATCTTTCCCCTAATTGGTAGCCAAGACCCACTGGTATTTATTTCAATCTCTTGTCTGTTTGGTTATACAAATAAGAAATATAAATACACTGTACAATATGCATTGATTTCACATAAACAACAATGAACAACGAAATACACTATACATGTACTTCATTGTTCATGTATGTGTACTTGAATTGTCTTACGATATCGTTAGTGTTTGTTCTAGCCAACTATAAAAACAACAATTTACAACTGGCAAAACTCCTTACATTCAGAAGTTACTGTCAGAAATAATATTATTCCGGAATAAACAAAAAACAAAGGTCAACCCATGTCAATTTTATGGATTTGACTAATATTAAGCAGAATATGCATATACTGTTTCGCATGCTTAGCACAAAACAGCCGGCAACCACTTACCAGCAGTAATACAATGAATGAAAGTTTGGTTACCAGTGCTCGATATTAAGCAAAATCCTGTCCATACTTAGCAAAATGTGTATGACAGTAACATGAAACTGGTCAACAAGAATGAACCCCGAAGGTCGTTATAGAGAGGAACAATTTTCAATTTTTTTTCAAAAATGTTCAAAGGTGGTACTTCGTTTCACTAGTAATCGTGTGTTTAGTTAGATTTATTTACCTACCACCATTTTCTGGCCTAAATGAAATGAAGGGCTTGAGATACATGACAAAGCTGGAGCCTTTCTTTGGTTTTGTCATGTGGCACAATCCCTTCGTTTCGTTCTGTGGGCTTGAAATGGCGATAGCAAAATAAGTCCCAAGCCTATCATCAAGCCTGGTTTTACAAAGGCCCACAGAATTTCAACTTTGACACTATGCTCTTAAAATTGTGCACGAAGAGAGACTATCTTCACCAGATTAACATCTGTGACGAACATTACATGATATTTACAACTTCCAATACAGGCAATATTAAGCAAATACCAATCAAATTGAAACGGTTAGCTCGAACAAACTAAGCACCCACCCCCCCTGCCCCCAATGCCAAATATTAAGAGAACTCTTACATGAACAAAACTAAAACAGTAAAAGTCAATTTTCCAAAATATCAATGATCTTTAGCATTACTTCCTAAAAACAAACAATAATGACAATAACAAAATCAAAATCATGATCTACTACAAATAAAAACACAAAATTAAAACAAACCCCCCTCAAAATATTAATACAATTCACAATTCCGCCATGGTGATTTACTCACACACATTGATCAACATGTCCTAATACCGGACTCCTAGTTAGGCACATATTACAAGGAAACTTACAAAGATTAGTATACAGATGCACATTTTAATTGATTTATTTCCCTTATACAATAATTTGTTTCAACTGGATAAACATTTGTTTCAAGTTCAACACAAAGGCCTGAACACAATCTTGGGCTGAGCAGCAATCAACTAAACCAATATTCTTTCAGATGAGTAACTTTATATGATATACTAGAAGTTTGCAATGTTTGAATGAATATTTTTCTTCAGAGAGTACACTACAGTTACATCTCCTTATTAATAACAGTTCAGCAATTACAATATTGTGATCACCTATGCATCTGTAAAAACAAATTCTCATAGAATTGAAGCATAATAATATACTTCACATCAACGACCATCCCCCTTACTGCCAAGGGTATCATTAAGCAGTTTCTGAAAAGGTTAGTTTGAGTACACAGTCATCAAATATGGAATATGAACTGTCAAACAATGCGTAAGGTATCCTTTAAACTTGTTGTTTTTTTCTGCGACAGTTTTTGAAGTATTCATCAAGACGGAAGTAGATTGGAATAAAATACATCGTATTTCCAAAGATGCAATCTTTAAACAGAGATTTCTCACAAATCCATACATGATTTATAACAAAAACAAAAACATCATCAAATAACCACAAGGGAAACTGACTGAATTTAAAGTCATTGAAAAGTGAACAAAGAAAAATTGACTTGAGCAGGATTCGAACCAGTGACCTCCTGAACACTGACTGCCAAAGGAACAAAGATAATTGACTATTGGGGTCACCACCACCAACGTAGGGCTGGATGGCTCAGTTGGAAGAGCGCCTGTACGGTATTCAGAAGGTCTCCGTTTCGAATCCCGCTTCAGTCAATTTTTCTTTGTTCACTTTTCAATGACTTTAAATTCAGTCAGTTTCCCTTTGAAAATTTTTTTGTTTTGGTTATAAATCATGTATGAATTTGTACTTAATTGTGAGAAATCTCTGTTTTATTAAGTTTGGGAATTGTTGTCACCGAACAGGACAGAATCTGCTGATCAATTTCATTCCAGTCTATTCCTCTCCTGTATATTGGAAGAGAATTGTTTTCTTTAGTGATACAAGTTTCCTAAGGAGGTGAGAGTACAAGTACTGTTACCAATATAGATGGCATGTGTATACACACAGCTTACTACAGTCTCCAAATGTCAAGTAAGTATAGGGGATGATTGCTCCCACACCCCTGAATTGGATGGCATTAGCCTTAAGTTATAGAAACATCGGCTTCGGGTAAGATTTGGATCTGTTTCCTATATCCATCTTAATGTATAAGAGGCATCAAAATTCAGGCTTTTGGCTACGGATTTGAAGCATACGCTCCATAAAGAAAAAGGAGCTTTTGTCTCCCGAGTGAAAACCGCAGCCTATATTTTCAGCTTCTGGATGATGGAGATGAAGCTAGAGCCAGAGCCAGAGCCAGAGCCAGAGCCCGAGCCCAAGCCTGAGCTGAAGAGATATGGTTTTTATAAGGCCCAGGCTCTTTGATAAAAGTGCCCCAATCTTTAAGAAGCTGCAGTCAGTGCAGTGCCTCGTTGTAGAGTGTCCTGGCCAAGTGGTTGGCAACACCAAATTAAAAACAAATCTTGTGGATATTTCCTCAGTTGTGTAGGTTTAAAGCCCAGCCACAAGATCCCAGTTCCTGTGTCCATGAGCGAGACAATTTGTACTAATGGGTCAATTCCACCCAAGAGTACAAATGGATACCTGTGAGGGGGTTTGTTCGATCATCGTGTTTGAAGTAACTGTGTTTGCAGTAACTCATGTTGTACACTCCTCAGGAGGGTACACATGATCTGAGAAAACCTTTGAGGCCCAAGTGATAACGGCCAATTAAAAAAAAAAGACTTGTCCCAATTAATTGTTCCTTTGGACTTAAGCTACAGACATCCAACCCTGGTTTCAACACAAACCACAGTTGTCTTCTTTCGTTCACTTTAACATCACCGACTGAACCTCGTAAAACCATGTCAACGAGAACTATTACGAAGCCAAAAAGACGGAACCGTCACAGCACTGAGACATAATAACCCTGCAGGTAGTCTAGTACCGCCGATGGTACTGCGATGGAGGGGCCGGGTAGGACTGACGACCCTGCAGAAAACAGAGAGAAGGAGGAAGGGGAAGGGTCAGAGTCAGACCAACAAAACAAAATCAAAGCATTGTGGGGTCAAACTAATAATGAAGTAGTCGGAAAACAAATGAGACCAAAATACAAACTTAGTAGTGTAGTTTGTGGCACATAGATCAGAAAGCTCAATAAGACATTTGCGAGATATATCTGAATAGTATCTGGTGCATTGGCTTCATTCATTGCACATTAACACCCCAGTTTGAATTCTCCAGACTAAAGACTCTGTTGCTTTATCACATGATTTGGGGCAAGCTTTTGCATAGCAATACTCATCTCTGGAATGGACTGGTTCCTTTGTGCCATTCGTAACCATTAAAAATAGTGCATTTGTGCAAGACGTCTGTTATAATGTAACTACCGGTAAGCAAGGCTTGCCCTGAATCATGTGATATAGCAACAAAGTCTTTAGTCTGGGAAATTCAAATTGGGGTGTTTAAATATGCAATGAAAGATGCCTTTGTACCAGATATTATTCAGATTTAACTCACAAATGGCTTATTGTATGCTTACAATAAGCCATTAAATTCAGCCCAAGTTGGGTTCCTCAAAAATTAATCACTAAAATGAAAAAACAAAACAAAATCACTCATCGCCTGGACTAAAACTTTATCATGACAAATTGCAACAGCCGAGTGGGGTAAAAGGTATATTAAACCATGAGAGTTATCATTCGTGAGACTTATCAGAAAAAATATCAAGAACTGTTGATGCAATGTACATGCTACCCTTGAAATTGAATATACATTGTAGCAGAGCAACAGCAGTGATCAGTGATTCATATTATTGTAGGCCAAAGCATCAGTGAAAGCAAGGTTGGCAAAAGGCCGAGACTTGACTCGCTCACAAAATTTTACCCTTTTACATGGTCTAAATATCCATTATGTTTCTAGAACTCTAGCGTTTTCTTGGGCATCGCTTTCAACAGCTCTTTGACTGAAGTATTCCGTTCTCTGACAATTTAGTTTTCAAAAGTGGCACCGACACAAACATAACACTGAACTTAGGCTTCACAAGGAGTTCAATTTCACGGCAGGAGACCACTCAAAGGGGACAATTTCTTCGCCACAATTTAACCTCCGTTGAGAAAGCCAAGAAAGGAAAGGTACAAAAATCACAGTTACAGTTACAACCAGCATACGTGTACACAAGTACCATCCAGGCAAATTGAGAGGTACTGCACTCCATATCACACACAAGCAGCATAATAATACCTCCTCTTATGCCTCAATACTTGACAGAGCACACCATGCTCTCCACTGAGTGAACAGCTCTCTAGTTTCTTTTTGGCACGTGTCAAAAGTTTCCATTTTTTTCCCCACAAAAAAATGTCTATGGGCCATCCAATTTCCACTTAACCATGATTACAGTAACTAAATACACTTTTGAAATTTAGTCAATTATAGCTTCTTGTTTTTGAAGCAAGAAGCCGCCATATTATGATTTTGAGTACTTAAGTATAGTATTCATTTTGGAAAAGGAGTGATTGCTAGGGTAATCTCGCGATCTCACAATTAGACTGATTCTGTGCAATAGCTTATGTGTCAGGTTTTTTTCCCCCAGTTTCTTTCTCATTCAGTATTTCCTTTCATGACATCTGCATTTTTATTCTATTGATTTTTACATTATATTTTACGGCAAATCATAACCCCCCCCCCCCCCCACACACACACACACACCTACAAGTTCAACAAAATGATAAAACACGACAATAAAAGCATAATTTTCCGACCAAAACAAGAATGCGGTACTTGAGGAGGCCCATAAACCAGTTTTTTATGATCATGTTGAGTTTGGGTGGTTTATGACAAGCATTTGGCCTGAGAAATGCATGTGTTTTTCCATCGACAATGAAGAACGGTAACAGAGGAACGACAGGGTGTCTTCGTGTCGGCCAAAGGACTGATGAATTTTGTTTTCATCCAAAATCTTGCACAAATGAACCGGTACAATGTTTGTGGTTCTTAGCTTTACTCATTCTATAAAATTGCCAAACAAGAATGAGGGGGGTTCATAGCTACTAAAGCAGGCACAAAGAAATGGTGTAATGTCCAGAATTTCAAGGAATGCAAAGATAGTGGGAGGAGTTTTTTCCATAATATAACCATTTGGGATCTTTCTTAAGATTTCTTTACATATGACGCTTCATCTATCTCAGTTTCCAAGAAACTTCTCAACAAAATCATCACTGCCTTCTCAGCCCTGCACGGTTGCTTTCTGTTCATTTACTTTGTTACTTTCCCCGGGGGAAAGCAGGTGGTTTTGAAAGTACTGGAGGTATCGACTCCAACGTTCTGCTAAGCGCTATAAACTGTGCTCTGGTCATCTTCAGGAGAAAAGTATTCCAGCCGGAACTTTGACTTGATAAGACAGTTCTGTGACAGAACCATACTTCTTTCCCATGAAGAACCCATCACATTATGTATGTGACCGAGCCCTCAAACCTTATACAGATAGAAACTTTGGCCACTTAGCTGCAGTAAAGATGCCTTGCAGCCATGACTACCGGAGCCAGGGTTTTCAATACTGTCGTGAAAATGATGTGGAAGATTAATAATATCATGTAACAATTCACTTTATAATACGATATCATTTTGTGGGGAGCAAGGCGTGTCAACCCCCTCATCAACGAGTTCAATTAATGCCGAAATTTTTTGTGATTTGGCAGGTCAGATGTGTGTGCATGGCGGCCTGCTTGTAATGCTATCCCACAGGTCAAAGCAATAATTGGAATAGAAAGACCACCAGGCACAAGGACAAAGCATTCAGTAAAGCCCCACCTCAGGGGGAAGAGAGAGAGAGAAAGAGAGGGACGGTGGGGGAACTAGAGACGATCTCATGACCAGAGTCATTACAATCGCCATGTCATCAGACGGTAAACTGGACTAATGCATGCATTTACAAGCGATAGGAGCAGGGTACGGTCTCTGTAGACCAACGATAGCTCACTGAGGCCTCGGTCTCTGGTCCTCGCAGGAGTCAAAGCAAGAAAAAAAGACAAAGACAACACAGTCAAACAATGGGTTTCAGCAATCAGGCAGGCATTGTTATAGCCGGTGGGTTAGAACTTAGAAGAAGTCAATGAAGCTGAATAGGATGCAGGGGAGAAGCCCCCTGTAGGTTCATACCAATGTCAATGCCCAACCTCTCTGAACAAGGAATGAAAAGGGGAGTGAATCCTGGTCCACTGGGGCAGCGGGACTGTGTACACTGCCGAGCAGGCTAACCATACACTGGAGGGAATGGGGGGTAGTGGGGGCGGTAGGGTGGGTTCAGGAGGGGGGAGGGTGATTTCAGGATTAGTGAGAAGCGTAACATGATGCCCAGTGCCTACTGCGCTCACTTCCTGTCGCTGGTCCCCCCTCTGTGTCTTGTGTAGGACGTTGAGACGCCCCAGACTGCAGGTAAATGTTTGCGCAGGGATTTAGCACGCTCTAATCGACTTGCAGTCAGCTGCTCAGGCTCAAGGCCGTGATATGGGATACGGGCCGGCTCGCCTGCGACTGCCCCACAAGTACATTGTTGGTCCTTCCAAACCCCAAACCCCCTAACCACCACCAACTTCCCGAGAAGATAACAGCATTCATTAACTCTTAATTAATGGCAGTCCCTGCCCAGGTTTTTTTCTCCCCGGTCGTTTCATGAAGCCGCCAACGTGGTGAGCTTCTTCCTCCGATCGCGGCGGTGGACCCGGTCCCCTTCCCACCCTCCTTCCCTCCCCACCCACCCTGGAGTAAAATAGCAGCGTGTGGGTGGGTGATGTTCCCTCACGTGTCGTGTCTCGGCACTAAAACCCGCAAGATGAGATCCTGCAAACGTGCCGGCTAACAATACCTGACCTTACATCCAGCTCTATGCCTGGTGGTGTTGGCCAACTACGCACACACACGCACGCCCACACGGCAAGAAAAGAACGAAAGGAGAAAAAAAAGATCAGTAGAGAACAGAGAGGAAGAGAGAGTAAAGAGAGATGCTTGCTAACCTTCCTGACGACCCACTCACTCACTCCCACCAAGATAGTAACGGCTGAAACTAAAGACCCATTGTGCGTGCTGCTGTCCCCGTCTATATGACCGGGAACGGCAGTGGACAATAAAAAGAAAAAGGGGGTGTGTGCCTGTGTGGAGTAAGTCATCTGCATAGCTGGTGGCGGTCAATTGTACTGGTCCTTGTGTCGGTCAGCTCTGATTACACAGAAGTCAATTTCAGCAGAATTTCTATACAATGGCAAAGAAAAAACGAACCAGCCAACAGACAAGACTACAAGCCCCAAAATGTGGAGACAAAAAGTAAGCGGGAAACCAAAATAAGGAGAAATTATGGCTTCTGACTGCCAAACGAACAACGATGATTGACTACTGGGGATGCCACTAAGATAGGCACCAGTACGATATTCCAAAAGTTGCTGACCAGTTCGAATCCCGCTCCAATCAATTTTTCTTTGTTAAATTCTTAATGACTTAACAAAAGATCAAAAGTCTGTGACAGTCTGATCCATGCCATCATGAATTGATTTTGTTATTTTAATCAAAACTGCAAGAATCTTGGCTTAGACAAAAAATCATGTGCTGGCTCAGGTGGGATTCGAACCCACAACCTCCTGCTTCCTGGTGCAGATGCAACACCACTAGATTTACTGCCAAGCTAGCATGGGGTCAGCAGGCTACAGTCATTGAAATCCAATATAACAACATAGGAACCACAATTAATCATTGTTGGCCAAATTTATACGGCACATTGTTTGACTAGCATTGATTTTGGAAGGTTTCTAGCAAAAATATCCAGAGGGTTCGAGTCACTGAGTGTGCCAAGGGATAACATGGGAAGTGTTGGATGCTCATGGCTTTAGGGAAAATCCTAGCCAATATATGTCATTGGGCTTGTAGATTGCAGAATGTCACATAGGGATACTGCACATATATAAACAGTTTCGGAAAAAGTCCAAGACAAATTATCTCAGATTTTACGGATAACTAACCAAATAAAACTTGGATGTATGTGATTGAAACATGATTTCAATGAATAAATGAAAACAGCCAATAATTCCTTGTTACGATTTTATGGCCGTTTACGAAACCGAGGCTCAGGCTCCGTTTCAGGCTCCGGCTCCATTTCGTGAATCCATTCTAAAATAACGGCTATCAAAATAGAGGCTTTTGGCTACAGTTCTGAAATAGATTCTCCAATCTTGAGTTTGAAAAGGAAAACAGAGCTTCAGCTTCAATGAAAAACCACAACCTATATTTTCAGCATAGATCTCCGAGCTGGAGCCTGAGCCTGAGCCTCCGTTTCGTAAACGCCCTATAAGTCTTGGCAATGTGCCATGGATAGCTATCATGAACCCAGTATAGCCAACCCACTAGAGTAACGTACATTGTAGTGTTTGTTACAATTAGCCATGTTTTCTTGTCCTACTACAAAATAACAGCTCTAATACAACATGTCAAACAGAAGTCCAAGCATACAGCGTACAGTAAGAAAATTGTCAACTTACTTCAGCATAAAAATGTGCTTAAATGCGGGAGTAAGCATATTTCTGAAGTAAGCAAGAAATTCTGGCTTTGCACAAGTTAATTGCTAGAAATATAGTGCTATAAGGCAGGCATGCATTTTTCAGTACTGATGGTTAGCAGCACAGAGAAATGGAAATCAAGTGGTAAGCTCAAAACTGGGCAATAAGCAGCAAATTCAAAATGGCCGCAGAAGAGGGAATTATCAATCATGCTCACAAAACGATTGAAATTGACCACCAGTAAAGAATGATAAGTTGATCCTACTTATAAACTAGACCGCTCATAAGGAAAATTGGTCATTCGTCCTGCTTTGGCTAAACTGTTAGCCAACTCATTTAATTACAATTGAAACAAATTTCAATTCTGAGAAATTTGCTGCCTTTGTTTCTGTTTCCATTTGCTCTTCGACATCCAAAAATCTTTGTCCAATTCTGGTATTTGATCAGAAAACAAACACGAGAAGTGGTTGCATTACTGAGGAATTTCAGCACCAGCTCCAAAATAGATTCCTGTTTTCAAGTTGGAACCCCTTCAAGTGCATGCAAATGACGGGAATAAATGGGGAAGAGAAAGCACCCCCACCCCACTCCCTCCAGGTACTAAAGAAAGAAAGAAAAAAATGGTACTGGGCACTTGAAGTTTGGAGTCTGCCTACAGGTTTGCCTGAGCAAATGAAGAGAAGACTGGTGATAGATAGATGATATCGGTGTGATTGAATATTAATGAGACTGGATGCAGTGTGTGCGGTGTGTGCAAGTGTGTACATACCCCGGCTGGGAGACAAGAGACAGAAACTGCCACCAGCTTCACTGCAGGAAGCCCGAGTAGATTATGGAATATTATCTTTAATCAAACACAGGAAAACGGCAATCTAGCATGTGGAGGACCCGTTGCAAATGAGAATGGCTGGCGGAACCGCACGCCACGTGCACGGGGTTTGTGGTCCGTGGTAAGTCAAGCCAGTGTGTGTGCGTGTGCTGTATGTGTGTGTGTGCAGAGCACGGGCAGAGATTGGCGGATAGCTCCGGTAACCCACACTCCCCCACAACCCCCCCTCCCTCTCCTTCTTTCCCTTCGCCGAACGAAACTGCAGCACCAGGGCCTGGGGAGCCCGCTGGAAGTTTACCCGTCATGCTACGCGGAAATTTCAAGTGTAATTACATCAGTTTGTAGGGATACGTTTACCTGGCTGAAAGCCCTCAAGTGGGACACTCTCCAATCTGAACGACCCGGGAGGCCGAGGGCCCAAGCGCCATATATGGTCGGCGGGCACTCGTGCCATTGTTGGAGGGGAAGTTGTTGAGCAGCAATGGCCTGGGCCTGCATTCCCCCCTCTCTCTTTCCATCGCTGATGGATCGTGGGGCTACGCTGACGGAGCTCCCCAAGCATGGAAGACGATGACTAAATGAGGCACTCAATGAGACTAGGCCTAATGGATCAAGACGGAGGCTTGCAGGAAGTCATGTCTCCCATGGAGGAGCAGGGGGGAAGCATGCCACAATGGGCCACACGCAGGCACCAATTTGTTTATCTTGTTCCCCTTAGGCGACGCGTAATATCGGATGAAAACTCCTGCCCACTTCACCCACGAAACTTGAACCTTCATTTTCGTCCCCCATCTTCCCTTACTGCGTTGCTGGATTCTTCTATTCTCAGTCCCTCTCTCTCTGTCTCTTTCTGTCTCTCTTTTAGTCCCTGTCTCCAGTCCTAGCGGGGTTATGATAATGTAGAAATCACCGCGAATATTTTCTCTGCAGCCTCGGTTCTTGCTGGCATCCCTCAAGCTCAAGTTGCAGCATCAACAATCCGCCAATACGGTCTCCGTATACCAGACTCTTAAATGCCGGTATTTGACAAGAAAAACAGCCCCCATCCATGCTGTACACGTCACAGGCGTCTGGTAAACAGACTCAACAAGTGAATCCGCGTACAAGTTCAATGGACATCCTCGGAACCATACCAGCGATGATCCTAATAAGCCTCTCCGCTTTCTTGTCCCCTCTTGTTGAAATCAACCAGTCATTCCTGAAGGAAAATCTTCCCAATACACTATTGGTCCTTCTTATTATTGAAAAGCCTGCACAATCAAAGAAAATTTGCCAATCATCGACAACGAATCCCCTCTTAGTCCGACAGACACTACTTTATTGTGTATGAAAGAGGAAAGTTTTCTTAAGTCAAATACAAAACATCACCACCACAAGGATTATTTTGACATTTCTAGCAAATTTCGGAATCCTTCTCAAAAATTCTATGATTTATAAAATTGTGACAAAATTCATGAAAGGGAAAGGTGGGGAAGTAATGCTCACATGTAAGATGAAGTATTTGGAACATGTGAAAAAGACAAATTCTTGATAACTTTCCGTGGAATAGAACGAATCCATTGGGAATCTTTATATGATGGTTGACGGTCTACCTATGAGAATTATGGAGGAAGATTCCTCTATGGTATAGGATCCACAACCTATCCACATGACACATGTGGGCCGGTTCCCATCAAGTCACACTGCACGCCCAAGAGTAGCATGCAGGGTACCAGTTAACTCTGGGTGTACAGCCCTGCCTCAGCGGGGTGGGTGTCAGGTGGTGCTGGGCAATTCGTAACGCCTGCACCTTCACGATAACTTATTGATATCGCACAATTGTGATCCCAGAATGTCTTTTTTGTTAATTAACTGATTAGATACGTATTCAATAAAAAGTGACCTGGTTACAAATTTCAATGATAAATATGATTTACACAAATTTAATAAATATCATCCCCATTATCTGTAATAAACACTAAACACACTATCTTAAGAAACTAAACCTACACATGAGACATAGGAACAGACAAACAAACAGACAAAAAAAAAATTGGTAACATACAATCAACCTAAAAGTAAACACAGTCGCAACGAACATTTGACAAAACATCATTGGAAAAAGCAAGATGGACCTGGCGACAACATGACGAAAGAGAAGATTCACGGGACACTCTTATTGATTTAGCAAAGACAAGTACTATGCGAGTGAAGAAAAAGTCGGTCAACAACATCACAAAACCCTGGCAATTTTTTTGGGTCAACAAACAGATTTTGAATGCTGTACGGTTTGTGGCTAGAATAACGGTACATCTATTATTTTACTCCCGGATATAGAGACTTGAACCAGCACAAAAAAACAAACAGCATTTGAATACAAATTGTGAAAATCTTTGTGATGAGCACAGGCAACAAATCCCCGATGCTCAAATAATAGAAAACCCATGACTTTCACATAAAAGATGTGAGCATAAAAAGAAAAACACTTTTCAAACATCTCAACAACAAAAATGCGGGTACTGTACGTCGTAAATGTTCTACTTTCTTTGTGCACGAAACAATTTGCATTTTACACTATTGGGAGACATTGAAACCATAACCATGAGGAAAAAGAAAAATAGCCAAAGTGTCAGAATCACATAAAAATCATTGTTTCCCCCCATTCTAAAACCACCTTCCCCCTTCACATATACCAATATTGCTCTGGGTGCTTCCCCAAATAAAAGAACTACCAGTACAATTGAATCACAAAACACATCCATTTTTTGGTTGAGAAAAAAACAACAAAAACAACAACAACAATGCACCAACTGGTAACACAAATTGAAAGGATTATTTTGTCTCCAGAAAATGAAACTGGTACATAAATCAATCTATATAGGAAAATATAAAGAGCCTCTTCGCTGTATTTACCCGCCAAAAAAAGCTGGTAGCTATCTCCTTCAAAACCAGAAAAAAAGACTACTGGAAGTGGGGTCACAGCTTGTTTCTGTGCATGTGGCGTTTTTTTATTTATTATTTGTCTAATTGTATTCACAATTATTCCGGGAGTAGCACCCTTTTTTAGCAATGTCAATTACAAGGGGGATTCAACCAGCATAAATGTGGGATGCAGTTGTCATTCAAATAAATAAGTGTCAGCGGAAAAAAAAAGTACATTCACAAAAAATAACGAACAAAAGTTTATGGTAATCTGTTCACCATGATTTCAGCGGTTAAAAGACATAAAAATAACATTGATCTGCAGCTGAAGGGTTGTAACATCCCACCCCCCCCCCCCCAAAAAAAAAAACTTCTAGATCTCCCACTGCTTCCACTTGAATTCTATTTCAAAAGGAGACATACTGCTAATTCTGTAAAATTTCCATTTTCAGCAGACAATCATTGCCAGTCAAAAACAGAAAACAACCAAAAACTGCACTCTATGAGGAGTAGACATATGTTCTACAGCAAAATACTATATGTCAGCTGAACTGGACAACCATTTTCAATCTTCACTATGCTCGATTAGGTTTGACAAATACAGACAATCAAAGTGACAAGAAGCACAGAAATTGGCTAGGAATCAAAATACAAGAAAGATTTGAGGCTTTGCTTGGTGACAATTGGTATGTGGAATGGTTTTCGGAAACACCATGTAAGAATCGTTCGTATTTTCGCACTTCAAAGTCGTTCGCACTTCTCGTAAGGTCTCAACGTTTCGACTAGCCTGCTCTAGTCCTCATCAATAAAAATACAACACTCACAAAACACACTTCTGAGAATGCTTTATATTTTTTTTAATCAATTTGCAAGTAAGAAGACTCTGTAAGAAGTCCCTGGCTCACATAAGATACCATACAAGATGTGTTTTCAGTGCCTACATAATGTGCCAAGGAGAGAGAAGCTATATGACCAGGGGCAAATTTCATAAAACTGTTAAGCACAAACATTTGCTTAGCACAAAAAGGTCTCGCCCAATAAAACAAACCACCATTGAAAATTCCATTCGATATTCATGGTCAGCGAACAACAGCCAACGAACAATCACAAGTGATACACAACACGTGGAAATTTGGTTGTTAACCCTGTTTTTAGTAAGACAGAAATGTCATGCTTAGCAAATTGTTGTGCTTAACAGTTTTATGAAATTGGCCCTAGTCTGCAACTTGCCTCTCCTTACGGTATGAAAACAAAGACTTTGTGAATCCTACCTGGTTATGGCCAGAGCTGCCTCTGTCACGCCCTCCGTACTGCTGCTGCTGCTGCTGTTGCTGCTGCCACTGCGGCTGCTGCTGCTGCCGGTATCTGTCTTGATTCTGCTGGTAGGCAGACTGCTGTCCCTGCAGGTTACGTGACCATCCTGTTCCTCCACTTGATCCTCCCCTAGTAAGAAAGGCGAAAAAAGGCGAAAAAAGGTAAAAGTCACGATTGTGCATCCCACAAGCAACTGTCCATAATCATTTGAACCTATATCCAATGATAGCAACTTACTGAAATATTAAATTTGAAAACCAAAGAAAATTTCAGTAGCCGATTTCACGAAATGTTGCGGAACTTACACAACGTACAAATGTTGCGGAACTTTCGTGAAACGGGCATAACTTGTGCAACCAAAGGCATGAAAATAGTGCGTAAGCTATGCAACAAAATGTTTCGTACGCAACATTTGATGTTTCATGATATCGGCTGCTGGACTAGCTCGGTTTTAAAGAGCAAATTCAAGATGGCACCCACATTATCAAACACTGTCGGGATGGTGATGGTTGAATTAGTGCTAGCCCATCAAAACATGTTGTGCTTCTTAGTAAAAATGTGCTAACAATTCATGTGCCGACTCGGTTTGGATTTGAACCCACGACCTCCAGCTCACTGGTGTAGAAACCTTTAATATTAGATGCCTTTGCCTCATTGACGGCCCATGTCAGAGGTAACAAACATTTTTCTTGTCATCAGTGTGATTTTCTTTACTCATTCAGTGGCCCCAGGTCATCCTACTAGCCAAGAATTTGGGAGTTGGTCCCAAAATGTGATGGCTACCGGTTAGCATATGAGCATGAGTGCAGGGAATTCAACTTGATTAATACACTAGTTATTTCCTCTATCATGGCTTAACATATTTTTTATTCAAAGTTTTCAAACAGAAAAAAAAAGATGAACACAAAGTCCAAAAACAAAAAAATTTTGGTAAATTATTGAATTTAATTGATGATTTTTTTATGATTCAATCTGTACAAAGCGTTTTTTTAGAATAAGCAAGAGAGCAAGCTTCTGTGCCCACAGATTGGAAAATGAAAGAAAAAAACCTGAGGAATACATGCAAGAAAGCAGAAATTATACAAACAATGGAAAAAGAGTCATAAGAATTGATTGCTAGTAAAAAGAGCCTTATAATTCTTGTGTGTTTCATAAGTCATTCAACAGTGGCACTCCAATGGCTATTCCACACTGGAATGACCGCAGATACAATGCAATGGTCAAACTGACCAATACCCATTCCTCAACATCCTTCCAGATCGGAGATCTCAGACATTTCAGGATAATAACATGCACAGATTCATCAACATGAAATAGTTAGAAACTGCAGGCTGCTGCAATGTTATAACTGCAGTTTATTGAGGAAGTAGAACTATTCTCCAGTAATTTGTGCATCTATAGTGTCCTTACGCATTGTTGTGGACGCCATAACATATGACATTATGGGTGAATCACAACCACTAACTGCATACCGTTATTGCGCTTTTCGCGGCAGTTGACTGCTGTTTTAAAAAACAATCATGCCACTATAAAAACACACAAATAAAAATGTGCGCAGATCTGTGTTGTACGATGTATTGTTATACATCATTATAATGCACGTGCAAACATCGCATTACTGCGCAGGTATTTGTGAATTTTTTATGTACGATGTACCAAACATCACAAATATGTGGGAAGATATTTCTGTTGTTCGATGTTCCTCCTGCGCCACCTTTCTTTGCCATCTTGCTCATGATATCCATAGTTAATTTCACACTGTGAGTAATGTAATACGCGCCCCATGTGTCATGTGTAATGGTGACCACCGCATTTTGCACTGGATACGAAACCACACTATTCTAGTGTACTCCTTAAATGAACAAATATTGCTGTCTACCGGTAATCATAAATCATATACATTGGTCATCAAAAGAGTTTAAAATGTGAAACTTGAAGTCCATTTTGTCCCCAAATCTTGCATACAACTGCAAAGATCATTCTCACCAGGATCGGATAGCTTCAGTTTGTATGGCAGTTCAGGGATTGAAGTCCATATCAAACAAATTCATACATGTACAGTAGCTCAGCCCAAAACCAGCAATGATACCCTGACAATTTCTATTTTCTCTTCAGTAAATTCAAGAATTTGTTCAATGGTGACAATAATTCAAATCAAAACAAAAAAGGGAAACAAAAGATGATATTAAAGATAATTTACAGGATAAAGTTAATTCCTTGAGGGGTAAAATGATGTAAGATGATTGAAATGTAGATTGAGCACAAATGCCATGTTTACACAATCTATGAAAACAGGCCTATGGATCCATAAGGCTTGATCGGGGATAGAAGACAAATATCCATGATCAACGACGGTTGCTAGGGGGCTCTGACCAATCAGCATCAAGTGCCCAAGTCTCCTTGTATTCCAGACACAAATCTAATGTGAGCTTTGTTCCGACTGCCAGCGCGACGTCGATATCTGATATTGTGGGGGGAAAGGGTCAGTATTGTTTCTATGGTGATCCGATATGGTACTTTGTTGATCAAACATATCATAGGCATGGGATTTTTTAGTGTCAATATACGACTATTATCTTAACATCAAAAATAAGCTCTCTATAAAAAAATGAAAAGATGCCATCTTGAAAATCGCCCCAAAACAGAGTAAGAAACAAAACTGATTTTAATGAACATGAAAAGGCCAAACTGGAACAAACAATTGATCTTTTGTTCAAGCTTTTGTTCTCATGGTACTACAGCTAATACACAGAATTTGAGATTAACTTATATGAATTTTTATCTCTTTTTGTAGAGATTTTTTTCTGAGGTTGATTTTATAACAGCACACTGCATCTGTTAACCTAAGAACAAGTTCTGCCATCATTGTTGTATAGCACTAATCATCATATTCTTCTGCATGAAACAAGAATTTTGCACCAACCCCCAGAAACTCACGGAACAAAAATAAAAACTACAAACTAGAAACTGATGCTTACCAAATGGAGGCAAAATTGCAGTCGCATGCCAAAGGAATCCTTTTCTCTCCTTTGAAAAGAAAAGCGCTCGTAAAATCCGACAAAGGCAGAGAACAGCGTCCGATTCGGGCAAAGACCAACGAGCAAACTGCGGCAAGACCTAGCGACACCTAGCCAGAAATATATCTGTATATAAACCGCCGACCGCCCCGCCGCGCTGACTGCCTGCCCACCACTCCTGCCAAGTACTGGAGAATGTAGTTGAGTATGTAGAGACCCGGTCATCAAAGCTGTGAACAAACGGCCTTCCTACCCCCTTGAATTTGGTCAGAAGTGTAGCACAAGTGCCATTTACAAGGGAGACCGGCTAGTCCCCTGGTCTATGGAGACACCTTCTTTTGGGCAGGCAAGTGCCTGCTTCATCCCCATGGCCAAACTTTGCTGCCGGCATCCAACAAGGGCCCAATTTGAGACGTGGGACGAGGCTTGTTCGACAACCACCAAAGTGGGGCCTGAGTATTTTTCCCTCTTCTTTCTTTCTTTCTTTTTTTTCTTTCTTTTTTTTTTCCTCCCTTTCCTTCTGCTTTCTCATCTCATCTCTCTCTCTCTCTCTTTGCTTTTTCCCTCATCCAGCGAGTTTGAGAGCACCATCTTGACGAGAACCTGATTGAGAGAATGAACCAGAAGGGTACTTGTGGACGGACAACCTACTTGATTGTGCCGGGGTTGCATAGTGTGGGAGGCTTGGATATCATCAGTCAAACGCTGTACCACATTGATCAAAGATGCACCAGACTCAGTCAGGTCGTCATGAATCAAATCCGACCACTGACATCATCACCCCCCCCCCCCCTTTCATCTTCACCCCCCCACCCCCCCCCCCCCCCCCCCCCAACAAAAAATACTAAAGCAGGTTGAAAGGATCCGATAAACATATGTTAACACATTCAGAAATCATTCAGACAGTCTACACGAAACCAGGTTAACCATGATATCACACACATCGTGTAATAAAAAGCAAGTCGACGCGAGATTCAATCTACATGTCATGTATTTGTCGATGGTTTTTTTTTTTTTTTTCATCCGAACTCTTGGGCTGCGGAAACAAGCCGAGCAGGAAGAGACGACTAAGGAATCTTCTCCCCGCCGAGCCCATCTCCAGAAGAAACGAGAAGCCCCCGGTTCTATTACAAGGCTGAGGTAAAAGACCACATATACCCGCGCACCGCGCCGGGGCCTCGCTACACTAGAGCACTCTTCCTGTGTGATTAATACTCTGCCCAGGTACAAAATTCAGCTGAAGTTGCAAATTTAAAGTGATTGCATTGAGTTTTCTGGCCCAAAAAAAATAATTTAAAATTGCAACAAGACAAAAAAATTGCTTCTTGACGATTCAACTCATGAAAATGATAATGCCATCACAGGATATCATTGGATTTGTGAATGCACAAAGGCACATTTAGACCAGGCCACAATCAAAGAATAATTTTGTTGCAGACAAAACAGGAAAATGTTATTGAAATGTGCTCCTTTTCAGCAGTTTCTGACTATTATGACTAGCAAGAAGAGTAGCTTCTCCAAAAATTGAGGATATCAAACACAAAGCACAAAGCCAACTTGCCCCCTTCTCCCTAAGGGTTACAATGTATGCAGGGAACATTCATGATTACCACCAACCCTTACTCTGAAACAATAGTCTTTAAAAAGTACATTTAAGACTGAAAAGGGGTAAATCTAGTCCACAGAATGGCAAAGACTTGTCTTCATTATTAACAAATCGGGTTGATGTGTGGATGGCAAGATATCTCCCTGGGCTACAAATAAAAGTATCACGACAGAAAATGAAAAACACAGGGTCTAAAAAGCCTATAGATTAGGTTTATAGCACTCCACAGTCCAACTAGAGAAAAAAAACACGCCCTAGCAGGAAAAACTACTCATTTTGTATTATAAAATACAGATTTTAAAGGGCTTGTCTTGGGAGGTAAAGGTTTTGTTGTCCAACCTAGTGCTGTGGGATCCCTTAATGTCTCCATTATGGAGCCAGCACCTGGCTCCACTCAGATACAAACGAGCACAATCAGATCCAAATGAAAGCTAAGAACTTCTCAAAGGAAATCACAACCGGAAGAAATATAAAAGAAGACGAAAAGCTACTTGAAGTCAAAGGAAAGCAGTCGGCAAACGGGCGACACAAACAGGGACCAGGAGGGGGAGACCAAGGAGTTAATTGGGCAAGCTATTGTTGGGCTAATTGCCGAGGAGATGGATAAGTGTCAAGGCGGCTTTATAGGAGATCATAATAAACCCTGTCATCCAAATGTTTCAATCTGGACAGATTAAGCCGAGGATTAAAGATGGGCTGAAGAGGATAGGGATTAAACCACGTCAACAAGGTCTGACCACTTCAGGAAAAGCACCAACACCTAGGATAAGATCTATTTCACTAACGATCAACCTCATATTTCCATAACTTTGATCAATAATATATTAATTCTCTTCAAGATGTAAATAGATTTTGAAAAGGCAAATATTAATAATACACAACAAATAAATTTTATAAGATTATAGGCAGCACCATAATCTTTATCACAAGGCAGTCTTATCTAAAAAAAAAAAACATACTGGAAATTTTTAAAGGATTCACCAAAACTCTTATAAAAAACAAACTACACAAAAAAGCTCATCAACAAGGCAGTTGAAAACATTAACAAATTGTTGTTACTTGATGATATCTTCCGTTATTTTTTAATTTTTTGTCATTGCTTAACAATTTTACTGATATTTGAGTGTGATGTACATAGCCTACCCTACATTCTGACCAGGGGGGCCACCGTGAAGAAAAGGGTGGATTCCGGAGGACACAACGATGATTTCATGACCGAGATTTTGGCAGCTTAATCCAAAACTGCTCTTACTTTGCAGGTGTCTCAATGTGCACTTCAACCCTAATGCGTTATAATCCGGGATTAATGCAGGATTAAAGAGCAGATTATCCTATGATCCACCAATCACTGCTGTGCCAGTCAGATTCAATAACCTGCTGTACATGGATTAAGCGTTAAAGAGAGGAGCAATTTTAAAGAGAGGCGCAGTGACTGAGCATTATTACCAGACGATGTCACTCACTCCGACTCAATGCCCATTCAATGCCCTATCATGGGATTGATCAAATCCAAAACAGATACAATAAAAATGCTCCCAAAATGGACGAAAGCCTTTGACTGTCGGCTTCTTCAAAAAGACAAAAAAGTACTTCCCATAAGGCTGTGAAGTACCGGTGAAATCGGTGTCGGCAGTGCGGCCTGTTTTCACACAATCACAGAAGTTGAATTTACAAGTGGAGGGATTAAAGAAAAAGCCTTACAACTGCCTGAAATCTCGGCTCAAGTCTTAGTCCAGAGCCCTCTCCACACAAGACCATCACAAAAACCAAGTAGAACAAATAGACGCCCAAAATAGCAGCACAGGTAAAGATGAAGTATCCTTGGGTTTTATTTTGCGATTTAGTAGTAGCAGATTGAAATGTTTTCCCACTCTGAGGGTAAACAAAACGTAAACAGAGACGCGATGTTTGATGCTCTTTCCACAGCGACGGATCATGTGATCACTTTAACTTCAGGAGATAAAATTTTTGGTATCAACAAAACACAGGACAGGAGTGTGACGTCTATCAGAAGACTAGCACACCAACAGGCTTACAATAATCAGAATATTATAACAAAAATGACATAGACAGTTTTTAAAAAATCCTTAAAATACTCTGCATTTTATTTTGATCTTTCAATGACAGCAAAGAAGTAAGAAAAAACTCCAAAAAGTTGTGGAGGACTAAGAAAAGAAGCTTGCAACTTACCCATGAGACTGTCCCTGGTAACCGCCATATCCACCAGAGCCCTGTCTGTTCTGGTATGAGTTTCCCTGGTATCCTGCCAGATTGGAAAAAAAACAATGACAATACATCAAGATACTGTTTAAAAAGGAATCTTGAAATTTTGGAGGGATTTTTGGGGGGCAGGACTGGCAAATGACAATAAAAACATCCATAAAGACGTTTTGGAGAGAGACAAGTGCATAATGGTCACCCATACGTGTCTAGCATCCTTATAAAAGTGTAAATTACAATTCTTTCTAATCCATATTGCTGAGGTGATTACATTTCAATCTTATTTGGAGGAAAACTGCCAATCTGCATTCATAATTTATGAAATGATCGATGGCAGCAATGTACCTAGGTAATGAAGGCTACCATGTTACAAATTAGGCTAAACTTCTGCCAAACAAACCAAAAGAAGTTACACTATTAAACACAAACTGGGTTTTTCCTGTAACTGCAAGCCCAAAAATATTTCAAGTAATAAACTGCTGCAGACTGCTCATCAGCCAAAATAATGACCAAAACATTTTCTTCAAAACTAACTGACAAACTTAAGAATCATCAAATAACCACATAAACTTTGAGACATTTGAAAAGACCATCAGCCCTGAACTTTTATCTGCATTGAAATGATCAGTATGATCACTGCATGTGATCATATCAATACGTTAATTATTATGTTACTGACAAGCTCATCAGGTGAAAATCTTGTTCAGAAAATGCGCTTATTAAAATAATTTCAAAGGCAGTTTCCATGACATTTACAGATGTTCCCTTAACACAATTGAGCAGTTAGGTAGACTTGTACTCAAATCTCTAAATACATTAAGTCTACACACATTACATGTACTGCCAATTAAGATTCAATGAACAATGGAATCTTGTTAACATCATTCCAAAATCCAAACCACGTCAATTATGTCATTTTCCTCAAGTCTTAGCTTAATAGTCAAACAGCACAGGAATTCTCCCGTATCTAACCAATGCCAAAGTTAATTAATCATAAAAATACATCCAAAATCAAAGATTGGAAACCATACAATCCAGCATAACGTGGACGATTTCCTTTGAGATACTAGAAAGTTTGAGGAGACGTGTTTGATTAAGGATCCGAGAATTCTGGCAATGAGAGTACGCAAGATGACAAGGAAACACACACTGTACAAATGACACCCAAACGATGACCTTATCCGATTGCCCTTAAATGCTTAGAATCCCTAGACAGCCTCCAAACCACCCTAATTAAATTGCAAGCCTGATGGCTGCCGTATTCTCTCTCTCACTCTCACACCAACATCCCCCTTACCCCCCTCCGCCCAACAACAGTTGTAAATAAACACAAAATTACCATAATGACAAAAGTCGGTCTCTGGGTACCATCTCTGATCCCCGGTGCCCGGCGGGGCTAATAGCCTAATCGCTGCGCCAGCGGACTCGGTGAAATCCAAGTCAGGGCCTAAGGGTTGAGGGATAGGAGCCCTGAGAGACTTCGGACCTATTCAGTTTCGGACCAGGGCTCCCCCTGACCGCGACCGGATGTCCCCCTCCTAAAAATGAGCATTTTGCAGAGTCACAATGGAGGGGAGGGGAGGAGGGAGGGAATGGGAGAATGGTAATGACCAATTAAAGGCCCCATGACGGGAGCATGGATGGGATGGGGTGTGTTTTTAATGGGGGTAGGGGGACAGCGGCGGCGGGAGGTTGAATGCACTGTGTACAATCAAGGTGTGACAGAGTCCCCCCCAGTATTAGAGGCAAAATGAGGATCATTATAAAGGGCCTGTAGGTGACAAAGGGTCAACTCCAAGTGATTCACAAGAAGATGCTGCTGTATTTAACACACACTACTCAAGAAACTAAACCCTCATTTAAAGAAATGGAGCTGTCTGTACCTGTGTATTCACATTATGCTATCTTACCGACTGCCATACACTTCGACACACTGCTTCAAGAGTCATGACCATGAAATTACATTATAAATTGATATCACAGAGTAACAAACTTTTGGGTGTTGAATACTTCAGCTTTTAAAGTTATGTGATTGTAACTTCAAACTATAATCCCAGAATAGTTCCAAGTGAGAACCATTGTTTCTGTTTAGTGATGAGGAGAACTTTCAGGAACTGAACGAACATCGGACACAAGAAGGTACATGTACATGTATGTCAGCAAACATGACGGCCACACCACATTTTCATACAAAGACTCTTCAGCGTCAATGAGCTAAGAATTTATCGACCTTAATTCCTGAAACTTCAAATTAGAATCCCAGAACTCTGGTTCCAAGTGAGAACCATTGTTTCTCCTTTGTCAGATGTTCATTCAGTTCCTGAACGAACATCTGACACAAGAGGGTACAGGTATGTCAGTAAACATGACGGCCACACCACATAATACATGTATACAAAGACTCTCCAGCGTCAAAGAAGTAAGAATCTATCGACCTGAATCCCTGTAGCTTCAAATTATAATCCCAGAACTCCGGTTCCAAGTGAGAACCATTGCTTCTCCTAATAATTAATAGTGATGAGGAGTTCAGGAACTGCACGAACATCTGACACAAGAGGGTACATGTATGTCAGCAAACATGACGGCCACACCACATTTTCATACAAAGACTCTTCAGCATCAATGAGGTAAGAATCTATCAACCTAAAAATCCCCTCATCCCAACCCCTGGACTGGAAGCACGCTAAATAGCAAATCCAAACTTTGCTGCTTCACGACCCCCTCCTAAACTGTCAATCTCTTCAGCCGATTGACAAGGAAAGAATGCCAATAAAGAAAAAATAAAAGTGGTGAGCATTTGTTTTCCGAACTGCCACCAAAATGTGTTCTCAAGTGCATGCAAAGATGGATAATTCCTCATGGTAATTGATTCAGGAGCAAAAATCTCCGGTGGGGCATTTGGAGAAGCTAGCTGGGGGGTCTCTGGGGGAGGGGCGAGTTCTGGTAAAGAGAAAGACACATTCTTTCAAGGTTTACCACACAAGAGGGGAGGAGAGGAGAGGTTTGGGAAGACAGTGGGCTGGTATATTTACCAATGTGCCTGGCCTGGGCCAGCTAACCCCCCTGATGAAGTGGATAAAGAGAACGGCGTGTGTACACTATCTCTTAAGGCCCACAATGGTACACCCTTTTCTTAAAATCCATCATCAAGACTAAGATATAATAATGGAGCTGGTTTGCGCCTTTTTTTGCGGAGCTTGCCTGCCAGCAACATAAGGGCAGCTCGCTAAACAGCGATGTGAATTTTAGGTATGCCTGTCCCTCATTAGTGTGTTTTTCTAATTTGTAGATGTAATTGAGGCTCCGTGAAAAAAAAGACGCCAATTTCTCAAACCTATGCAGCAACAGCAAATTTCCCACATACCACAGACAAAATTAATCTAATTGGTTCATCCCTCATTAAAAAACCCTGTAATCATCATGCAGGTCGTTGGATAATTTGGCTGGGTGGTAAATTTCTGACGACCACCATGACCAAATTTTGATTCAGGTTAACCCTCCCAGCCGGCACCTAAACCTAGCCAGGAGACATCCCCTATTATCATGCCTCCGCCTAATTTCCAAACTCAGACACTAGCCTACAAGTCAGGATTCTAAACGGCACCTTCACTGAATTGGAGCTGGATCATTAGTGAACCATTAATCCTTGAGCATCGCTGGAAAAAAACAACCAATCAAGTTTTCACCCACCAATGTTTCTGCGTAGTACAGTACATCCGATGCCCAATTCTTTCACAAACACGGCCAGAAAATAACAACCAATGGCCCGACGGACCCCAGTATTTTATCTGAGACTATCTATTGATCTCGGACACTTTGAGACCTGTATGGATTATAAAGGCATATTACCCACAGAGCAAGGTCAAAATCACAAATTGGATCTGTTGGAACAACAGGCTTTTCAGCAACGTTCGTCAGTAACAGATTTTGTTTTTCGCCAAGCAGTATTTTTTTTTTCAATTAACAATTTTTCTTCAAAATCTCATGAAATGATGGATGCCGTTTTAAATGCCGTAGGTCGTACCATGGAGTGACCTGTAGTGGATAGCTGCCGCATCTCTAAGAGACAGATCGACATACATGTACCTTACATCACAAAACTTAAGGAGGATCTGTCAGTTCATGACGCAGCAAAGCATTTCCTAGATCAGCTCCTATCCGCAATATTACTTTGCAATTCGGCAAATGATTTATGTCAACTCGTGATGTGTCCCCAAATATGTTATTAGATATTAGTTACTATAGCAACAGTCAAAATTATGTGCCGGGAGTCACCCTTGGGTTACGCATCAGACAACATCACAACATGCAGGTATGCTGACTTTCTGCTTCAAAGACAAACAACGAAAGTGCAAAAGCCCGTTGAAACCAAAAACACATACAGTCATACGTTACATCTGAAAACATCCTGATGCAATATGGCCGCATCTAACACATTCCTCAAACACATTCATTATTTGCATGTAATTTTCACGAGTGGGTGCAAAAGCCTGCCAGCAGGACTGTGCAGTGTCTAAAAAAACTCCTTTTTAATGGTCAGCCATCGGCCAGCTAGCCACAAGCTCAACAAATCCCAAATCTTTAAAGGTGCAATGTACCTATTACTCAAAAGCTGTGGACACAAAAGTCTAGTTTCCCCACCAAGTTTATATACTGTTTGTTTGCCGTCCCCTAAAAGCCACTTTCAGCTGTCAATCACGGGGCCAGTCTATTTGGAAAGGGCAAACTGGTACTTTGCTCTGGTTGCGGTCCCATACTACAGAGATACATTGTACTCTACCTGTCAATCTATACACTGTTGTTTACTGTTTTGATACTTCTTCTTCTTTTTTTTAACAAGGATGAATGAAATAAAAGTGTAAGTATGTTTAAGCTGGTGACACGCTTCCTACTGTATTGAATATACAACAAAAGAGGTGGAAACCAGGGAACTGGCTAGGGTTTCCTTAGCAATTAGCCGACTGCCGCTGTTGCTGATTAAACTGTGAGTCGACAGACTTCAATTTCTAGCTTTGTAGTGTCCTTAAACACAGTCACCCATTATTAAATAGCATTTAATAATGCAGTACCAGCAGAAAACCAACAACAACAAGAATGCTATTTCTCCCTGAAGATAACTGATCTCCTTCGGGTCACATTGCCTGATTGACAAAATAACAGATGTCGTGCTGTTTTATCCCTTTTTTAAAAAACAATTCTGAATATGGGTCATTCAGACAAAATCGGCCATAATTTGTAACAGCAGTGTCCATTCACAAGGCTAAATCGAGCATGTACTGAAAATTAACTTAATGTCCTCATTAAAAAATTAATTCACAGCATTGTAAATTAAGACTAAGGAGTCAGTCAATGGTAACAAACTGAGCCAAATTCAACACTAATAACAGAGCTGCTTACAGTACGGTACAATCCTTAATGATCATTATTCTTTGCTTTATTACAGGGATTGCAGCAACATTTCTGCAAAAGCTAAGTAAGCCAGAAATCCTTCAAGTCAGAAGCGGAGACGCGCTCATCTGGAAATTCTCTGTAAAATTATGAAAAAGGGACACCACAAACAGACAATTTTATGCTTTTAAGTGCCAATTCTAGACCGATTGCTATTAAGAATAGACCAAAAAGTGGATAAAGGGTTACCGTGGACATGACCAGAAAACTAACCATCCTAATGGTACAACCAACATTACTATTCATCATGTTCATCCTTTCACCGATACATTATTTGGTACAAATTTAAACATCCTCCACGTTCATCCATTTTCAAGCTGTATGAAAAAGAAGACTGACATAACCATACAATTTCTAGAAAGAGTAAACTATTGAACTCCTAAGATTTATGGAATTCAATTTCTTATCCAAAAAACATGGCTGAATCCCCCTCACAACCCCACCTGTCTAAACTATATTTGGGAATCTCCAAGTAACAAAACAATTACTTCAACCAAAGCTTTTAAAGCCAAAGAGAAGACAAAAAAAAAATACAGCGGAGAATTTTATTCAGTCTGTGAAACATGTTCAAAGAGCCTTTTTCCTTTTAAAAGCAGCATAATTTGTTTTTCAAGAGGTCTCATTACTATTCAACACCCGACCATCAGCAGTTATTTTCTCTGCGATTTTTTTTTTCCTTCTTCTTCTTCTTCTTTTTCTCCTTTTTTCCCTCAGTCTGTGCACACAGAATTTGACCGTACACAGACCTGAATTTTTTTTTTCCTCCGTTTTTTTTTTTTTTTCAATGTCCTCGCTCACTCACTCTTCCTCGCTTTCTCTTTCCCAAACTCCCCTGCTTTTGACATTACTCGCGGCACTGCATGCATACCGGTGAAATCGTGTCCGCTCCTTCAAAAACGTCAATCAACCTGGGCCATGCTGTTGAGAGCAGGAACGTGCATTTTCAAGGGCCTCTTATCTACTGTCGTATGAGGACGATGTCCCCGAAAAACAGAGCAGGCAGATATGAAGAGAAGCCCAAGACGAAAGAAGACGGATCAGTGAAAACAAAAAAAAAAACGAAGAGAAGAAGAAGCAAGGAACGGGGGAAAAAAACACACACACAAGGAAGGCAGCTTTTACAAAAAATAAAATTAAGCACGTGAAACTTAAAGGATAAAAAACTGAATTTCCAAATCTTAGACAGTAGAATAGATTTGAAAAACAACAGAGCAAATTTGTTCTTCAAAATATGATGATCATTCAATTTTCATGGAAACTGAACAAAAAATAGGCATTGTTAAAGAAAAACAAAGGATTGGAATGAAACTAATAGATAACACGAAAAAATAATGAGTTCGTTGAGGAACATGTTACAATTTAACGAACAAAACAAATAAATCAAACAAACAGAGCCCACATAGAGCACTGCGTCAGAAAAAAAAAAAAATTCATTTTTCGCAAGGCAGCTCGATGATTAAGTACATATGCCCAACACACATACAATTTCCTTATTCTCCTTCAGAAGATAATAATTTTAGCCAGTGATTCTAACTTCTTCTTCTTTTTCTTCTTTTTTTTAGGCAAAGTTGATATAAAATCTCATATCCCTTGAAATTGACTTGAAATGTCATTATTATAAATATACAAGAAAGTGATTACAGAGAGATGAGTTCCTAACAACCCTTCCAGAAAAGAAAACAAAACACATCAGTCTAGAATAAGATGCAATCATGTCAGTTGTCATGGCACTGTACCTCTGAAGTAGCTTGGACAATTACAATAGCTCCCGGGAACAATGGAAGAAGGGGGAGGAGGGAAAAATCATTTCGGAATTTGACATTAAGACACGGCTGCAAAATTGTCACAGCGAGGATTTCTTAAGGGGGGATGGAGGGACTCATTATAAACTAATACTGCCAGTCTTTAGAGAGTGACATATGAGAAATATGTCTGTGGGCAGGAATCAATTTCATTGAGGTAATGACAGGGGGCTGTCGCTGATGAGATCTCGATCATTTGTTTCTTTATGGACAGACCTTGACAAGGGCTGGTCGAGCCTCCGACCAAAAATAGGTTCAGAAAAATTGGAAATTGTCTTTCTCGTTCATCAGTGCATGTAACGCACATTAATTTAAAAAACAAAATTTGCAAGGCAGCTTTGTTATTAGCGAAATTCTTCATCTAGAGTGGGGGTGAAAATTGTATGCCACACGTTTTGGACTCAATTTAGATCGTACAGCTCTCTAGGTGAGGATATGGTGTTTTCTGGATTAAAATTTGGCATTCAGACTAGTTTGACGGTCTCTTGAAAGCTTTGTTAGCTTGACTCTCGCTTGAAAATCAAGATAATTTTAAAAAGGTTAAAATATTTATTTAATTCAAATATTGCATAAAAAGAAATTCAAAATGCCCCCTTATGCTTCTATTTTTAGAGTGCTATTTTAATAGACTACAACTGAAGAGGTTCTGGGGTCAATTTCACCAAACTCCTCGTAACTTACTATCAATCGTAGGACTTTTGATGCATTGAAGCCCTATGTGGGATAGGTCCCCTACGATGGGTTATCCTTCCTAACTCAAGTTATGATCGAGCGCGATCCAAATAGTCGTGCTTTTTGTCGTGTCCACACAGGCAAAAAAAGCACGACCTCAAATCGCACTATTTGGGTCGCGCTGCAAATCGCGACCCAAATAGTCGCATTTTTTTGGTGTGTGAGAACATGCCTATTATTCACACAAAACATTTCATCTCTCTTACAAAGCTAATCAACTCCTTACATCCCCCCTTCCCTAAATTGAGACAAAGTACCCAGATTCACTTCACATTCTGCAAGTCGGAGCTAGGTAACAAGAAGCATTCTATTAAGCCCCCTGCTCGGCATCAATTCTACTACTAAGCATCTGAGAGAGTCCTTCCCTCACTCGCCAAGCATCACTACAGGATCACTTCTAGTGTCATCAGGAACAACAAGCGGCCGTACTTCAAAAAGCCTCGCCCGGTGCAGGGACAGAACTGCTCACACAGATAGCGAGCAAACTCGGCAGGCGGGGTATAAAATATATATTTCTCCTTTTTCTTTTTTTTAAGACAAAGATGAGGAGAGGCTTATCAGATGCAGTCTGAAGGAGATGTACTTCACTGAGATTCCTTCTCTTACAAGCCTCAACGATGAGCCCATACAGAGAGAGGATGTCATCCTATGAACTGACGACCTATCCCTGGTCATACACCGTGGGCTCGTCGTCGATAAGCTAGGCCAGCACGTCGACAAAATGACCACTTATTCCAAGTCTTAGTTCTTAATTAGGCCAAGACTCGTTTAGCTTAATTATAAAAAACAACCACCTACCCTTGCAAATCAACCTGAGAAATTAATGCACCGAAAACAAATAACAGAATTGGCCATAAATTGTCACTGAACATGATTAAGATCATATTTGTTTGATGTTTTAAAATCTGCAACACTGTAACGAACTACATCTGATTGGGAAAATGATGTTTGCTGATCGGTCAGTTGAAAAACAAAATGCCCACAACTTTGAGTCGAATGATTCTGAGTGGGACTCTGTAGATGAAACTTAACACTTCTTAATCAATGTATGTATTCTGAGACCTAAATAATTCTACTTCGTTGACCGGTGAGCCAAAGTACATGTATGTTCAATGAAACTCAGATGAATTCAGGTACAACTAACTTACTAAGGTAGCAGTCTCCAGATACATCAACACCTGAAAAAATGATGACTCCCACAAAGTTGAAACAAACAAACTTTTGATCATAATTGCCAATTCTTTCATTGTTTGTACCGTTTTCCTCTGCCAGAAATGCACGACTTGAGGTCAGGAAACGTACAATGATCTTCGTAAATGTTCACACTTTCACAAAAAAAAATTTGTTTCATGAATACTTCTTAAAGGTTTCTATCATAGTCTTTACACTGTTTTCAGGTAAACATGGGAACATTAACAGTTAATACCATTTTCCGGACTTGTGCAAATGCATGAAATAAACAGGGTACAGTTAAGCATCAGACATCTTTCTATCAGAAAACGGCTTTGATGTTATGCTCGGACCTAAACAAGGGAAAAACATATAACGAAAATGGCAGGATCCACAGCAAATGTCCATAATAGTGGTAATTTGTAATATGGTTTTTTAAGTCAGCAGTGCTTCGGCATTTGGATAGTTTTCAACAAAAAAATTTGGGAGCCAAGGATGACGTTCGGTATAGCCGAACATTCGGTCTCGCAAGATTGCACTGTATTTCTACTGTGTAATTAAAAACACAGAGTCTTTCGGTCCATTTAACACATATTTGGAAAAGTGGCCTTGGACCAAACAGGATACCGGACCTGCAAATAAATGACGCAAATTTAACAGACAAAACCAATTAGAAATAAAAACAAAGAAGGGTCCTTGGACGGGCATTGAAGAGCCCTTCAGACATGGTGGTGCATTGTAACGACTCATACTTCATTTCCAAACGAGAAATTACTTGGGACAAATATGTGGGTAGGAACCAGCAAGTCTCCAAGCCCCTATTCACTGGAATTCAACCGAGCCTGTCCCGCTGCTAATGTAGTTCTTCTTCCTCCTCATTTGCATGAAAATGAAAGACATAATTTCGGTGTTTCTATGCAGTAAAACTTTATGCGTTCCGGACTTGGAGTCCGATGGAGAGATCCCTTCTCTCCAACGCACAGGGTTTGATGAGATGTGATTTCAACCATCACGAATGTCCTCCCATAAAACTCACAAAATGCTGCATATATCTTGAAACGTCAATGGGTTCAAAACATTTAACACGTTAAACATGCATGTCTAGTACCCAATGGGGCATATTCACTGCACTTCTAACAATAAGGGGATCTGCGTCTGGTACTCTACAAAATATATTTTCTGCAAAATGGACATAATAATACCATGAAACATACAGACATAGCTCTCAAAAGAAAGAAAATCATATTGTAAATCCATACAATGATAATTTCCAAGGAATCTCATAAATACATTTTGAATAGTTGCTATAAAGGTCATAATCCACTCAAAATATGTCCTCTTTTTTGTTCTGCATAACCAGCCAGTAGTGTCTTAAAAACTCTTTTAATTTATAGCCTGCATAACCTGCAATAACTTTAGGAATCCTTTTATTAATCAATTTTATGTTTTCCAGGTTCTGAAACAAACAAATTGAAATGAAAGAAAAATGTTGACTTCAGGACAAGAAATGGCCCCCCAAAAAATGGCCAAAAGTTCTTTAATTCAAAAGATAGGAACTGTACAAACTCCTTTGAACCACTTGTTAATGCACTATTTGTGGTACACTCTTACCAGAAGAAACTAAACAAAAAATTATCTTCCCCCAGTCCGAAAAAAAAAAGAGCATAGAAGATACGGGTAATCACTTTTGAGGAACACCCATGATTACTGGACATTTCAAATGACATGAGATGTGATCTTCAACAGCCCTTTGAACACAAGACATGTACACAACAATATACAGCACAGACTCAGCAGTGTTTAATCTAATAATGGGGAGGTTAAATACCGCCCTCTGTGGTTCACAAGTGTCAGTGTTTAAGACTGTGAGACTAATAATCTTTATCTGGTGCCTTTCTCAAAGCTCGGCTCAGGCTCAGGCTCAGGCTCAGGCTCAGGCTCAGGCTCAGGCTCAGGCTCAGGCTCAGGCTCAGGCTCAGGCTCAGGCTCCATTGCTTGCATCCATTCTTAAATAACTTTTGGCTGCGGTTCGGAAGTAGATTCTCTGGTTTGAAAAAGAAAACAAAGCTTCAGCTTCAATGAAAAACCACAACCTACATTTTCAGCATATGGATGACAGAGACGAAGCTGGAGCCTGAGCCGGAGCCGAGCTTTGAGAAAGGCCCCTGGTTGGCAAACAGTTAAAGAACGGCTTCTTCCCAAATATTCTCTCTTTTTTTAAAGAATTAAACAAACAAAAATTAATTTCCTCAAATTAAAATCTCATCAGTTCACTGGACTGTACAGAATACAAAAATTGATGATTTCATTTTAATTAAAAACTAAAATTGTAGACAGGCTTTCCAAACATGCCAAATAAACAGATCCAAGGAAAATGCATACAAAAAACAACCCCATTCAAAACTGACTTATAGACATATTGTCAAGGAAGTGGAACTTGACGGAGCAACCAAAAGCCAAATGGCACACAAATATGGCTCATTCTGTCATCTTATAATAATTTACAATCAATAGAAGAATGAAGTAGCAAATTGATAGAGATTGCCCAACAGGTCAATGCTGACTGCTAACAACAAGTCCAATATTAAAGCAAAATACATTCCCAGAAGAAGACGATTTCCACAGTCATCTATCCATCCTTACCTCACAAAGCCTACCACATTCATACCGAGCTGACAACCAGCCAACACCACCACAATGCATTACATGCCATTGGGTTTTTTTAGCTGGTAACCTACAGAATGGCAACAGTATCGCAAGGGAAGGTGGAGGGGGGGGGGGGGGATGAGATTGCGCTTGGCAAACACCAACATTCTTGTGCAGCTTCCAGTAATTTGGCCACAGACACCAACGTGTAATATTTGCCAAGAATTTAAGAACACAGGCTAACAATCTGCTAAAAATCCAGCAACACCCCCCCCCCCTCATTTCACCTCCAAAAAGTACAAGTACCCAACTAAGTAAATAAAAAGTAAAAAAAAAAAGAGTATACAGTACAAATCAATACATGCCAAGGGGGTTGGTGGGGGGGGGGGGGGGGCAAATCTGGAGAACAATAGGCGACTTTCTCCTGGTTCTGATTATTGATTTGAATGATACGGACCAGGAGCAAACACCAAACATCTTCACAGCTCTGGAGAGAGGAAAGCCTAACATGCCTAATGAGAAGAAAGTTACAATCCCTCTTCAAAACAGGATGTTTTTTCTTTCTTTTTCTGTCTACGTCTGCCATATTTTTTTTTTCCTCTTACTTTTTTTTTTTTTTTTTTCAGAGAAACATTCATGCTGGTACATGAAGTGCAAATTGGAGAACAAAAAAAAGCAAATTGCCGGATCTTGATCCATTTGATATTTTTATTGCCATTGGCAACAAAATACTGGGAATCGTGGCAACAGTTTAGTCTGCCTACCCGCAATTACAAAAGGTGGATACAAATTCATAATTACATTTTCAAACAAAAAGCAAAAAAAATCTAACAATTGTTAAGAGTGGGATATTTTGGGCAGACGTGCAATTTTCAATTTATTTGTGGTACAATCTCTAGTAAACTACACGGCTACATAATGAATGATAATAATGTGCACCATTCAATGGTATGACGGATACTGCCAATGCAATATAAGTTTATGATATTGTTATTATGATCCTATATATCCAAAGTTATTCTTTTGGACCAGGAAATATGAACTCTCTGGAAATATGTGTTGCCTAATGTTTTTTTTTGCCTCTCTATTTCCCAAAGGAATACAGTTTCACACATCTTTGCAAACTGCAATTCACGAGCCATACAATTAGTACGGGAAAGAACAATCCTCCAACCCCCAAAAAACTTCAAAAAAAAAAATTTAAGCAAACTTTTCTCACTGCAAAACTAAATTTCTCCAAGTTTAATTCTTGTCAATACAAGTAATAAACTGCTGCAAACTGCTCATGAACCAAAATAATGATCTGAAATATATAAAATGCTTGGAGTAGGCGGGCCTGACGTTTGGATTTTGAGCCATGCAATAAGTGCAGGGAAAGAAGAATCCTCCAACCCCCAAAACACATGCAGAAAACCACTTTAAGCAAACTTTTCTCACTGCAAAACTAAATTGCTCCAAGTTTAATTCTTGTCATACATTACAAGTAATAAACTGTTCATCAACCACAAAAATTACCTGAAATATATAAAATGCTGGAGTGATGTTTCAAACATCATGCATACAGAAAAAAAACAGAAACAAGATTTAATTTTTTCTTCTTCAGCTTCAGACTGGAAGGAAAAACCAGAACAATACAAAATCTGGGGCCAAGTGAGCAGCAATCTGGACACAGTACTAACACCGAGGGCAGTGTTTGGGTGCCGAGCCACTCGGATGCCACTCCAGCGGAAGATTCAAGACGGTCCGAGTGCAGCCACTCCAGCGGTCAGACAATAGACACCCACACCTGCATGGCCCTCAAGAACTCTTACCGAAGACAAACACTGCCCTTCGTGATAAAAGAGCAAAAGTAGGCCCATCCACCATTGAGCTACAATCGTGCCGACAGCTATCTTTCTATCCAACTCTCTTCCTCTTCAAACAAAACATATTTTCTGATCTGAATCGGCCGACAAAAAGAGACAGAAGGACAGAAAGATATGTTCCAGTTCATCTATAGTGGTCACTGTTTTGGCAACACAGGCAATATGACCCGGAAAGGCAACAACAAAGAGGACGGAGGTTTGGAAGCTGTTTTGGAGCAAGCAATTGCAACCTTTTAGGCCTAGCTTACGCCAACTATCACTTCTCTGACTGAAAATTATCTTATTCTCATCTTGGATACAATACTCCACAAGCAAGATTTATTCAGGAACAGATCAACAGAATGAAGAAAATCTGCACATGTATGTTTTTTTAAATAGTCTTCAATTAACCACACAACCATCCAGTTCCGCTCCTGAGGTGAAAATCTAAGCCTATACTCAGTTTTAGTTGTTTACCATCCTCAACAAAAATATAACTTGCACCGAATTGAGACTGTAATTTGTTCATTTGTCATATGAAACCTTTTTAAGTACATACCATCTTCCCAACCATCATATCTTACCATTTCAATCATTTTTTCAAATTGTTTTGAATTTTGCAATTTCAACATATGATGGCAAGAGCACACAGACACAAGTTATTTTAACTTTGTGGTTACTTCAGAGAATGAGCCAGAGGGATACTGCACAATATTTGAGTTGGGCAAATTCACAAAAGTTTCTAGATCCAAAATGCCTTGAAAGGGCTTAGAGTTGGAACCTATAATGTAATAGGGATACATTACTGCACACTGTTGGGACTTTGGACAGATTCAGGAAGGTTCCAAGCCAAAATGCCCATGAGGCTAGTAAGAGTTATGGAGTTAGAATGTGCCCAAACGTTGACTACATATTGTTGGTATTTTGATAGATTCCGGAAGAAACGTGCCCTATGCTTGTTGGACTAAGGTTAAAGAGTCCACGGAATACACTAGCATACGCAAACACTAATTCTTTCTGGCTCTTACGCAATGTTCAGTCTTGAAAACAATTACACATTCCATGCTTTATTTCCTGGGCAAACGAGGGCGCTATTTATTAAGCAAGGTCACGTCAGGGTAATCACCGCATCCTAAAACCCTTCTGCACTTTACACAAGCAACGTGCAAATTTGCTTGAATATAACAACCCCCGTCCTGTTATTTGTTTAACTGACTTGTTGCGAAGCACCGATTTTATAAATAGAAAAGAATGGTAAACAATTTACGAAACTCACCTCGGGGCAAAACAAAGAAATGAGAGAGACCATAGCTAGTATGCAACTTGTGTGCACAAAACAAGAAGGAAAGTTTGGATTTTGAAGCCTGTTTGATAATGAGTTGAGAGCATAAAATTGATCACTGCAGTTGAATGCCTGGAAAGACTTTAAATGATGGCAAAAGGGCGATGATTATGATATCAGTTCAGATGTTAATAACTGTAGATGTGGATGTTCCGAGAAAAGGAACAATCCTTGAATTGTTCAAAAACAAAAGTACAAGCTGCCATAGTTGATGCCACAGACACAAAGAGCACTGGCATGTTAGCACAGAGCACAAGGGTAAACACGGGGGATCAACCCGAGTTATTTGTAACAAGTTGACACAGTGTGAGCAGACCATTTAGCAAGACTTTCCCTCCTTATAATCCCTCTTCCACCCTCCTCCCAATGCCCACATCTTGTCCTAGTCAATGAATGGTCTTATGCTGAGGATCCGCGTCCCAATCACCAAACTGAACAAATCTCCGGGGCCTAAATGATTTTCTAAATAGCTCCCGTTCCCCCTTGTCTGACATATTGACACGGTTCTTCTCCAGCCTCTTCACAATATGCTAAAACAAAATGCCGATGAGACTTTCAGCGCAGGAGAGGAGCACTAACTGCTGGACAAATTTACGGGAAGGGGAGAGAGGGAGGGAGGGAGGTTTACGGCAGAAGAGGATTAGGGAGGGCTTATTAATGCTCCATTCTCGAGTCCAGGCCTGTATGAGCTTGGCGTGTTAGCTGACGGGTAAAAGTACAATCTAAGTACACACTTGACTTCAGAGTCTTCTGCTGAAGGGCTGGAGGAGTGGGGGAGGGGGAAGTATGCTAGATCAGTTTGTTTTATGAAGTACATTGCCCGGTCATGACAACTTTTAGCTGGCACCTTGTAGCGGTCAGAGACCCCTTAATGGTTGATATCAATCTAAAAACTGGTTTCATGTGGACATGATATACCAAACCCATGTCCAGTAACTGTATTAACACTATCCGAAGAGCAGAATTGAAATAATTTTCCCGAGTTGAAATTTATAGCAAACGTCCCTTATCCTGCTTAAACATTATAACATGTATAAAATATTTCTCTTCGAGACCGATAAGTATACCTTGGAAGATCATCCTTTTTTTTTATTCCTACATGTAATATCAGTTTTGTGAAAACCTTGTGGAGACCTATAAAATTTCCCAGTGGAGACATATTCAAGCTGTTATCTTCAGTCTCCACAAGGCATCAGATATGTGCCCCTATCAAATGCCGCATAAGGGTTTACAATAGGTTTAATACACAACAACAAACAACATTCATGTTCTGTATGTAATTACTGTACCTCCTTGTTGCCTGCTGTAGCCCTGCTGCTGCTGCTGCTGCGGTCGGTGGCTCCTTTGCTGCTGCTGTCCATATCCACCCCGTTGCTGTTGCCTGCCGTAGTTGCCTTGCTGGGGTGGCGGTGGTATGTTGGCATACGGAAGATTGTGTCTGTGGGACACCACGGATACAGACAAAACATGTTAATAAATGGCAGAATTTAAGCAAGAAGGCAGGAATAACACAAGGTATTTCAGGAATAATGGTATGGAATTCAAGGATTTTTTCATTAAACATATAAAACCTGATGACAGTTTTACAAATGATATTTAACTTTAAACCATTCTCTCCTCAACCCCACCAAATTCCATGACGGATTTGGTGAAAACATTCAGCCTTTAAACACATGTATGCTCAATAGATGTGGTTAAAACGAGTACATATCAATGCATAGCTTGTACAGTCAGTCCGGCTCAGTGAAACATGGCGATATGTGCTGTTGCTATGGCATTTTATGTATAATTAAGGCATATACTGTATATGTATTTAGGAAATAGTCCTAATCTTACCCTATTCATGCAATTATGAAGAGTTATTGCATATTAATTTAATTCCTTAGTACATACATACTTAATTTCACTTCAACTAAGGAAAGTTCTTTCACTTTAATGCTACAATTTCCTAAAGCTCCTAAACGCACATGAAATTACTACATGCAGAAAAACGTTGCATAAAAAACACAGGTTACCAACCAAACCTCCTTTAACAATGCATTAAAATTGTAACTGGTCCCCACATGTCATTTTTCTGCTTGACATGAAAACTGCCTGTGTACACTCATTGCTAGTGCAGCCGTATGAAATTGGAGTAATGATGATAATTTGTCTACCGTTCCAAATTTGAGTGGGAAAGCAACCGGCATTTCGAGACAACAAATTTTTTTACAGAAAATGGGTGACTTTTTTCCAGTGATTGGTACGACTGTACACTCGGTGGACTTTGAGATTAAAATTTTGCCGGCTCCTAAGAAGAAGGTGAACCAGAGACCGTTTAAATAGCAGTGAAAATGTTTTATCAGCTACATGTAGGCTATGGGACATGCAGAAGGGAAGTGGGCCCATTTCATGGAATCTGTTACGGCCTATTTTTGTGCTAAGCAGGCACTGCTGCATGTGAAATCTATTTCATGGAATCCGTAAGCAAGACTTTCGGCCCTTAATCAGTTAGCGAAGAACTTCTAGGCTAACCTTGGTTTTTTTCCAGCTAATGCGCTGTCATGTGCACTCTGCAGAAAGTCCTTGCATAGCGTAGTGAGAAAGAAAACTCTCCCATGAAATACGCTAACCATAAGCAAAAAAAAGTCTGCTATTGTATTAAGCGAAGAATGTTTGCTTACGGTAACCATGATTCCATGATATTGGGCCCTGGATAAAATTGAAACTGAAGTAGTACAGTGCTTAGGCCCCCTATAAAAACATACATTAGTTTCCAAGAGGGAAATGTCATTTATACATGGGCGGGCGAATCATGATTGACAACAGTGGAAATAGCTATGGCTTAGGCTAGGTCAACATGGCTGTCTTCAATGGAGCACACATGACATAATTGCATGAACAAATGGTCCTTCTGAGTAATCATAGCCACTACTGGATCTAGCCTAGATGACCTTGTTTCTACTCTTTCTCCACAACTATAATTATCTCTTTTTTTTATTTTGGGCTTACGAGTATTCGCAAATGGAAATATAAATTGATTCCCTGTGAGCACTTTGCCTCAATGGTTTAATTTGAAAGTGTCAAATATTACGGTCGTAGTAGTCATAATGGGAGGCAAAACAGCCTTGTTAATTTGTGAATTTTAAGTGAGAGACACCTGTTCCACAACGAGTAATTTTTGTGCAAATATGCTGGTAACTAATGAATATTAAATAGCCCATTTGAGCAGTGTTCCAGCTGTCATCGACCAAGAACAAAAAGAAAGAAAAAAGAACCACACACATTAAGTTTAATCTCTGTGTAATATGAAGTTGGTTATTTTGGCATTCTAATTAAAATGTGTGAAATTGTGCTGGTAACAGTAGATCAAACAAAAAAAGGCTTGATTGGTTTTTACATGGCTCTTCCTTCAACGGATTTTGCTGAAAATTTAGGCATGTTGGAATGGGTGAGTGACAGTTAGCTTGAGGGGAGAATGGCTACACGGGGTGGGGTGCATGTTGAGGGAATGGTGGGGGACTTGAAGCAGGGGAACATGTAAGGAGGAGTATCATTTCAAGTGAGAACTGGGCAAATACAGTGGAACGCTGCTATAACGAGCATGCTTTGATTGTATGTAGTGACTAACGGTCTTTTCACACGATGCTAAAAAAACTTTGCAAGGCTTACAAGTTTTTCTCATGCTTGAGAAATGTTACCAAACGGTTTCACTCTGGCCTCTTTTGCGTCCTTCCACAAAGCACAGTGTAACATTTCACAAGCCTCCCTTGAGAAGAAATACTTATTTCGCGATAATCGATACACTATACATTATGAATGTAAATGCTGCTATTTGCAACACCACACTGAGGTTAAGGGTAAAGCTCACAATATGCAAAGGCCATAAAACAGGGGTAGCACTTCGCAAGGGATGTCGTACAAAAAGGCAGTTCTCCATTCACATGATAGATCGCCCTTGAGAAATCTCCCGCTAGCAGAAGATTTTGTCGTAGTCCTAGACCTCGGTCAAAATCTCTCAAGGATTCACCAGGGACATCGGTCATTCTCAAGCATTGGCATCCTTGTCACATGATTACACTTTTGTAAGATTTTGCAACCATGAGAGAATTTCTCAATGGTTGCGAGGTTTTTTAGTGTCGTGTGAAAAGGTCGTTACACAAAAATGTGTGGTATGTTTTGTACTCGAAAATTGATGCACGGTATAGCCAAAAGTTTGATATGGTGTTTACTACAGATTTTATGTCTGACACCCACAGAGTGTTTCAAAACTCCTAACAACCGTCCATCTCCCAGAGCGGGAGGATTAGAGATGGCCGACTGGGCTGGGCTCGTACCTGCACCAGGGGGGTCGGAGAAGGCTCATGTGGCGGGGATGCTGGAGGGCGGGGAGGTTGACGTCAGGAGACAGGCATGGCAGCCAACTCCCGATCTGCCACTGCATCAACTCCATATCAAAGTAGCCGCTGTGAACGCTGTGGGGTTTTCATGTGGTTTTTTGTGGTTTTGAATTAATTTTTTTTGCACGCATCCCACAATGCAAGGATTATGATTTAACTTTTTATTTTTGTTTTTAACATTGCCAAATCAAGTATATATTGTGCCTTTCATAATAACTTTGAAAATAGAGGGACATCCCAAAATGACGTGTTAGTGCACACTTCAGCGTTTGAAAATGAAAATGTCTGTGTCAATGCACAACACACTTTCACAGTCTGCTAGATTGAAGCATGCCAACTCGTACCTAAGCTGAGAGTGTGATGTTCGTGTAACGCATGCAAGCCTACTGGGTTGCGTGGACATTGCTGAGGACCACAAGGTTTGAACCTTGTTTCTGTATTAATGCATTGTGGGAAACGTATGCACAGATGTCCAGTGCTCCAAAAATAGTGCAATAACAAAACCTGACCATACCAAATCTACCAAAATCCATTTGCTACAAGTAGCACTTATAATGGTTTGAGCAACAGGGCGCTTCATGTCCTGACAAATGTGACTTTATATGGGAGCTTGACGACCTAACTTGGTCCCCATGCATAAGAATGTGCCACAGCTGCGATGGACAGTGTTGGACTTTGGTGGATTCGGGAAGGTTCCTCGCCAAAGAGGGCTCAGATTATTGTTATTGTGCAGGGCAGTTATGGTCATGTGCATAATATTAACTTGCAATGGAGTGGCGTTTGAGAAGGCCTGCTGTATAAATATCAATGTTAGGATATGGCACCGTGATAGTTTCAAGGTTTATAAACGCCGGCCATTGACTCAATGCACAATGTTAACTTCTGCATACAGTAAGCAGTCTGTTATACATAGGAACAATATATCATTTCGATGGTGTGGAACAACAGATGCCACACTGCAGACAAGGTTAAGTTAACGACCTGTTAATTAGCTAATCAAGGACTAGGCGTCCACATGTAATGAGACTAAGCTACATGTATAACACTGGTTAACACCCACTCATTTCAGTGTCTACAACTTGTACGACATATTTTCCAAATCTGTAAAATAGGTATGCGAGTGGTTTCATGGCTTCTGACTGCCAACGAACAAAGATAATTGACTATTAGGGACACCATCAACGTAGAGCTAGATAGTTCTGTTGGTAATGTAAGTGCACCGGTACGGTATTGATGATGTGAATAAGATCTAGAATAGCCTCCACCATTTCTGTTAATTGTGTTGGGTATTTTTATAGCAACAATGTTAGTAGCACAAGCAGGGTCACTTATTAAAAATAAATACCTCGTTCAGAAGTTTGAATAAACTGTCTTTAATTATCATAATCATATTACTCTAACACTGCAATGTATGCAGACATCTTACATCGTAAAAGTGCACATGTATGCATACACTCTTAATTTGAGATGCCTGTATAGCAACTGACAAAAGAGGGCGTCCTTTACAAAAAAATGGCCAGACCATCATTGTAGAGTATAGTTGTAAATTGTATAATAATTAAACCAAAAATGCTCACAATACATGTATATTCAATCCACTCTTCTGATATTTTTAACGAGCAAAACTAAAACAAATATGTTAACAAATTAAAACTTTGGAAGCGAACAATTCGATAGCAGAGCCAAAAACAAAATAGGAATTGACAAAAATTTAACTGTGTAGCACAAAAACTAGAAGAGCAATGTTATAAACATTTCAAAGTATCAGAGGGGTGTGGGCTCCAATAGGGAACATGCACTATTGGTCCTGTAGTCTGGATATGACATTTATTAAAGATTTGGACGATAAAGTTGGTGTAGGGGCAAACACAACAGAAGGTCTGCACGTCTTAAAGTCAATAACAGACGTCGGACGTTAAGAAATAGGTTTGCAAGATCAGTGAAATTAAAAGGAAAGGTTGAACGGTGGGTAGACAATTAAAGACAAGATTTGTGTGTTTTGTAGACAATTACATGTAGACGGTTTTAATGTTTGGAAGCCAAATAGAAAGAAGCATTTCTCATCTGGCAGGCAGAAATTAGAAAAGATTTGAATGTTTTGTATACAGAGAATTTAAGACTCGCGATGGATAGAGTAGGAGAGAGAGTAGGTTTACATGTTGCAAAGATAAAAAGAAAGGATGTTTCCATATTTTATAACAAATGAAATAAACAGACGGTTTGCATGTTGGGAAGACAATAAGAGAGAAGGTTTGCATGTTGGCAAGACAATAATAGAGAAGGCTTGTATGTTGGGAAGACAATAAGAGAGAAGGTTTGCATGTTGGAAAGACAATAACAGAGAAGGTTTGCATGTTGGGAAGACAATAAGAGAGAAGGTTTGCATGTTGGCAAGACAATAAGAGAGAAGGTTTGCATGTTGGCAAGACAATAAGAGAGAAGGTTTGCAAGTTGGCAAGACAATAAGAGAGAAGGTTTGCATGTTGGCAAGACAATAAGAGAGAAGGTTTGTATGTTGGCAAGACAATAAGAGAGAAGGTTTGTATGTTGGCAAGACAATAAGAGAGAAGGTTTGCATGTTGGAAAGACAATAAGAGAGAAGGTTTGCATGTTGGAAAGACAATAAGAGAGAAGGTTTGCATGTTGGAAAGACAATAAGAGAGAAGGTTGCATGTTGGAAAGACAATAAGAGAGAAGGTTTGCATGTTGGAAAGACAATAAGAGAGAAGGTTTGCATGTTGGGAAGACAATAAGAGAGAAGGTTTGCATGTTGGAAAGACAATAACAGAGAAGGTTTGCATGTTGGAAAGACAATAACAGAGAAGGTTTGCATGTTGGAAAGACAATAAGAGAGAAGGTTTGCATGTTGGAAAGACAATAAGAGAGAAGGTTTGCATGTTAGAAAGACAATAACAGAGAAGGTTTGCATGTTGGAAGGACAATAAGAGAGAAGGTTTGCATGTTGGAAAGACAATAAGAGAGAATGTTTGCATGTTGGAAAGACAATAAGAGAGAAGGTTTGCATGTTGGAAAGACAATAAGAGAGAAGGTTTGCATGTTGGAAAGACAATAAGAGAGAAGGTTTGCATGTTGGAAAGACAATAACAGAGAAGGTTTGCATGTTGGGGAGACAATAACAGAGAAGGTTTGCATGTTGGAAAGACAATAACGGACAAATAGAAATGGCAGATGAAATCCAAACACAAAGTTCATGTTCCTGAGCTTCTTATCAATTGCTGAACTTCGCAATGAGAAAGCACAACCTTAAGGAGGGTTTTTCCCCGAAAAGTAATTCCCAAACCACAAACACGAGCACAACTAATCACTAACTAGATGCCAGGAAGTATGACTGATTAATGTTGGAACTTTAGGGACGTACTTTAGAACTACTTCAAATTCAGGTATTATTCAGGTAAAACCTGACCTTTTTAACTAAATTACACAGTAAAAAACTAGGCCAAACTAAACATTTGGAAATAAATTAATGAATAACTTCAATGTGTTAAAGCAAGCAACATGCATGCAGAGTATCATTAAAAAAGCAAACAAACAAACAAACATGCAAATAATTACAGAAACTTCCAGCTGTGAATGTGGGTTAAGAGAAAAAGATTACACACAAACAGACTAAACTGAAAGGAAAATAAAATAAACAATGGACATGCTTGAAACTAAGCTGACATGCAAGACTTGAACGCAAATATCTCAAAATGATAAGGGTCGAAGAACTGAAATCATCAAAACTAAACAAAATGACATGAACAAAAAATGTTCAACCAAAAATGTTCAGGGCTTAAAGTAGGAAGGCTGTGGAATTGAAAAGTATAATCACTAGCCGTTAAATACACAAGTCCAAAAGCCATGCTTAGTGAATTGAAATTTACGGTAAGATTCTATCGTATCAGTGCTAGGATGTTGACAATTAATAATTGTAAATTAGAAGAGGAGGAAGAAGAAGAATTGACAGGTTTCCCTCATCAATACAAGAGGATTGATGTAAAGAATTCCACTGACGGACATCACTTTGACACACTGTGCATAAACCCTATGGGACTAAACTGGTGCCCACGACAGAGGGTGTTCTGAGATTTTTTTTAAATGGCTGCTGCTGCAATCAAAGTGTATCATTGTAGGTCAAAAATACCCCGTAAAACTCACTTTTCAGATATATGCTACCCCTGCTTTACACAGCTGAGATTTAAGATCATCATGACTTGTATCAAGTTAGTTAACTCTTACAAGGATATAACGCTTTTCCCAAAATGTCCGTCAGTGGAATTCTTTCTGGGGTGATTTGAAATCTACAATTATTTCTCATATCCCTTGATGAATTTAAGGACTCTTGAGGAACAGTTGCCACTCGGGTTTGTGTGCGCCACTTTCCCAACCATTTGCAACACAGTTGGACACAAAAAATACCGGCACAGAGATAAGCCAGAGTGCATATACTCCCTTACGGATGCGATGAGAATTATGAACTATAAGCCAACTATTAACGTCAGGTGATAAGCATTGTGAAAGTAGCACAAACCAAAGACAACACAATCTGTTGGCTGGATGAGGGGTGGGGGATCTTACATAGGAAATGAAAAATTACAAGAACTGCTTAGGTTTATTCCCTGAAGTGACAATTTAGAGAAAACTTAGGATATCTTGAAGATCACCTACCTGATTGTACGCTGGGCCGTGGCGCCGGAGAATCCTCCTCTGTATCCGCTATTCCGCTGGAATCCAAGCTGCGGGCGGAACCTGTCCCCGCCGCGGTTCACTCGGTCAAAATCCTCCGGTTTCAAGACCTTATCGGGAATTCTACAGCAAAAAGAAAAAAATTAATCAGAACCTATTCCATCTGGTTTCAGAACTTCCAAATGCAACTAGAAACTTGTTGACTACCGGTACCCTCCAGAATGGTAATGAAATTGGCTCCACTGAGATTCAGAAAACAAGTATGATTTGATGCTGATAACAAGACGTATAGACTTACTTTGCTCCGGGTAACTTCTTGGCTGGAAATAGGTAACCCAGGGGAAATTGAGGATCCAAGTAATTGACGCTGTATCAAGAAAAGAAAAAACAAAGGATGTCAGTTCAGCAGAAAAATTGCTGGGTAATTTTCAGGTCAAGGTTGGGGCTTAGAATTTGAGATTGGTTGACATGTAGGTTTAGATTTAGATTTGCGTTAAGTTTGAGGGGTCAGGAATTTCAGGCTTGTGATCAGGGGCCAATTTCACGGCTCTGCTTAGCACAAAAATTTGCTAAGCATGACATTTCACTCTTAATAAAAACAGGGTTAACAACCAAATATCCATTTGTTGTGTATCGCTTGTGATTGTTCTTTGGCTGTTGTTGACTGACCATGAACATCAAATGGAATTTTTAACTGTGGTTTGTTTTATGGGGCGAGACATTTTTGTGCTTAGCAAATTTTTGTGCTAAGCAGTGCCGTGAAATTGGCCCCTGTACGCATCTTTCGCATATTTCAGTTTTTATCTGATTTTGGGTTTTCTACTGTTTCCAATGATCAATTGAGTTGAAAATTTCACAGATTTGTATTTATTCAATAACAAATCAAATTATGAGCAGCCTGCAGCTGCTCTGTCACCTTTACCAATGCTGTACATGCCCTTTAATTTACAGAATGATAATACATAACCAAAAAAATGAATGTGATTCTTTATGAAGCATGAAAGCATTCACTACCTGAGGACATTATTCTTTATTACATCTTCCAGCACAGGGACGGGGCTTTCCTTTGTTCTGAAATAAACAAACAAAACAATACAGTCAACATTTAATCAGCACACTCAACATATTTGAGCTGATGAGATAGATTGAGCATAAAACTGACTCTACATTAAGATGAGCCACTTCGTATGATTTCATTTCTCCAAAGAATAGGAATTTTTTAACACAGTTTTCAAGCATTTTGGTATGAAACCAAGTTCTTATGAATGAATCTTGTTTTGCCTATATACTTACTCTCCTGTGAAACACACAAACTCATCATATCCAATCGTTCCTCTCATACCGTTAGCGAGAGACGGGTCCATGTCAATGTTGGTCTTATCCTGTGAGAAAAACAAAGACGAATCACAAACAGAGTTGATCACTTTTGATTCTCTTAATTCCGAGGTCAGTGAAAATGTTACATTCAATTTGTACGATATCAGTTGTGCGACTTTTGCCCGCCAATATGCATTTGGAGAGATGTACTGTTCTAAACCGTTTTACTTTGAGAGTGTCTCACATGATGTCTGGACCTTTTGAGGATTGATAAAGCCAGTCACACAGTCCTTACAGTCTTGAAGTCAGATCAAAGCAATACAAGCAATAAACTGCGTCAAACTGCTCATCAACCAAAATATCTGATCTGAAATATATCAAATGCTTAGGAGTTAGGAGGGCCTGACTTTTCAATCCTAGCATGATCTTTCATGGAGGCTAAATGACAAGAGGACAATAACATGCCAGTAAAGATATACAAAAATGGATGATAGGATCAGCGCAAAGGGGGACAGAGTGACCAAGGAAACAGGGAAAGCATGCAATAATGCTGGGAAACCACAAAGAGAGGATAGAGGTGGGCAAGTTAGACTCTAGTAGCATGGCAGCCACCAGGCTTTGGAAGGGACAGTTTGGAGGGGTCAATTTGAATCATACTACAGCAAGTGGTGTCCCTGGGCAGCGACAGTACAAGGCATGTAACTCTCTGCACCTTGTCTACATAGGTCCAGTGACTTTGACTCCTCTTGACCCATAGCTGATGAGGGAAATAAATCCCTCTGAAACTCACCTTGTCCAGGGCTGATGTGTCATACAGCTCCTGGAGGAATGCAAAGAGGGGGTTGTTCTTGTGGACGTACAGTCGATCCGGTCCAAGGCTGTTCCTCTTTCCTGCAAGAAGGATCAGAAGTAAAAGACCCTTTCAATGGTAGGCCGGAAAGTGTGCAGTGAAGGTATTTGAGAAAAGCATTGCCAGATGATTTGCATTTAACTTTTGTATAACAAAACCACACAAGCAGGCTTTCCGCGAAAGGGTCTACGTGATAAATTCAGCATCAGAAATGGATCTTACTCTCGGCGTCAGTGAGGTTTGGGTAGACATCCTTCAGCGTTTCTAGCAAACGTTTCTCGTCCACAAACGGCAAAAGGGCGACACCTTCAAATAGAAGAGAAGAAGAAATTAATAACACCAACACCGCTCGTAAAAACTAATATGGGGCTGGCAAATGTGTACAATTTTTGCAGTTATCAGTGCTTTTCATTGTGTGGTTTCATGGTTTCTGACTGGCAAAACAAACAAATATAATTGACAATTTGAGACACCAACATGTAAAGTTGTGTTCATTGAGAACTGTAAAGTACCTGAGTTACTAAAACTTTCACAACAATTGCTACAAGAAACTGACATACTCAAGCTCTAATGAGTCATGATATTGCAGCGATAATGGATTAAAAGTTTAGAAAATGGTTGGAAGACCTGCCTACCTTGCCATGCATACTTCTTGCCATTCAGGTCGATGCGGAAGTTGATCGGGTAGAAGTCGATGATCGGAGAATCCTACACCAAAGACGGATACAAGAAACCTTTCAGATCAGCAACACATATTTTCAGTGGGTTGGTTGCAAGAGACTGGTTTAATTATAAAGACTATGTAACTTTAATGGCCAAGGAGAAAGATTTCACATACTAGCTAGGGATTTGTGACCTCCGGTTTATCTGTGCCAGATGACCCTGGTCACTGTGAACACCTGATAAATCGGAGTATTGTATACTGGCTACCGTATCGCATTGTACATGCTACAAAAGTACTCGGTTGATTTTGTTTTTAAGGAAGTCTCCAACAATACCAAGTGGGGGGGGGGGGCAGACTTTTTGAGAAAACACTGAAAAACACTCACGGTATTTTCAAAATCTAACACAGGAGTTTTGATCTCCCTGAAATAAGTTATAGGTAAATTTGTGAAGATTTCTGTTTTGGTATGCTACCAAAGTAAAAGCATACCTTTAAATCACAGTTATGAATTATGAAGTTGCTTTTGTCGATAAGCAGTCATGCAGGTGGTGATGATTTTCTTTCTACTTGTTCAATTTGTCAGACTAATCATCTCATAAGCACTAATGTCTCTCATTAATAGGCAAATGGAAGGAATGGTGCTTGAGTTGATCATAGGAGGATACTTACAATGTTTCCCATGAGCTCTCTCCATGAGGAAGGTAAGAAATTGCCACTAGCTTCAGGGAAGACGCTCATCAGCTGCTCAAGAGGCTTGAACTAAAAAACAACATTTCCAGAAAGTACATATACGCATATTATTCTGCATTCTTTCCGATGTCTCAGAAGGCAACTCATGAAATGATGCACCTTTATGAAATCAGGCTTGAGGCTAGGCTTGCGACTTATCTCGCTACGGTCATCAACAGATGTTAATTCAAATGTAGCCTCAGTTATGACCCACCACAAGTCTGGTGTCCATTTCAAATCGAATTAGCCATCATGTCAAGTCAAGGGGAGTTAGGTCCCGGATGCCGAATTCAAGACCAGGCTACAGTCTAAAGCCCAGTTTTATAAATGATCCTCCCCTTGCCTACAAGCCTCATTATCAACATCATCATACTCACCGGCTTGGTGCCCATCTCAAAGTCATGAGGCATCTTGGCCACATCAGTGAAGTCGGACGCAAACGGTGCGTAGTGATAGGGGTAGTACCAATCCCAGGACGGACAGCCCTGGTAGTAGTACCGCAACACCCAGCACATGCCCAGTACATAGGCGGTGGCCTGGAGGGGTGATCAAAGGTCAAGTCATGAATAGTCATGAACCATAAAGCTTTAACTGAACCAAGTAGTACTGCAAACAGGATTGATAATGACTTACCACTTTATGGCAGAATTCCTTGTCGTCTGCTTTGACATCAAACTTGCCCTCGTAATACCTCTCCTTCCATCCATCCTCCCAGAGCCTACAAACAAAAGACGATGATTTTTCAGGTAATAATTTTAGTTGATGAGCAGTTTGCAGCAGTTTATTACTTGTATTGCATTTTGAGTGCAATGGCTGGGTGAACTGGTATGTCAGGCTCAAGATTTTCCAGTCAATCTACAGATTATGGGTTCGAGTCCAGCCATGGGTTAGAGGTGCTTGAGTCCTTGGGCAAGACGCTTTATCACATATTGTTCCTCTTCACCCAGGTGTAAATGGGTGTCTGTAAGGGTAGAGATGGCTTTGTGTGCTTGATATGCCTTTGTGCACCTTACAGCAGCCCGGGCTGTATACTCCCCAGGGAGTTGAGAACGCTTCAGGAGTGTAAACAGGTCACATAACCGGGAATAATATCATAGACTTCCTTGGAATTTCTTCATATGAGAAACAAGAAGTAGTAGCATCATTCCAACGTCATGACTTACTTGACTGTGTCAGTCTTATCCAGTTTCTCGTATTCGTCTTCTTCTTGGTCGCCCTCATGAGGGCGCTTCATGCCCAGTCCTCCCCTGGTCTGGTTCCCGCCCTGACCCGATGTAACAAAGGATGCCTTCAGTGCCTGGGCAGCAGCCTATTGGACAGTCAAAACATAAACAACTCATAATTAAATGGAGAAAGGATTCTTCTGTTAAGTACACATGGAGTATGTGATTCTGAAAATGATTGAGTTCAAATGTCAACAAGCTGCTCATATTATAGCGGATTACCAGTGATAAGAAACACGCGTCACATGGTATTTTGGTTGGTGACAGGTCTACATTTGCTTTGGAAAACATTTTTGCTCTAAGCAAAATTTTGTGATCAAGCAGCTGGAAACCTGCTTTTGTTGAGCCAACCACTTACACTTTGCGCTAAGTAAATGTTGATGCTAAACAGTTCACAAGCAACATGACAGACACATAGATGTTTAGCTGGTAACCTGAACTCTCTAAGCAGAAACCTGCTCATGCTTAGCAAAGCTGCTAAACAAGATTAAAAACCCCCAGGGGTTGATGGGAATTGGGAATTGACTTACGGTATTCGCTTGCTGAGATACGGTGCTGTTGTGTCGAGCATCGACGATGGCCTTGGCACTAGTCGGAGTCACGTGTCTTGATACGGCCTGAGAAAGATGCAAAATACTCCTTATAAAATAACGCTCACATAATCACTTTAACAAACCATTGTAAAGGGACAGAAGACTAAACTGATACTGGAGCTGAAGGATGGATCTAGGACAGGGATGTTGGGGAAAGATAAGGCAGTCCTAAGTTTGTTTCATTACCTGTGGGGCCAGCAGGCCTCCTCTGACAAAGGAATGGTCCTGTATAATGGAACAACCAAGACAATAAAAATCAATGTAAAAATCATTGAATCACGAATAATCATCACATCATAAAAACAGAGTATAATCTGTGAATGAATCAAACAATCAATCGATCTTCAATTGATTGATTGATTGATTGAATGAGAGATCGTCTACTGATTTATTGATTTATTGATTTACTAATTAACCGATCGATCAATTGAATGATTGATTGATAGAGTCCGTACCTGTTTCATGCGTTTGTTTCTCTCTTTCTGGTTGCGACGGAACCGAAGCTCATTTTGACGCCTCTGTTTGAAGATCTCGTCTTCAACTTCCCCCAGGTCTGCAAGAAATCATTAGACATTATAATGAATATCAACCTACAATAGAATTCCCATGTCAATCGCAAGAACTATTATAAACATGGAACTTCCAGAGAGCAAGAATAGATTTGCAGGGTAGGGTTAACTGCTGATGTAGAGTTTTACAGTGCAGACATCTCACTGACTAGGTCACTATGAACTTACACAGGGTCAGCATTTTCTCCTCAGCAAAGGAAATGCGTATGAGACAAATTGATGTATCTACTGGAGTATTTCAAGGGGCAATGGCAAGGGGCACCAAGGCAATGACCAGGGAGATGGTTTGACAAATGTACAATGCAAACAGGTTCCAAAGAGCTTTAATAGAAGTAGACGATTCCACATTAAATCATGCACAAGATATTGTAGGTCAGTAACAAACCATGCAGCTCAATCTCTATTTGATGAATGCTTACCTGTCATAATCAGCTGTACCCTCTCTAGGTTCACCAAGCCACTGTCCGTCAAGTAACCCTGGAAACAAGACCAATCAAACCAATCAGAATGCAGCACTGCTTTCCAATTTAAAACAAAAAGAAAAGAAATTCAAACAGCTCGTGGTGCACAAATGAAAACAAACCGATGTCTTACCCCAGTTTTGTAGACGGCTTTCTTGTAGAGTTTCTGTAATCTGTCAATAGCGCCCTCTCTGGACAGAAATGAAAGGCAATGAATGGATTATGTCAAAAATCAAGCTCTCTCTGACCAATGGGTACATTTAATAAGCATGTAAGGTCATACACAAATACCTCAAACCCTACAATTCTGCCCTACATAGCACACAGATGCATGGCCTGGAATCCTTCGAAGTGCCACACTATCAGACCCTCATCTTACCTGATCTCAAGCGAGGGTAGATGGGGAAGGAAATCGTTTCCAACGAAGAAGCACATGAAGACCCAGTCATCGATGGCTCGCTGGGAAATGAGAATGGAAATGGCACACAGAAATTGAATCAAACACTGCCTTATTTCTGAAAATTCTGTGGTGTTATTGTGTCAGAATGACAAGCAACTTTTGATATCTTGGAGAAATATTCTAGGTCAAGGGTTACTGAGAATATAATCACCGTCATGTCGTGCAATTTGTATGCATAGTTATTGAAAGATGAACAAAGAAAATTGACTTGAGTGGAATTTAAACCAGTATCCACCTGGAATACAGTACGGGCGTTCTACCAACTGAACTATCCAGCCCTATTTTGGCGGTGTCCTTAATAGTCAATTATATTTGTTCGTTTGGCAGTCAGAAGCCATCAAACCACTACAGCCCATGGACCTTTTAAGAAACGCGCAACATTTGTATGCGTACATGCATCTGACTATATTCAACAACATGTGCCTAGAGAAACCAACTGGCGTGTCCATACATTTTTTATCCCAAATGACCTCTGACACACATATCATTGGCTGGTTGGACATGCAAAGCCAAACCTAGGACATCCTAGGCAAGGGAACTGAAATAATTTATATGAAACTTTCTCACCTCCAGATCAAATGGAAAGGGAAGCCCTGTCATCCACAGCTCCTTCTCCAAGTACTAGAATCAAACAACCACAAAATCATTCCAATCAACAATTTTTACAAGTCATAAACTGTCCACCGTTATTATTATAGGTATTAGCGGCAGTCTCCATCCAAGAGTCTTCAGGAGTCTCCTCATAGATCATGATGAAAAACCACTTGACTCGGACAATAAGTATAACCTTAAAAACACTGGAAATGTAGCAACGTACCTCCCTGAGAATGTTAAGACGAAGGAAGATGAACTGGGTCTCTTCACCGGCTGGTGCGGGCAACTCATCAAACTAAAAAACAATCAAACACAGCTAGGTTTACCGAACGTCTCCTTTTGTTTTGTACAACATCCAACCTGTTTGAAAGCACTACACTACTAGCCAGTGACTGCAGCCATTTCAATAGCCACAGACAGAAATTTGAGACATTACCTCAGACATTAAAAACGAGACTTATTCACTAAAAAAAAATCCAAGATTGAACTTCTAGTGAACGTACCTGTCCTTCTTTCTCTTTGGGTAATCCTGTACATTCCTTTAGATCATGACCTTCAAAAAGATTCAAAAACATCAGTTACTAACGTCTACATTAAAGCAATTAATGCATACACTGCTATGGTTTGGAGAAACCAGCCCGTCACATTGAAACAAGACTCGTGGTTTCTTTACAGTACAAGTATTAGCCTGGAAGGAGTACCTAGTCGACAGCAAGGCAGCAATCAATGCATCCAACCCTATGGTATGGAGAAAACCAGTCCCTCACACTGAAACAAGACTGATGGTCTATTTTCAAACTAACACATAACCACTGTTAAGATGTGGCTCATTATGCATGAAGGACAATGAATATGTATACAACATCATGAATATGCATAAAGCATAATGAATATTTAAGACAAAATAAAGAAGATGCACAAAAGCTTTACCTATTTGATTGCAGAGTTCACAAGGTCTCTTCTGGTTGGGTTTGAATTCCTCTCTGATGATGGTGAAATAAGGTTCATGCGTGGCAAGGCCTACCATCAAACAGACATCCATTAAACATGTTAAATCAAAAAAGTTTATTTTCGCTGATAAGTTATTGAATAATCATGATGTGCAAGGGATTCATCTTTTCTAGAAGTTTTTTTTCAGTTTCCCTTACAAAAATAAATATGATACTAGAAAAGAGGTTGTTCATCATAGGTAAGAAACCAAGTGTCTGATGGGTCATGATTCTGGCAAGTGTCTTTGCCACTTTGATAAAGGCTAGGAGTCCGCAGCCGAAACATTGCTACCTTTTTGCTAACATCATGAGCCATCAAACACCTAGTTTCTTAAAAAGAAATGTATAAATAACTATTTATGGCAGTGCTGGAACATTACACTGAGTTAACAGCAAAATTAACTACAAGGGAAACTGACTGGATTGAATGAAATCATTTCACATCCATGGTGGGAGGCGCATTATAAATATGATAAGTTATGGTAATAAACTGACTACAACAGGATTCAAACCTGCTACCTATGGGTTACTGTGCCTAAGATGTGAATTGCAACGAAAGGCACAGAGATACACAACAACAGAAAATGCATATTCTGTGAAGTAAATTAGAACTTGTACAATTACGATAAAGGGCCTACTCATCAAACTAGTCAGAGACATATCACCTATGAGAGGTTTTCAAATTACGAAATTGATAGACAGATCAATGACACTCACCTAACATGATGAGATCAGCTACAGAAGGGAAGAGAAAAAAACACAGGTGCGATGAGTGTGGATGGTAAAGATTGGAATCTCTGGGTAGCTGGGATACAATTGAGGGCTATGTTGATTGACCCTAACCCTCTGCACCTACCACAAAAGATATGAGCTGCTTACCACACACTACCAAAGTCTCCACAGAAGGAACTGGATCACTTTATCTCAATCATGTCAATCATCCAAAAGAGGATCATCAACTGATGTCCTTTTACGTCAAAGCCAGAGCATTTACCTTAAAGCCGTAGCCAAAAGTCTCTTTTCGGATACCTATCACTGTAAAACCAATGTAAGAAATTGAGCCACTGAAGCCAGAGAAAGAAGTGAACATTTCGTAAAGGACCAGTGGCTTGAAACAAGTCAACATTTTCCGGATACATACCGTCAGCTCCACATAGACAGTGGTGAGTGTTGGGATCATGATCTGGGTTACCTAATAACAAAAATAAGAAACAAATACATGGCAACATTACAAACATAATATTCAAAATGTGTCAGAAATGTCTGTTTGATTGGGAATGTAGACTGGAGGAATCTGACTTGGCATGTACTTAATGGAGGCTGACATGACTGGGGGCCATCTCATAGACAGTTCCCATAACATTATTTCTTGTGGTCGTTGGACATAGCAAAGTGTGTATTTCTTTCTTGTATCCGGATCAAGGGCAGGTACTTCACAGAGGGAACAGAGGCAGAGGGATTGCCTTGATGCCTCCCGGTCATTGCCTTGATGCCACAGATCATTGCCTTGATGCCACAGGACATTGTCTCTGTGTCCCTGGTCACTGCCTTGGTGCATCTGGTCATTGCCTTGATGCCACAGGTCATTGCCTCGGTTACCCTGGTCAATGCCTTGGTGCATCTGGTCACTGCCTGGGAAGCATGGGAAACTTGGCTCTCTTTCCTGCCCTAAGGATGTGACACCATTATTAGCTGTTCCGACATTTCTGATGTCGGAACAGGTTTTGTTTTTGTTCTGATTTTTATTATTATTATTATTATACTTTATCACCCAAAGTTTGTTTATTGCTTATCTCTTCTTAGCTTCTTCTGATCAGCTTAGATGAGGTATCATCTGAAAGCTTATAAGCTAAGGATCATTCCGTAACTGAATTGTAAAAATTCTTCATTAATTAAGCACGTGACAGCTCATTTGCATATTTAATTAGTCAATTTTGTAACCAGCGTATCTCGAGAACGGTAAATGCTACGGAAATGATTCTTTTTGCAAAAGCTTAGTTACATCATGTAGATGTGCGTGCTGCCATTAAAATGGTTGTGACGTCATCATGACGTCATCAAAAGGCTGTTTTTACGAAGCATATATTTTGAAAACGACATGCACCACGGTAATTTGATTCTTATTGCCTATCTTCTTGTGATTAATAGCTTAGATGAGGTATCGTAGGAATGCTTATATAAGCTAAGGATCATTCTCACATTATTACAAAAATCCTTCATTAATTAGGCACGTGACAGCTCATTTGCATATTTAATTAGTCCAGTTTTGTAACCAGCATATCTCGAGAACGACAAAGGCTATAAATATGATTCTTTTTGCAAAAGCTTAGTTACATCATGTAGTTGTGCATGCTGTCATAAAATTTACCATGACGTCATCATGATGTCATAAAAAATGCTGATTTATTATTAGCAGCATATCTCGAGAACGGTATGTGCTTCGGTAATGATTCTTTTTGTAAAAGCTTTGTTACATCATGTAGTTGTGCATGCTGCCCCGATATTTACAGTGACGTCATCATGACGTCATCAAAAAACGGTTATTTTTGGTTTATAGCAGTATATCTCGAGAACGGTAAGTGCTACGGTAATAGTTCTTTTTGTAAAAGCTTTGTTAGACCCTGTAGATATGCATGCTGTTGTGAAATTAACTGTGTCGTCATTATGACATCATGAAAAGGCATAATTTATATTTGCAGCATATCTTGAGAATGACAAGCTATGGTAATGATAGAAACTTTAGATATGCATGCTGCTTTGTAAATGACCGTGACGTCATCATGACGTCATCGGAGCTTATAAAGCTGATCAAATAAGTCGGAACAGCTCCGTGTTCGTCCACGAACACTTAAATGTCTAGTTAAATATGCTTTTACCTCTCTGTCTTCGGATGTAGTCCATGATCTTGTGTTCGCCCTCCCCTGGTACATTAGCATCAGACAGAATCACCTGTAACAAAACACCATCAAAGAAAGTCACATCTCTGAGACCTGGAGACACCATAGTCATATTACCAAAATGTTGAGTCTTGACGTTATGACGGCATTCAATTTCTAATACTATTCTAAATGAACGACCGGTTGAAGTTCAATTTCAGATTTTCTTTTACCTTCAGATTCTGCCAGCCTAGACCATTGTTGAGTCTGTCTGTAATGTAGTAGCGCAGACACTCTGCTAACCTGGCCATGAACTCAGTACCCTGGAGAAAAACAATGGAAACAGTCAAGGTATTTAGTAGCAGGAAAAGTGATTCAAGACAGATAGACCGTGGGCCAGAAATCATAGCTTGCAAGTTCGTTGTGACTTCAGAGTGGCAACGTAATCTTTGCTGATATGACTCAATGAGAGTATATGAATGAATATTCTGGCTGTTGCCACCCTCAAAAGTTGCTCTTTGATGTGAAAAATAAAGGTTGAAAATCTCGAAAAAATAGCCGTTTCGTTTGTATTTTTCTGACAAGTCAACAGAGGGCGCTATTGCAACCTCGATCCTAGGATAGTTCAATCTCAATGAAGAAGTCACGTTTTACCTGGGGACGACTGAAGTTCTTAGTCAACATGGCGGCGCCCATGAACACGACATGTGTTTATCACATTGTGAAGAATCGGGGGAAATTTCACAGTTTACAATAACAAGTTGGCAGAAATGTCTAGAATGTTGTGAAGAATGGAATGAGCTAGATGGCAAGGAGAGAGATGTTGCTCTGGCTAACGTAGAAATCATGGAAAACGAGGCCGGAGTATAGCTGTCATCGTCAGTAAACATTGAATTCGCCAGGCCTGTCATTCACTGTTGCTGTTAACTTTGTTAAGGTCAGTTTTCAATTTCAACGTTCGTTATCCTTATGATGCATTGGCGGGATTGTAGAAAGATTTTAATCCAGGCAATCCTGGGTTTTATGGGCCTAAATTATGTGCATACAAAAACTGAGTTAATAAAATCTATTACTAATACTAGACCTACGCTAAGTTGTTTGGGGTGTTAACTACAGTCTGACAACATGTTCTTAGCAGGGTATAGTGACCAAACATGACACGTGTGTTTACGTAAATGGTGCTTTCTGCCTAAAATAGAATTCTGCGATCATCACTGAAGCCCAAATCCATCGCTACATGGAAAATTGCTATGCAAAGTAACGTTTGATTTTCCGTTTATTGATGGATTTGGGATTTAGCGATGATTACAAAGCATGAGTGAAATCGGCCCTGATATTTATAAAATTAGGTGTATAAGGCAAAATTACAATTAACAAAGTACAGTATGTGTATACGTAAACATCAGTGTACCGTAAAGTGCCATGTATACGGCGCACCCATGTATACGGCGCACCCCAACTTTTGACATCAGCCGGCAGAAAAAAAAAATCGGCCGTGAACGACCAACAAAATTAGAAAACTGCATCGCTAATTTTTCTCAGCTCATTTGTGATTTGTATTTCAATTGAGAATTTCAAATTCGAGAAAAATAAAAACAATGAATTACTCAATCCAACTCACAACTTTCAGGGATGTTTTGCCCGAGTTTGCAACAATCCGAAGTGCGTCAGTGTCACACAACGCTGCGCCACACAACGCTGCGCCACGCCGCAGAAAGCAGTACGTACGGAGGCCTACATGATGTAGGCCTACTATCGTTAAGCGTGCGGCGCGGCCTACATCCTGTCGGGCACACGTGCAAACAGTATTCGATCTCCACCATAGTAGACTTCCTCAGCAGTCTACATATTCAACGGACAATTGTACATTCCCGTTCCGTATTTTTTGTGTGAGTGGACAATTTGTTGCAAGCGCTGCGTGTCCAACTATCATGATCATAACGTTCGACTCGATCCAAAGCTATCGGCATTTTCCTCGCACGAAATACTTGCACGTGGTCGGGCCGACGAATGCTGGCAACTCGTACCAACCATACGCCGAGTCGCCGACCAACTCGCACGCCGACCCGATCGTACGAGTTGGTAATTTGCGCACGGAGAATTGGTCGGCGTACGGGTTTAGCGGCGTACGAGTTGGCTCAATTGCGCCTCAAATTGTTCATCCTACGTCCGCAATAGCGCGAGCGAATTTTGTGATTGGCTAGACGATCTGCGCGCGCTTTACAAATTGTCATCTTTACATTGGAACAAATCAAATGGCGGTTCACGTTGCAGCGAAACGCTGTCGCGAACTTGACGTTTTTACCCATGAGGATAAGGATATTTCCCAATGGAAACGTGACTATTGTTGATTAAAATAATGACTCCAGACACAGGTTTGATAATTTATTGAACAATCACGACATTCTTAAATGAAATATGTACGTCTGACCATAGTCCAACGATCGGACCGTCACGGCCCGGAGATTGCATTTACTGTAATGTAAATGCACATGTCCACTCGCCCGTCGTCGCGTGCACATTACGGCGCTCCAACCGTGTTTTCGCACGCTATTTTCGGTGTCTCTAGTCCTAACCCTTATCGATTTTTGCACTTCAGTTTTCCTTGGCCAATCGCAAGTGTCGGAAATATTAGATTTTATAAGTGGTATTTTTCATGAATCATTCGCTCAATTTTCAGTCAGACATCGTGCTAATTGGTTACCGTTGCTGCCGGTGCATCATATGCTTTAACTTGGCGCGGCGCAATGATCACAACCCACACTCTCGAGACCGCCAGCGGGCTGTACCCATGTATACGGCGCACCCCAACTTTTGATTTTTGCCGAGGTGAAAAAAAGTGCGCCGTATACATGGAACTTTACGGTACTTGTGAACACAACTGTATGGTCATTTGCCAAAATGTTGGTGTTCTTGACCAATTCTGGTGGGGGCATTGAAGAAAAAATTTTCCTGAGCTGGCGGGGCGGTGTATTTGGTGTAACAGAGAATAACAGCTTTTGGACTCACCTAGAGAGGGTTTAAATAATTAAGAGGAGTCCCCAAATATATAACTCCTTCCCATCATCAATAAATTCATTCAGTTTTTGCATCTGTCATATTTTCCCTTCTCAGGTGATACAGTAGCCCTGTTTATGTCAGACATATTTTAAAGTTTTGGGTCAGTAAAACTTATGAATAGGTGTAACCTGGGTTTTTTTTTTAGAGAATTGGCTCTAACATTACACTCATCGGAACACTGTTTTATCCTTGGATTGCTATCCAAGTGGAATCATGGGACATACATTTTGTTTTCAATAGGTTATAATTTCTGTAGATAAACAATTACCGGTAATGCACTTATCATATATCACTTTTAATTCTAGGTATGTTTAAAATTGAAAGGCAGACATTGTGTGGTTTATTTTTAGATTCTACAATGTGGCCAAAATCAAGTGATTCAGCAGAGGATGGAGTCAGTGATGCTGGAGCCCTACAAATCACCAGCAAGAGGAGACTCATAAATAAGAGAGGACAAAGGACAAATCATACAGGCGTTGCTTGTTGAATACATCATAGGCAGAAAGGACATCAGCTTCTGTGGCTCCCCTGAATGTGCTGCAGAGTGTGTTTTGCAAGTGTAAGAAGGGACATTGTAGTCCATGTAAAATTGTTGTTGTCTATCCGGTGAACTATGTTGCATTGACCTCTGTCAGAACACAGTGACTCACAATTAGACCCCAATACTAAATGTGTAGTGATGAAGATGACAGCGACAATGATTTGTAGACACATACAATGGGGTCCATTTTTATACCCTGTAAGTTTACATAAATCTGTGAACATTTCTGTTTTGGTTTCCTACCAAAGTATGATAGTATGATAGTATTTTCATACACAGTGATTTATGAACACAACACATTAGTTGTATGTAGACATTAAAAGATTAAAAGGTTACAGCAGTTACACACACGTACTACTCTATATTGTACACGCATGTTGTGTAATTGGCAAGTTAGATGTGGTATTTTAGGCTCCTGTTTAAAGGCCTCGAGTGAATAAATCTGCAATGTCCTATTCATTTTAAGTGAATGAAGATATGATTAACAGGTTTTTGTTGATACGCAGATATTTATGTAGCCTACAGTGGCTGTTATGTTTAGGGGCCAATATCATAGAGCTGCTTAAGGACCAAATTCTGCTTAGCACCAAATATCTTGGTAACTAAAATCAGTATGCCAGCCAAAGCTCCCTGCGAATGTTATGCTCAGCAAACAATGGCCGAATACATGTAAAAAGCAGTAAACATCAAATGAAAATTTAATTGGTATAATCCTGTTTGATCAAGGAAGACTTTTCATGCTTAAGCAAAATTTGTGCTAAGCCAGATCTATGAAATTGGCCCCAGGTGTCATATGTCTTATATTTGATGGAAATGAGACTTCCCAGTTTATTACTCTGTGCCTGTCTTTTATTGAATGTTGTTATTTTGTTATTTTTTATTTATTATTTTTATATATGCGTGTACTCTCTGCAATGCCAAACATCACGACTGTTTTGATGCCAACTGGGAGATTTTTCCCAAATAAACCACATGTGTTCCGATTCAATGAGTGGAATAAAGTTGCTATGGCAACACATTTTCAAGAGTTGATTGTGTCAAATTTCAGTATTTGTTTCCAGGTCAAGTCTAGATTGAAATGTACATGTAGGTTGTGATAACCTGTTTAGAGAAATAGCATGGCTGGAAGTAAAGAAACACACAGTAGAAAAGCAGCATTCTTAAATTAGGGGTTGCCCCGCCCCCTTCTCCTAACCCCCACCACCCCCACCACCCCACCCAAACACACACCAAGTCTCAGGTAGTCATTTATTTTCATGGGAAATGGTGTTACAAAGAAATCTGCAAGATCTTAATGCATTTTATTGAAGAACTGAGAAGATAAACCTAAAATACTGTTTTAGCCCAAAAATGAGCAAAAAATGAGCATAACATCATTAAAAGAGTGGCCCAGGGAGGAGTCTGACATGGTGGCAACATCATTGGAAATGATGTTACAAAGGAATCTGCAAAATCTGTACGAATTTTATTGAAGAACAGAGAAAATGAACCTAAAATACTGTTTTTGCCCAAAAATGAGCAAAAATTTGATTAACGCCCCCTATAGTGGCCCAGGGAGCAGTCTGACGTCGTGGCAACAGGCAAATTTGAAATCAGCACCCCCAAATTGACCTAGAACACATGTTTTCATGTTGCCACCTGAAAGTAAAAACGAAACTCATTTTCCAGAGCAGCTATGATTTCTGGCCCACGGTCTAAGAGGTCGACACTGGTGTGGCTTTCCTGCTTGAGAGCAAAATATCAAACTGCTTAAACGTCAAACCAATGGCTTACCGGTGTGATGCAGTTACTGTCAAAGTGTTCCTCGCTGGGCTTAGGAGGCGGCAAGTACCCGCCCCTCGTATACACCTCCTCTCGTATACGGGTCAAATCATCCTTCTTCTCCCTGAAAAAAAAAATGACAAAAAGCATGAGGACGTTCTTTAATTTAAAATTAAAACTCACCTGCAAAGTCAACTGAAAAAAATTGTCAAAACATTTTAATTTTGTAAGACTGTGACATCTATCTAGAAAATCTAATCCAAGATGCCATTTTGGACTTCGAGAAAGATCCTGCTAGGATCGAAACTCGTCAGGCCCACCTAACTCCAAGAATTTTTATAAATTTCATGTCATTATTTTGACTGATGAGCAGTTTATTACTAGTGCCCTTTTTCAAACCAACCCTGTCATCCATATGCTGAAAATATTGGTTGTGGCTTTTCATTGAAGCTGAAGCTCTGTTTTCATTTTCAAACCAGAGAATCTACTTCCGAACCGTAGCCAAAAGCCTCTATTTTGATACCCGGAGCCTGAGCCAGCGCCAAGGGCCTTGTATAATTGGCCAAGATGGTGAGTGTTAGAAAGGAAAAGGGAGAAGAGACCAAATCGAAAGCCAAATTGCCGTGAAAAAGTCTTCATAAAAGTGTCAATGTAAACAGATATTATTCAATAATTGCAGAGGTTTGTGTTGCTGAGAAAATTGGCACTTTTTGTGCTCTTAACACTGGTCATTTTGTCCACATTGGGACACACACCGACATCTTTACCTGGATTCTTTGGATGCCCTGAACCGTCTAGACCTCTGCTGGTTCATCTTAGCCCTGGGTGCCACACCATCGATGGCCATGTACAGGAGACGACGGGGTCGGATGATGCGCATCAATCTGTCGATGTACTCAAAGATGGCCACCATCATCTCATTCTCATTCTTGGGGGCTGGTCTGTTGAAAAAAGACAAGAAGGGTTGGAAGATGTCTGTAAGGTACACTTGTGAATCTAACTCATGAAAGCTGCTATGTGAATGTAAGTAGGCCTATTGAATTTAAACCCACGCTCTAAAAACACAGCATTCCCACTACTCCATCCTAAGTACTCCTTTCCAGCCCCACAAAATGTATCAAATCTCTTCTTTTTTTTTTTTTTTACAATTAACCATCCTTGATTTAATTAAATTGGTTTAAATTGAATTCATAAGCCATTTGCGAGTTTAATCTGAATAGTATCTGGTACACAGACTTCATTCATTGAACATAAACACCCCATTTTGAATTTCCTCAAGACTCAAGACTGTTGCAATATCACATGAAGTTTTCGCATAGCGATACCCATCTCTGGAATGGACTGGTTCCTTTGTACCATTCTTATCCATTATGAACAGTGCATTGGTGCAAGACGTCTGTAATGTAACTAAGCAAAAGCTTGCCCCAAATCATGTGATATAGCAACAGGGTCTTTTATAGTCTGGAGAATTCAGGTTTTGATGTTAACGTACAGTGAAAGAAATCATTGTACCAGATACTGTTCGATATTAACTCGCGAAAGGCTTATTGAACTGGGTGTTGGTTGCTTTTGGTGTTACCAAAGTTATTCACATTTAAATGATTGGATCATAAAATAACCACAACGGAAACTAACTGGATGAATTTTAAGTCATTGAAAAGTGAACAAAGAAAAAATTGACTGGAGCGGGATTCGAACCAACGACCCCTGGAATACCGTACCGGCGCTCTACCAACTGTCAAATGAGCTATCCAGCTCTATGTTGACAGTAGCAATCATCATTTTGGTTGCTGCTCAGTTTGCAGTTTGTTACTAGTTTATCACAAGTATTTTCTGAAATTTGTAGACTAGATTTGGGATAAAGTCACACTGACTCAGTCCCATCTCATAGGGCTGGATGGGAGAGACACTTACTTGTTTTCTGGGTGACAGCAAGGGTGTATGATCCCATTCATGTCGAGATAGAGGTTGTCAAACTCCACATCATTCAGGTTAGGCTCGCTGATATCAACTGGCACCGTCACCCCATTGATCTCCTTCAACTGAGGGGAGGAAATGGCTGTTAGTTAGCATCTACATGTACTTCATTAATGTGAATGAATCTTGAATAAGGTGATTTGAAGGTACAACTACAAGTTTGTTGTTCCAGGGATTGTCATAAGACGGGATCCCCAAAACACATTGATTATTACTAGCTCTTCAATATAGCTTCTACTCCTCAAAAATGATACTTTTGACTTTCAGCAAATGTTCCTGGGTCCTTAAAAGCCTAGATTGAAGAAATCTGTGCAACATTTCAGTGTAAAATCTATGCAATTTTCTTACGCGCTTCTTGCAAACTTGAAAACAGGACACAATGAACATATATTTAGGTAAGTAACTTTTCAAAAAGTAGTTTTCCTTTCCTTTAATTATAGGCCTAGTATAGTACTAGTTTTGGGACCCATCACCCGTCTAGGCACAGCGAAAAATTCCCCATATGTACTGCAACACGGATGGAAACAGTGCCGTGTGTGCCGTGCGCTGATTAGTCAATGCGCAAGGCAGCACTTGTGACGTCACGGAAACCATGTGCTGGCCCAACTCGTTACGCACGCACGCAAGGCCGTTGTAGGCACGTACAGAGCACGCATCAGGCGATGTGCCTATGCAAACACACACGATGTACTACTATGCAACAACCAACGGTCGGCCGTACGACAACTCCGGCGACCATGCAATTCTATGCATATTCATGTGGCGCTCTCAGAATGCACAACCAACAGACCCAACACACGTTACTATGAATATTCAACGACCTAACAATCACACTCAGACAGTGGCGCGGTTTCGCGGTAAAATGGCAACAAAAATACAGCTAACCAAAGTTCAAATACGACCGCGGTGTACGTGAGTTCTCGAACGTCGTGTGATACCACAAAAAAATGGTTAAAATGTCGAAGAAATGTACAAATTTGTATGTTTTTGGTACCATTCTAAAGATCGTGGCGAGGTCTGTCGAAGTAACTATGATTAGAGTGGGCATCGCTGAGTATGTGCCCATGCGCGTCAGTTTCATTCATGAAAACTTCCATTTTTGGTCAGTGCCATGACGTCACATAATGAGATGATCGTGACGCCCTCTTGCGACCGTTTCGTGCCAATTTGTGTAAGGGATTTTTCGCTGTGCTAGGCCTATCACAATCCCAAAGAAAAGGATTGCGTTGATCTTGTAACAGTACTGTTGCCGGTTGCCCATATCTATCTACCGTGATTTAAGTAAATTTATGATAAAGACAACGAGATAAAATAAAACATACACGGATCCAATAAATGAACGGGTCACACTAATCAAAGTCAACTCGGCGTCAACTAGAACAAGGCGTCAACTCGGCGTCAACTCGGCGTCAACTCATTCCAAATGATGAAATATTGAAAAATAAATACACAGTAATGCTATCAGTAGTATAAGAAAGAATTTGCATTGGTTTGAAGTTATATTCCATCTAATAAAAATAGACTTTTTTTCTCTTAAAAAATCACTGCTGAGCAACATATCCGCTGGCTGCCATCTTGCCATTTACAGCTCATGGACGATACCATTTTATGTAGGGGTGTTCAAGTAATGCAAGTGCCGAATCATGCATGGACAACACTAGTTACACTAGGCCTACTCAACTCTCCCCACCCCGACCCCAGCTATAATTATAATGGGGATCAGTGTTTCCCCTGGGTTGCTGGTAGCCGTGAGGTGGTAAATGAAATTTTGCTTGGTATGGACACGACGCGCGAAGCCCTTGCCGCGTGGTGTCCGGGGCCCACTTCTTAAGAACTCAGTTAAACCTACATCATGTAATGTTTGCTTTTGTTTTGGATTGGTTTTTAACACTGATCTTATATTCTTGTTTTAAAAAAATTGTTAATTAAAAAAAAAAAAAAAAAATTATAAGAATGATACAAATAATTTATTTAAATAAATGAAAACAAAAACAAGTCCACATATGGAATATTTTTATTTACCTTTACTAGTGTTAAGGGGCCTACAATTTAGTCTTGATCACAAATTGAATTTTAAACACCAAATAATGAATTGACACACCTCGTAACCTTTAAGTCTGGTCGGCCAAACATGTTTGAAAAATGTAGGCTATGCGAGAACGATAAGGCTCCATCACGGTGAGCCTAGCACTAGCTGTCACTTTTCGGGGTTTTGAAAACAACAACTATCATGTTATAGTATCGATATCATTGATACTGATATGTGACTTTTTGGTGAAACGTTGCGGCATCTACATTGTACCTCTACTCCTAGATCATAAACTATTTGTTTTCTGATTCGTTATGCTTGGACATTCTTTGTGCATTTTTGTAATTCACCCACAACTTTTCGAGAAAAAATGAACGAAAACAGTAGCTAACAAATTGCTTACGTTAACCATGGAGGTGCGTTAACTCACCAATCACCATCCTAAGGATTCTCTCGGTGGCGATTTTTTGGCGCAAGCAAAATGAGCATGCACCGTGCGTGCATCGTGGAAGATTTCTATTCCTAGCGAATTTAAGGTGAAAATTACTAAAAATCCATGTCGAAAAGAATTCATCTGCGGCCATTTGTTCAAAAACATTCGATAAAGTCCACCAAACACCGCTGATCTCAAATGCACCATGCACGTGTGTAACGAACGGAACGCTGGTTACAGCCTCATGGCAATGCATACATTTAGGCAGGGAGCCGCGCGCGAACCAGTGACAACATGTCAGTCTATTTCGTGCCTTTTCCAAACCTCGGCTCCGGCTCAGGCTCCGGCTCCAGCTCCATTTCTTGAGTCAATTTTAAAATAACTGGTATCAAAATAGAGACTTTTGGCTGTTGTTCGGAAGTAGATTCTCTGGTTTAAAAGGGAAAACGGAGCTTCAGCTTCAATGAAAACCCACAACCTCTATTTCCAGCATATGGATGACGGAGCTGGAGCCGGAGCCTGAGCCGGAGCCGAGGTTTGGAAAAGGGCCATCACGGACCGCGTGTGTTCGCTGTATAGGCACCGTGCGGTGGAGATTATGTCGGCCGTTGTGTGAGCTGTGTCACCCCGCTGTACGCGTTGTGTGTGCCGCTCGGCCGTACATGCGCGCTGTGCAAGACAGTGTTACGTTTCGTTTTTAAGAGCTTCGGAACGGAAAAAGCGCTTTCATCTTCCGCTTTTTAGCGTAAATGTTTGTGTTTTTATAAAGACTATTCAACATTTCTGTGATTTTCAGCTTATTGAGTGATACAATTTTTTTATTTTCGTTTCTGTGAGCGTGAGGCGGCAGTGTTGGCAAAAAATGTGCGAGGCGGTCTCCAAAAACCATGAGGCGGGCCGCCTCACAGTTTAATAGGCAGGGGAAACACTGATGGGGATTGTGGGTTGACGGGTCCTAAAACTATAAAGGAAAGGAAACTACTTTTTGAAAAGTAACTTACCTACATATACTTTGTTGGTCTCCTCCTCTATATTACCAAGGTTAAATTTTTGGAAAGAGGGCAGGGCTTTGATTTTTGAGGGAAATTATGGGGTAAAAACGGTAACCAAGATTGTAACATTTCACCGCCGCACGGACGGCAGACGAGAATAGTCTGGTTTCCACTCTGACATTTTGAGGACTCTTGATCAGTTGGGTCTGGGCACTAGACTAACCAGACCAGACAAAATGGCCTCACGCGATCAGACGGTCTGTTTTAAAGTTTACAAGAAGCGCGTAAGAAAATTGAATTTTAACCCTGAAATGTTTAACAAATTTCTTCAATCTAGGCTTTTAAGGACCCAGGAACATTTGCTGAAAGTCAAGTATCATTTTTGAGGAGTAGAAGTTAGTTCAGAGCCAAAAAAATCGATGTGTTTTGGGATCCCGTCAACCCACAATCGCCATTATAATACACTGTTAAAATAATGTTTTATTTTGCAAAAGTAGCAAAGAACTCTTTGCCATTCATAATTATAACTCCCTGGAATAATTGCATTATTTGTACACCCACACATAATGGTATCGTCGAGTTGACTTCAAGGTGACGCCTTTTTCTAGTTGACGCCGAAGTTGACTTTTAATTAGTAATAGTATGACCGAAATGAACACTTACTGATTGTGTCGTAAATAGACGTCTAACTCATGAAGCTCAGCACAAACAAAGTATCAGGCAGACCATTCACAGAACGGAAAAATTTACGCCTACAGACTTTTAACTATTTTCAGAATAATACATACCTTTTCTTCATTGCAATGCACCACAATGGATGGGTACTTTTTACTTAGCCATCTGAAGAAGGCTGGAACTCCCATGATGATTATATTCCACTGTTTGGGTGTTTTATGAGTCTGTTATTTCTCGTAATTTACACGTACGAAATCCACAATCACCGCAGCTGAACATGTGAATCGAAATTTTATGTACAAACTGTTGAGGGCGCCCTTTATATCTACACGAGTGCAAAACAAAATTTGGGACCTGTCGGCTCGAGCCACTTTTTCCGACTTGAAGATGAGATGAAATTTCGACATACTTCAAGCGAGTCGGATTTGATTTTTGGGACCGGAAAAGAAAAACCGGTTCCTGCCGGGTTTTGAACCCGGGACACTCGGCTCACAGGTCCGGACCTGTCGGCTTGAGCCACTTTTTCCGAATTGAAGATGAGATGAAATTTCGACATATTTCAAGCGAGCGAGTCGGATTTGATTTTTTGGACGGGAAAAAAAAAACGGTTCCGGCCGGGTCTTGAACCCGGGACATTCAGCTCGCAGGTCCGGACCTGTCGGCTCGAGCCACTTTTTCCGACTTGAAGATGAGATGAAATGTCGACATATTTCAAGCGAGCGAGTCGGATTTGATTTTTGGGACGGGGAAAAAAAAAACAGTTCCGGCCGGGTCTTGAACCCGGAACGTTCGGCTCGCAGGTCCGGACCTGTCGGCTCGAGCCACTTTTTCCGACTTGAAGATGAGATGAAATTTCGACATATTTCAAGCGAGCGAGTCGGATTTGATTTTTGGGACGGGGAAAAAAAAAACGGTTCCGGCCGGGTCTTGAACCCGGGACATTCGGCTCGCCACCTGTCGGCTCGAGCCACTTTTTCCAACTTGCAGATGAGATGAAAATTCGACATATTTCAAGCGAGTTGGATTTGATTTTTGGGACCGAAAAAAAACCCTCAGTTCCGGCCAGGTCTTGAACCCAGGACGCTCGGCTCGCAGGTCCGGACCTGTCGGCTCGAGCAACTTTTTTCGAATTGCAGATGAGATGAAATTTCGACATATTTCAAGCGAGTCGGATTTGATTTTTGGGACCGAAAAAAAGAAACCGGTTCAGGCCGGGTCTTGAACCCTGGACATTCGGCTCACAGTTCCGGACCTTGTCAGCTCGAGCCACTTTTTCCGAATTGAAAATGAAATGAAATTTCGACATATTTCAAGCGAGTCGGATTTGATTTTTGGGACAGGGAAAAAAAAAACAGTTCCGGCCGGGTCTTGAACCCGGAACGTTCGGCTCGCAGGTCCGGACCTGTCGGCTCGAGCCACTTTTTCCGACTTGAAGATGAGATGAAATTTCGACATATTTCAAGCGAGCGAGTCGGATTTGATTTTTGGGACGGGGAAAAAAAAAACGGTTCCGGCCGGGTCTTGAACCCGGGACGTTCGTCTCGCAGTTCCGAACCTGTCTGCTCGAGCCACTTTTTCCGACTTGAAGATGAGATGAAATTTCGACATATTTCAAGCGAGCGAGTCGGATTTGATTTTTGGGACGGGGAAAAAAAAAAACGGTTCCGGCCAGGTCTTGAACCCAGGACGCTCGGCTCGCAGGTCCGGACCTGTCGGCTCGAGCAACTTTTTTCGAATTGCAGATGAGATGAAATTTCGACATATTTCAAGCGAGTCGGATTTGATTTTTGGGACCGAAAAAAAGAAACCGGTTTAGGCCGGGTCTTGAACCCTGGACAATCGGCTCACAGTTCCGGACCTTGTCAGCTCGAGCCACTTTTTCCGAATTGAAAATGAAATGAAATTTCGACATATTTCAAGCGAGTCGGATTTGATTTTTGGGACAGGGAAAAAAAAAACAGTTCCGGCCGGGTCTTGAACCCGGAACGTTTGGCTCGCAGGTCCGAACCTGTCGGCTCGAGCCACTTTTTCCGAATTGAAGATGAGATGAAATTTCGACATATTTCAAGCGAGCGAGTCGGATTTGATTTTTGGGACGGGGAAAAAAAAAACGGTTCCGGCCGGGTCTTGAACCCAGGACGTTCGTCTCGCAGTTCCGGACCTGTTGGCTTGAGCCACTTTTTCCGACTTGAAGATGAGATGAAAATTCGACATATTTCAAGCGAGTTGGATTTGATTTTTGGGACCGGAAAAAAACCCTCAGTTCCGGCCAGGTCTTGAACCCGGGACGCTCGGCTCGCAGGTCCGGACCTGTCGGCTCGAGCAACTTTTTTCGAATTGCAGATGAGATGAAATTTCGACATATTTCAAGCGAGTCGGATTTGATTTTTGGGACCGAAAAAAAAAAACCTGTTCAGGCCGGGTCTTGAACCCGGGACATTCGGCTCACATTTCCGGACCTTGTCAGCTCGAGCCACTTTTTCCGAATTGAAAATGAAATGAAATTTCGACATATTTCAAGCGAGTCGGATTTGATTTTTGGGACAGGAAAAAAAAACAGTTCCGGCCGGGTCTTGAACCCGGAACGTTCGGCTCGCAGGTCCGGACCTTGTCAGCTCGAGCCACTTTTTCCGAATTGAAAATGAAATGTAATTTCGACATATTTCAAGCGAGTCGGATTTGATTTTTGGGACAGGAAAAAAAAAAACAGTTCCGGCCGGGTCTTGAACCCGGAACGTTCGGCTCGCAGGTCCGGACCTGTCGGCTCGAGCCACTTTTTCCGACTTGAAGATGAGATGAAATTTCGACATATTTCAAGCGAGCAAGTCGGATTTGATTTTTGGGACGGGGAAAAAAAAAACGGTTCCGGCCGGGTCTTGAACCCGGGAAGTTCGGCTCGCAGGTCCGGACCTGTCGGCTCAAGCCACTTTTTCCCACTTGAAGATGAGATGAAATTTCGACATATTTCAAGCGAGCGAGTCGGATTTCATTTTTGGGACGGGAAAAAAAAAAAACGGTTCCGGCCACGTCTTGAACCCGGGACATTCAGCTCGCAGGTCCGGACCTGTCGGCTCGAGCCACTTTTTCCGAATTGAAAATGAAATGAAATTTCGACATATTTCAAGCGAGTCAGATTTGATTTTTGGGACAGGGAAAAAAAAAACAGTTCCGGCCGGGTCTTGAACCCGGAACGTTCGGCTCGCAGGTCCGGACCTGTCGGCTCGAGCCACTTTTTCCGACTTGAAGATGAGATGAAATTTCGACATATTTCAAGCGAGCGAGTCGGATTTCATTTTTGGGAGGGGAAAAAAAAAAAACGGTTCCGGCCAGGTCTTGAACCCTGGACATTCAGCTCGAGCCACTTTTTCCGACTTGAAGATGAGATGAATTGTCGACATATTTCAAGCGAGCGAGTCGGATTTCATTTTTGGGACGGGGAAAAAAAAAACAGTTCCGGCCGGATCTTGAACCCGGGACGTTCAGCTCGCAGGTCCGGACCTGTCGGCTCGAGCCACTTTTTCCGACTTGAAGATGAGATGAAAATTCGACATATTTCAAGCGAGTCGGATTTGATTTTTGGAACCGGGAAAAAATAAACGGTTCCGGCCGGGTCTTGAACCCGGGACGTCCGGGACGTTCGGCTCGCAGGTCCGGACCTGTCGGCTCGAGCCACTTTTTCCAACTTGAAGATGAGATGAAATTTCGACATATTTCAAGCGAGTCGGATTTGATTTTTGGAACCGGGAAAAAAAAAACAGTTCCGGCCGGGTCTTCAACCCGGGACGTTCGGCTCGCAGGTCCGGACCTGTTGGCTTGAGCCACTTTTTCCGACTTGAAGATGAGATGAAATTTCGACATATTTCAAGCGAGTCGGATTTGATTTTTGGGACGGTGAAAATCAAATTAGGCAAGGGCCATATGGGACCGGGAATGTCACATGTTTTTACTGACAATAAATATTCAAGAAAGCTTTGGCAAAGCAATTAATGCATTGATGTCCGTCCCTCACGTGAGGGGTGGATTTGGATAATGGTCTAATGTGTACTAAAAAATAATGTTGTAATTGTTTGTGCAAGTGTAGTGCCCTAAATGCCTTTGATTACAGATCTTTATGTTCAACTACACGTTCAAAATAAATGGCACCAACTACGCGTTCAAAATAAATGACATCAACTACACGTTCAAAATAAATGACACCAACTACACGTTCAAAATAAATGACATGAACCACTCGTTCAAAATAAAATATTCCTTTATTTTGAACGTGTAGTTGATGTCATTAAATGTACTTCTTGATGTCTCTTTGTAAGAGTAGTACATGTTTTTCATTTCAAACATCACTTTATGTCATCTATTTTGGAAAACATGATGTCATTTATTTTTCAACGCCTGCGAAATAATCACTGAGTACTCGAATTTGAAAAGTTCGACACATGTCACATGTTTGGTCTGGTTTGCACTCTGACATTTTGAGGACTCTTGATCTGTTGGGTCAGGGCCAGAGTTGTAACGAGTCACTGTTTTTTGTGACTCGAGTCGAGTCGAGTCATTTTAAAGAAGTGACTCGAGTCAAGTCGAGTCATTTGGTCATGAATGTCGAGTCGAGTCGAGTCACAGTGTGTAGTCGAGTCGAGTCGAGTCGAGTCAATTATTTAGATCGAGTCAATTCGAGTCACAAATATTTAGAAATAAACAAACACCAAGAGACTGGAATTTGTTTGCTTTGGGTTTTTTTAATTTACCGGTACATCCGGGTCACAACCTGTGATGAAACACATTTACATGCACATATCACAGTTGTGAATCTTTAGTCTGGTTTAACAAGATAGTGCTATTGGGAGGGAGTACGTAACGCGACATGGCGACATGGTGTATGTTTGTCGCTAGACTGGTTCCCTTCCTGATGGCCAATACACAAATTCGAGTGACGTAGACGTGAGGAGATAACGGTAGGGAACGGGAACCAGTGTAATTTGATGCATATACCGTATGCATCGTACATGGAAGCTGATACTTCTATACCCCATGTATACAAACTTGCCATGCGCGTAAGTTCAAATAAAATATTTCGCAAAGTTTTATTTTTGGGGGGCGGGAAGGGGGACTTGAGTCATTATTAGCCTTACTCAAGTCGAGTCGAGTCATTTAGCCTTCGGGACTCGAGTCGAGTCGAGTCGCCAAAAAATGTGACTCGAGTCGGACTCGAGTCGAGTCATTGACTTGAGTCATTACAACTCTGGGGTGCGTTCCACTCCAGCTAACTACGCGCACGGCGCACAATGTGCGCCACCGTTTTCAAACCGGAACGCGCTGTTTGCCAAACACGCACACAACGTTCGCCTAACAAAGCTAACGGTGTAGAGGAGGTGTTTGCTGAAGTTGGCTAACTACTTCGAATGAAAGATGGACGCAGTACGCAACACATGTTCGCGGTTTGTTGCGTGTGCGTTCCACTACAAAATCCAAGCGTAACGCAAACGTTGTGTGCGTGTTTGGCGACCAGCGCGTTCCGGTTTGAAAACGGTGGCGCACATTGTGCGCCGTGCGCGTAGTTAGCTGGAGTGGAACGCACCCAGGGCAGCTAGACTAACCAGACCAGACAAAATGGCCTCACGCGATCAGACGGGCTGTTCTCAACTTTGCAAGAAGCACGTAAGAAAACTGCATTTTTACACTGATCAAAATGTTGCAAACATTTTTTCAATATCCAACATTAGGGTTTTAAGGACCAGGAACATTTGCTGAAAGTCAAAGTACCATTTTTGAGTAGAAGCTATTTAAGAGCTAAAATAATCAATGTGTTTTCGGGATCCCGTCTATTCACAGTCCCCCGTTACCAAAATATTGCAACCGGCCTCACGACCACATGAAACTAATTATTTAATTTACAAGACGTAATTTGCAGAATGCCATAGCATATTACCCCGGTGATGTGCACCCACAGACATATCATATAACCTAGGTTATAATATAACATAATATGACATAAATAACCTAGGATATAAATAAATAACCTATAGGTTATTTATGGGCCTTTTCGAGACTGAGGCTTAAGCTCAGCCTCAGGCTCTGGCACCATTTGGTGAATCCAACAGGTATAGAAATAGAGGCTTTTGGCAGCATATCGGAAGTGATTCTCTGGTTTGAAAAGGAAAACTTCAGCTTCAGCTCCAATGAAAAACCACAAAGTATAATGTTGGAGCTGGAGCCTGAGCCTAAGCCTAATCCGCCGTTTTGTAAATCGGCTATGTCTGTGGGTGCACCACACTAAATTGCAAAAATCAACGCGTCGAGCTGCTGATCATATTCTGTGTACCCTCAAATAATGTTGGTGAACGGCTGAAGCCGAAGTCTACCTCCCTGATGACAAACAATACTTAAGTAACAAAAATAAATTCACATCGGGTAAATAGTTTTCACTATATCTTCAGCCTTGAAAAGACAAATTTATACAATTCACAAATTTACATTAATTCTGAAAATGTTTAAAATTACAATCTGTGGTTATTTGAACACACCATTTGTACAACAAATTCTTTAATACGACCAAATTTTCAATTCATTTGGATGAAAAATTCATCTCTTTCCCCTCAATTAATACTTCAAGATCTTTTACTTGGGAAAAAGCACAATGCAGGAGCTACAACCAACTGACATCAAGACACTGTGCAAAATACATTAAGTACCGGTATCTATATCACCGGGTGATACCAAATTCATATCACTACAATTGTATCACTGCAGGGGCGGATCAAATGGGGGGCGGCATGGGGGGGTGTACGGTTCCCCCCCCCCCCTTTCTTCCAGCAAAAATAAAACTAAAGAAAAAGAGAAAGAAAAAAAGAAGAAAGAAAAAAAACAATATCATGTGAGGGAAGGGAGTTAAAAAAAAAAAAAAAAAAAAGGAGAGACCAAATTAGTTAGCTTTGATTGCCCCTGAAATGCATCTGTAGCTAGAGTTGGTGCATTCTATTTCCAATCCGTCCCCCCCCCCTTTTGGAAAATCCCGGATCCGCCCCTGCACTGTGATACATATAAACTCTTCTCAGTACTGGTAGTTTTCCCAATTAACTCTGGGAATTTGTAGAATGAAACTCTAGATACATGTTCTACACTTCTGGATGGAAATGAATTTAATTGAAATCAAATCTCCCTCTTGCGCAATCAATGAATGAAGCTATACTGTATATAATTCTGCACAAACGTATATGGTAGTACGACCCAGCTACAGGATGGTCCACTCTCCCCCCCCCCCCCCCCCCAGGTCTGAGGTATTGTCTACACCTCTGGACAAAAACATGTGGAAATTCCAACCTTTAACATACCAAAATTTTAACTTTTCAATCAGGGTTGTTTGATTTAAATCACTCGATTTAAATCATTGATTTAAATCATGATTTCAAACCAATGGAAAAAAATATAAAAAATCACTCAAAAAAATCAATCTTGATGTTTTTCATTATTTTTTAATTTTTTTTTTTACAAAAACAGAATATCTTACTGAAAGAAGACTTGCATTAACTTTTTGCTTAATTTTTCCACTATAACAGGGTGTCTTAAAACAGTTTATGTTGTGTTTTTATAATTAGTTTTTTCTGTACAAAATACGCATGCATGTATACACACATGTATGAAAAATGAGGCAGTATTTTGAAGCAAAACTGTGTACAGCATTACGAATAGAATTATACACAGTATAATAATACATGTACATATACATATAACTCATGTATGTACTATGCAACTGCACAGAATTAACTTTTGTTTGTGTACAACACTACATTTTGACTTTGCACAGTAATGCTGCCATTATTAGCTCTAATACACATGTACTGAGATTCAAATGGACCACTGGTACGTACAAGCCATGAAACATCTTTGAACGTGGTCTTAAACATCCCATCAGCAAGGAAGCAGTAAAGTATGCCTGTATGTAGTGACAGTCAGTAACATTTTCTGTTTTTTTTGTTGCTTTGGTGTTTTTGCTACAATTTAATGACCACAATGCCCAAGCGACAAGAAGATGCAATTTGGCAGCATTTATGGGGTTTTAGAAGCAAAATGTTATGATAGTAAGATGTTATTACGTAAAAACAATTAAGAATTTAATTTAAATCAAAAAAATCGATTTAAATCAAAAAAATCTGATTTAAATCAAATAAATCCGATTTTTTAAAATATTTTAATAACAATCATGATTTTTATCAACCCTGTTTTCAATGGCATAATTAGAGTGAGGTGACTAAAGAAAAAAAAATTGGCTCATTCATAGAAAAGTTGCATGCCTAGGGTCTTTTTCACCAAACACATTGTAACTTACTTTTAATCAAAGGAAAGATGCATTGCAGCCCTACGTAGGATACGATGGGTAATATCTTTTGTAAGTCGAGTTACGATCCATCGTAGGGCTTCATGAAATCGACCACTGGACACGTAGTGCCGGTATGGGAAGCTGTGATGAAATACTACATGATAGGCTGGCTATAGGAGGCACTGAGTAGGATGATTGAGTCTATGGATGGATGGAGTCCAAGGGGGTGGGTAAATGACCTTCCTGCAAGAGAGAGAGAGAGGGGGGGGGGATAAAAACAGGAAAGGAAATCCCATTATTTATGATCCAAAGGTAACACATATTAATATTGGCAATAGGAACAGGATTGGTAACAAACCAAAACAGTTTCTACATGTTCGCAGATTTACGTATTTAACTGAACGGTATAAAGATGGACATATTAGATAGAAACCCCTTGCTAAAATATGTCTACCTGAAATGCTATATTTGTTTAGAAAAGTGTAAAACAAATAATTTGGTCTCGGCGAGATCAAAGACATTCTAAGAAAAAAAAGTTGGTTTTTTTTCGCTATTTTCACAGGGTTATCATTTCAAGCTGGATCAGACAAAGTGTGGGTGTTTTTCTGTGACCATTACCAATCATGTATTATACCTCTAATGCATCATAGAGATGCAAGGAAAGGAACATTTGAAAGATGTGATCTTTCAAAGGCTCAATCAAAAAGTATAAGAAAACTCTGGGTATGGCATTACATTCATTGACTTTTTAAATTTCTCATTGGATGTTCAATATCAATTTTGATCTTTGATTTAAAACCGTTTCACTTTAATATTATATCTGCATACATGTATACATCTGATGAATTTTTTGTTAACGTTTTATATAATTGATTCCGCATCATGAATTTTAAACACTGTTCATTGGCTTGACATTTTTAGTACGAGCAAGTGTTCGTTTTTAAGGTACAGTACAGGATAGGTAACATATCCAAACAGAAATGTTCACAGATTTACAGTGTACAGGTGTACGTATAACTTTCAGGGTATGAAGATGGTTGTGGTAGAAACATACCGTTAACATTTTTCCGCCTGAAATGGTGTATTTATCCAGAAATTAGTAAAACAACGACCGAAAATCTTTTTGATCTTTTAAAAGATCAAAAATAAGAGCGAAAATACTTAAGAAATAATGAGGCAGTTTTCACTGTTTTCTCAAAAAGTGGGCACCGTATGGGACTGAAATTTGTACAGATGACTGTTACTTTATCATCCTTGATATTTGTGCCCATGAATCTGTATTTCTTTGACAACAACCAAAGTATGATACTACCTTTAAGTATGCCTTCGCTGAGTAATTAATGATTTATTGATTGACCTACATATATAGAGTAATTATTTGTGTATTGCTTTTATTGTTTGATTTGATATTTTTGCTTTTATTATTTTGTTTACATGTAGTACATGACAGCATTTGGAAAGCCACTCGATTGTGATTTAGTTCGCATTTTGCAATCCTTCAGGGGTGTTACCATGCACTGTTCTTCTACTGTTTGATTTTGTCATTATGTTTATTTTCTTGTTTGTATTGTGCCTTCTCTTGCTTGCCCTGACATGCCTGAGAAATAATAAATAAAATGAAATGAAACAAGTCAATGGGATATGTGAATTATTTTCAGTCCAGTGTACATGTATGGCAAGGTAATCTGTTCACATACTAATGTTGCCATTAAAGGGTCTCTGCAATGGGAATATTATGGCTTGAACATGTGCCAATGAAAAACTGTACATGGGGACTGTGATTTTACCCACTTCCTCACACTGATTCAGGGTTAAAAACAGGTATTTTGCTTTGTATGGTAATTAGTATTTCCATATTCATGAGCAAAACTGTGATGTCATCTGGGGAACTGAGAGCAGTAAACCCAATTGATTTGTGCACCAAAAAATGTGGTTGTTTTATAGGTTTTCTGAAAGACCTTTTCCTCCTCAATGGGTTTTATTTTGCCAAATATGTTCATTCACTCAACTGGTGGTGTAATTTTTTACCAAACCATTTCTGAAAGTCAAGTTTGCCTCTTCATTTTTTATGTTTTGTTCATTATATTTTTGCTGTTGGTTTCCTACATGTGAATGCGTGAAAATCCCATGTTTTACAAAGCCATTCAAAGGAAAACCAAATGCTGGTTTGAAACCAAAATAAGACTTGCCATTCATTATTTGTCAGTAAATTCTCTGTATGAAGGCAATAAAATAACCTGACTGAAAAAAGCACTGCTGGAACCCTTTAAACATCTCTTATAATGATCTTTCCTATTATCAATTTACTCTAAATCTTTGTCATATAGACATACATGTATAAAACCTGTCATATTGACCTTCAATACCATTTAATCCACCCTCAAATGCCATAGATTTTTCTCTTGATAAATAATAACAATTTTCACTGATTTATTTTGTTCTTTTGGTAAAGAGCCATAACATCCTCAATAGAAGATTCCAGAAACAGTGAACTGACGACCTTTGTTACTTAGGTTACTTTTGTCCGGATTGAAATTAGACCTCATCTGGCTTTCCCACTGATATACACAAACTGGGAGTAAACAGAGACGGTATTGGCAAAATGTTACCGGGCTCTGTAGTTGCTATACATTGGCAGTTTTCCCAAATGAAAGCAATGCCTTACAATGCAGAGTCCTAGTCAGTATTCTTTCATGCAAACATCTGATCCCAATGCTCTGAATAAAACGCAACCTTCGTGACCTTATGAAAGGTAGGAGACAAGGCAAACAACCACTGTGGACATTTTTAGCAATTTATAGTGCAGTGCAAAAAGCAAACCAAATCAAGAACTACACATCAGCATTGGGTTTTGTAATGACTATTTGATGATTTAAAAAAATACCCTAACCTATAGTGCTATTTAAAATTTTAAACCCAAGGTTATCCTTGACTTAGATTGGTCAATCATTCAATTACATGTAACCGGTCAAACATATAGCCTGCTGGCCAAATGACAGACTGACTGAATGACAGACTGACTGACTCCCCTACCTCCATGATCGACTGACCAACCAACCAACTGACCAACCAACTCCCAAAATGACCAACTGACAACATTTTCCAGAAAGCCAATAAAAGAAAAATCACTAAATAATTTGTTGTTTTGATGCAACTCTTACACCAGTAAAAAAACATAATAACCCAAATTTACAAACATTTCAAACAGTATTCTGCTTTTTTTCAACAATACCACAACACCATTAAACACTGGAAGTTTCAAACCTAGCATCTGGTCACTTGTATGAACTCGTTAAAATGTAAACAAATTAGAACAAATTCCAAAATAAGCAAAAAGTAAACAAAATATTTGTTGCCCTTAAGAATCTAAAAATAAAGAATTCCAACAATAGTGCCGATTGTAAAGGATCAATAATGTGGAATCCATCTGTATTTCAGTGAGTCACAGACAACAACCAAAAAAGTGCAAAACTATAAATCCAGGGAATGCTGTTGCAACTGAAACTGATTGAATACCATTAGAACTGGCTGGCAGCAGCCGGCACAGTCTGCCTGCTGTCTGCTATCCGAGCCAGCATACATATGCCTCACTCAATACTGTAATCAGAACACTCTGATGTTTGTGATCAAGAGCCAATCACATTGCCTGGCCTGGCAGTGGCAACCAGGAAAAAAAACACAAGACTGTACTGAGCACTGGGAATGATGATGATGACTTTAAAAATAGAACCCCAAAATAATGTGGGAGGATGGTATTTTGGAAGGCATGCATGCCAGGGATCTGAATACATAGTGTGGATCGGTTGGGACTGGATAAGAATCGAAGAATCCAGACTGCATCTTGTCTGCTTCATCCCCAGATGCATAGTGGCATCTTGTAAAGTATATCCTTCTCTTGAATGTGAGGATAGGCACGTAGACTTCAAGGAATCATATGTCCGGGTGTGTGTGTGTGTGTAAAAAACCTACATGTGTGTCTGCACAAAATGTGAAACGCACACTGTACTGTAATAACCCTGTGTAATCCTGTAACCAGCTTCGATCGACAAAGTGCAGCACTTGAAAAAACTCTGACATTTGATTTAAAAGCGGCAGGAATATTACACCGATCATCAACTTCTATTGGATTAATAAATTCTGGAACCTTGGCTTACAACTGGTGAACGGTAAGCTTGTTTGTCACTCGAGTAAAATAAAATTGTCACAATGATGGGAAATGTCTCATGTCTCTCTTGAGCAGCACTTTCAAAATGTTAACTTTGTTTTGCACATTCAAAAGATCAGAGCCATGTTTTGTTTGTTTGTTTGTTTGTTGTTGATTTTTTGTCACACACCAATAATGATATCACAATATTTCTGGTGACAATGACTAAGCATAATAGTGCTGCGATAATTATAAAATAGGAAATTATAATACTTTTAATATGAAATATTGGTAACTAAAAGTTGGCAGTCAGCATAAATTCAGTTGTCCTTTGTGAAAAAAAGGAAAGAAAAGTCAGTATTTTTTTCCTCAATCAAGTTCTATTTCCAGAAATTGAACAAAAACCACGATGTGTAAAAATATTGAAAAATATTGAACATTTTGGATAGGGTAGATTTCTCAGATCTCAACAGGTGACTCTTATAATACAGGTTTAATATCTACTGGCAATTATTTTTTATTATGATATATTGATACAGTATCATGGATTTTCTTTCAGGAAGGTAGATTTTTAAGCTCAATTCATCTAGTAAGCAGAATTTGTCTCACAGTCATGCATTTTTTGCCAAATATCTGCAATCTATCAATCCTACAACTTTTGAGAATTGTAGAAAATCAGCAATGTTTCAGTTAAATCTGTAAACTTCTTTTTCTTTTGTTTTTCTTTGTTTGATCAAAACATATTTCTAATTTTAAAAGTTTGATCAACTAAGATCAATTACACTAAAAGTTCATCAAACAAATTACAAAGTAAAATAAACTCCTATGAAATCAGAACGGTCTGGCAAAGTAGACTAATGTTTCAGGATAATGTGTATTCTTAATAATGTAGCTTGAAATAGCTTAATGACTGTATAATTTGGTAAATACATGTATTGGCATTATGGCTAAATATTCTATATTTTGTATGCATCAATCAGGGCTCAAATTTCGTAACAAAATGGCACAGGACAGCAGGTCTATTAACTGAAGCAGAAGCATTTTACTAGACCTGAACTGACTGGAGTGGGATTTGAACCAGCGACCTTCAGAAAACCGTAATGGCGCTCTTCACCAACTGAGCAATCCAGCCCTACATTGGTGGTGTCCCTTATAGTCAATTTTCTCTGTTCGTTTGGCATCAAATTCAATACAAATCAGGATTGCTGGTACATTTTTATAAAAGTTTACCAACATGAACTTCCCACCAACTGCAACCACACCCCCAAGTTTAGCACAGACTAAAACATACAATTTCATACCTAGATACATGTACACGTACACATAAACTCAACATTGAATGCAATAATGAACACAGATTAATGCTCAGTATCATAGATACAATCCTACTGGTGTGTGCACATGTCTGCTGTCCATCCTACATTCCTCTATGTATCGGCTGGACATATCTTACCAGCAGGGTGTTATTGGTATAACAAAACAAGGACTACACGTAGGCTGTGGCTTAGTAATTGATAAGAAAACTGTCCTGTGATGGCTCGGTGGGGTTGGTAATTAAAAAGTTCCATGCAAGCAAGGGGACCTTTTTTGCTTGATTGTGAGATTTTGTGATATTAAAAAGGTCATTACTACTGATGTATATATTTGATTACATGGATACAAATGTGCAGATCTTGAAACTGCATGATTAGTTACTTAGGTTTAATATCATGATCATTCTTTTCAAAACTGTGACATGAGAACATGGCACATACAGTGTAGTTGACACAATGCTGGGACATTGATGATGCAAAGACCAAGGACATGAAAATGAAGGAAATCAATAACAGCAAGGCAATAATAACATTACAAGTAAAGACTGAGATGAGTTTCATGCAGCAACTCAATTCTAGTTACACCTTTGCAAAAGTTGACTTAAAAAAGATAATCCCTGTCTAAAAGCCCAACAAAACAATCAGTCTTATTTCGAACAAACTTGTGACCTCAATTAACCTTTTATTTGGTGTGGGTGAGTGAGGTATGTAGGCCTATATTTTTTTCACCTAGCATGGTGGAAGATTTCTAGAGTACTATTTAATTGCACGAGACAGTTATCGAGGATAAAATGGTACACAACCTTGCTACTGAAAGAGAATAACACCCAATGCCCTTCTGTGTTGTCATACACCAGGGCTCGAAATAGTACTAGCCCGGCGTACAATGTCTAGCAAAAACCACTCTGGGCTATAGACTTTATACTTCCTTGGTCATGTTGGTTGCCTGTTGGGCTAGTAAAAAACAAAACCTACATGTTAAGGTATGGATCAAAATATGTACGGGCTAGTAAAAATTTAAACGGACTAGTAAAATCTGAAGTAAGCTGGCCTGAAAAAAAGTTAGCACAAGGCCTGCATTCATGTACATGTACATACAAGCAAATGGATATTTATACATGTACCGTATGTAACTTCAATGGAATACCAGTTCAAATAAGGGAATGTAGGGGGATGGCGGAGTGGAATAAACACACAGTCTAAGTGTAGCATTCCAATGCTCCCTGTTATTACTTGAATATGCCAGCCTCTTGATTAATAGCTGGTTGTACGTTGGCCTAAACCGAATCATTTACCTAGATGGCTTTCATCCATACAGTACATGTTGATCAGATTATGGAAGACGTCAAACTCATTCTGAATAGCGTTTGACAATCTCTGCTATATGGTTACATTTTCAGTGATCGACTCGACATAATCAAAAGGAATTCTCACTCCCAAGATGTAATATCCCAAGTAATATCCCAAAATTAAAAGCTTGAAATATTATTTCCAATGTATATGAATTACAAAAGTAAAATAAAAGGCCAGGGGCATAGCGACTCATTTAGTAGGAAGGGTAATAATTTTGGAATTAAAACCCAGTGGTTGGCCTATTGGAGCTCAGCGAAGTTTAACAAGAATAAAGAATACAAAAGTACTGCTTGGAGTTAGGAGGGCCTGATCCTGGTAGGATCTTTCTCAAAAGGCAAAAAGGATCCAAATGTGAGACCCTCCTAACTACAACCATTTTATATCAAGGCTGTGATTGTACTAACATAAAAAATCCTGAAAACGTATAAAAAAAAATCCTGAAAATCAAACGTCTCCTATACTTCTGTGCAGGTAAAGTGAGAAAAAAAAATCCTGAAATCAGGATTTTTCCTGACAAATCACACCCCTGTTATATATTTCAGGTCATAATTTTGCCGGCCGATAGGTAGTTTGCAGCATTTATTACCAGTATTGAAAAAGAGTACATGTATAAGGTCTACTTTATGTCAGATAATCTGAAAGTAGACACAAGTAGTATAATTATTTGCATCCAAATTCATTTGATTTTGCTAATTTTCTCTCTCTTTTTGTGTCATGCAGGTTTCTAGATGTCCAAGGTGGTCTGGTAACAACCTCCTCTGATTTGATACCAACACGCACACACATTTATTCCGCCATGGCCGATACCAGGCTAGCCACCAAGTTCTTGCTTGCAAGCATCATAGTGTTATTTAGTGTAGCTGCGACGGTACGTACAATCTCTATGGAAGGATGAAGTACTTGACTCCATGAGGATGTGACTTACTTAATACTAGGGCCATGCCACACAAGGCAACTTGGAGGCAACCAAGTACCGTCATCGCATGCAAGAGGAAAATCTTGCCGGTACAAAAGTCATTTGTCTGGTAGTTTCTCACTATTCCCAAGAAAATGTACACGAACATTTCAAGATGAATGTTATTTCTTCTTGGAAATTGCCTGGAACTGGTTGCCTGTAAATTGCCTCGTGTGGCATGTGCCTTATTAATGAATAAAAATACCTGAAAATGTATACATACATACATACATACATAAGTAATAGTGTGACTTTGTGCATGCATTTCATAATCAAAGAAAATCACAAAACAGTTTTATCCATTATTGTGAAGATCAACTTATTTCTCCTCAATCAATGTGAATTTTATTGGGGAGAACATGAATTTATGTATGTAAATGGCCCCAGCTGCTATTTGTGAACATCTCTACTCTCATAGCACACTCCACTCCCTAGGCGTACAGACACATTCTTGTTGAAGTACGTGTAAACATGCAAACATGATCGCACATATGGCTAGCTTCCAACCCTAAACCACAGTACTCTACATTTCACTCACAACTTAACAACCCCCTTAAAATGAAAATAGTCAAAACATTGATTTTAGATTTGGGAGGGGGGGGGGGGTAATAATGTGGCATACAGTATATGTATGTGTGATGGTGAAAAGTATGATTTAAAGGTAGTATCATACTTTGGTTTTTGTCAAAGAAGTACAGATTTATGGGCAAAAATATCAAGGAAGATACAGTTACAGTCATCTGTGAAAATTTCAGTCTCATGCAGTGCCCACCTTTTAAGAAAATCATGAGAAACGACCACAAACCTTAAGTCTTTTCTCTTTTATTTTTGAACTTTTGGTCATTGGCTTGACTCTTTTCTGGATAAATACGGCTTTTCAGGCAGAAAACGGTAGTACAGTATGTTTTTACCATCACCATCTTTATATCCTGTAAGTTATAGGTAAATCTGAGAAGATTTCTGTTTCGGTAGGCTACCAAAGTATGATACAACTTTTAAAGTTTTAAACCAAACTTCATAACATCCAAATCTCCCAATAAAACCACCAGTCTCTGCAGCAGGCTCAAATTTCGTGAAAAAAAATACTCTAGACAGCAGGTCTAGTAACGGAAGCATTTTACTAGACCTGGGGTCAATTTCACCAAACTTATCGTAACTCAATCCGAATTGTAGGACTAATGATGCATTGCATGTAAGATATGACAGGTTATCCTTCATAACTTGAGTTATGATGGATCATAGCATGAAATTGACCCATGAACTTTTTTTTCACCAGACCTTTGGCATATATATACACGTGTGTAGGAGGTCGAAGGAGGTTCAATAAATACAGTCAATAAAGTTAGAAAGAAAGAAAAACGGCCACAAAAATCATCAATTTTGGCACCATTTTAAATGTGCAAGCCTAAACGAAATCACTTGACAGCCGGACTAATGCAGTACACACATAACTTGATCGACGCTGAAATAACCAGACTTGGTCCATGGTCTATAGTGGATATTTCGAGCCCTGTATTGACATTACTGAATAAACTGAACTTGGTATATAGTGCAGGTATTTGACAGTCCATGGATTCATGCTTCCTCAGTCAGACATACCGGTGAACTTGTACTAGGCTTTATGGCACATTGGATCTTCTGATATAGGAATGTAATTTTTAAATCCTTCTGTGCTTCTGGGCCTTGAACTTTATGAGATCAATCACCAGGATCTGTTTATAATGTAGATGTACATGTATACAGTAGGTTTAAGAATCACATCTTAGTAAACCCACTCCCCTTGTTGCGGATTGAAGACACTACATGTACGTACACGTCTGGTGATTTCATTCATACAGCATCAAAGATAAGCATCTGGTGTCAATTTTAAAGTTTTAATAACTAAATGTACACATGCAGCTGAGTAAAAAACTAGTAAAAATTCATGACTTAATAACTGAAAAGCCTAATTTTCTCAAGCACGTTATGCAATATCGATGACATCCAAATCTCTCAATAACATCTGAATCTCTCTATAAATTGTTTGCATTAAATTATATCTCCTCCACGAATAAATTATATAACTGATTAATTACGGCGCCTGCTGATAAAGGATTCAATTGACTCTGCTGACCCCAGCTAGCTTGGTGGCCTAGCAGGTATGGCATCTGCACTGGTAAGCAGGAGGTCATGGGTTCAAATCCCACCTGAGCTAGCGCATGATTTTTTCATGTGTGCTCAAAGGCACTTAGTGAAGTGCTTATTTACGTGGTTGAAGGACAATAAATTGTTTGCAATATTGATGACCTTTATAAGATCGAGTCCCTGAAAGTTATGCAGTGTGCCAGTCTCTGCCTATCACAAATTATGGCATAACTTAAACTTCCACTCTCATTCTTAGGTGTTGTACATACAAATAGACTATCTAACGAGCTGGATATGTAATAAACTTCTGCAAACTGCTCATCTACCAAAATAATGACCTGACATGATATGTAAACATGATACAAGGCTTGGGGTTAGGATGATCTGAGGTTTCGATCCTAGCAGGATGAGAAAGCACTGCTAGGATCAAAATGTCAGGCCCTCCAAGCAAGATGGCATGCTCATAAAAAATATCATTAAATGTTTACTACGTATAACTTTCAGGGTATAAAGATAAACCTGGGGCCGATTTCACGAACGTTTGCTTAAAGCCTAAATCCATTGCTAAACAGAAAATTGCTACGCAAAATAGCAATTGATTTTCCGTTTAGCGATGGATTTGGGCTTTAGCGATGATCGCAAACATTAGTGAAATCGACCCCTGGTACAATCTATTGAAATTTTTCTGCCTGAAATGCTGTATTTTTCTAGGAATGAGTATATATTTACATGTAACAGTTAACAAAGAAAACAGTTTTGATTTCTGAGATCAAAACCTCACAATTACAATTTCCTCACAATTTCACGTAACAATTGCAACGTTTTTTTGCTGTTTTCTACTGTTTCCAATGATCAGTTAAGCTGAAAATTTAATAGGTTTGTTTTCATTCCATGACAAATCAAATTATGAACAGACAACAGCTGTTCCATCAACTTTACCAAATAAGTATAGTACAGTATTAGTGTTTACAACATGAATTGTTGCTGTACAATATACCAGTACTCAAACTGTCCATGGACTGTCAGAGCCTCTTTCAGTCTCATATAACTGCAGCACATAAATTTGGTTCAATTTATGCAATGTTTCATCCAAATTTATGTATCATGAGGATAGTGCAGCTGTGCATTCAACATTTGTTTTTTTGCATTAAATGTATCCTATCACGTTTTCAAATGTCATCAGTTGAAACTAGCTGCATGCTATTAACATTACATTTCTGATCTTTTCTTTTTAGTCTGTCTCACATTAACCTATAAATTACACGGTATAACATAAAGATGGACTTGATCAAAACCCCCTGCTAAAATATTCCTGCCTGATTTGTTTAGAAAAGTTTTTAAACAAATAATTTAAGTCTTGGTGAGATCAAAAACATTCTTTATGTTTTATAAATAAGAGTCGTTTCTCTCAATTCGCTTTTTTTCTCAGGACTCAGATGTCCAATTCTGCTCAGATTTTCACAGGCTTACTATGTTATGTACATGCTGGATTATGCAAAGTGCGGCTGCTGTTCTGTGACCATTACCAATCATGTATTATACCTTTAAGATAATTATCAGTTTCCCTAATTATTATTTTAACCTTTGTTATTTGATGATTATATTGATTAAAAACGGCGCATCCTCTTTGAGTGATCCCCAATTTACCGTTTTTCCAGGTTGCAGCGTTGCTAATGTTGTGCATATATCTTAAATGATCCGGGATATAGCAGTATGTGAATGGGTTCATCTCTTCTGACTGCAAAAAGGAAAATTACAATTTGGGATGCTGCCAACATAGTGCTGGATACGCTCAGTATTATTGCAGGGGATGTACCAACTACCTATACATATTCGGAGTTCTGAAACTATTTCATTATTCAAGACATCCCTTAAGACCCATCTCATGGACCAGGCTTTCAATTAGTGTTTTCATTAATTTTGTTATGTTTTGTATGTAATACCTATTTTTGTACGTGTTTAGTATTGGATTTATATTTTTATTTTGTTGTTGTTATTCCTCTGTGTATCTAGCGCCTTGAGCGCCTTTCATTAGGTGGATATGTGCGCTTTACAAATTTCCATTATTATTATTATTATTATGTAGGTTCAAATCCTGCTCCAGTATATTTTTCTTTGTTCACCTTTGATCAATGACACTTAGACAAGCTAATATTTTGGCTGTTTGTTCATCTCAAGGGATTGGTGAGAAGCAAAAAGTGAAATCACCACATTAGCTCAAGCCTTAAATTTAACAGTGGCCACAGAGGCCATGGCCTTCGTTGCCCTGGTTCTTGGCCTTGGTGCCCCCTTCAAAAGTTTCCATAGACATTATGATTTTTCAATGGAAGTGCCCCTTGCAATAGAAAAGTGGCCTTGCCCTTTTCAGAACAAAATTCAAGGCCTGTTAACTTGCTTCAAATTGACCTCAATGTGTCTTGTCTTGATTTAACCAACAGGGCATGTCTAAGCTGTCTGCACTGACCATGATCATGATAGCCTCCTTAGTCTTCGCCACCACCATCATTGCCATGATATTTGACAAGGCCATCGTACACTTTGCTACTAATAAGACTGCAAAGAGGGCTGATAAGGAGACCAGCACAGCTGCTACGGGCAGCCCTACCCCGACCGCCAGCACTGCTACAACCATCGGCAAAACAGAACATGCTGACTGATGATAACTCAAACGGCAAATCCAAATGCATGAGTGGCTTCATTTTGTTTTATAAAGATCTGTGTTTTTATGGGTGTGTTTTTCTTTGCTTGTAAAATAACCACCCTGTGTTAGTATTCAATTGTTTTACCAATAAATAGGGAAATGGGTATTATTATTATATGAATGTAGCTGAAGAAATAATTAAGCATGCGTACAGGTGTGAATCTGGTTACAACTTGGTAGAGTGACCCACATGCTCACTTTAGCTGGTTGCAGCATAAACTCTGAAAAGTACAGAAATTTTGAGTCATCATCAAGACATGAAATATATGACTGGCTCTGGCATTTTCTAGACTTTAGCAGAATGAGCACGTGCCCTAACTTCCCTAAGATTTGGTTTTGTAATACCGACTAAAAAGTTTATGAAATAGGATTTGACATTTTCCTTTCAACCTGGTTTCTTTTTCTTAAAAGAAATATAAGGCAATGTGTTTTAAAGGTAGTATCATACTTTGGTAGAATACCAAAACTTAAATCTCTACAGATTTACCTATAGCATACATAGTATAACGATGGTGATGGTAGAAACATACCGTTAAAATCTTTCTGCCTGAAACACCCCTGAAATGCTGTATTTATCCAGAAAAGAGTAAAACCAGTGACCCAAATTATTTTTGATCTTTTAAAGAAATAGGCCTACTGTGGCCTTTTTTCACTGTTTTCTCAAAAAGTGGGCACCGTATATGGGACAGAAATTTTCATAGATGACTGTTACCGTACCTTCCTTGATATGTTTGCCCATGAATCTGTATTTCTTTGACAAAAACCAAAGTATGATATTACCTTTAAGCTACGGTACTCATTTTTGGGGTGTGTATAGGTGTTGGGGGGAGGGAGGGAGGGTGTAAGTGACTTGGGGGTAGGTGCTAGGGTGAGATGATTATATATGATGATAACAATCCGCAAATAGCGCTGAGAAGATGGGTGTATGCATGGAAGCTATGGCCACTGCTCCGGTGTTCTCTCAGTCATGTCAGTGATTTGGCATTCTGGAATTAAAAGATACCTTGACATAAAAGATAAAATTGGTTTTGGAATTGCCCATTAAAAAACAAAGTTTCTTCGCTGCAGGTCATGTGGTTGATTTCACAAAGATTTGCGATTCATCTTTTAGATGAGTTGTTCGTGTTTCCATAGTAACTAGCATTGTGACATCACGCGTTGCTTAGCACTTAAGATTGATACGCACGTTGCGATCTATCTTAGCCTTTCGTGAAATCGAGCCCTGGTAAACTAGCTACACAATACAACATCTCACTGACATGGTCTAGTTTAAATCGAAATTGTAAATCATGCATCCATGAAGGTTTAACAGAACCTCCCAGATTGCAAAGATTGCAATCAGACTGACGGGCACATACATATATGATGTACATAATGTACATGGAGTAGAGAGTTATGGCATTAGTCTTGATGCAGGAATGCTGACCCTGGAGCCCATGAGACAATCCCTAGCATTCCTTCAATGATTCTAGAACCAGACTCTAGACTATAGGATACAGACAGTGGGTACAAAAACTAAGACACCTCATCGCTGGCTTCGAAGTTGACCGACCCACTGCAACTGCAGTGGTGTATACATTACAAATAGCGGAATTTACAGACAAAATATACAATGTCAGTCAACTGATGGGATTTTTGATATCTTGCAATTAACATTTCTAGAATCTTGAACAGGATGTGCACACTAGAATCACAGTCAGCTATACATGCAGCACAGAGCTACATGTAATGAAACATATAGGCCTAGATCAATCTATCCTTGAGAAGTTTAGGGCTTGTTTGTTTCAGGCACGCGATCAGTGATCTTGCAAATCCACATCCCATGGGATTCAGAGCAGCTTTTACCGGTATGTGCCGGATCACTGATCGCGAGCCTGAAACAAACAGGCACTCTGCATTTGAGAAAGATCCTGCTACATGTAGGTTCGAAACTACAAATGTAAGGACCTCGGTCGCCCTCCTTACTCCAAGCAAGTTAAAAAGAAGTTGAACAGAAAAGAAAATGAAATGAATTATTTGCATTTCATTAGAAATAGCCTTTTTAAAACAAGCTTTTAACAGGCCTTGAATTTGGTTCTGAAAGGGACAAGGCCACTTTGCCATTTGCAAAGGGGCACTTCCATTGGAAATTCATTATGTCTACGGAAACATCTGAAGAGGCACCAAGGCCAAGAACCAGGGCAACGAAGGCCATGGCCTCCGTTAAATTCAAGGCTTGTTTTAAAGTTTTTCCCAGTAAAACAGAATTTCAAAAACTGTTTAGGTCCACGGTCCTCCAATGTTTGACTATTTTTTTGGTCCTATTTTTGCACAAACTTGATATTGATAAAGTACAAATGAGATATCTAGATATTCAATTACTCCCACAAGAATGATGTGCCCAACAATTGTATCTAGGTTAAGCAAAGAGCAGAAAAAGGGGCGAAAATAAAAACAACAGGAAATGAAACAACACAGAACTTTTTATAAATTAATCTTATAAGTTAAACATACAGTGTATCTCCCTAAATCCATGCATGAGATTTCAATTCTGGTAATGCATAGAAGTATAGTCTGAAGTCTGTACACATTAAGAATTCTCAATTGAAGTGATTTCCGTTTTGAATGTTACATCAATTCATGCATTGTGTATTTACTTCATCATGTGATACGATCCTTCTCCCAATAAAACTTACTGTACCATCTTGTCCCAAACTGCTCTGATAGTTTAAATGTACATGTACATGTAGGCCTATACATGCGTGTGGGTAATGAAAATGAAATATTTTATTGGATGATAAAGCATGATTGTTAACCGACAGGCAGAACGCTAATTGGCCAAGGGGTATATAATCAGACATTTATGATAACCATCTGTGGTGACTGATAATAGGCCTAATTATCAATGGTGAAAATATTTAACGTAGGTTATCAATGTACGTAACATTAATAAAGGTTTTCCATATTGCACGAAATAAGCTAAAGGCTAATTGAAGCAACAGTGGGTTCATGAGTATACTGTATGTACATGTACATGTACATACCTAGACTAACCATGGTGGTACAATGTAGATATTTCTATCTTCATGGACTAACGGACTGGTCTGAAAACCTTTCTGTCAAATTTAAGGATGAGAATTGAGAATCAGTTGATAACAAGTTCACTAATTTAAAGCATAGAGCATAGAGCAGGTCTCCTGATGAGGACTAGAGCAGGCTAGTCGAAACATTGAGACCTTACGAGAAGTGCGAACAAAACAGAAGTGCGAAAGTATGAACGATTAGAGCATATCAATCAAAATATTTACAGCATTTCAATAAAATCCTGATTTATAGCCACGTATACATAAAGTTTCATTCAATCATTCATTACTATCCAAGCGTTTGTCATCTAGAGCCTCAGATATTTACATCAGTGTAGTTTGATTTTGTTGGATGGATGAGTGGAAGTTGTAATGTTTAACTTACTTTGCAGATGTTGGAATAGTTACTCCTGAAACCCCCCCCCCCCCCGTACAATTATTTGTTATATCAATTTAACTGAAAAGCAATTACAGCAAGTACTGTATGTAGTTCTGTATAAAGCACTAGCATCAATTATGGTGAGTACATAGCTACTTGACGTACAGTACTAAATGTATGTATACACATGTAAGCTCACACACAAGACTAGAAAGGTACTCACAGATTACCCTAAAATTATATACACAGTACAGTATGAGGAAAAAGGTGATTTGAGTTTGGAATGTGGTTCAGACATTAGAATAAAAATGAAATAAGTGGCTGAATGATGTAACTGGAAATAACCTTATAATCAGTATTTATTTCTTAATAATGAATTTGTATTTATTCAATAAAGTGAATAAACTGACAGAAATTGCGGTGAGAAATATTAAGATGCATGAAGATATGCCCAGTTTATAAAGTAAACATTACAGATAGAAGAATAAGTAAGTTTATTGCTTTTACATACTGTACACCATGTCCAAACATTACAATATCGTACTGTTCACTTCTATGACATCTTATTCTCACAATGACAAAATGTTGTTGTTGCCAGTAGATGTATATGAATCCTTCACATTGGATCAGTCTTGGTTTATATTCTCTGAACTATGAATGCATTCACTGCTTTTTTAACACAGCAATAGCTTGGTCATCAATCAACTGCAACAACAGAGGGTAGCAGACACATTATCACAGGAAATTTGACCGTTTTTCATTCAAGTGGCTTTTTTTATCGTCTGATGACGCAGAAAATACAGATGTAATATTTCCAGATTGTAAGAGCAACAATGTGGTTTTGATCATTATGACTGTATGATCCATATTCAGTACCTCATGCCACATTATTTCCATGGAAATACTTATCATCATGTGCATACACAATGTATGTATGAATAAAATATCACCATATCTTATGAAATTTTGATATATACATATTTTTTTCTCTGAATGTTTTGTTCAACCTCACTAGTTGTTTATTTTTAACTTAAACAAACTAAGGATCCAAATAAGTTATTCTGTTTTACAATTTTCAGTTTCTAAGGGCAACATAAAAGTCACAAACAACCGCCAAACGTATGGTCAATCTTTTCTCAGAAAAGAAGTTGTGATAAATGTGATCCAAGTTTTTTTTTCCAATAGAGCTCCGCGCTTGAGCTATGTATAGAATAAGCCCTTTATATCGACAGCTATAGTTACCCGGATGTTCGAGAGAAATATCACAACGATTACGCGTAAGTTAATTGGGCAACGCAACATGCGACTTGTTTGTCAAAACATGTGAATGCGACGTCACGAGCGCAGATCCCTATTTTTATAAATTGTGCCTCACATAAAATGTTTAAGAAAAAAACAAGTTTAAGTGAAATAACATAATGGCTTCCTAAAACAACCTCATAATGTAGTTAAGTTTGCACTGAAATTTGCATGTGATCCGATACCACATGTACTGTGTACATACAACTGGATCTCACTTAGAATTAGCTTTTTAGGAATCTATGACATGGTATTCATGATTAATGTATACATCAGTGTACATAAGTTTGGGTATAATGTAAATTTCTTCATCTTTAGACATTTGATACCACACTAGAAAACAATGACATCAGGACTAGGCCTGGTGTTGAATGATGTAAAAGTTGGAATTGATTTCTGTCTTTGTTTCGTAGCCACATGTGATGTCACCGTGTTAGCTCAGAAGACTATAAAGCTTAAGATGCCTTACATGTAAAGTGATGAATTCATAATAAATACATATTTTCAGTGGCTTAAAGATGCTGTCTCGTGTCATGTGTTTAATTAAACATTTTCAGTGATTCTTTAAACACTCCTACCTGGGTGAGTGAAAAGCAGGGAGGATATTAAAGCAGGCCTGGAATTTGGTTCTGAAAGGGGCATGGCCACTTTTCCATTGCAAGGGGCACTTCGGTTGGAAAATCATAATGTGTATGGAAATATTTGAAGGGGCACCAAGGTTTAACCAGGGCAATGAAGGTCATGGCCTCCGTTTAATTGCAGGCTTGTTAAAGTCCATTATTTTACAAAGGATACAGAGGTGCATAATTCTAAAGGACTTTATCCTTCCTTTGTTTCAGGCACGCAATCAGTGATTTTGCAGATCTACATCTCATGAAGGATATGCTAAAATGGGATCCGGAGCAGCAGGATCACTGATCGTGTGCCTGAAACAAACAGGCCCTTAATGAATTCAGAGCAGGAGCTTTGTTCTAAAAACAATCTAATGTACATGTAACAAGGCAATTTTCCATGCCATGGGGCACTTCTGGATGAAAAAAATGCCTATTGGTTTATTTGGAGGGGTACAAGCTTCAAGGGCAATGGCATGGGCCGAGGGGGCAATGAAGGCATAAAGGCAAGGCGACCACCTTCATTCTCTTTGTAAACTTCCTGTCCTGTGTTAAGATCAACTTTGAGGTTGCTCGACCCTATAAATCTAGCCACTTACCACAGCGGAGCCTTGCTTCATGTCACATAGGTCTCTCACAGCATACCTTGGTCTCTGGCCTTGGCACTGAATCAGTTAAGTCATCATCTTCATCATGCCATCAACACCAACCATCTTCCACGACAAGTTCTGTTAGTGTGAATGAAATGGGTTCGGTGTCAATTGGGCAAAAGAGTTTTAAAGGAACAAACACAGACAAATCAAAATGAACCATAATGTGCCGAGAGCAAAACCTGTACTGACATGTCAAAAGTGTGAATGTGAACAGTTGAAACCAATGTTACCCCAGTTATAATACCCCAGTTGATATATGTATGATTACAATACATGTTTGTAGTAAACTAGTACATTGCACAAACTATTGGTTTCCCTACCTACACAAAGAAGATTATGGAAAGATTTATAGGCCGCAACCATTCTTTTTCAAAGCATTTAGCATACTGATTGTTTTTATTGCAAAGTCCAATCTTATAGTGTTTCACTTTCAGATGTACATGTATGGCAAATTTTAGCTTACACAATTTCATAATTCATGCCATTTGTTATATAAATTTCTCTGAAAGTTAACAACAAATCCTTCTTAAAGGTTTTCTTAAAGGCCCCTGTTGTCTTGGCTTCATTTAGTCAGGGTTTCATTCCAACAATGATACTCTCAAGAAAAAAAAACCCTGAATCATTCCAGGTATTTGAGGAATATAATCTCTTGGGAGCCAGAAGAGAAAGTACCAGAAAATGCCATCTGTAAAAGGGTTCAAAAACCTCTTCAGCAATTTCCACTTTACAGCCAATTGTGGTTCCTAGTTAATAAATCCTCGGCCTTGTACTTGTGTGGTTCAGACATGAATAGACATTTGCATGTACATTATTCTGTTCTGTTCCAAAGCTGGATAAACAACACGTTAATGTACATGTAACTTATAAATCATCACTGGCCAAAATTGCCCAACAGAGGGCAGCAGGCAAAATCTATGAGCATTTACAAAACGGAGGCTCAGGCTCCATCTCGGGCTCCGTCTCAAGTTCTGACTCCATTTCGTGAATCTATTCTAAGATAAGGAGTATCAAAATAGAGGCTTTTGGCTGCGGTCCGGAAGTAGATTCTCTGGTTTGGAAAAGGAAAACAGAGCTTCAACTTCAATTTGAAAAACCACTACCTACATTTTCAGTATATGGATGTCAGAGCTGGAGCCTGAGCCCGAGCCTCCATTTCATAAACGCCATATGATTCAATTTTAAGCACCATTCAGGAAGTTTTTTTGAAGGGCACCAATTGAAATTATAAATGTCTAGAAATGCCTTCCTCAACTCAAAGAAAGAAAGCAAATTGTACAATACATTTATAATAAAATATTGCTCAGTGCAGTTTTGGTGGCCAGTTTAAAGGAAATTATGAAAAAACAAACAAATTCACATTACTGTAGAATAATGGAATACTAAGTCAAGTATTTGATTTTCTTTACAAACAGTGGTTAATTTCACAAAGCTTTATATGACTCATATTACAGATTTTAGTTTTCAATATTGCCATGGTAACTCGTATTGTGACATCACCCATTGCTAAGCAATTAAGGTCAAGATGCATTTTAAGATCAATTTTTGCATATTTGGAAAATCAGCCCCGGGTATACAGGGAGTCCCAAAAAAACGCAACACTTTGTGTCGAGAACTAATATATGAAAATTAAACTTTTTATCACTTTAAGATTCAGATATGTGATACAGCTACAGTATGTCTTGGCTGATCATGTCAGTACAATTTGAGCAAAATTTGACTGAAATTTAGTGGAAAAACTAAGACTGAATCACCCAACCTCAAAACATGAATTTCATCTTTCTTTCAATACAAATTATGTGTGTATTGACAACTTATTCTGGAATACTGCAAATTTGTTATTAAAGAGTACTCTTTCAATTGGTCATATTTTTCGCCAATTTCAGCCCAATTTTACTTAAATTCTACATGGTGATAGCCAATACATGGATGTATCATATAGCTGAACCATGAAGTGATAAACAGTTTAATTTTTACATAATGCTTCCCGAGAAAGTGTTGCGTTTTGGGGGGGACACGCTGTATTGTATAAAGTCCACTATATATTTACAAACAAGTATTTTTCTTTAAAATAAAAAAGAAATCTCTTGGTGTTTCACCCACTGAAAACTAAACCAAAAGTTCAAGTCTTAAATTTTCTAACTTTAAATGAAAATGCAATAAAACACTTGGCTAACCTGTAGCACACAGTGGATGGATGGTGAGTCGGCAATTAGAAACCTTCCTCTTGGCTGTATTTCATCATGAATTCAAAATCCCTGTAGCTGACACGCCCATCGCCATCTCTGTCAATCTCTCTGTGCATATCAGATCAAAATACAGCATATATGAACCTTGCAATAATTGGACTCACAATGCTGAGTCACTCATAGGAACTCTCATGTAAATGGCAAACATAAACAGTCATTGCTGCAGCTAGATCTGGTTTTTATCATTTTCATACAAAGCTTCAAAATTACTTTCAAATGAAAATTTACTTTGTCTCAAACCTAACAGCTTTTGAAGGGAAAGATTGGATTTGATCTTGTATTGGCTGCATGCACATTCATTGAGGGCGCCTCGATACAGATGACACAACACAAATTTATACCAGTCACTACAAAATGGGAAGAAAATCACTCGAATACAATACTACGACAACAGAACTTAATTGGAATGGACCTTTCCCATGAAATATGCTAATTAGATACACGCATGCGCTTAATGCACCATTGCTTGGGAAGGAAGTTGCAGCTCCATTAGGCATGTACGTACCACATACAACGCAGCCAGCATGTACCTTGCCAACCAGTAGTGCATTTGCGCATGCGCGTATCTAATTAGCATATGTCATGGGAAAGGTCCATTACTGAATGGGATAAGTTGACAAATTAATTCCTCTGAAAAAATGTACAAGCTACACTTCATTTTGTGAAGTCAAATAATATAGATCTGCTGGTCTTAGACTGCCAGTAGACAGATAGAATAAATCTAGACTTAAACAATCTATTGCCATTAAGGAGAGCTGCTTTCATGAGAGAACAGTTAGTCAACCTTCCTTGAATCACGAAAGGATGATTACATGTCAATAGCAGTAAATGAAGAAATTAAATTTTGTTGACAAACTGCGCATCTGAAAAGATGCATTCACAAGGAGTTTTGGCTGGCATACTGATTTTATTTATCAAGGTTTTTTACTTTTTGGTGCTTAAGCATGTAAAGCAGCTCTATGAAATTGGACCGTGTATGGCAACAAGCTTAAAAAAAAAGAAAAAAAAGCAGTGTGCCAGTGAGTTGCAAACTCATGGTGGTGTACTATTTGGAATTGTCCAAATTTGTGTACCACACCAGCTTTTTCATGCCAATATCAGATGTCTCGACTAGATTGATGGAAGTATTGATGGAAGTATTTCTACTGAAGGAGTTGCTTAACAGAAAATATCCGCTAAGCGCACTTTAGAGCTTGTCAACGAAATATCTTGAGTACCGTGCATATGCAATACCGGTATATACACTACATTTGACAATGTCACCCAATAATTTGTGTTTGCTTAGAAAATTTAGACGCTTACGATATCTGGGGCCAATTTAATATAACGGCTGCTAAAGCCCAAAATTTGCTTAAGTATGAAAAGTCTTCCATGAGCAAACAAGATCACCAACCAAATTTTCATGTGATGTTTGCTGCTTTTGACTTGTATTCGGCCATTGTTTGCTGAGCTGCCTTAACATAAGGCTGTGTCCGAAACGGGCTTCCAGAGCTACGGCTAGGTCTATTGTCTTAGTGTCTCTGCGTAAATCCAATGGAGCGAAGACCTAGACCTAGCTCTAGACAACAGATTCGGATGCAGCCTAACATTCACAAGGAGTGTTGGCTGGCATACTGATTTTATTACCAAGGTTTTTGGTGCTTAAGCAAATTTTGGTGCTTAATTAAACAGCTCTATGAAATTGGCCCCTGTATGCCAACAAGCCGTTTTCCACTGGTTCCATACCTTACCTGAATATTGTATCTATCCTGTACTTCTGAGTATGGGGTGCCACCTCACTAAATGCCCTATACAGATCATCAAGAGTGATGAAACCACGACCTGAGTGTAAATAAAACCAATAGTATTTGTAACAAACATTCTTTTGTCTGATGATACAGAAGGGAATTCAGGGGTCGATTTCACAAAGCACTAAGATTGATCTTAAGATTGAATCAATCCTAATTGCTAAGCGAAGTGTGATGTCACAATACAAATCAGCCGAATCACTATGGTGATACTGACAACTCATCTTAAAGATTAATCTTAGTGTTTAGTGAAATCCAGCCCAGGATGTACAAAAAACCCAAAAATTATCAGTGAGCATCAAGTAACCAAAAGGGAAACTGGTTGGATTCATCCTCTTTGAGTGATCCCCCATGTACTTTTTTTCAGGTTGCAGCATTGCTAATGCTCCTTGGGATATAGCGGTATGCGAGTAGTTTCATGGCTTCTGACTGCCATACAAACAAAGATAATTGGCTTTTGGGGACACCACCAACATAGGGCTAGATGGCTCAGTTGGTAAGAGTGCCGGTACGGCATTTCGGTGGTCGAGGTTCGAATCCACCCTCCAGTCAATTTCTTTATTCACTTTTCAATGAATAAAAAACAATTATTTGTAAAATAAATAGCACCAATCTTCCCTTCTGAGGTGAGCTTTCTTTCCCAAGGTGAGGTGTTTGAAATTTATGTAACAACATTTGAGCATTGACATCAGGGGCCATTCTCACAGCTCAGCTCTGGCTCCGGCTTTGTCTCTGTAATCCATATGCTGAAAATATAGGTTGTGGTTTTTCATTGAAGTTAAAGCTCAGTTTTTTTTTTCAAACCAGATAATCTACTTCCGAACCACAGCCAAAAGTCTCTAATTTGATAACCGTAAATTCAGAATGGATTCCTGAAATGGAGCCGCAGCCGCAGCTGCAGCCTGAGACGAAGACAAGCTTTGAGAAAGGCCCCTGAATTCCTTAAACATATCCAGCGGCAGGATCGCTGCAATGTTCGGAACTCAAGGGCATAAAATATACCTAAACAATCCGGTTGATGTTAAAAATAACTGGATTGGGTGATCAGAGGGGACTTTGGCAAGACTCACAGTGTGTGTCAAAGGTCATAAAGATTTGCCTGATCTCTTCATCTCTGTCCTGTGCTGCCATCTTGGAGCTCATTGTGGTCAGGAACTGCTCCTGTAACATGCCTGTGAAGATATTTAAGGTAACAACTTGAATCAAATTAGTACAAGAAAAATTAGATGTTAAAGTTTGCATTCAAAAATATAAACTGGTACCCGCACCTGATATTTCAATGCGTTTCCCATCCCAATTTGGGTTTTTTTTTAGAGGGGGGGTCTTTTTTGGGAGTAAAGGAGGTGTATATAGCAAACCATGTAAAGGACTAAAGTGTTTCTGGACACCAAGAGAGCTTAAGTTACAGCAAAGCAGATTCATGAAAAAAATTGATTTAAGACAAAGTAACCTTAAGAACACAGTGGTTTTAAAGGTAGTATCATACTTTGGTAAGAAAGCAAAACAGACATGTTCACAGATTTACATATAACGGGTATGAAGATGGTGGTGGTAGAAACATACCATTACAATTTTTCCGCCTGAAATGGTGTATTTATCCAGAAATTAGTGAAACAACGACCGAAAATCTTTTTGATCTTTAAAAAGATCAAAAATAAAAGAGAAAAGACTTAAGAAATACTGTGGCTGTTTTTCACTGTTTTCTCAAAAAGCGGGCACTGTATGGCACTGAAAATTTCACAGATGACTGTTCTTGATATTTTTGCCCATGAATCTGTATTTCTTCGATAAAAACCAAAGTATGATATTACCTTTAAGGCAAACATACTTGTACAGTGCTTAATCATAAGATACAACTTACACTGCCAACAAATTTACCTTTACTATCAGTGCCTGTCTTCATCATCTGATCCACCTCATACTACAAATAAACAAATTGAGATTGAGTTAGAATAATCAACCGGACAATAAGAAACAATACTTTGGACATCTCAGTTCTACACATGATTCAAAATTTTAAAAATTAATTAATGGTAGTATCATACTTTGGTATTCAGCTGCTGTCTGTTCATAATTTGATTTGCCATGATATAAAAACAAACCTGTGAAATTTGCAAAAAACTGTTGCAATTGTTATAATGCAAAATTGTAAGGTAATAGCAATTGTGAGGTTTTGATCTCAGAGACCAAAACTGTTTTCGGTCTTTTAATTTACTAATTTCAGGCAGAAATTTGTTTAATGGTATATTTGTACCAGGTCCATTCTTATACCCTGTAAGCCATACGTAAATGTGTGAACATTTCTGTTTTGGTTTCCTACCAAATGTATGATAGTAAAGTCTATAAATGATATTGAATTAGACACAATTATTATGTTTTAGTGTATGTGCTGCATGAAAAAAGAATGGTTACTGTTTACTTATAAACAGTTTTTGAATATACAGTACATGCACATACCAACAAATCATTTCCTCAAGAGATTTCATTTACCTTGGATGGTTTGTAACCAAACAGCGTTACCATGGCAACCTTGAGATCTTCCCTGCACAAATAGCCTTTGCTCCCTGCATCACAATCTTGAAACACCTAGAAAATGCAATGAAAGCCTTTAGATTAATAACAATCATTATATGAAAATAATGAGTAACAAAATCCATAGACTTAACTAGCTCCCTGTAGTACTCCTTATTAACGATTTTGACATGGTCGGTTAAGTATATTATTTCCGATCTAGTCAAAATCGTTAATAAGGAATATAAACTTAAGGCCCCCGTTACTGGGGTCAATTTCATAAAACCATATGATTGACCGTAACTCAAGTTACGGTGGATAACCCATCATGTCCTACATGTACGTAGGGCTGCCACGCATCACAAATCTTACAAATTTTGATAATAAGTTAAGATGAGTTTGGTGAAATCGACCCCCGTATCTACAAAATCCCCATTAACAATGATATAAAAAAGTATATTATTTTTTATCAAGTACAGCCTGTATATTAGCTTAACAAGTGATCATCAAGCAAATCATATGGAATGTAAAAAAAGTACCGGTACTTCGTGTATTCAGGATATATCCTTCATTTTAAACTCTGTTTAATATCCAAAGTTTCCAGACATCCTATTGCCATAATCCACCAGTAATAAACTTAGGGGTAATATGACAAGAAACTTATTTTCTCAACCTTGATTAGTTTGCATAACTTTTCAGTTTTCTGGCTAGTACAACTTTTTTACAAGTCAAATCTATGTATGGAAATGATTAACATCTTCCACTTTTGTCATTATTTATTCAAACCTAAATGATTGATGTTCAGTCAATTCTCATGGTCACACATCCTGGCTTTTTCATAATCCAAGGTCACTGAACCACTTGACAATGTGGCTGGAGAGAAAGCAATCACTCGTAACACAATGCGCTGGAGTGTGCTTGTATTTGCATCATTACCTCTTTACAGGAAGTGACGTATTGCTGACCCTGAGAATACTAATGTTGAAAACATGAATATTAAATTGAATGAGCAATTATTTCTTCAAATTTTTCTATTAGTATTTGTAGGTTCAACTCCATTTCATTCCTATTGTTTTATATTTCTATGAACAAATATTTGAATGATTGCTTCGTATTATTTCTTCAATCTTTAAATAATATGCATAATATGTAATAAAATGTTCTTTGAAATAGGCCTACTTCTAAGTATGTTTCGATTGTAAACAACATACATAGGCCTGTCGTGCCATACTTTCTATACTTCGAACTTGGCTGGAGTTAGAACTTGATAAGGCCAAGTTCTACTTTTAAGTTCTAGCTAGGCTGGCTAGGCATTCTTTTCTCCTACTTCACGTTTTGTTTTTTAATTCATTGAAAAGTGAACAAAGCCTGTACGGCATTCAGGAGGTCGCCTGTTCGAATCCCGCTCCAGTCAATTTTTCTTTGTTCACTTTACAATGACTTTTAATTCAGTCAGTTTCCCTTGTGGTTATTTGTTGTTTTTGTTTTTTTAAATTTAATTGTATCCAGTGTCTGCACGAAAATCACCCATTTTTTAACTAGCCGACATAAAGACAACCAACTCGATCATGGGAATAATTACACACCCCTCCCTACCCCCATGTCCACTTAGTCATCCACCCCCGCGGCCCGACCGACCAATGTCCTGCGCTGCCCACACTGATGCACTTGACTGACCGGACACCGTACAGTCACAACGCAACGTAAGGATTGGAAACCCATAATACCGTAATAAATCGGCCTTTCTCGGCGTCAGTTGCTTCCCTAAATTTCCCTGAATGATAGCCAGCAGAATACGACAATAATCTATCCATTATGATGTTTTTCCCACAATCAGAAAATAGTCTTTTAATTAAAAATGTGTCAAATTGATGGACGGAAGATGTGACAGAAATTTCCAAATCTGGCGGCCATCTTGCTGGTGCTTACACGCTTGCGTACAATATGACTTTTGATTGGCTAGACGATCTCATTTGAAGTCCGCGTGATATTATTGCTTGGATTGATTGGTTGTTCGAAACTGGCTGCCATTTTCCCCCATCATCCTTTGCGGTGGAACTCACATCTCATCGACCGCATAGACTGAGTGATTTTCCAATGTTTCGATAAATTCCGACCGCATTTTTTCCTTGAAGACACCCGAAATCGAATTCAAAACCATGTCATCACCGAGTAGGAATTCCAGTGGACCTACTCTACGAAGATCAAGACGATTGAGTAAGGGAAAAGCCAACAGTTCTTTGTCGGCGAGTGGCACAGGTCTTTGTCCTTTCTTTTCGTGTTTACACTTGATTGCATTGAGTTTGTATTATCAATATCAGTAATACACAGTATACTGAGGTTGGGCAATGAATGTACACATTATGACACGACTGTGATGCATACTGACTGTGGTTATATTTTGTAGAGTTGTGTAGAAGCTTACTTCAAATGTGCATATAAAATTGTTGTTATAAAGAATGAAATACATTTTCAATTACAGAGAAAGTGTTTCCTATTTATTGATGTTTTGCCAGCAAAGTTGAGACTTGTGATGGTGAACAGGAGACTGAGTGCAATAGACTCATGAAGCGTTGAATGTCTAGCCAAAACTAAGTCATTTTGTGGAAGTATTTACGATTCATGTGTTTCTGTCTGTGGAGGGCTGTCTGTCTGTTGTGTTATTGCTTTCATGTGCAGTTATTTCGGTAATTCGTTGTAAGAGAAATCAGTTTAGGTCTAATGAAACTGACTGAGAAAAGTTGAATTTTGAACAAATTTCTTCTGCTTTGTCTTTAATGTGTAGATTTTGAATTATAAACATTTTGTTGCTACTGAATTTTTCCATGGCGCTAATTCAGACTGTTTGACAAGTTGCAGAATTTGGCAAAATGGACAGTCAAAAGACAGGTTTATACAAGTAGGCCTATACGTTTTATGTTAACATAAACGTGGTTGTGTGAGAATTGATGTCGCCGGACAACAAACCAGAGGGACATGTTGCTTGATTGAACATTAGCTGCACGACATGCACATCACAACATTGTTATGTCTTAGCCTTGGTCAAGGGCATTCGTCATTAGTTGTACCGTGTGCATTAGTTCGCCGATCCAGCCACACGATGTTGACACATTCAATGTGAATGTACCGTACATGTACAGTACATCAAGGCAAACAGCGTCCTCGCATGGTCTGAGAAATATGCAAATCAGCTGAATTGGGATAAATGTTGTGGTTCAACCGTCAGCGGGAGGTGTATTAGGCGGAGCTTATTATGGTAATAGTGAGAGACGATCTTTTAAATACGCTTTTGGATTGATTCTTTGCTAAAACTCAATAAAATGTAATTCAAATATGGCGCGCTGTTTGGAATGGTTCATGTGGTAATCGGTGATCAAGTTCTAACACTTTGGCTTATTCTGAATGACATTTTCACAATGATTTAAATTAGAGAACAACCACCATCTGGCTTCAACTACTGCAAACTAAATGCACGCAGTACAACAAATGGCAATTGAAGAATGCCTTCACCAACTTGACCAAGGCTGAATGATGATGAAATCATCTCACAAAGTTCATGAAGCAAACCATGGCGAACGTATGTACCGGTATGTGGTGCCGTGCGGTCAAGTAATGCTTGGTACCATGGCACGCTTCCAGCCTCGGTACTGACGGTACAGATTCCGCTGAAGGAAATCTGCTTTGATGAAAATTGACATTGCAAAAAGCTTGTCATGCTTTGCAAGTCCGATCATAAGCAACTCAGAATGTAAGGCTGTGCAAGCACCAAAACATCGCAATATTCCCAATATATTGAACAAGTATCACAATATCGATTAATATTGAATCTTATTGTGGAGTAAGTGTAGAAGGTTAGGGTTAATGCAAAAAGCACTGTCAACAAAAGGTTAACTAGAGTGCGCACTCTGCGCGTGATACACTCAACCGTGGCCAGCGCCATTGCCTAAGAAAACCAAACAAGAGCAAACGCGTGCGTCCCTTTTCAAATTGTGTGTATATATCCTTACTCCGGTTCGTGCGCATAGCACTGTGCATAAAATACGGGATGTTCCACACATTGCGTCGCCCGTCGCATCACACACAGTGCGCGCAGTTCACCGAGTAACATCTGGGTACGGTATTTTGACTCTACTGCGCCTGCAAAGTTACACCAGGAAAGATGGTGGCTGCGCATCCACGCCGGAGTTCAGACAACACGCACATTGACATGATTGAATACTCTATGCAAAAGGTACACATGTACACTGCATGTACATTCAAAACTTTCAAAATCAAAAGTGATAAAGTATCTACATGTTTTAATTAAGTACTGTATATTTTGTTCTGGCTTTCTCACTGATATTTAAATCTTGATAAAAATCCAACTATTCCAAGCAGTGATTCTCCAATATAATTCATGAGATTCTCTTAGTCTTACACTGTGTATGTAGAACACTGCTTACAGTAGTGTCATGATTTGCAGGTGACCTCGGAACAAGTTGGAATGGCTATTATCTGTCAACTACTTGTTCAATTTGCCAGGGATCCAGGTAATATATCAGGTATTGGTTACTAGAGAGATCACTTACATACAAGTGTACATCTGGTTGACAGAACGGTTGCCACTCAACTTGGTTGCTGAAGGATTATGGGATATTTTGTACTCAGTCTTAGGTGTATGGTATGCATGTATGTAGGAAGGGTGTGTCCATGTGTGTTGTGTGTTCATATACTACAGATGTGTACAGTTTTATTTGAGAGATAAAACTTCATCCACCTGTGGAAGCACTCTGGGTGCAGACATCTTGAATTTATGTGTGTGAAATGCAACATACTGACATTGCATGTAGATGGAACGTGTACTGAGTTATGTGCTCTAAATTCACTGCATATGTGCATAGATCTACATACACACGCGCTCACTACCAAGGAACATTTTCTTTAGTAATAATATGCAGTTATGCACATGTTAAGTTGTTGCAAAAACAAGCGCAGTGCAGTGCAGTGGTAAGATACGGTACTAGCATGTGTCTTGGTTGAGCAAATCAATTAGGGATTTTGAGTCCCAGTGTAGGGCTGTACAATACAAATGAAGTTACAGTACCGTACTTAAGGCAAATTTATAAGTACTAAAAATGGACTACGATAATTTGCAAAAGGTGTGCACACATGTACATGTACCTAGGATGTGCACAAACATGGATACGTAGAGTACCTTGCAAGGTGCAGACTTCGATGCTTACAAAATGTAGGGCTTCAGAAATTGGTCAAGTTCTGTGGTTTCTACTTGTAACTATCGCTGGGTATTAATGACCAATGAACACTGATTAATATATGCTTTGGCTGGGCCAATGTTAAATTGTGAAGAGTAGAAAATTGTCCTGCATCACAAAGGGGAAAACAGCACGTATTGATTTTTTTGTGTCACCAATATTTGCTTCGCATCACAGTTCAAAGTGAAGGAACCAAGTACAGAGATTGTTCCAGGGAACTTACTTTCGGTACATGTACATGGTGGGATATTATGTATGTTCTGAATGATCATGCAAAGATGACTTTTACATGTACAAATACACATATAAACATACATTCATGTAGACATTTGTACAGGTGTCACTTAACCAAGCAAAGGGTTTGTATACAATCAGAATGATAAGTACATGTACAGTGTGATGTACATCTACATGCCTGGCTAAAAATTGACGCCATTGCCTTGAAGCCAGTTTAATTGTCTGTTATAGTCATATTGATTTTGATTTATGGTTGACCTGTACACGATGTTGTAGGCCTAATGCTCAGAAGGTACGGACATGTTTACATCTATTTCTGTGCGTTTGAAAGCAGCAGTACGATAATACATGTGCATACAGTATCATATTCCATTGCATTAAGTTATCCATTGATTGTAAGGTGGCCTTAAATTTCATTGCTCCACCCCTTCCCCCTTAAAAAAAGGGTGATTCAAGATATGACTTGTTTCAGTAAATTGACTGTTTCTCCGCATGCATCAGAGTACATATTCATGTAGTTGATGATTTATATTGCACACACATACATGTAGTTGATGTGAAACGTTTTTGTGGAAAGTAGCAGAATTATCCATCTGTTTCACTGAGGCGGCTTTCTTTGCCACTCAAACTCTGTTTGTTTCTTCTTTCTCCCACAACAGTTTGGTCTTCTATTCGTATTTTTGTCAGCATTATGAGTGCTCAGCATACATGTTCAATGGAATAAAAAATTCACACACGTACATTTAAGATTTTTAACAAATTAGATATTTTCTAGTATGTAGGCCTAATGTTTGGTCAAATGATGGTATTTAAATGGCTCAATTACATATGTTTATTTATCATGTGAATATACATGACATGTGCATACATCCAATGATCATTTCCAGTACATGTCTTGAAACTTGATTATCTATCATTGTATGCTTTGAAAGCATAAAATGATAGATCATGTTTCAAGACATGTACTGGATTACTTTGTAGTTTGTATGATATTTGTTTTGGGGTTAACTCTGGGTCAGCATACAGTAGATGTCATTTCACATTCGGATCCAGATACTGATACATTTGGTACTGTACGAACAATCTACATGTATAACATCTAGCATGATGGGTTGATACATCGTACAAGTTAATTAAGCACATTGACCTACATGTACATGTATGGTATTTCCTATAAATGCATGATAGTGTCACTAAATAGGATACCGGCGAGTTTTTATGGATGGCTTGATATTTGGAACATGACCATGTTTTATATGTGCACATACACCACACTTGTACCACGTACTGTTCTATGCATGTATGTACGTGTACAAGTTCTGTATAATCTGTGTACAAGTGAACATAATTTAATTTACATATATGTATAGTGTATAGTACTTCATGTCCTAAACACCATTTGTTAGGAAAATTGGCCTATAGTTTATATACACAATGTACAGTGTTTTGGCAAACACGATTTTATTGCTCTTGGGAAACTACAAATATTATCGGTAGTTGTGATGTTATTGCTGGTCATGCGACTTCATGACTTCACGTACAGTCTCCTACACACTCAATGTTTAACCCCTTTATGGCCTTCCCATTTTTCAGTATCTGGCTTGAAATACTCTGTTCCTTTGACGTCATGAATGTCACAAGTCATGCTTGGGCATTATTTCGTACCACATGTCTACTAAACATCAGACAGTTGGCTTGGGAAACTTACATAAATTTCGGCTGAGTGAATTTTGTGTGTGTTTGTAGAAAAATGTAGAGTATTAATTCTCTTTGACAATAATAAGTTTTTTAGTGTAGGACGCACAGAAATTGTACCCATTGCTATTCCTTGGCTTTTCTGGGAAAAGTTCTGTATCTGCCCATCTGGCAACTTGTCCTGATGACGTATTTATTTACCCAGAAAACAAAATATATTGACCTCTAGAGGCAATAATGGATAATGTATGTACAGATATATATCAGCTTGTGAATTATAAACTCAGCTAAGTCAGCTTTAAGTTGTAAAACCAAATACATGTACTGTACCATTTTTAAATCAATGATATGATACATGTAGTCTTCGAGAAATATCCTGCTAGGATCGAAACGTCAGGCCCTCCTAGCCCCAAGCATTTTATGTATTTCATGTGAATATTTTGGCTGATGAGCAGTTTGCTACAATTTACTACTTGTATTGATTTGATACAGGCCTATAGTCGGTGTGCCACATACAGGTATTACCAAGTGTCCAATTCATGTCAGTATGTTGTGGGTATGGTGCATAACAGACACAGGATGGTGAGGATTGTCCTGAAAGATGTTCTCCTGGCAGCTTTCCTCTCCGAGTTCATTCTAGATACCCATACAGGGAACCTGTCATACTCCCACGGATGAAAACACGTCTACTGTCAGGATGTAACAGTCACTCACTCAGATTTTGTACTTTGTAGCCTAAACTGTACCAGATGTATACATGTGTGTACATTCACAAGCAACCAAAAGGCAATGTAGAATACTGAATACTCCCATCTTAGTAATACTGTAGGACTTTGGGTTTGGTTTATACATGGGTCTGTCCACACTAATGGGGACTTTTAGTGTGACATTTAGAGGGAACCAAGGACATAAGTTGATACATCAAGTAATTTGCCATGTTTTCTCTTTCACTACATCCCATATACTTGTAAGAACTTGGCCAGCCAAAAAGTTTGATAAATTCCTTAGTATTGGAGATATTACAGGGGATCATCTTCAAGATATTATGTTTGTAACATGGACAGACATTTCATCATAAAGTGATGGGAATTAGTAGTGAAATGAATTAATTATCCCTAGTTTTGTTTCTACAGCAGAGCTATCAATTGAGGGATTGCCACTGGCCAATCATAGTATATAACCATTGGTATTTTAGCAACTGGAGGGTCTACACCTTCAAGATATTATGTTTGTAACATGGACAGAAATTTGTCACAAAATTTCTGTCCATGTTACAAACATTGTTTAAGACGCATCCTAATTTCTTAAATATGAAATTGGTTGCTTTAATTTTGAGTGATGACAAGTTAACATTGGACAAGTAATATATATGGAACAAGTCTGCATTAATTATAACAAGAAAAATACTTATATAACACAAGAATGTCTGTCCATGTTATGAACATAATCGTTCATTTCATCTTCAAGATGACCTTGTAATTTCCTACATATCCAGCGAATCAGCCTATTTATTTTCAGTACAACCACGAATGACTACAGGAATATTTAGGAAACAAAAATTAGCAAAAAACCTGATCTTAAATCCACTTCCCACGTTACACCCCAAAAGTTATCTTTTGTACACAAAAGGTACCATTAGTGTGGACAGACCCACATACGCCTTGAAATTATAATAAGTCCACATACAAAAAACAACTCCCCCTTCAAAAAGGTTGCTTTGATACGAAGCCTATTTTTACAGTGGACAGCCCCAAGCTTTGAAATCTTAACCTGTCACTTTCAGGGATGGCACTAAGGTTTTGTTAGAGACTGAAACAGTCTGTGCCAGATACACAGCTTTCTCACCTTTCATTTCCATTACCGGCAGTTTCAATTTATAGCACATTATATACTTGGCCAACAAAGGATGTCAGATGTAAAAAAAAACAACTAAAAATGTCGCAGTTTTGACTACCAAAACCAGAATGTTGACAAATTCACGTTGCTCCACATGGAAAGAAGACTGGGTAATGTAGTTTCATGTACTGGTACAAATTGTTTTCTTCTTGCCAGTACTGTATGTTGTTCAGATTCATGCTTAAAGGGAGTATCATACTTTGGTAGCATACAGAAATAGAAATGTTCACAGATTTACCTAATAACTTACAGGGTATAAAGATGGTGATGGTAGAAACATACATAAAATTGTTCCTCCTGAAACGTTGAACATGTATTTATCCAGAAGAGTAAAACCAGTGACCAAAATTATTTTGATCTTTTAAAGATGTGGAGTTTGTAACACACGACAGGTAAAAACCAACATATTATAGGTAGTATCATACTTTGGTAAGATACCAAAACAGAAATGTTCACAGATTTACGTATAACTTTCAGGGTATGCAGATGATGCTAGTAGAAACCTACTGTTAAAATGTTTCCCCCTGAAATTGTGTATTTTTCCAGAAATTAGTAAAACAACGGCCGAAAATCTTTTTGATCTTTTAAAAGATCAAAAATAAAAGAGAAAAGACTTGAGAAATACTGTGGCCGTTTTTCACTGTTTTCTCAAAAAGTGGGAACCGTATGGGACTGAAATTTTCACTGATGACTGTGACTGTATCTTCCTTGATATTTTTGCCCATGAATCTGTATTTCTTTGAGAAGTCCAAATGTGTTTATTTATACATATGCGTAGTTACATTGATGTATCCTGTGTGAGTGTGTTTTTTGGACTCAATTTATGTTCTGGAAGCTGGTTAAGTGGTTATGGAAAGCCAAGGATGTGTCTACTCTGTGAGGGGGGGGGGGGGTTATAATTTAGGAAATCATACACTTTGGAATGTCCACTGCATAGGGCCTAAATGTTTGAAGAGGTCACTGAGGTCAAGCCCCTGCCCCATAGGTACATGAAAGTCCAGTTGGGTAGAGGCCACATCAGCCCTGGAACTTAAGGTGAAGGTTTACTCCCCATTGATACCACCTGCGTGGTGGTCACTGGTTTAGTGGACATGTACACATAGGTCAGTTGTAGCATGGAGGTAGATATAGAAGCAGCTAGAACGAAATCCTAGCCCAATGTATAGCCAATTGTTGTAGGTAGTGTGATTGCCCACGCTATTTCATGCCATTCTGCAATATGAGGAACTTTCCTGTGTAGACGTGGTAGGAAAAAAACATAATTGTAATCAATGCAAGTGATAAACTGTTGCAAACTGCTCATCAGCCAAAATAATTACCTGAAATTTGTAAAATGCAAGGAGGGCTTAATTTACATGTAATAGGAGGCCCTCCCATCTCCAAGGAAATTAATTGTATAAATAGGCCTATGTGACATGGATTACAGGGCATAAAGGTTGGTTCTGAGTAGTTCATATGTGCAGTATGTAGCTCTTCCTGGCTCCATAGGTAGGCCTATTTACAAAACATAATTTGGGCTTCAATTCAGACATGGAAGAATACACGGGTTTACAAATCGCAACTTCAAAACGAGGCACTTTCACGCATGCGCACTTTTCGAAGTGTAAACCCGTGTATTGAGAAACTACAATACACGGGTTTACACTTCGGCGGCCATCTTAGCTTTTGATCGCAACTTCAAAACGAGGCACTTTCACGCATGCCACTTTTTGAAGTGTAAACCCGTGTATAAGAATCGATTTATGGACAAGTGCACAATTGGATTTATGTGCACATTCACAAAAGTGTAATTATGGCCTTTTTCTAGGACATTACAGTATATATGCATTATCTGTAAATCTTATGTAAGGTTTACTGTAGTCTGTATGCCTGTATGTCTGTATGTACAGTTGTGCAGTGTACACCTGTAGTAGACATACACGTTTGTATACTGCCATGTTATGAATTTAGGCCTGTGTCTATGGATATGCTCTACCTGCATGGTTCTACAGTGTGTGTGTGTGTACACGCATTGTTGGTCATATGCAGTACCGTGTGCAGTCTGTGTTCATACACATGTCAACTACACACTGTATATTATGTACCCCTGTGGTTGACACATCCATTGATATTGACTTTACGGCAAAGGGCCAGGTATTTGGGTTTTTCCTCACATAGGGTGGTGACTGACTGAGCAAACTGCCAACAAAGGCACGGGCAAATTATTGCCGTCGGGGCTAGGCTGTGTGTTGGTTGGTGCACCGTGCATGGTCACCATTGCAGGTGGGGGTTAGTAAGTGCAGGAGTTGGTCATTGTTCAGGGGTTGGTTCCAGGCGGGATTAGGTGACCTGCTGGTAATTGTGTTCCCTCCAGTGTACACTGGGCCCAAGAAATGAAAATGAAATCTACTTATTTTGAAGTTTTCAGGCCTGCCGTGTGTAGGCCTACATGTATGTCTTTCATACTAGTTTTCTCGCGTATGACATACATACAACTTAGACTGTACAACCATGCACACACCCTGCTAGCATAGGAATGTTGGCCTTGGCATGTACTAAATATCGAATCATAAATGTGGGAAGGTGGGAACTAGAAAGTCTGATCATGACAATGTGAACGAATTTGGCACAGACTCATGCAAAAGGGCCGTTTGGAATGTGTCCACCCTTGTTTAAGTTGTGCGTATGTGTGTAAACATGCTATTTAACATACTCTCCATGTACAGTATACATTGTAAACATGTGTACTGACTGACTGAACTACAACATGTACATGTACGTACAATATGGGTACTTACATGTTTATTTTAAACAAATGTGCATGCATTTATTGCAAAGAGATGAGAGCTTCACAACTTGTATTTCTATGATTTTACTTCCTCCGTGTTTCAGCAGATTTGTTATGTTTTGAAAAAGTGTGTTTACGCACAAGTTCACTGTTTGTACGGGTTCATTTCCATGAAAGCAAAATGGACAATAAATAACAATAGCGCTCCGCACTAACACTAAAAATAGCACCGGATCTCAGACAAACATTGCAACCATGCAAACGTGTGTGTGTGCGCGTCCATACACTACGTGTATGAGACAATGTTTGTCTGACATCCGGGGATTTTGTGACGTCATTAGTGCGGAGCGCTATTGATGACATATGGATGTGGTACATATACATGTACATGTGCAGGTATGTTTGGTGTTATGCATAACAGGGGACATTATTGCAGTGCCACCCAAGGCAAAGTCATGAGTAGCATTTTCCTCAGATTATATTGAAAAAACCCACACGTGTACAATGTACATGTAGGCCTACATGTAGTATGTACCACAAAACAGCCCTTCAGCAACTCTCTGCTGCTATACCACATAATCAGATTGTTCCATGTAGGTCTACATGTACCATACATACAGATTACAGTACATGTACAGTACATTCCTGAGGAAATTTTCAGCAGACCGTTCCTTGCCAAATCCTGTCAGTGCCCAAGAACTGGGATCAGTTTTGGTGATCTTTTCCCTCTTTTTTTTTCCATATTATGCCTCTTGTCGTTTATAATGTTTTGTTAAAATATTACATGTTTGTTAAATATACGTGTATATCTCTACCTTCATTTGAGACGAATTAGGCCTAATCCTTTCCATTGTGGGCAGTGATAACTCTGAAATGACTACCCCGTAGGTGCAAACGATAAGTGGATTAACCCTTAATGTAAATAGGTAAACATTCAATGATGTATGTAGTTGATTTCAATATCCGTGCATCGGTTATAACTGTTCCCCTGCTCACCATGGGGCATACATTGTCACAGCGAGTGAGCGAGTACCAGTGAAACCTGGGCTATAGGCCTACCTACAGTTGTAATTGACAGCAATGCTCCCACTTCCTTTAGGACATTGTGCCTGTATTAAAGGTACAATACATGATTGGTAAAGGTCACAGGACTGCACTCATACTTTGTCTGATCAAACATGTACATGAAATAATTAACCTGTGGAAATTTGACCTCAATCAGACATCTGAGTCACAAGAAAATAGGGAAAACCTGACTCGATTTTTCTTATAAAACATGAAGAATAGTTTACTTTATGTTTGTTCCAAAAATCGTTCGGACAAACGATCTTTGGGAAAGACACTAAATCTTGATTTGCTTGAAAAACCCAGCATCTGATGAACCAAGATTTCCCATGGTGACTGTTTACACTGTTTACGAACTGCTGAGTCCATTTTCTGTCTCAAACTCAATAATTCTTTTTTGGAGGCCTTGCAAATCCTATGCTCCCTTTAAAGGCTGTAATATTGATAATACAATCACAATTCAACCTACTGTGCACTAGTACATGATGTCTGTCTGGGAGGAGCCTTCTGTAAATTTATATCTCTTTGATCGAGTGGGATATATCGGCCTACTGTATCATGTATGGCTTGGCTCTGGGGCACCAGTTGCATTTCGAGTAATTTATGTCTGGTCTTAGATTTGATTCAGGATGGTTTGGGTGAAGGCGATAAGATGTTGCAGTTTATTAGATAAGAGTTTCAGTTTGTGGCTGGACAGGCTAGTACACATACGATGCATGCCTGTAATGTGCACAGTCTACAATGTACTGCCATTCTACAGTACACAGCGCAATTTGTATCGGTACCTTAATCGACTTGCATATGTACATGTAATGTAAGACACATATTAGGTTCTTGACACACAGGGCAACTTGCCAACTTAAGAACACTTACAGGCTTCAAGCACTGCTTGCAAAGAATCACTAGGTAGAACTAGGTAGATTCAACTCACAGTGTCTTTAATACTGAAGTTCTAAATTGCCAAGGTGACTGTGAAAAGTGAATATTTTTCATCTTGTAAGGCTGCCTAGAGCTGATTTACCTTGTGTGACCAGATCCTTGTGTTCTGTATGTGTGTGTGTGTCCTACGCTGTCATGTCATGCAATATTGAATTGTAAGTGGGACTTCAGGCCACTGGTGTACATACTGTACACATGCACACCTTGTACAGGCAATAAGACATTTGCGAGTTGAATCTGAATTAATATCTGGTACACAGACTTCTTTCATTGCACGTAAATACCCCAGTTTGAATTTCTCATTAGACTTAAGACCCTGTTGCTATGTATTGCACATCTCTGGAATGGACTTAGTCCTTTGTGCCATTCTTATCAATTATGAACAGTGCATTGGTGCAAGACGTCGGTCATGTTTTAAAAAAAACTTGGCAAAAACTTGCCCCGAATCATGTGATAATAGCAACAGTGTCTTTAGTCTGGAGAATTCAGGCTTTGATGTTTACGTACAGTGAAAGAATTGTTCAGATATTGTTCAAATTAAACTTGCGAAAAGGCTTATTGAACAATGCAATTCCGTCCATTTTGCTTGATGTTTTCTATTTCTTTTCACTTTTTGGTTAATTGCTAGATTAAAAGAAAGGAAAATTAACGGACTTAAAAGTTAATGTTAATGGACTGGACCTAAGTTCTTTGTTTAAAATGTATTTGTGATTAGTGATGATCAGTGAGTACAATACACTATCAATCTTGTTCATAATCATATCATAAATATCTAGGATTTTGTACAAGGTACACTCATTCAAATCGTTAGTCCAACAGTGTACAAGGCTTGAATTATACGAAGGCCATGGGGGCCATGGCCTTCGTTGCCCTTGTTCTTGGCCTTTGTGCCCTCTTCAGTCTTCAAATGTTTCCATAAACATTATGATTTTCCAATGAAAGTGCCCCTTGCAATAGAAAAGTGGCCTTGCCCCCCTTTCAGAACCAAATTCAAGGCCTGAGTGTAGACCTTATTGGAATCCATGGAATATGAAATGACTAATAATGCGTCTTTCTTTTGTTTTCTTGTTTAAAAAATTGATCTGCAGCTCAACAACCCACGACGTCAAGAACAAAAACAAGCGGGACCCCCCAGGATAGAAACAGTCGGCCCTATAGCCTCCGACGGAAAGCCTCACCTATCCCCCCACTCTGCGAAACCATCAGTGTAAGTCTTTCTCCTGCATTTCTATTATACACTAACTTGTTCATATGTGTGTGCAGACTTTGGACCGAAGCACTGCAAGGTAATTGACTTCCTGAGGATTAACCCCAGACAAGTATTCCAGTGGGAAGAAGCCAAAAGAGGCTAACCAGAGCGATCCCATCAACCCCTCTCCTGTCAACCCTACCCCTTCTCTCTCATCAACCCTTCCTCCCTCCCACCCTACTCCCCTACGTCCCTTCAAACAAAGGTTAGCTTTACAATCTCGTTTCCATCCCCACAAGGTTCAGTTCCCCGTTTGTTATTGCCATGATGCTGATTTGGTGGGACAATATCTACATGAACGTTTGGAAGCAAGAGGGGCTAGTCAACCCCCCTTGAACTTTGTCTCTGGGAGATGTTCAACCCATTGCCAGGGTTGGGGTGCAGTTACCAGTATATATCCTCCCTTGCTCCTCCCTTCATCTTCCATTCCCTTAAGGCTGGTTCATACTCTCTGCGTTTGCGAATGTGCAACTCACAATGCGAGTGTCACATCCTACTGCGTGTACGCATCCGCCAGTAGTTGAAATATTTTAACTCGTCTGAATACGGGTCAAGTTGGTGCACACAAACTTTTTATTGTCAAGTGCTTCGCACAAAGACGCGCAGTTTCAGTACGCAGTGCGTATTCTTACTCGCAGGGCAGACACATCGAAATGGAGCGCCGCACTGCGTATGCATTGAATACGCAGCAAGTATGAATCAGGCTTAACGCCCCCAATGTCTATTGAACTCGCTGGACTGGGGCCAATTTCATAGAGCTGCTTAGCACAAAAATTTGCTAAGCATGACATTTCTGCCTTTATAAAAACAGGATTAACAACAAAATGTCCTTATGTTGTGTATCACTTGCAATTGTTCTTTGGCTATTGTTCGCTGACCATGAATATCAAATCGAATTTTCAATGGTGTTTTGTTTTATTGGGCAAGCCATTTTTGTGCTAAGCAAATTTTTGTGCTTAGCAGCGCCGTGAAATTGGCCCCTGGTTGCTGCTCATCTTTGGAATGGTTGACTGATGCTGTTACAGAAACAAAAAATGCAAAGTGCATATGCAAACAAGAACCCTAGAGCTATGTATTTTATAAATGAGATAGCAGTGTACAGTGCAGGTATATTTATGCAGTTCCTACATCAACATGGAACTTGGAGTAGGATATTGACATTCCAACTGATGGGTGGAATTTCACAGAGGCCTCGCCCCAATTGCTCTGGGTCTGTATGTATTTCAAAAAGCAACTGAGATCTTGTCTTAGGATAAGATGAGTTGTCAGTATCACAATAGTGATTTAAGATCAATCGTAGCGCTTAGTGATAATGACCTCCCTTGGTGTTCTCCTTGGTGCCTTCTTCATCTGGTACCTCCTCTGAGTTTGGGATGTACTACTGGTAGTGTCTTGTATGAAGGAGCGGGATACCAGTCCTTTCATCTTACATGTACATTGTGATCAAGTGATCACCGGTACACACTTCCCAGTTGTCACGATAGATGTACATGTACCACTGTACACTTTTAATACTGTAACACTACCTGCATATTGAATGTATTCACTCCATACAAAATTGAAGATGTCAATTGCAGAGTACCAGTCAAGGTATGCACTTGCTAATGCTGGCTATGCAGGGTTACCACTGTACGCTGAAAAATTGCAATGTTGTCTAGGACACGCCTGGAGTGACCGGACTAACAAAAGATCACATTCCTCCTTCAATTGTACAATTTGTATGTTGAATAACATGTACATATGTATGATGGATATCACGTGACAATTGCACATTTCTCAATGATAACACGCACATTTTTCACATGTTTGTAAAACTGTCTGTTCATTTGCCATGCTGTAATAGGCCTTATTCATGGCGCATCCATTTTGTCACCTTCCTTGTATAGGCCTACCCTTCGGAAAAGATAACACTAATTCTAAAAAGAAAACGGGTACCAGACTATTTTGAATCCAAGCCTCGATTTGATTGCACTGCTTCGAATGCAGGATGGATGCATCGTGAATAAGGTCTATGCCCTACTACTTTCCATGCACTGTTTTTTTTTTATACATGACATTTTTGCTTGCAAGGGTATTTTGTCTGAGGAAACAAATACTCGCTTGAAAGTTGAGTGTGTGTGTTCCTATGTCAACCTCTTCAGTGTTTACAGTACAAATTTTCATGCCCTACCTAGCTTTGCTATTAAGTCCTGTGCGTCGAGGAAGACATTGTTTATCAAAGCATGAACTGCACATTTGAATTGAAATTGCATACATGTGCAGTACATACCAAGTTTACTGTACACATGTATGTTCGTGTGAAAAGCAATTTAGAAGTGTCTGCTCAAAATTTGTTGAAAATTTAGATTGAAACATGAATGTGACATACTGTACATGCACATGTGTCAGAATTTGCTCTTTTTTTATAAAATTGATTCTTACGGGTGAGTGAATTTACATTGTACAATGTGTGTACAAAAATATTTACTTCCCAAAGCTTTTTGATTACGATAGTTAATGTTGATATTTTATTTCCGCTCTTAAAATGACATTCACGGATAACTGTTCACATCTCAGGACATGGGTTTTCCTTGAGTACATTTGATTAATTTATGTTCAGAGCTGTATTAAGCAGACAGACTGTACAGTACCTTAAATGCAAGATTGCAGTGTATATTAAATGTCAGTCCTATTTTAACTCTCTCTGGAGGCACTTTGACTGGGAAACTGCATCCCCTGCGCAGTATATTGCATATCTCAGAAAACGTGTTTCAAATCGGCAATATATTGGAGGATCTCTTGGAGGTCCGTTCCTGAATCCACTGAAATCTGCTTTCCATGGGGACTTGGGATGATAACAGGAAGCATGGCTTTAGTGCACTGTGGACGTCCAAGTACATGATTATGAAGTCATGAATCTTCCAAATAAAAGCCGTTTGTGCATTTTGATGGATCTTGTCTACATACATGTGTACATACAGTGTATGTATAATGTACAATGTAATGTACATTGGTACCGGGTATGTAATGTACATGATTACACAATGTGTGGTGGGGTACACATGTACATGTACATTGTACAGTATGTACTGTACATGTGTACAGTAAGTCTATCAGCATTCGATGACCCTATGACATTATATGCCCTTTTAACATTTTTTATGTAATGCGTTGGCCCAATTGATCAAACAAATACATCCCTGTGAAGGTAAACTCTGCATTGAGGTGAGAAAAATAAAGCAATATGAAGCCAGTGTGTGACCAGATGTTTCACACTAATTTTGTAAACTCTCTCCAGCAAGTGGTTGATCTGTAGGTTTTGTGTGTGTGTATAATACGGCATATTTTTATAATTTATGTTGGAAAAAAAAAAATTTTTGACACGTTGTACTTGGAAATTAAGCCTGGCCAGTGCCCAATTTCATGGAATCTGTTACTGTAGTCAAAGATTTTCCGCTTACGATTGCAGACTTTGTTTTGCTTATGGTTAGCGTATTCCACGGGAGAGTTTTCTGTCTTGCTAGGCTAAGCAAGGACTTTGACAGAACGTTAGCAGAAAATGATAAAGGTTAGCCTAGAAATTCTTCACTTTTACCGAAAGTCTTGCTTACAGATGCCATGAAACAAATTTCACGCATTGCAGTGCCGGTATTAAGCACAAAAATAGACCGCAACAGATGCCATGAAATTGGGCCCAGCTTGGTCGGAAGTTTGGCAGATTCCCAAAGTAAATTTCAAATATCAGTCACTAAAACTGCTAGACAACTGTAGATGGAGAGAATTTGACCAACCAAGGCAACCAGTGACGCATTCCGGTTCAATACTGTGCATGCTCATGTATCTGTAACAATTTATGTATGTAACTCTCATTGAATACAATGCATGCATATTACATTCATTCAGTATTTGATCCCAATGCCCAATTCACATTTGTTACTATCGCCAGTCTTGCATATATGTCTATGTGCCACGAATGTTCACAGGCCCCTACCGTTAAGTGAACTGACTCATGTGTTTTGAGAGGATAAGAATTTGTCATGTCTGTGAATATTCACATCAATATCTATGGAGTACACGTATGTGTGTCTTCCTAGGGACAATTGCCATAAATTATGTCAACCAACTTATTGTCAAAAATTGAAAATCCTTGAAAGAAGTGAAGTTACATGTACAGTATGTGTCAACAAATTGAAGATTGAAATAGTATGTTACATGTACATGTACATAGGCCCTATATGTCAAATTCATCCGTTGTCAATTTCATATAAATAATTTAGAAAGATCCTGCTATAAAGATCAAAACCTCAGGCCCTCCTAACGCCAAGCATTTTTACGAATTTAAGATCATTATTTTGACTGATGAGCAGTTTGCAGTGCAGTTTATTAATTGTATTGAAATAATTAAGATAAAGAACCATCGCACGTACAACTTTTTATAAATCATTGTTATAAAGCATGTAAAGAAAACACGAAAATTCTTAAACCTATAATGGATTCAGTTGGTGTGAAGAAAGCGTCCCAAACCACATCTTAGAGAGACAAAATGTGATTTATAAAAGCTGCTGACCAACATCTCGGGCCACCTCTGCCTGGACAAATCATAAAAATATGATCCTCCTACATGTACATAACACTCCCACACTTTTCATCATGGATTGTGGTCAAACTGCTTGTTCTCAACCAGTATGCAAGCACATGTTCTGACATTAACGGTGATGGGAGCAGATAAGAAAATGCTATTTGTAGTCATTCAACAACGCTGAACAAAGGTCATATGTCTAAGATTAATTCAGAACTACATGCTCCTCAAGAACGAGGGTGATATGGTATATGTACAGTAAATGAGACAGGGGCTGCCATTAGTCAGCACAAAAACCAGGCTAATTGTCATCAACCAGGTTGGAAAAACGTTACAAAATTTTCCATTTTTTGAAGTGCGGGGGAAAAAATTTGGCTGGATACATACCTTCAGTATTTGGTTTCAAAACAGAGCTGAACTGTGTTGTTATTTGCCCTGTTGTTTGGTAGAGTCTGTCCACCCACATGTCTCTGTACACCCTGCTTATTTTTGTGGCACTGTTTACCACAGAATTGTGTCTCTTACGATCATTCTGTGCTTGTATTTTATATGTACTGTACATGTATGGGGTAAGGGCTGAAAGGGCGTGAAAGCAACAAATCCTCATTTGCTTAAAGTATTATGACGTTAATACAACTCGAAATTTCCCCCTTATCCAGTAGGATCCTGCAAACGCAGAATTGTCTGTTTCCGTAAACTGGATATTAAGGCCTACAGATTCTATGCTTAAAGGTATAATAATTATATGATTGGTAAAGGTCACGGAACAGCACTCACATTTTGTCTAATTTAGCATGTACAATGTATGAAATGATAAACCTGTGAAAATTTGAGCCCAATCAGACATCTGAGTCACAAGTACACACACTGTGAATAGCGAAAACCCGACTCAATTTTAACATACATGTATGTACATTGTAAAGAATGATCTTGCCCCAAGAACAAAACTGTTTTCGGTCTTTGTGTAACTAATTTCTGGAGAAATAGACCATTTCAGGCGGAAATATTTTAATGGCAAAACATATTTCTACCAGTACCAGCATCATCTTCATACCCTGAAAGAAATACGTAAATCTGTGAACATTTCTGTTTGGGTATGAACATTACCAATCCTGTGCTGAACCTTTAAATGCTATTAAATAGAGACATGAAACTGGGCTAAGATCTTGTTTCAGGGGTGATGCCATGATGCATATGTACATGTAGATGCCAACGGATCACATTCTACACATGACAGAACCCTTTAACATGATTAGAGACATTCTTGTCTTATACTGTACATGTTACATTGTTGGTGTCAGAGAGACTACAGTCGGCCACTAGAGGGCGATATAACTATTAGCTCAAGGTCATCCCTCAAATTGACCAAAGAGAGTCGTGAAATCAAATGTCGCCACTCTAGAGTGTCATATGCCATTTTTAGTGCATTTCTCAGTTGATGTGCCCTACGCATACACATGATTTCATTCCAAAAACTCCCTCCCCCCTAAACAATTTTAATGCAAACTTCGAAATAGGGCCTATCCTTTTATTTTCATTTGTTTGTCATCAAAAGTACAAGAATCTTGTGTAAGTTTAGAAGAGACCATGCCCCCAAAAATCGTTCAAACCCAACAAGATCAGCATTGCAGAAATTGTCTTGCTAATAGTTGCCCCTCAAAATTTCACAAGACGAATTCCACTTGGCATGAAGAAAGCAAGGAATTAATTTAATGAAAAGGATTTATTTTAGGCAACTTTTGTCTTTTTTTGTACTTTTGATAGCTCTGTAATCATGTACATGTACATACATATATGTAATTTTGCTTATCGATTCCATGATAACATGATGTACAATGTACATGTACATGATGTGCTGGTTTACCACTGTTTTAAACGTCTTAATTAGGCCTATATTAATTGCTTTGTTAAATGTGAAACTGCTGAGAAGAATGTTTTTCGCAGTGTACTGTGTAAAACTGCATGCAACAACCACGCAATGGATCCAGCAATACATTGTGTGCACTGCTGTTCCACAGCTCCTGCAGTTCAATACTGGCACGGCCGGGTTTTGACAGTTCCCCACTGTCATTGAGGTTAGCTATGAAGCTGCCAGTTCAGTGTACGTGTAGATATCAGTGTGTGCATTGGCGCACGTATAGGCCTACATTACAGATTGTACATGTACGGCAAGCAGCCTTAGCTGACAGTGTACAGTGGATTGCCTTAGGACTCTGTCAGCCCGACCTCACTCCATGATTCACACATGAACTCTCTCTCAGCTCGCTGCTGCTGCTGTTTGCCTTTCCTGTGTTGAAGCATATTGGATGACATACATGTACACCATGTGATGTTCATTGTACAAATGTACATGATCGATATCGTGTACAGTACCTTGTGTGTTTAGGCTGTGTGTGGTAGAATCAGTCCTAGAATCATTACACAAGCTTGTCTGCACAATTCCCATGCACAGTATTATCCATGTATAGTATTTATTTAACGTCAAATTTTTCCTCTGAAAATGTGTTATTAAATGCACACGTACATATGTACGTACATGATGTACATGAACAGTAATACATGTACACACTATTCCTACAATACATGTACATGTACATGCACATCATGCCTTTCTAATGTAGACTCTACATTGTAGAGATTATTACTTCACTGCTACATGTACATTAAAAATGTAACCTTAATCCTTATGCATACCACAGTCTACCATGCATGGTTTCTCCAGCGGTATGTATATGTGGTATCCTGATAGCACAATATACACGTGTACACTGTACATAATCCTCAGCGTGGTTTTCTTGGTAATGCGTAGTTTATGATCCATTTCCCCTGTGGACACTGTGGTAATGTATGGTTAGCAGCACTTCTCGTTTGTGGTATTAAGTGTAGACGTGGTAGAGGGTTAGGGTTTATACAGGATTGTACATGTACATGTACTCCCAATGACTACAAGACTACAAGCATTGTATTTGTCTCAGCCATGGAGGAAGGAATAGTCAGTCAGATCAAAGGTTAATGCGAGGTTCATCACCTCAACATGGTCGTGAATAGATTCATAAATCATCTACATAATGTGTATCTGTCAGTACACCAATCAATGTCCAATTGTCCATGCACTGTAGCCAGGTATGTGTGTATTCCACATGCTTAAGTTACAGTACTTGGCGTTTTTAAACAACATGATGGACCACATCTCAAGCTAATGTTAAATTCAATGCAGGTGATTGGAAACAGCAAAATTCAGTAATACTGGAAAGCGGGCTGAAAAATAATTATTAAAATTAGATTAAATTTGTAATCATGTAGATGTTACCCAATTATCGCATGTGAAACCTGCCTAGTACTTACTAACATACTCTCAACTTGTTACTGGATTGGCAGGTATGCTGAATACAGACGAACATGTGTTTACTGTTTTGTATTCATTTACATTTCAAGTGGGTTCGTTTACAGTGCATAAACATGGTCAGAGATTCATCACCTAGGTAGACTGAGTTATTATCTGCACCTTGGGTATTCCCCCGCCCTGTTGGTGATGATGTGTCATAGGAGGTCAGTGACCTCCATTCCAGGGATCATGTTGGTTTATTGTATTCCGTCGGTCAATAGGGCACTCCTCATGTACAGGTACCTTCATCCCTGATGATGTCATAGGGTGTCACTATCCTCTGATGGTCATCTCATTTGGTATTCTCTAATCCAATCGGGATGGATGGGTGGCGAGGGGATATGAATCCCCCTATCCATCCCAGTCCCAATATCAGTAGGGAGACAATGCCCTATGTTGCCACCTCCCAAATCTAATAGACTTTGACTATGGTTTTCTTCTTTGTCTTCCTCCTTGATTTTCATTTCTGCAGGGTATTCCAGCAGCCTCGTCGTCAGGCACCACCTCCATTCATGTCTCTGCCTCCAAGGCCAAGAGATCGCGTCTTACACATCACCAGGCTACCCAGAGTGTTAACTGTGAGTGCCCAGCAATATTCTTGATCACAATATAACTATTGACAAGTTGTGTAACTGTCCTAATTGGACCTTATCAAAGATAAGCCTTTTTTCGGCACTACGCTTGTTCGCGCAAAGGACAGTGGGTAATCTTGTGGCATTTGTACATCACAAGCCTTGAATTTAACGGAGACCATGGCCTTCATTGCCCTGGTTCTTGGCCTTGGTGCCCCCTTCAAATGTTTCCATAGACATTATGATTTTCCAACGGAAGTGCCCCTTGCAATGGAAAATTGACCTTGCCCTTTTCAAAACCAAATTCAAGGCATGACATCACTCTTAGTGCTAGCCCTTGCAACAATTTTACCCAGAATGCTTTGCGCATACCCAGTTTGGGTCCATTTTAGGGCTGTAAGTTTACGAATAATTTTGTAACCGGTTACCCTTCTGTTTTTCGGTTACGGTTACGATTACCCGTATAACAAAAATAACAAAGAAAAACAAAGAAATAGTAAGTTCGGGTCTTTTAGGAACTTGGTTTACAACATTCTTTTGTCGCAGCATTTGGCAGTGGTAGACATAGCAAAATGTCTGGCCTTTGCTTTGCATAAGCCTGCTGGTCCAATTTGCAAAAGATTGTGGTAATTTGTGCTCACTGCCCTAACTTGACCTTTTTTTCCTTTGTGAACTCTTGAAGTGTCTATGTTTCAAAAAGAAGAGTCCATTAAAAAGATAGGCCTACTTTTTGATTAACCTAACTGGGAAAATGTACCCGGGTACCCTTTTGAACAGTCAGTTAACCGGGTAACTAACCGGATACAAAGTGCTGCCTTAGTCCATTTTGGGCTATCTTCGATAAAGTCCATAAAAATGTGATTCCATCTTTTGTGCTTAAACATGGACCCAGTGTGGATTCTAAAAATTCTGGCCATACACTAAGTACAGTGGTCATACCTATGCAGACATAAGCATTACTGAGCTCAACAGCCAACCCTAACCCTATCCTCCCTTGAACCGTCTCATGCAATTCCTTGAAGGGGAAAATGCAGTGCATGTCAATGGAGCATGCCAGGCATAGCACACACGCGTCAAGCCTTCATTCCACTATGGCCAATGTTTTTCAAGAAAAAGAAAAGAATTTAAGGGGAAAAAAGCGTGACAGCTGAGCAAAATTTCAGATTGATTTTAATCCGTGGCAGTCCTTTTCCCCTTGGGCCTGTCTTTCGTGTTCAGCAGGAAAACCTGTATTTTAATGACAATATGCATTGCTTTCCTCTCCTATTCTCTTGTACATGTATGCTTTGCTTTCTTTGAAAAAGTGGTTTTTTTTTTTTCCTTTCAAAATATTGTGTAAATTGTTCAATGCAGGTTTTGAATAATAAGACCGTCCATTTTCCTGTTTAACATTATAAGTGTTTTGAATCTGTCATCAAATAACCACAATGGAAACTGACTGGAATTTACATGTATATTTTTATTCATGCTGACCTTAAAATGCTTATTTTTAATATTCTGTCTTCTACATGCTGTTAACATAAAAGTAGCATTTGAAAAAACAGATCCTCAAAAGATCACTCTAAAATCTTTAGACTTTCACTTATTTTTTTTTTAATTTTGGAAATTGTTAGGAAACCGTGCACGGTCCTATAGCCTATTCAAAGAAAAAATGGAAAAATAAAATCCGCTGAAAAATCTTGCAGAATTTTATCTTGAACAGACCTTTTTTGTTTCCTGGTTTGTTTTGGGGGTCTAATTGTTTTTGACACATTTAATTAAACCTCATAATCGAGTTTGTCTATATGGCCCCTCACACTGCAGCGGGCAATGATCTTGCTATTTTGACGGAAAGCAAGCTATTTTAAGTTGAGTGGCGTCTAACAATTGATCAATTGTTATTCTGCGACATGTGGAGGGGTTAACTTCACGACAAAGCTCCTGAACATCTGTTCTTAACTTTCCATCCTCTCTTCTCAGTGTCCAACCCCGAAGACAACTTCCTCCAGTATCATGTCCCATCTGAAATCCTGCTCAAGATCTTCTCCTATCTCCTGGAGAAGGATCTGTGTAACGTCCTCTGCGTCTGCAAACGCTTCAACTCGTTAGCGGGCGACCCTACAGTATGGTAAGGCAGTGTGTTTATTGGCTGGCTTGTCCTGATAAATGCTATGCTATATTGCTAGACAGAAGATTGAGTAGTTTAGGAAGGTCTGGTATAGCCTGCCTGGCGTGGCAGTGGCGCATCCAGGCTCGGGGGGCTTGAGCCCCCCCCCCCAAGAGGGTCCCTGAAAAAAAAAAAAAAAAAAAAAAAAAAAGGGGGGGGGGAAAGGGAGAGGAGGAAGGGGGGGGGGAGTCACAAAATGTTTTGTGGGAGAACAATTTTCTTTGAGCCCCCCCCCAAGACAAAATCCTGGGTGTGCCGGTGTGGCGTGGCCCAACTGTTCCTACAGTGGATGTATGTTGCTAGACCTTGCCTATAAATAATGTGAAGACAGATTATTTGGCTCGCTTACGACTGATTAGAATCACAACTGGATATGTAGGACATCCATGGCTTATACATGTATGTACATACAGTATGTTTAGTATTGAAGTATACACTTGTGCATTGTGTTAAATAAGACTGTTACTATGGGTTCCATGTTGTTTTTAGCCAAATGTTGTTGTTATTTGAATTCAGTGTCACTATTGGGTCAAAGATGAAATGTCTGCTTAACAGCCAAATTTCAGTGTGAAAGAAGGATCATTGATCAGGGCAATTTCATAGAACTGCTTAAGCACCAAAATTGGTTAAAAATGTTAAAGTACCGAAAACCTTGGTAAATAAAATCAGTATGACAGCCAAAACTCCTTGTGAATGTTATGCTCAGCTAACAATGGCATGAATGGGCGAATACAAATTGTCAAAAGCAGTAAACATCACATGAAAATCTGGTTGGTAATCCTGTTTGATCAATGAAGGATTTTCATGCTAGAGCAATATTTTGGCTTAAGCAGCTCTATGAAATTTTCCCCAGGTTTCCTCATACATTGTAGAGTCCCGACCATTGATCAAATTGCAGATTCCTAATGTTTATAAGGGATTTTCCGAGAAGATTTAATGTGACAGGAATGGATGCTTCCGATTTGCCTGCATTCAAATCTTTGCAGTGATTATTTCACATGATATAAGTGAGGGCTTTTGGCAATGTACATCACACGAAGGATGAGTCAGGCTTTACCCAACATTGTAAAGCCGACATTTGTTTTTCTGGACAAACCGTATACATGTTGATTTGCAACTGGTGTGAATTGACATGTAGAGGACCCCCCACGGCAAAGTTCTGTTTCTTTTTTTTGGTCAAATACAAGTTTCTCATGTTAATATTCACGGGCTGTGCAGGTGTGGCATTTTCATGGGCTCCGCAGGTGTTGCCATTCATTCAGGTTGATATTAATCATCACGCTTGGTTTGCCCCAGAAATATTTCTAGTATTTTTAGTTTTTTTACCTGAAGTCAATTTCCTATATCGTTTACATCAATTGTTCATATCTTAGTTCATAATAACTGCTGTATGCGTTTCAAATGTCACCTGTAATGAACTGCAAGGACGTTTGAGATTTGCAACTTCCTTTTTATGGTTTGACAGGCTCGATGTAATAGATTTGAATCTGGTTTGATTCCTGCATAAGCCGTACCGACCTCCACTGATTCAACTTGACCTTTTACAGAATATAACCTGGTCACTGGTCAAAGGTCACCTGTCACCATGGGGTTTTACAAAACAAAGGCTCAGGCTGAAAAAATAAAGGTTGTGGTTTTTCATTGAAGCTGAACTGCTGAAGCTCTGTTTTCTTTTTCAAGTCTGAATCTACTTCCAAACCGCAGCCAAAAGTCTCTATTTTGATACCCGTTATTTTAGAATGGATTCACGAAATGGAGCCTGAGCCTGAATCTGATGCTTCGTTTCGTAAATCCCCCATGTACATTGTATCCCCCATGCTTTTCAAGTTTATAGTACCTGTACGTGCATGACAGATCTCTTATCACCAATGAGCACAACTAATCACTTGCAAGCCTCCGGCCATTTTTTTGTTTGCTAGTCTCAGAGAAAAAATTTCTCTTTTAAAGTCAGCGTTTAGTATTTGTGTCCATCCAAAAAGCTAGTTTGTAGCCGAACACAGCACATGTTAGTCAAATTTTGCTGGAAAGCGTTGAAGTTTGAAATTGTGAAGAGAGAAAAAAAGTTTTTTTTAAGGAGGAGTCCGTTTTTCTGAGGGGAGGGTGTGGGGGGACCAGAAGGAAGTTTGCCCCCCCCTCGTACTCTTCTGAAACTTGCGACTCCCACATCGGGGGAATTGTCGCAGAGGCAAGTGCAGAGTGAAGAATGTATCACAAATTTATTTGAGGAAGTCATTGATTGAGTCAATTTGAAGGAGAGTCCGTTTTGATTTCCGCTCGATAATGTGGATTATTTCGCCTACTTGGGATTTTTCGAGCGTTGGGTTTCATGTAATGGTACTACATGCGTAGTACACCCCCAGACGCCCAGCGAGTGATTATTTCATTATCACCCACTGGTACAATCAGCTTTATCTGGACAGTCAAGTCATACTTCTGCAGTGTCCATTCACCGGTATTTAAAAAACAATTCACCAGTATTTAAAAAACAAACATCCTATATTCCACTATCCAATGACAATTGATACAGATATTGATAAATGATTCCTCCGTGCAGTTTGTGTCACTGTATTGCCAATCAATCAACAACCTTTTTTTTTTCCATTAGAAGCGCCACTTCCTGTGGGCCCAAGCTGGGTTTATACTTCAAATCAGTCTGTCAAATGAATCTACATGTACTGTATGATGAAGTTAAAGAGTGAACAGACCAATTGAAAGCCATACATGCATACAATATACAATCAATCTGTTCATTGCTAATCAGATTTTCTCCTTTCCTTAACTCTGACCCTGACTTAACTTTTTACTCTGATTTGAACCTTCCTACTCGCAATGTAACTATTCAGGCCGTGTCCCAAATCTCTGGCTGCGACTGCAAATAACATGTACAATTCTACATGTAATGTAACAATTTGTGCCAAATCAATGAATGTTTAGGCCTACATGTATGTGAGGTTTAGATGGACCTGTTGTACATACATGTACGTACAACTTTGACCAATGTCTCTATTGGTATGACTCATTATGACTCTTATTTTGGACCGGCATTGGTGACCTTCCCTCAACCTGTAATGTGTCATTTAGCCACCAGAACTGAAATCAATTATGACCAGTCAAGATCCCCCTCTCTCACCCTTTCCATTTCTTTTTGAAATTATTTCCTTTTCTCACTTGTAGAGATTCTTCTTAGTTCTGTTATTGATTCGTCAACATACATACATGTACCATGATGGTTGATATGTATGAATCTCATAGAGTTAAATTAAAAACAAGAGTGTGCACTCTGCGCGTGATACACTCAACCATGGCTAGTGCCATTGCCTAAGAACAAGAAAACCAAAACAAGGGCAAATGCGCGCATCCCGTTTCAAATTGTGGGTACATATTCTTATTCCTGTTCGTGCGCACAGCATGTTCCACAGGATGTTCCACACATTGCGTTGTCGTCGCGTCATGCACAGTGCATGAAGTTTGCCGAGTATTTACATCCGGGTACGGTATTTTGACTCTACTGCGCCTGAAAAAATGGCGGCTGCGCGTTCATTCCGGAGTGAAGACAACTCGCACGTTGAATACGAAGCGCGCATTTTAGTTTTTTATTCTATGATGTATAGTCTACAGCATCCCTGCATCTATATTTCAGTCATCTTTGTCTGTTTCTTGTCTGTCAGTAGTTGTCATTGTTTCCTCAATATCCTGCCATCTCTTAGTAATCCTATTGGTCATCTGTCTTCTGATGGCTGGGGCCTGTCAGTACAAGCTTAACTTTGTCCCCTCGAGTAAACTTCCATCTTAACTGTTTGCATTACAAAGCATTATTATAACATGTACATGTACATCACAAGGTCTCGTGAGTCAGTAATTTGGACTGTCCTAAACTGTGCACGCTACTCCTGTGCCCGTTCAAATTTCCTTATTCGTGGCGTAAAAACAAAAACCTAGACATTCTGTGCCATTTGCAGAAAACAGGCAACGGACAAACTGTTCCATAAGACTGAAAAAAAAAAAATTGTTGTGTTGCCCTCAAGTAGAAAATTTTAAAATTGGGTCGGTCGGTCGATTTTTTTGGGGCCGACTTTCAAACATTGAAGAATGAATACTGTGTTGTTCATATACATGGTCACCAGGGCTTATAAATCAACGGTCTTGTGTCGTTTTGAGGAGACACGCTTTTTGAAATTTTCTGTCCAAAATGGTGAGTTTTTATATAGTTAAGGACTCAGAGAAAAAAAAAAAAATCCTGACCCAAAGTTTTGGCATTTTACAGTCGGTCGCTGAGGGCAACACAACAATTTTTTTTTAAAGCCTAATTGTCTTTGTTGAGTTGTGGATTTAAAATGTCATCTCTGATGTGGATATACATAGTACGAACAACATGCCCACAAAGTTCCACGGCGATAGGATATTACATCTAGGCATTATTAGAGCCTAATTAACCAATAGACCTTTCTTTTGCAATGTCACAGCCCGAGCTTTCGCCAAACAAGATGGCGAAAACTATAGGCAGCCATCAATGCATTTAGCAAAAATATATAACCCCAATTTGTACAGAATGTTTTAGAACTGAACTAGTGAAAGATTTTGTTGAATGTGATGGAAACAAAACCATTAATAGTGGGATGTATTTTGTGCAATTGTAGAAAGCGTGCCAAAAAACTGTTGAATATGGTCACATTGTCTGTCAAGAAGATGTTTTCCTTGTTCATTTGCCTGCCCATGCCGACTAGAGCGGCTGTTTGTAAATAAAAGAAAGGTGATGGCACAATGACGATGTCGTATGCCATTACATATTATGTAAAAACAATTATGTTTGCAATGTAGTGGATCTCGAGACATAGTGGTTACAAAATTCAAAATATTAGTCAAATTGCTTTCCTGCGTTTAATTTTAAGTATTTAAGCTTCCATGCAGTTGCTTAAAGATACTTAATGAATTATACTGAATGGTAGTTGGTGGTTTTTGTGTATTTCTTAATTTTGGTTCTCTTGTGAACTACGCACAACAACTTTCACATCGCTCTAACGTCAGTGGTTTCTTGTTTTGTTTTATGTACAGGAAAAAGATGTACCAGTCTGTATATGAGATGTCACTGCCTCTCTTGCGTCCCTCACCAACCAGGTTTAAGTTTGTCCAACCCGACAAGGTGGACTCGCCAAATATCTGGAAAGACAGCTTCAAAACACTAGTAAGAACAAACTCATATGTAGACCATGACCGTGGTCGATCCTAGGGCCTGATGCCACAGAGTTTACCGACAGGGAATAAATGCTTAACTTTCGCGTCAAGCAAATTTCACCAGAATTCATAGGCATAAGCAGCTAGCTTCCCATGGCCAGTAATTTGGGCCAATAAGCTTGCTTTGAGTATTGCCTAAATCTGCGTTTGTGCTTAGCAATTTACTGGCATTGCGAGTTTGAATAACATCAGTGCCATGTCACACGACACAATTTTCAATTGCAACTTATGCCCATGTCACACGAGGCAATTTTTCTGGCAACAAGTTCCAGGCAATCTCCAAGGAGAAATAACAATTGTCTTTAAATCTTAGTGATAAACTACCAGGAAAGTGACTTTTGGTCTACCAAAAATGTCCTATTGCATACGGTGCAATTGGTTGCCTTCAAGTTGCCTGTAAAAATTGCCTCATTTGACATGGCCTTTAGAGGCAGCCTAGTACGCTGCATGCAAAAGGAAAAGTTTGTGGACGCACTAAAGACATTTTGCGGGCAGTTTTTCACTATCCCCAAGAAATTTACATGCAAATCTAAAGAATAATGCTATTTCTTCTTGGAGATTACCTAAAACTGATTGCCTGTAAATTGCCTCATGTGTTAGGGGCCTTACACTCATGTCAGATGTAACCCTGCAATTTTTCTTAGATTTGATACATGTAGATACAAAGCCACAGTAGACACTCTTCAACAGTTTCAGGGGTTTTTTTTCATGACAGCTGAATCCTAAGTCGAAGCCTAAGCCGCTGTTTCATGAAGGCTCAGTAACTCATAATTCATACACATTATGATTATCATGTAGAAATAGATACATACTGTGTGGTGATGAGCTCATGTTACCTCAGCAACACAGAGTGAACGGATGAAAATCATCAGGTGTCATTCACCTTTGTTTGTTCAGCTGTTCAGACAACAGTGTATGGTTACACCGTCCACGTTAACATCAAATTGGGTATCACCAAACAAAGGGAAATTACCTTAAACATGGGATTAGATGGTGGTATGCTTTTTTTTTAAACCCTCAGGAATTTAATTTTGGTGGAAATGATATGATTCCATTTCATTTTAAGAATTTGTGCAAATTTCTTCCCATTTCATGAATACATGTACGCCACACATTGCATAATATTACGTAATGCTTGTTATGTGGGGTGCTGTGGCCTAGTGGTCTGGCCTGTTGAACTCAAAGTCTTGTGGTCAATCTCCAGATAGTGGGTTCGAATCCAGTCATAGGTTATTGGTGCTTGCATCCTTGGGCAAGACGCTTTGTCACATATTGCTCCTCTTCAACCAGGTGTAAATGGGTACCTGCAAGGGTAGAGATGGCTTTGTGGTTTGATTACCCTCTGCGCACTGAATACGATAGAATGGGGCTATATACTCCCCAGGGAGTTGAGATGGTTTCAGGAATGTAAATTATGGCCCGATGACCAGGGTTGATAATAAATTTGTAATGCGCAGTAGAGTATATTCATATAGTAGCTGTGCAATATGTCCGATATTATTGTTATTATTATTATGTTCTTTTATTTGTTTGGATTTGTTTGCAAGGGCAATCTATATCAGGCCTGATTCAAATTTTTGAGGGACGAGGTTGTCCCTGAGTCATTGCGACCGCAATTCATCCACATCTGAACCGTATTGATTCCGTTTTTGCTGATAGATATTCATTTTTGTTTGCCTCCACACAGTATAATGCAGTCCATGTAAAGCCCGGCTACGCACGTCGCATGTACGACAACATGGAGATGTACAAGGGGCGAGACATCCAGTATTACGACACGATAGAGGAGGCATTATCGTCAGTCGAGGGCAACGACTACCCATTAATCTTACTACACGCAGGGGTATACAGCGGAGAGTGGCTGTACATTGATACGCCAGTCTGCATACTTGGTGCTGGTAAGTTCTTGGCATTTATTTCATAGGCCAGGGGTCGATTTCACGGAGCTGCTTTAGCACAAACAAAAATTGCTTAGCACAAAAATGTGCTAGGTTAGGTCATGTTTATCGTCAAGGCGGTCTAGCTGCTGCTGTTGTAGATGGGATGCCACAGGGATGTCATCGCTCTGTAGGCCGACCAAAGGTGCGCTGGGTGGACAACATCAAGGCATGGTCAGGGTGTGATATCACCCAACTGAAAGCAGCAGCATTGGAAAGGCGGGCTGTCGTGGGAGCGGCACCAGTGATTCACTCAGTGCATAATTTGAGGAGGAGACCACGGGCAAATAGGCCTTTGTCTATTGATTGATTGACAAAAATGTCTTGCCCATTAAAACAAACCACTCTTAAAAATTCCATTTGATATTCATGGTCAGCAAACAACAGCCAAAGAACAATCACAAGTGATACACAGCAAATGGAAATTTGGTTGTTAATCCCTGTTTTTATTAGGACAGAAATTTCATGCTTAACAAATTTGTTTGTAAATGTAAATCTGCTTGGCTTTTGTCATAATGCATTGTCGTGTCATTGACATTTCATGCTCCACTGTTTATGATGCATCGATGTGACATCACAGTTATGGCACTTGTTTTGTGCGTGTGTTTGTTTTTATTACCCTCAAGGTTTTCATTTTGGGATGTGATTGGAGAACTAGCAATCATTGATATCCTCAGATTTCATCAGGAGAATCCCCATGTTCCTTATTGTTCTTGAACTTTATTTTACAGCCCCTGGTCACATCCCCGACAGTGTCATCGTAGAGAACTTTAAAGAGTCCACATTTGTCTTCTTCGAAGGCTGCGAGGACGCATACTTGGGTCACATCAGCATTAGGGTAAGTTGGATCTGCCCGGGGGGAACCGTTGGGGTGAGGGTTGGGGGGGGGGTGATTTGGATTGAAAAGGAGGGAGGAGCTTGGATGTGGGGAAATAATCAAGCAAATAGACCATGACGACTCCGAACTCGGTGACCTTGCTGCCGACTCATTTACGTCGGAGGAGTTAATCAGAGTGACATATGCCTCACTGGATTGAGCCACCGGCCCTGCTCTTGATGTTATCAGTGTTGACATAATCACGGAGAACCCACAACATGTCACGAACTTGAGTCATATCATTCAGTCGTCTCGATGTAGGCAGTCCAATGGCTGGTGTTGTATTAACACATACTACCACGGTCTCATAAAAAAAAAACATTATTGTTGAATAATCCCTCAACAGTCTGAGTACTAATTAAGATGCATTACATTGTATGTTTTGTTTGTAATGCGCCAGCATATTCTACAGTAGTGGCACACAATTTATAAAATCTTTCTCAGAGGATCAAAACGTCAGGCCCTCCTAACTCTTAAGCATTTTGTTTATCTCAGCTCATTTTTTAATTTGATTTGCAGTTTGCAGCAGTTAATTACTTGTGTTGCAAAGTTAATGTCAGTGAAAAGTGAACAAAGAAAAATTGACTGGAGCGGGATTCAGATCAGCGACCTCAGGAATACCATACCTTCTTTGTTCACTTTTCAATGAGTTAACATTAACCAGTCAGTTTTCCTTGTGGTTATTTGATGAAAAAAATGGTTTGAATATGACCATTGAAATCAAGAAAAGTAATCTTAATGGTAATATCAAGGATTTGAATATAATGAATCTCTTCTTTTTCTCATTACAGTTTAACCCCGACCATCAGTCTAATGCACCCCACCACAAGCACTCCTGTGTAGAGGTCGGGTCCTGCTGCTCTCCCATCATTGATAGTTGCAACATCCGCAGTCGCTCACAAGGTAGAGCAAGGGGTACAAACGTTTTTTGTTATTAGTCCAACCCCCCTCCCCTCCCCACAGCACCGTCTGTCTGTCCTTTTCCAACGTGCACTTGATACAAAGCCAGCCATATACCTTGTCCCCACTTTAGAAACAAATCACTGTCATAAATGAGGGACCAGGGGTCGATTTCACGAAGCCCTACGATTGATCGTAACTCGAGTTATGAAGGATAACCCATCTTATTCTAATTATACTACGTGGGGTTTCAGTGCATCACAAGTCCTGCGATTTGATAGTAAGTTACGATGAGTTTGGTGAAATAGACTCCTGGGGTGGATTTCACCAAACTCACCGTAACTTACTATCAATCATAGGACTTACTGTATGATACATTGCAGTTCTACGTAGGATACGATGTGTTATCCTTTGTAACTCGAGTCACGAGCGATCGTAGCGCTTCGTGGAATCGACCCCCAAGAGTCATTTCCTTAACGGTGGATATTTTCCTAGTACGAGATGTTTTGATAATCAGAAGATATTTGCTTCATATTCCATGAAGACATTTGATCAGCAGAAGATGCTGCTAAAAATAGTTTCAGCAATTTATATTTTATGCTAAGTAGTAAATATTCATGCTAAGTAAATACAAAAAATGTAATCAGCTGGGAACCAGTGTTAAAAGCAGTGTCCATTAACTAACTCCCCAGGGGCATTTTACTGTGTACCATCCTGAATCCTCCACAATCCTCCAATGGTCACACTTTAAAAACTGCGTTCATCCTGAATCCTCCACAGTCCTCCAATGATCTCACTTATACTCAAAATGAGAGGATCCTGAATCCTTCAGAATCCTTCAGTGGCCCTACCTCAAAAAATGTGTTTATCCTGAATCCTTGCCACTCCTCCAGTGGTCCTCACTTGAAAATGACATTATATCCTGAATCCTCCAAAATCCTCCAAAACTACCAGAAGGATTTTGGAGGACTCAGGTGGGTTAGGGTTAATGTATGTTTGGCTGGTAATCTTCATTTGTCGCATTGCATCTTAGTGCCTGGTAGAACTTGGTAAAGACCAATTTGTGAGGAACAGGAAAGTTTTGCTTCGTTGACACTGGTTGCTGCCAATTAATTATTGTAGGAGAACATTGCTGCGAACTTGGCCCTCATCATTTGCCTATGGAAGGTTCCCAGCTATATAGCAACCTGCCTATAAAGTGGCTATTCAGTCATTGAAACTGCACATGTACAGTCCTTTATTTTACCTTTTGCACAAATTGAGACATCAAACCTAGAGTTTGTCAGCAAGCATGTTTTATTGGTCTGAGTAGGTGACGCGTCATCTACATGTTCTCTCTGTGAAGTTATACAGTATTGTACTTGTAGTTGGAGACTATATACCCATTTCCAGTTCACTGTTTGCTGTGTAGCACTTAAATACCCATTATGACATGAACTGCACTTTAAAATCAGTTTATCCAGTCTCTTGTATTTGATTGAGCCATTGATAGAACACGTAGTTGGCACAGACTTGATGTATCAATGGGATCCCCTTACGTAGCATCAAAGATGAACATCAATTATGCAACCTTTGCAGAATTGTTTGATAAAAAAGGTTGAGAATTGTTAGATTTTCACTTGATTTGCAGCTTTTAAATATCCACAGGGCAGATGGGCGAAGACAAATTGCGAACATTTTCTAGAATGAGTGTCACCTACCAATAAGTCAAACATTGATTTAATTTTTTTTGTCTTTGTCAGAGCATTTGACTGCATGGCACTTAACCGGAGAATTATCTTGACACCCCTTAAAATGATGAACTTTCACTAAACATATTTTGCATCTTGCTGTTCATTTGCCAGTGGGTGCAGCTGTTAGTGTCAGCGGTAAGAATGCAGCCCCCACCGTAAAGAACTGCGTCATCAGTGATTGTGAAAATGTAGGCCTGTTCATCAATGACCATGCCCAGGTAAGAGCAGGCAGTGTGTTTCCCTTTTTCCTCTTCCAGAACTTTATTAGAAGGCATAAATTAGCAATGTATAAGTACTACTACGTAGTTGTGACATAAACTGACCTTTTTTAGTTTAAGTCTTTGAAAAGTAAACAATGAAAACTTGACTGGAGCGGGATTTGAATGAGTGACCATCGGTATACCATATCGGCATTCTTACCAACTGAGCTATCCAGCCCTATGTTGGTGGTGTCCCTAATAGTCAATTATCTTTGTTCGTTTGGCAGTCAGAAGCCATAAAACCACTCACATACTGCTACATCCCAAGGATCCTTTTTAAGATATGCACAGCATTAGCAATGCTGCAATCTGAGAAACAGTACATGGAGGATCACTCAAAGAGGATGCAGCTTTGTAATCAATATAATCATCAAATAACCATAGGGAAACTGACTGACTTTTTAAATGTATATATGTGGAATTAATGTTGTTTATTTGTCATTGAAAAGTGAACAAAGAAAAATTTAATGGAGCGGGATTCGAACCGGCGACCTCCTGAATACCTCCTGTTTATTTGTCATTGTTACTTCCTCCTACCCCTCTTCCCTGTCCCCGCCCCTATTCCCAGGGTCATTATATGGACTGTGAGATCAGCGGTAATGCTCTGGCTGGTATCTGGGTCAAGAACCATGCCAATCCCCTCATCAGACGGTGTCATATTCACCACGGTAGGGACGTCGGTGTCTTCACATTTGACAATGGCATGGTGAGCTTTATTTTTATTTTGTTTTACATGGTCAATTTGTGAAAGGGTTCTGTACAAACACATATTATCAAGAACAGACACATCATTACTAGAATGCTAGACTTAAATATCGCCAATATTTTTTAATACAGGCCTCATGAAATTTATCTAGTTTGCATTTTACAGATTTGTGCAACTTTCTTTGTTTTACGTATCCTGCTGAGGGTCACTTGTTTCCCTTTGGGTCTGGAAACTCTACCTGAGACCTGGGCCCAATTTCATGGAATCCGTTACGGCCTATGTTTCTGCTTACTGGCACTGCTACGCGTGAAATCAATTTTCATGGAATCCATAAGCAATACTTTCTGCGCTTAAAGGGAGCATATAGGATTTGCAAGGCCTCCAAAAAAAATTATTGAGTTTGAGACAGAAATTGGACTCCAAAGATCGTTCGTCGGAACGATTTTTGGAACAAAACTATTCTTTATGTTTTATAAGAAAAATCGAGTTGGGTTTTCGCTATTTTCTTGTGACTCAGATGTCCGATTGAGCTCAAATTTTCTCAGGTTTATTATTTCATGTACATGTTTGATCAGACAAAGTATGAGTGCTATCCTGTGACCTTTACCAATCATGTATTGTACCTTTAATTGGTTAACAAATAATTTCTAGGCTAAGCTTGATTTTCTCTATTAACGCACCATCACGTGCATTCTGCTGAAAGTCCTTGTTTGGCATAGCGAGAAGAAACACTCCTGTGAAATACGCTAATCACAAGCAAAGAAAAGTCTGCTATCGTAAGCAAAGAATGTTTGCTTACGGAAACGGATTCCATGAAATTAAGGAAACGTAGTTCCTTTATGTAGTTTTATGAAGTTTCCCAACATCCTCACTGAATTAATAGATAGGGGACTAATGTAGAAGGCAGTCCTGCCAGCCCTTATGAATCCAAGCTAATGTTGTGCATTTTGATCCTGATCCACCACACAGGGTCACTTTGACAGGTGCGACATCCATCACAATCGGATAGCAGGTTTTGAAGTCAAGGCGGGGGCTAACCCCACCGTGGTCCACTGTGAGATCCACCACGGTCAGACCGGTGGCATCTACGTCCACGAGAATGGACGGGGTGAATTCCTGGAGAATAAGATCCACTCCAATACCTTTGCCGGAGTCTGGGTCACGTCTAACAGCGATCCAACAATAAGGTCAGTGCAGAAATTGGCTGTTCCTCGGGTCGTCGTATACGATTTCCATTTTTGTTGGTTGTTTCATGTTTTGAATGTATGTAAAGGAACTATCATACTTTGGTAGCATACCAATACAGAAATCTCCACAGATTTGCCTAAAACTTACAGGATACAAAGATGGTGATGGTAGAAACATACCGTTTTTTCTGCCTGAAATGCTGTATTTATCCAGTAAATTGTAAAATCAAAGCCCCAAAAAACAGTTTTGATCTCAGGAAGATCAAAAGATTTGAAAATACCGCGAAAGTTTTTCACCGTTTTCTCAAACAGTGGGCATTATATGGGACTGGCAATTTCACAGATGACTGTTACTGTATCTTCCTTGATATTTTTGCCCATGAATATGCATTTCTTTGACCAAAACCTAAGTATGAAATTACCTTAAATTAAATTAAATTCCTTTTTTTCACCAACCATCGCAACCATAGCTTATCTTAAAATTTTTATAGATTTTTTCACTGTTAAATATTTACCATTGATTATTCCAGTGATGATTTTTGCTTTGCTTACAAAAATAGTGATTCACTTTAATGTGAATTGACAAAAAAGCCAAAAAGCAGTCTCATGAATTTTGACAAATACATTACCAATTATTTTCTTCCTTTCTCCTTTGCATTTTAGGGGCAATGAGATTTTCAACGGGCATCAGGGAGGGGTGTACATATTCGGGGAGGGGCGAGGTTTGATCGAGAATAACGACATTCACAGTAACGCACTGGCCGGTATTCAGATACGAACCAACAGTAATCCTATCATCAGAGGTAACCGCATCCATGACGGTCAACATGGAGGAATCTATGTGGTAAGTAATCATGTCTAAATCTAACATTTGTAATGAAGCGTCTGATGCAATACATGCTTTCATGTTTTCATTAGTTGTATTCAGCCATCTTTAGGGAGTCCGTATGCAAAATGGCAAATGGGCCAATTTCATAGAGCTGCTTGTTATTAAGCACAAAGTTTGCCTATTAGCATGAAAAGTCTTCCTTGATCAAACAGGATTGCCAACCAAATGTTCTGAATGTGATGTTTACTGCCTTTGACTTGCATTCGGCCATTGTTTGCTAAGCATAATATTTACAAGGAGGTTTTGGCTGGCATACTGATTTTTATTACCAAGGTTTTTGGTGCTTAAGCAGCTCTATGAAATTAGGCCCTGTTCACTTGGGCCAATACACATTTTCCTCTTCATTCAAATTATATGTCATTACTAAAGTGTATTAACAATTTCTTATATTTGCAGTGTACATCAAATAAATTATTAATAAGCATCACATTTGGCGTTCTGTGTTTTTTCAACTCTATCTGCTCCGTTCTTTCTCCCCAGCATGAAAAGGGCAAAGGCCTGATCATAGAGAATGAAGTGTACAGTAATACATTGGCCGGTGTGTGGGTAACAACGGGAAGCTGTCCTGAGCTCAGACGGAACAGAATACACAGCGGCAAACAGGTACTTTATGACGTTTTCCATATATCAATGCATCATCTACAGTATGATTGATGTTGACCTTTCTACAATGGACTGCGTGTTGAAGGGTGGAAACTGTACGAGGGTCATGACATTAGGCTGGAAAAAAAAAATTGTTGTGTTGCCCTCAAGTGGAAAAATTTGGAGTCGGTCGGTCGATTTTTTTTTTTTTTTTTTTTCCCTGACTTTCAAACATGATTTCATCGCGAATACCAAGCAGGATGTATGGTCACCAGGGCTTATAAATCAACGGTCGTGGGTCGTTTTGAGGAGACCCAAAAGTTTTTGCATGGTCGGTCGCTGAGGGCAACACAACAATTTTTTTTCGGCCTTATGGGATGAAGGGGAACATACTGTACACAGATGTCCATTAAGTCAGTTAGATTGATCCCCAGTTGGCAATTAATATACCCAAGTCACATCTGCCGATTCGAGTGCACACGTGTTCTGGGTGAGGGTGCTAAATTGACAATGTCAGTGAAAAATAATGGGCCATAAAACTGCAGTGGGACGTAAACGGCTTTGCCTGACTGGCGCTAGTAACTTGACCTTATGATTCACAACATAGGGAGCACTGTACAGTCACTGTAGGCAACTGTTAACTAGTTTATTGTACCGATGCAAGGCTGTTAACCAATGCAAGATGCCACGACTGAAACTTCACTAGATTTGTGGTTCATTTAATTACTTCATACAAAGCAAGCGTTCAGAGAATGATTTTGGGATTTTGTTACTTTAACAACCACTAGGACTTAATGGCTTAAAGCTTGCTCAAAACTACATCCACATGTGGAGAATGTTTTTGTTGGCTAGTGCAAATTCTTCTTCGCAGGAAATATTTTTTTCATCAATGGTCTAATTTTCTTCTCTATCAGGTCGGGGTGTATTTCTATGACAATGGTCACGGCACCTTAGAAGACAATGATATTTTCAATCATATGTACTCGGGAGTGCAGATCAGAACCGGCAGCGATCCTATCATCAGACGCAACAAGATCTGGGGAGGGCAGAATGGCGGAATTCTGGTCTATAACGGAGGTAAATTCAGCTATTAGCCATGTAACTTGTGAACAAATCAATGGAAACTGAAGCAGGATTCGAACCAGTGACTCTTAGATTTCAGTGGTAGTTCTCACTAAGTGATAATTACTCATGGTCACTGCCCCTGAGACGCTGTGACTCCACGCTGAAAGTTTACAGCTCTTCCGATACAAGGTAGAGGTTTAATTCATCGGTTAGTGGGCCCTGAACGTCTTCAGGAGAAAATGTTCAGGGGTCTATTTCACCAAACTCATCGTAACTTATAATGCATTGCAGCCCTACGTAGGATACGATGGGTTATCCTTCGTAACTTGAGTAATGCTCAACCATAGGACTTTGTGGAATCGACCCCAGATTTCATCATCCTAAAGATGGTTTCAATACTCTGAACGTCAAGCCATGATGTGGATTTTGTGAAATTTTTTGGACATCCAGATCAAACTTGTTATGTCTATTTTCTGGATAGGTCTCAACATTTCGACTAGCCTGCTTTAGTCATCATCAAGAGACCCTAGCAGGCTAGTCAAAATGTTGAGACCTATCCAGAAAATGTGAAAGTACGAACAAATATTACATGGTGTTTCCGCAAACCAATCCACATACCAATTGTTACCATGCAAAGCCTCAAATCTTTCTTGCTTGGTCTACTCAGCGCACCATGTGTCTTAGGTTCTCTGCAAAGCCTCCTGTCTCATCATTCATCCTCCTAACCTCCCTTCTTCCTATCCTTTGCCCTCAGGTCTGGGTGTGCTGGAATACAATGAGATCTTTGATAATGCCATGGCCGGAGTGTGGATCAAGACGGACAGTAATCCTCACCTACGATACAACAAGATACACGACGGTAGAGACGGAGGAATCTGCATCTTCAATGGCGGAAGAGGTGAGTGTTTCAATGGAGACCAGAGTGCAACACTTTGACCCCCCCATGCTGCACACAGACATTGAAAAGACAGAGATATAATAGACATGTTGTCGCTCAGTATTGAAGACAAGTCCTCAGACCTGGGGTTATGATCCTGTAGCTGGATCGTACTTCCATATACGTTTGTGTATTATACATACATATATATATAAAAAAAAATGAAAACCTGGGGGGATGCGCCCCAGATCCCCTGCCCGCCTCCCCCCTCCCCGTGATTTACGTCCATGTTGTCTCTTCAAAATAGTACTAGCCCGGCATACAATGTCCTCCAAAAACTACTCCTGGCTATTAACTAGACTTGCTGCCTTGGTTGCCTAGTGGGCTAGTTAAAAAAAAAATACGAACCTGCCTGTTAAGGCATGGATCAATATATGTACGGGCTAGTTAAAATCTAAACTGGCTTGTAAAATCTGCAGTAAGCTGACCCAGTGTGCTAGCCGAGAAAATTAAGTTAGCGCAAGGCCTAATTTAGCTTCATTTTTTTTGTATAGGTGTATATTCATTACTTTGGATTTTGTATGCAAACTTATGAACATTAAAGTTGTTAACCCGTATGATCTATGAGCAAATTGTGCCGAATTCTTTCGGATTGTATCAGACCTTTTTGCCTTTATAGTTGATTTTTCAATACTCACTGTTACTGATTCTCCTACCTACACTTGATATTGACAGGGTTATTGGAAGAGAACGAGATTTTCCGCAATACGCAAGCCGGGGTTCTCATCAGCTCACAGAGCCACCCTAAGCTCAAGCGGAACAAGATCTACGACGGCCTAGCGGCAGGAATTGAGATCACTAACAATGCAACTGCCTACCTGGAGGGCAACCATGTCTTCAATAACAAGTTTGCCGGTATCTGCCTGGCCACCGGAGTCAATCCAGAGATGAAAGGTATATTTCATGGGGTTTGGAGGAAGTTTTTTTTTCCTGATGATGATGATTTTTTTTGGAGGTCTGCTGATGATGACTAGAGCAGGCTAGTTGAAACGTTGAAACCTTACGAGAAGTGCGAACAAAATAGAATTGCCAAAATACAAATGATTCTTACATGGTGTTTCTGCAAACCGATCCACATACCAATTGTCGCCATGCAAATCCTCAAATTTTTCTAGAATTTATTTTATTTTTTTCTATTTTTTTCTTACTTGTTGATTTGTAAATAATAATAATAATTTGGGAGGCTAATCATACTTTCTAGCCTCGTTGGTGAGAAGGTGAGTGCCTGACACACTTGCCACCTATGTCCCCATAAAGAATGTTGAATCCTTTGTTGATAGTTCAACACTGATCCAATAATCTTTCTTAAAACATTAATGGATTACGTGGTTTTTGAAGTTTATCCTCTCTAATAAAGCCATTTGTAAATTCAATCTGAATAGTATCTGGTACATAGACTTCTTTCATTGCACATATACACCCCAGTTTGAATTTCCCAGACTAAAGACTGCTTTATCACATGATTCTGGGCAATCTTTTGCATAGTGATACCCATCTCTGGTGTGGACTGGTTCCTTTGTGCCATTCTTATCCATTATGAACAGTGCATTGGTACTAGGCATCTGTTATGTAACTAAGCAAAAGCTTGCACGTGATACAGCTACAGCGTCTTTAGTCTGGAGAATTCAGGTTTTGATATTTAAGTACAGTGAAAGAATTCAGTGTACCAGATATTGTTCAATTTTAACTCACAAAAGGCTTATTGGCTCAATAGGGACGAGAAACCAGCGTCAACTATCATTTAAAACTGATTTCAAGTTTTTAGTGGAACATCTCACAAATTGAGCGTATGATTTCTCCCATCAGATAACAAAGTGTATGGGAATAAGAATGCCATCGAGAAAGCCGTCAAGTGTGGTCGTTGCCTCTATAAGATCTCCAGTTACACAAGCTACCCTATGCATGACTTCTACAGGTACGTTGAGTAATAATTAGCCCTGGGCATGGTTATGACCAAAAATATTATTAATTTTCCTATTATCTGAAAAGAGAAATGCCAACCTAATTATCTAAAGGTAATGATATCATGTAAATTTCAGCTGATATGATTTGCCAAGCACATTTGAAAAAGTATATTTTTTTATTACTTCAGTGCTTCTCACAATAGGGCTCCACACTCGTGACGTCACATTCAAGTGTTTGAACAAACAAGTTGCATATTACCCAATTAATTTACACGTAAACATTGTGATATTTTTCCGAACATTTGGTCAACTAAAGCTGTCAATATAAAGGGCGTATTCTATAAATAGCTTGATCGCGGAGCCCTATTAGAAATACTCATCCCTGACTCTGAAGTCTGTGTTACATAAGGCAATTTTTCCATGAAGGAAAACTTTGGCAGCACAAAAGACACTTTTGTTCCATTCTCTTGCTACTCTCAGGGAAAGTATGTAAAAGAAACGAGTAGTAAATACGATTCATTGAAAATTTCCTGGAATCTAGGGCCTGTTTGTTTAATGCACAGGATCACGGATTTTACTGATCCAGATCCCATTTTTGCGTACGCTGCATAGGATGTGGATCTGCAAATCTTGGATCCTGTGCATAAAATCAAACGGGCCCCTAATTGCTTACTTAAGGGTACTATGAGCATAGCAACACAACAAACTATCCCATGGCAACATCAAATGAAGTACAGCTAGTCACCCTCTGCGTGTAATATGATTATGATGATGTGAGTTTTAACAGACGGCATTTGTTGTAACCGCTGGTATTATGTCGTGGTTTTATTCAAGGTGCAAAACATGCAACACAACAGATCGCAATGCCATCTGTGTCAACTGCATCCGGCGCTGCCATTCGGGTCATGATGTGGAGTTTGTAACACACGACAGGTAAAAACCAACATATTAAATGCTTATTGTATAAGTTAAACAACTGTTTATGAAATCCATGAATATTTTCGACACTCTGGTATTATTATTTTAATCTAGTTTATTATTAATAACATGTCCAAGATCAAAACATGGACCTTATCGAAGATAGCCCAAAGCGGGCCATATGCAAAGCACACTGGGTAAAATTGTTGCTAGGGTTGCGCTGAGTGATGTACAAGTATACATTCATACATACTATGTACAGATTCAACTAAAGAATAAGTACCCAATTTCACACCGCTAGAACAAGTGACTCGACAATGAAATTCATTTACCCGTTGTGCAGCAGTGTCATGTATAAACAACTCAATGTAAGGATTTCTTTAAATTTCGCAGGCTGACAACTGTACAAGTATACGTATGTCAATAATGTAGGACAGTGTGTGTTTACCACGCAAGTTGAGTTAGTTGACCCACTGTCCTTTGCGCGCTCATGTGTAGTGCAGAAGACCTGCTATCTTCGATAAGGTCTTTGTGCATATAAATACAACAAATCTTAAACAGGTTGTGCTCACGGGCAGTCTTATATTTGTTTCTTTTGAATGCCAAGGTGTGAAAATTATTTCAGTACTGAACTTCTCAGCGGAGAATAATAACTGAACGTCAATGAATTTATTGTTAAAATGTTCTTCCGTAGAGAAATAATGCCACTTACAATACAAATTTTCATGATTTGATATTTTTCAGGTTTTTCTGTGACTGCGGTGCTGGTACCCTGTCCCTCCAATGCCAACTTGCAGGGGAACCGACCAAGGACACGGACACACTGTACGATTCAGCGGCACCTATTGAGTCGCATACTCTCATGGTCAACTAGCAAAACGATCCATCCACCTCAAACCCCTCCACCAATCTTCCAAATTGACCCCCTTAACCCCACCACCTACTAGCACCACCACTACTATCACCAGCCACTATTAACAATTGAAGCCAGACATTGTACAGCATCCATAACAGCATGTCACCCGGTCATTTTCAAACTGGAAGAAACAAAACTTCAGGGGAACCACACCTCCACGCGTGAAGAATCAACCTGCAATGAGGCAACTGAGTTGCTGCTCGCTGTGCCCCGATAGTTAAACTTTCTCCCTACTCTGCCTCCGAATTCCTCTGCAAGATGGATTGGACCTAACCTTTACCATGTAGGAAACGTCGCAACCGTCATCTGGCTCCATGTTCTGCCAAATTTTTTTCTTCTCTTTTTGCTCATCGTTCCTTCCTGCCAGCGGGACACGTCGGTCTGCCGTTGAACGCCTGATGGTCAGAGCCAGCCATCTGCGGACTGCTTAACCCATAGAGGGCGCTATTGAGAGAAAACAAAGTTTGCTTGAGAACATCTGGGCCGTGCTGGTTTTAGATGCATCAGGGGTCGATTTCACCAAACTCATTGTATTTTACTATCAATCGTAGGACTTGTGCTGCATTTCAGCCCTACGTAGAAGTTGTAGAATACGATGGGTTATCTTTCGTAACTCGAGTTACGATCGATCGTAGGGCTTCGTGAAGTTGACCCAGGAATCACTCGGTCACTCACGTAACTCATCGTGATTACATCTCATTGTGGATGAATCTTCACCTAACCACGCAGGGAGTCAGGGACCATTATGTAGATGTTTGTACGCACATTGTGATGGCTAACATTTCATGCTATTAACACTTCTCCTATTAGGTCCAAACTGCTTCCTTTCCTCCACGGGTCCCACCCCTGTGAAATCCTGTGACTTTATTAGGAGCACATCTTTGCACACGCACACTCTCTCTGTTTGTCTATCTCCTATTGGGCACGGTCCTTTAATAATCCACCAAAGGTGAAGTCTACAATCACCGCTATTAATCAGTATCACACGGGTTCCATTGCACACATTGTTGTATCGTTTACCGGCCGAAACTGTGGTTGGTCACATGTGCTTGTCCACTGGTTCCCGGCAGAATATCTCTTCAGGAGAGGATAAGTATTAATGGTATGTACATGTATGTATGTATGCATAGTACCTAATGCAGCAGGCTACCAGTGGCATGGGTTTGGTATGCATAAAACTGATAGAACAGAAACATGATAGGAATTGTTTGTTCTGTTTCTGAACACCAAGTACCGGTAGATGTTTCATAACTAGTTCATTTAATACAGCTTGCTGTGCACTGGGAAGAGAGCTTATACTGCATTTAGAATGTTATTCAACCATCCTGGATAGGTTGTATGTGGCATAAAGGTGGCACCGTAGTATTGGATAAGATTTGTACAGACAAGAAAACTATAGTTTCTCCTGCAGAAATCAGGATCAGATTGGCACTGGTTTTATACTTCATGTTCACGCAATCGTCGGGAAAAGAAACCAATATTCCCTGACTACATGCAAAGAAGTCGAGTGTATTTATAATATAGGGAGATGTGATTGATTGTGATTGGCGGCCATTTTGACGGAAACAAGAAATGCATTAAAAAACTTCATGCGATTCAGGTTTTGTATCATAATCACCAAAAGGGCTAGTTATAATGTGTGTATTTATATTATATACGTCCATTTTGGACATGAACCCGGGACATCACAACAAAATACACCAAAATGATGTCAGATAATTGCAAATGGCTGTATCCTTTGCCTTTACATTAAAAAAAAACAAAATGTGAAAAACAACAATTCAGTTGTTGTTCAGTATCGGATTTTTTGGGAGGTTATTTAATTATTAATTAATTTATTTATTGTTCTTTTTTCCTTGCTTTGGCTGAAATTGATCTTCCAGCCTTGGGACAATTTTCCTGTTGTTGTTTTTATTTTTTATTATCTTTTTGGTAATATTTATTAGATTTAATATTTAGATTTAATATATCCGGAATGAGAGATGATGATGATATCAAAGAGACGTGTTATCATTTTCTTAAATTTCATTTTTTTTTTTTTTTTTACTCCTATGATGAATTCCGATTTGTTTTACATTGGACAGCCACATAGACCGAGTGAATAAATTTGAAAAAAAAAAGAGACGATTTCACTGATTTTCAGAATTAAATATTTGGGAAATAGACCGATCCAGTAGGCCACGCACACCATAGCAACGGCCAAGCAACGACGCACACTCGCGCGTGTAACGTGTCACGATCGCCAACACGCGTTGCACGCCCATCACCGAAAGCACTTATCTCTATGGGACTCTGGTTTTGGAAAAGGTCACAAATGTACATTTCCTCTCTTACCAGTCCATCGAGAGTTAGAATTACAATGGAAATATAAACACCATCGATTTGTTGCAGAAAGATACTGTACTTGTGAAGTTGTGCTGCACTTACAGAGGACGGTATTTATTGTTTTTCCAGTTCGTAAACGTAAACACCGCAGTAATCAATACCACGATCTCCAGCATGAGATCACCAAAATGGCTGGTGCAATTGGTGATCAGATTTTCGCGGCTGTGATTGGTCAATGCGAAATAGGGCGGGGCTTACTGGATCGGTCTATAGAGCCAGCATTGACACAAATAAGATGCCTGAAACATTAGCCCTCTCGTAAATGAGCTTCCGTGGGTATTGATGATGAAAAAGGTCTCATTATATGTTTTGCAACTTTATTTTGTCTAAATCTGGGTTTTCACCATCTCAAGCACAATCAACTCATATTTTTTTTTTACACATAGCTGCAAAGTGATTTAGTTTTAGAGTTTTTCTCGTAAGTTTACGTTTTCTTGGAAAAAATCAGCGATTCGTTTGCCATGCCTTTGCCATGTCGATAACCTTCAACCGTGACACATTTCTTGGTTTTTTTTTGTTTTTTTAAGTTCATTTTATTATTGTGCTTTGAAGAAGAATTTGGTGTAAGATCATAACATGTTGCTCGGACAATGAATACTCACGGGGGAAATGTAGGTATTAATTATCAGCAATAACAAATGACCATAATTCATTGGAACGAAGACTAAAAACACTGCTGTTTGTGTCGGTGTTTGTGTGTTTACGCGATTCCATTTTGTATTAAAAATTTAACAAAAGTATGGTCACATTTGTGCACTTTGGGATTAGAATTTTAAAAAATATCTTTCAAGATAGAGCAGGATTTATGTTGTAACTGTGTGCCAAACTTGCATACATTGTACATTTTTTTTTAATCGCACCCACTTAAAAAATGATAACCAAGTCTGCCAAAAGGCCAAGTAAAAAATTTAACGTCGTTCGATTTTTTTCGTTTTGTTTTTTAGTTCTTGGTCAAACAAAACCACTGTGAAGTGACGCAAACTTGATATTTTGGTGCTGTAGAGTTACTAACATTTGCAAGACGCTTTTTGTGATGTTGTTGTTTTTTTTCCCTTTTTTGATTTTAATTTATTCGTTTTGCAGTTTATTGGAAAACTACTCCATGGCAGCAGTTAAATTACACATAAGATTTTATTCTGGGCAATTTTGTACTTACCGTGTTTATGTTACCGACAGGCTATATAAAGAATGAATTGACTTTGGTTTTGTTTCCTTCTCTTTTGCAAAACTTGGTGTAAATTTCAGCATAAAACACTAACATTCTCTGTACTTCACTGTGTATTTACAAATCAAAGGACATTTTGTCATACAAGTTGAAATAAAATGTGAAATTGTCTCTGTACATTTGAAAAAAAACCTGAATGCACCACGTGACTAACAGGCATTGATGTGTTTTGGAGGGAATGGAGGATTTATTGACTGTTTTTGTTAAGATCTGATTTCCACTTTACTATGACTAGGCACATGGCCTTTATGGATGGGCAAATATATCACCGGATGCAACGAACCATGTCCAGTGTTCTGGAGAGGACATCTTGTCTACATGTTATTATATTCACATCAGTTGTACTGTTGACGGATCATTGTTCTGTGATGTCATAAAAAGGGGGTGGAGTCACATTGTCATACTGTGGCTGTGTTCCAAATCTTTGGCTGTGGCCGCTGACAACGGCCGTGGCTGCTACTGTGTCTTAGAATTGGATTCAGGCAGTGGGCGCGCCCACAATATATGATTTGAATTTGGCCACAATAGAGGGCATGTTTGTTTAACGAACAGGATCCCAGATTTTCAGATCCACGTCCTTTGCAGGGTATGCTAAATTGGGATCTGGATCAGCAAGATCTGTGATCTTGTGCGTTAAACAAACAGGCCCGAAATCACTTATCTTTGTGGCTTGATATTGGTGACAGCCGCAGTCAAAGCCAGACATTTGGAATGCGGCAACGAAATGGCCGCGCTGCCAATTGCTGCAGCCATGGTCGCAGCCAGACATTTGGGACACGGCCTGTGAAATGGGTATCCCTCACCGGTAGTGTTTTCTTGCAATGTGACAGACTGGTTTCTCCACACCATAGAAATGGAGGCATATATTTGCCTTGCTTTTAGACTAGACCCTTCCAGTCCTATTTTTACCATTAAGAGACTACCAATCTTGTTTTGGAGACTGGTTTTTCCGTCACACAGCAGGGGTGTATGCATTAATTACTGCCCAGCTGTGAACTAGGAACCCTTCCCAGTCCCTATTTATACTATAAAGAGACAATCAGTGTTATTTCAGTGTGAGGAACTGGTTTCTCCACACTTTGTTACGCAATCCTTACCATATGACTGACTTTTTAGTCATATTATTTTTTTTTATTTGTATCAAAATGAAATTTTTTGGAGGGAAAATATGAGAACGAGCCTAAATTGGCATTAAAGATTTTGCACTGTTGAAATCCCAGCCATTATGAAATGTGCATTTAACAAACTACCACGATGAATTGTCTATTTCTGTACATAGATTTCAAAATGTCCCAGGAAGGTTTTCCTTTTTTGTTTAATCTTGAATAAGGTGGGCAGAAACTTGAAATTGGCATCAGTCATTTACACAAATAGTTTCTATTTATTTAACTGGTTTTTGCTATGGATACCATTGCTATAGTTTGTAGACAACACAAGATAGTTGATCATATGATGCATTATGTTTATTTGCATTTCCTTGGCAAATTATAATGTACATTGCCATCACATTGTAATTTTGTTCATGCCATGGTCAGAGTCCATGAAGTGATAAGACAAGTTTATGAAACCAAATGTCACGAAACCAGTTGGAATCAATCATAGGAAAGACTACAACTTTCATCAATGAAAGCCAAGTTATTTTGTTTTCCTCCTGACAAACTCCCGGATATCGGTCTGAAGCTTTGTTGTATTTCTTTGACTGATATTTCTGCTCATTTTCACAGCTACTAACTCACAAAACCCCAGAATCAGAAAAAAACTTTGTACTTATAACTATTTGTTGATGACATTTACAAATCTGCATCAAACAAATCTGTTTTCTGTATTCACTGGTTTGAAAATTTCCCAATTTTGTCCGGGGGCCGATTTCATTAACGCTTTGCGATCATCTCTAAAGTCAAAATCCATTGGCAAACAGAAAATTCTTACGTAAAGTAGCAATAGATTTTCCGTTTAGTGATCGCCCAGTCCCTTCCTTTTCACATGGAAACATACATGTACAATGTATTCTGTGTATTAAGTCCGCATCCGTAAAACAGCTTTGCATCATAACAACATAGATCTTTTGTGTTAAAATCTTCCAATTTTTTTTTTCTTTTCACACTATTAACAAGCAATATGTAGACTTTTTTCTTCTTTTTGTTTTTTTGGTTGACTGATTTTTGTCTACATTTTTAAGGGAAAAAGAAAAAACCTTGTGGGCTTTATTGTTAGAAATAAAGAATTGTCATCGTAAAAACTTCCATGATGTTGTTAAAAGGTTGTCCACATGCATGTTACATTATTTGTACAAATAAATGTCACCTCTTTTTTTGTAATGCTGCTGCCATTCTGTTGTTTCCATGGCAATATTATATGTAATCAAGAATCATAAAATCCGGGCTTTAAAATGCAACTCCATTTTAAAAATGTTCATTTGAAGATTCTGGTCAGCAGCGGTTTTAGAATGCCAATTATTTTTCACTGGTGATATGTAGTACCAGTTTCACTGGTACTTTGTATCAATGCAGAGCACGTCAGAATCTGCCTATGGAACCAGTGTATAGAGCCCAGATTTTATGCTTTTTGTAGTGTAAACACTTTATGTACATACTTTTTTTTATTATTTGTTTTTGTCTCTCTCTCTCTCTTTGAAGATGTTCTAATCTTTGTATTTTTTAATCAGTGCTGCACCCAAGATGCCCTTAGTATTTCTTTAGTTGGATTATAATCTGTACTTACAATGGTTTAACACTGAATGAACGTATGTAATAACATTCATATGCACTGGGCCAGCTACAATTTTTGTATTGTAATACCTAGACCTGGTGGTCAATTTTTTCTGTTGGAATTCTGCTCAAGGAAGAGACGTGTGATATAAGTCAAGTTAAAAACGGCACGATGGGTTTGTTACTGCACACGTTGCTTTCATTTCAGAAACAGAGTTTAGTCCTGTTGGTCCTTAATTGTACTTGTCATATTATCTTCAACTCGCATCTTGTCTTGACTACAAGCCCATTTTACAAAATGGCCGAACAGATTTCTTAGTGAAGAGCATATGGCCCTCCTTGATAATTGAATGATGAAATGCCCCATGAAATTGTAAACATAATTTCAAGGAGATGACAATGAATTGACAACAATTGGCCGTTTGACACTTTTTTGGGGTAGGATGAAAAATACATGAATTTGTATCCAGTCTTCTTCGCCCAGGATGTAGAGTTATAGACCTATACCTTCTGTTTTTATAAACTTGAATGTATCCCCCACAAGTGTATAAATTTACAACAGTTTATCAACCAAGTATCACCAGGTCTGTGTATAAAAGCGACGGGCCCTTAAATATATTTTGCACTTTGTAAAAGAAAAAAAAAAGATGAGAAAAACACAAAAAAATTGAGACAATTTTTTTTTTTTTGGAAAGAAGTTGTAGAATGTACAGTACCTGATGTAGAGAAGATGTAGGATCGCTATTGAATGAGCTTGCTTCTTTTTGCAATATAGTATACCATTCATAACTATTACTATTATGATTACGGGACTTCCAATTTGTGAAGTCCTGACACTTTGAAAGTATTTAAGGGCTGCTAATGTATTTGGTCAATCAATTGTTTTGTTTGTTTATAATACTATCATTCCTTTGGATTTAGAAACGTCACATTTGTGCTTTGTGGTATGACATCCTGGCAGACGTTTCCTTCTTTGTAATATCTGCATGGCAGTGTAACGATTGGCCAAATAAAAAGAGCGAGAGAGTGAGAATGAGTGATTTGATTGGCTGGAACATTGGCCAATCAGAAAAGTTTAAATCTGCTGTCCATTTTGTCTTTTTGTTTATTATCTGCACTGGTTTCGTTTCTAACTTTTTGGTTTCTGGAGTCATTGATTAGTGTTTGGACTCTGGGTGAGAGAAAGAAGGGAAGAGTGTTGGGGAATGAAGATGGAATCATTCACGTTACGATCCCTGTCAAGTGTTACACCACCAATATTACTTGAAGATTCTACCAAACACTCTGAAGCCAAGCCGAAAGACAAGTAATGTCCGGAAACCCAACAGTAAAATCTAGGAAATCCGCAATGACCCATCAACACCAACACATGAACAGTATACCACCACGGCCAATTCTTATAATGCAATTTCACATATAAAAGCAATGTTGTTAAATCACACAGTAATGCATATAACACTACAAATTATAATTTGAATGAATTACAAAATACTGACTGCTACTAGTAAACATTTTGACAGCCACTTATAGAAAATACCTACTTCAGGCGCTCCAAAGGGCGACCTACATGTATGTTCCCAGAAAAGAAATCAAAGATGAACGTACAGTTGTAGGGTATTCTGATTGAACAAATTAAAACTGCAAAGGTCTTCTGACACTTCACACACACACAGATTCTGGAACGTGAAGGTTGCCATGGGATAGTCTATTGGTTGCCATGTGTCTAGTACTTTTAGAGGTTGGAATAGTCTGGCACCTAGCATATAACGTGTGATACACTTGCCCAGTCTTAATAGAATCTATACACACGCTGTAGCTTTTTTCTTTTAAGTAAAAACTAAACTTTATTACTCAACACATAGACGCTCAACCTAACAAAATGCTCAATTCATGTTTTATCTACAAAAATGTTCTTACAATATTATATACAAACTGGCTTTGTACAATTTGAGTCATTTAAATACCAGTACAGAATGAACATAAATGTATGTTTTTTATTTCTTTCCTTGCATTGTTAATAGTGAAATGTCACTATCAATTTAGTTCTAAATTTAGGACAAGTCTATCAGGATCAAAATTTGCTATGTATATACCCAGTTCACGCTTATAACTGAAGATTTCGGCTTTGTTTGAATAGAAAATCAAACATTCTAGATTATTTTGACGACCAATGCACCCCTCCACGGCCACATAAAAGAATCAACTAATAAAATACATTACATCACAGTTTTACAAAAGTTCAACGGAGAGAAAAAGGAGCATGATGTTGATCAAGCTTCATCAATGATAAAATTAATCACATTTAAATATACACTTTTCTTAACTGATTAGCAGTGGGTTGCAAACACACACGACAAGTCTATTTTGAGGCTACAACATGGCAACCAATGAAGCCATAATGAAGCTACCACAAGGGATCCATGACGTTACAATGAGGCTATCATGACTGAAACCATGAATCTATAATGAGGCTACCATGGGGCAATGAGGCATCCACAATGCATCCATGTGGATACAATGAGGCTACCATGAGGCTACCATTTAACTACCACATGAAAACCATGAATCTTTAATGAGGCTACCATGGGGCAATGAGGCATCCACAATGCATCCATGTGGATACAATGAGGCTACCACCAGGCTACCATGAGGCTACCATGAGGCATCCAAGTGGATACAATGAGGCAACGATGAGGCATCCATGTGGATATAATGAGACTACCATGAGGTTACCACAAGGCTGCCATGATGCTACCATGATGCTACCACATGAAAACCAAGAGGCTAACATGATGAGGCAAACGAGGTATCCACAAGGCATCCAGATGGATACAATGAGGCTACCATGAGGTTACCATGAGGCTTGAAGCCACCACGAGGCTACCTTTAGGCTACTGATACTATGCATCTTCAATCTCTTCATTCTGTTTGTCCCACTCTGTTTGTAGCTCGGATGAAACCTCAGTGAAGAGGAGATCCCATGTCCATGGTTTATCATCTTCCACGACATCCTGCTCAGCTGACAGTACTTTGGTCAAGAGTTTCAGGTCGATTTCATTATCCTTGAGGCAAAGAATGCATACATTCATGAAAACATCTTCAAATTAATTTGATTGTTTGTTTAAACATTAAATATGATAGATTTGTCGGATAAGTGCTGTTTTATAGTTTTTCTGTGCTCATTTGGTTTCATTTTGAACAGATGAAAAGATGAGGAAGAATACTGCTGAAATATTTTGATGCAAGACACTCACAAAACAACCTGAACATTCTCCCTGAAATCAGTACCTACAAAATCAGTAAAATTTCTCTGAAATCACCAAACATCACAGATGTAATGACTCTACCATTTTGTAAGAATTTCCCTTACATGTGTATGTTTATATTTTGCCTTAATTTTCTAGAGGACATTCTTGTCCTTTCTTACCACTCTATATTTTATTCCAGATTCTGAACTTATTCATGGATATTCATTAATAGTAGCCCCTCTTTTTTTACAGTTCACTGCCCAGGGCCATTGCTTATATATCTACTACTTTGTTTATCAATAAAACCCTGCACCTCCCTTTTGCTTATACATCAAATTCCCAGATGCTTTTGTTTCTTTTGTGCTTGCACATCTTGCAGTTAAATTTATGAATGAAGTGGGGCTGTGGTACTTGTGCTTTGCATAAGAAAGGAATAATTTTAGTGGTAGGCAGTGCTCCTGTAGGGTGTGCTGGGCAGAGCACTTGCTGTTCATCACTGGTGAGTGACACACATGCACAGTCTGAGAAGATCTTTGCTAGATCACCAGAGCTGCGGGCTACATTGCTGTGCTGCCCATTTATTGTGCCACTTCACAGGAGCTGAAATTGCTACAGTCTGCTAAATCAGGGCAAAATAGCGCACCTAGACCAACAGAGTGGCCAGAAGGGCAACCCAATATCGACATCGGCAATAAAAACGTGAGTTATATTTTGTGATTTGAATAAGGTATATTGCAAATGGCGACCGCAAGGAATTGTGGGATGCACAAGGTTCGAAAGGGCACCAGTCCACCACCTGCTTACTTTTGGAAAGTCCGAGTAAAATTATTTTTGTTAACTGTGTTCTTGAACTTTTAATTGCAGTTCGACCCATAAGTATCCCACAATGCTTTGTGGAAGCGCCCTCTCGTGGTGAAAGTGGTATTTGGGATAAACCTTATTGTTGACTGAAAAAGATTTAAAGAGTGTCAGTGAGTTTTGAAAATTGTTTATAGAATAATCCCACTGCATGCATAGTGTGCTAAGAATGTTGATGTTTGATGGATATTACATAACTTTGCTTGTATTGTATGTGGACAAATAATTTATTTTCGATTTAAAAATTAACATTTTGATTTTGCACTTTTGAGTTCCTTCAGGCATTATTTGTATGTATTTTGGCCAACCCAAGGTTTCTTCTTTGAGGCAGTATATATTTTGCCCGCACCAGCATTTTTCCTGCAAGTGCTATTTTGCCATTCCCTTGTCCCTCTAATAGCACTCCGCACTTACGCTAAAAAAAGCAGGCTCAGACACACATTGCAAGCATGCAAACGTGTGGTGGGTGTGAGTGTGTGCATGCATGCATGGTGTACTGTACACTACATATTGAGTCAATGTTTCTCTGACATCCAGGGATTGTGTACATGCGTGCTCTTGCCAAATCACTCGTGTGACACCATTCAGTGCGCTATTGGGAAATTTGCAGTTTTAGAACATACCTCCAGCAAAATAACATTTAGGGAAAGAAATGTAATTAATATGCAGGTTGTTCGGAATATAATTGGGCATCATCAAACATGAAAGTGATAGAAAGCTTCTAGTATATTAACCGTCCTTACCAGGGTCAGTAGCTGGGAATGCTTCAGCAGATCGTTATCCAACTCCCTGTATGTCGCAACCCGATTGACCTGGACACTAGGGGGCGCTGCAATCTGCGTTGCCATGTCTTCCTCTTGTACATCATCCAGATCCGGAATTACGGGGATATCTGTAGATAGAATCATGTATGTGTAAAAGTTCATGGAAAACATGGAAATCAAATAGAAGGGCGGGCATTGTTAAATCTCTTAAGGCACATTTTAGGAGTACCGCTCGAAGGTAGATGGAATAACACATTTTCGCGGGGCATGCTGCCACTGATTGATTGATTGACATTTTACAGAAATGTTACAGCACTTACCGTCATCAGAATCATCTTTTCTCTTAGTATTGTCTGGTCGAGCTCCCTCACTATAAAGAAAATAAATGTGACCACGTTACACATTTACACAAAAACCGTGTACGAAATCTGACATTGTGCTGGACAGATGGTTCTTTCTGGTTTCAAAATATTGAGGTAATTTTTTGTTAGCACTTGTGTTGTTAGATGTCTCTGAGGAGAAAAAAATTATTGGGAAGAAATCCACTGATGGCCATCAATTGTGCACAAACGCTATGATGAAACTGACAGAGGGCGTTTTGAGATAAATGGCTGTCGCTGCTTTCGAAGAGTATCATTGTATGTTGATCAGTTTGCGGGAAACACCATGTAAGAATGGTTCGTACTTTCGCACTTCTATTTCGTTCACACTTCTCAGAGGTCTCAACGTTTCGACCAGCCTGCTCTAGTCCTCATCAGGAGGAGATGAGTGTGAACGAAATAGAAGTGCAAAAGTATGAACGATTCTTACATGGTGTTTCCGCAAACCAATCCACATACCAATTGTCACCAAGCAAAGCCTCAAATCTTTCTTGTATCATTGTAGGTCAAAAACACCCCATAAAACGCACTTTTCAGATATGCTACCCAAGTTTTACACAGCTGAGATCGAAGTTCATCATAACTTGTATCAAGCATTTAAGTTAACTCTTATGCCCTTTTTCCATAATGACCATCATTGGAATTCTTCTGGCAAATTGTTAAACATTTCTGATGGACCGTAATGGGTGGTACGCATGATGTGCTTTGACATGGTCTAGTACATTTCTGCACTCATGTAGGCCTATACATGTGCAAGAACAAAGAGAAGAATGTTGACCAAATGACAAGCTGTATCTGTGAGGTGAATAGCCATAAAGTATAAATTGAAAGTGCTGAGACATGATAATGAAATGGAACTGATATCATATCATGACAATTCAGAAAAGATTTAACAAACATGTACGTTGATTGAGACTGAGAAAAAGAGGATTTGATGATAAGACCACAGACATGACAGACTGGTTAGAAAAGGTGGAAGTTATTAACAGTTAATAGTTAACTATTAACAGTTATCTACATTAGGAACACCCCAGATACATGTACTCGTGTAGATACCCCGGTCTTTAATTTATTAAAAATGAGGAGAGCTGCAAATCGCTCTCCTTAAATCAACGTGGAGGATTAAGGAGAGTGGTTTGCTCTCACTAACAAAAATCAAGTTTTAGCTGCAAATCCAACTCCTTAAATCAACAAACATGTAGGGCCTACTCATACTAGTGAATAAATAGAGCAGTTTGCTCTTGCTCAACCAAGTTTTCGCATGTGTCCGATCCGGTGTCGGAAAAAGAGAGCATGCCAAATTGTGCTTGTCCTGTTGACAAAATTATATAACAAATTTCCATAAAGGGTAAATGTCAACTGGAAAAATGTATATGTTTTGAAAAATGGCTGCTCTCTTTAACTTAATAAGGAGCCCTTTTTTCGAACTCCTTTGAAAATACTAAGGAGAGCAGTCTCACTCTCTGAGTTTTTCTGCTAAGCGCCAATTCTATGCTTACAGAAGCAGAGCCATATCAATATTATATACCTATAAATATTATAATGTTCCCTAATCACTAGACCTTTATCAGTTTATGGTGCAGGGAACACACTAGGCTGCTCATTGGTGTTATTTCACTGCAAATATACTTTATGTAAGTCTAAATAACACAAATGTAAATTATGAAGAGCCACAACGATAAAACACATCAAACAAATCAGAATTTTAATCACATCCAAAACAGAAGATAAAAAGCATGCAATGGGTTTAAAACTGAACACACAGCACAGCAAACAAAACTGGTTCTCGTGCCACCATTATACTAATATACCTAGCCACAAAGCAAGGAGAAATAACATACTTTAACAGCTGAATGCTTTTAGCACAATGTGAAGATTTCACACACAAAATTATTCATCTTAACCGCACATATATTGAATGTGGTTCAGAATATTCGCTGTCTTCCAATTTGCAAAAATGTTTTACGATTTTTAAGTAAAAAAAATAATAATTTGAGCAGTCAAATGTGACTTTTCTTGAAAAATTGCAATCAAGGTGTTATTACTGGTTAAAACAAAATGTGATTTGCTGATGATCTGACCAATCAGCCTTCATGTTTCTGTTTCCATGGAAATATTTTCATTCCAACCCTGTTATTATATTCTTTGTGAATATTCCTTTGTGGATCCTGAACCATATCCATAAACTCGCAGACTTACTCATTGAAAGACTGCAGCTCGTCAGCAGCCTCCGAACTTCACAGGGGGTCATTAGCATAAAAACAAAGGAGCAATTTAAAGCTGGGAGCAACAAAAACATGCACCTTAACACACATTCCCTGATGAAGACCAAGATGATATGATGCAAAACATCTCCCTTTATAAAAAAACATTCAGGAGTTAATATTCAAAGGAAGGGAGCTCCTTAACGCACGGTTTTAAAACTCAGTATTTCTTTGATGTGTGAGAGATCATCACAAAATTGTTCCTTTACCAAACTGAAATTACAAATGCATACCAAAGAGCCTAATATTGGTTAACTTTTTACTGGTTTTCTACACCGAGGTCGTTAGTAAGGTTTGGGCTATAACAATGCAGGGTCAATATGGGTTACTATGGGTTGACAGGGCATGCACATATCACTATAGTAAAAAATTAACCTTAGAATAGCAATTATTTGACTGAAATGTAATGGAATTTAATGTAAATGGGATGGCTGTGACTGAGAGAAATCTATGTCAGTTTCTATTTTCATACCTGTAGGTCAACTATCTCACAGAGAAATTATCAGGAAAATGATTCCAATATATACAGTATCAATCCTATGAATTCAAATGGACTCAAGTCTGACCGCAATTAAAAAACAAACAATCAAAATTCCATAACCTGGATGTCAGATTAGTGAAAGAAAAGCCGATGGGAAAAAGGACATGCAATGCACTGATAGGGAAGGGGGCGGGGTTACAAGCAAAAGGGGTGGATGTCTATGAAGGGTCTGTAGGAGTGACCGTTGCTTAGTTTTACAAATGTTAGACAAATCAACCGCGGGACAATCCAACTCAAGACAAATTGACTGCAAGGACAACTCAACTCAGAGACAGCTGGTACTAATGTCCACAGTCTCCACTTATCTCAAGTTGAGTTGTCCTGTGGTCAACTTGTCATGTGTCTATTTTTACAGCAGGAACAATCTAGCCGACTGTTTGAAAAAAGACAAAGTAAGAGCTAGGATTGTATGTTTCAAAGATACATACGGTTTCTTGTCGACTTTGGGTGCATCATCCGCCCAGCCACCTTGCCTTCTCTTTGGTCTGTTTGGGGGACCACGAGGCTACAAACCAAAAATCAAAAAAATCCGAGACAGAGAGGTTAATTTAACCTCTAATGTACCGCACATTTAAATAAACAAGAGAAAAGACACAAATGCAGAGTCTTTTCTTATTTATAAGGCATGGGGTCGATTTCACCAAACTTATCGTAACTTACTATCAATCGTAGGACTTGGGTTGCATTGCAGCCCTACGTACCATATACGATCATATCATGGTTATCCTTCGTAACTTGAGATACGATCGATCGTAGGGCTTTGTGAAATCGACCCAGGGTATTACAATTTCAAAGGTGAAAATCAACTGATGTTTGTCAGAATACAAAATGTTGAGCTTTCAAATTGACTATCAATATTACCTGAAAATGAACAGGAAATTTCATACATATGAAATACCATGCCATGGCATAGGCCCTAGCAACGCAAACTTCAGAGTATAAAACATCGTCATGATTTTATTATTCTCACTGTAAATTTCACACTACAGGTAGGCCTAATGAGTACTTACACTTCCATTTCTCTCAGAGATAGGTACGATGCCTTCTATTGAGTCATCTCCAACGATGTCACCGTTAGGCTGGTTGTTGGCTCCTGCCTCTAATCTCTCCTGCCTCGCTCGCCGACCTTTTTTAACATCCTACCCCCAAAAAACAACAACACAACAACTGTAATGTGATGCAACTTTTTCACATGTTAAATGATTCAAAATATTTCTCATTCTGGAGTAGGCCTAATTGCAGAATAAACCGCCACTGAAAAACCCTGTGCATAAACATATGAGCGGTCAAGAACAAAATTGTACACGATTTCAATGAGGGAGAGGTGAGTGGTGGGGTATTCTGCAATAGCGCTCCGCACTTACGCTAAAAATATCTCAGACAAACATTGCAACCATGCACGTGTGTGGGTGTGCGCGTCCATGTACACTACGCGTGTGAGACAATGTTTGTCTGACAGCCGGGGATTTTGTGACGTCATTAGTGCGGAGCGCTATTGAGCCGAGACGGGAGTGCTACTGGAGTACTGCTAGGCTAATCAAGTAGGGACTATCATTCTGCAATTACTCTGTTTAATTGTGATGAGAAATAAATTGATCTTATACAGATTTAGGAGTAGGCCTAGGCTCTAATAGCAGAATACCCCGCCACTCAACTCTCCCTCATTGAATATAGGCCTAACGTTAAATCAAATGTCCTTCTTCTTTCTTGACCGCTCATTGTTTATTACTTTATGCACTGGGATTTTGAGTGGCGGGGTATTCTGCAATTGAGCCCAGATTTATGTCCTTCATATTCATTCATGGAGCCTGCAAACTTCATACCTACCCTCTTCTTCGTCGAAAATTCTAAGTCGTCTTCGTCCATGTCCTTCATGCTGATGCTGCAGTTTTACTGCCTGTTGTTGACAGTTGAGTGTTGTTGACAAATGACAGTGACTTCAACTGCTGATCTAACTTCTCTATCGTTCAAAATTGTCTTTTCCTGCAGTCGTGTGGAAGAAATGTAAATCGGAATGGACTGAAGTTGCTTCTCTACAATTTGGGTAAGATCTTTCTTTAATTCTAAGGAGAATAGTTTATACAGAGATATCGCTACCTGCACAGAAATGGATGAAGTCACTCGCCGTCCGCAATATTCCGTGTACGACCGATGACAAAAATGTTGTACGTTGCGGGGTGACCTAGTGATCATGATAAACGTTACGCTATTGGCTGAGATTAATTAATTGGGAATGCTTCGCCCAATAGCATCGGTCGTTAGTACGAATGACAGCGAATAGCCCCATAATGCATCAGTTCTTCAAACATGGCTGCGCCCATGGCATTGACATTTCTCGTGTTTATGTTGTGGTTTTCGGTGATTTTGTGTGTAGACGCAAATTCATCTTCACCAAATATTGTAATTTTGTTTGCGGATGACCTTGGGTTTGGGGATCTGGAATCTTACGGCCACCCAACATCCCAAACCCCCAATTTGAACCAGTTGTCGGCGAATGGATTGCAGTTTATGCAATTTTATGTTGCATCTTCAGTCTGCAGTCCATCCAGGTAGGCGCTATGCCTACATCATACATGTACTGTAAAATTGTATAGGCCTATTTGCCAACTCGTACCTTTGCTAACTCGTACGAACTTTGCCAACTCGTACCTTCAGTTCCAAGACCTAGTTGTGATGATCGTAACCCTAGGTCTGACATGGGGACTGGGAGTGGGACCTTAGGTCCACTCCCAGTCCCCATGTCAGACCTACTATGGTTACGATCATTGCAACTATTCCAAGACCAAGCCTTGAATTTAACGGAGACCATGGCCTTCGTAGTTCGTTGCCCTGGTTCTTGGCCTTCGTGCCCCCTTCAAATGTTTCCATAGAAAAGACATTATGATTTTCCAATGGAAGTGTCCCTTGCAATGGAAAAGTGGCCTTGCCCTTTTCAGAACCAAATTCAAGGCCTGTAAGACAACTCGTACCATCGTGCCAAGTCAAGTCGTACCATATGGTTGTACCGATACCGTCAATATTGAATAATCATTATGAAAAAACAAAATTTGTTATGTCCACTTTTACGGGAACTAGGGGTAAGGGTTAGAGTTATGGGGTTATAAAGGTTTAAGTGTGTTAGGGATTAAGGTCTGAGTGAGGGTCGGCCTCTTCCCCTCACTTTGTCAAATTGTTTTATCACCCATATTCTTTCCAACAACAGAAAAAAGGTGAAAAAATTCATCAAAAAGTACGAGTTGTCTCATATCAAGGTATAGGAGTTAGCAAAGATACAAGTTGGCATAGGTACATGTACTACTACTTGAATCAGAAGCTTGGCGTATTCCTCTTATGAATTATTTATTTAACTTTTTTAGTTGGGAATGCCTGAAATTTTGATCCTAGCACGATCTTTTAATAGATCTTTTAGGCCTAATTGATCTTTTAACAGATCTCAAGCAAATATGTGTATTTTTTGTTATTATTTTGGGTTAATGAGCAGTTCATTGCATAATCAGTTTATTACTTAGATTATTTTTTTTTATTTCATTTGGTGTGTGTGAATGATTTATAAATTACGCCATGTACTAGCTGACTTTCTGGGTAATGGTTCATAATAACGTCCCGTACCTATCATTACTATTTATTTTTGTTTTGTCAGAGCTGCTCTTCTGACAGGTCGCTTCCAGACCAGGTCAGGAATATGGCCGGGCGTATTCTTTCCAAATTCAGTTGGAGGTCTACAGCATGATGAAGTCACTATCGCAGAGATGCTCAAAGGGATCAAGTACAGGACAGCCATCGTAGGGAAGTGGCACCTTGGCGTCGGTAAAGGAGGAGTGTATCTACCGACCAATCAGGGCTTTGATGAGTATTATGGGATACCATACTCCCATGATATGTGCCCCTGTCAAGTGTGTTTCTATCCCCATGATCACTGCTATGACAACTGTGGTGCTATGTACACCAGCTGTCCACTATTCCATAACAAAACGATTGTAGAACAGCCAACAGATCTGTTGACGCTAGAGCAACGCTACACCAACTATGCCACAGACTACATCGCTAAGAATGCAAGAAATGGACAACCGTTCTTCCTGTATCTGGCTTACCAGCACACTCACCACCCGCAGTTTGCCAGTAAAGCTTTCAGGAACAGCACGGCGAGGGGAAGCTTTGGAGATTCGTTGGCAGAACTCGACTGGAGTGTTGGGCAAATCCTGAAGCAGCTCAAAGACAGTGGCGTGGATAAAAACACACTTGTATTCCTCACTTCTGATAATGGGTAATTATTACAAAATAGCAGATGAATACATTTATTGAGACAAAAGAAGACATATACTTGTAGACCTAAATAGTCTATTAAACATAACGGTTAATAATAACCATCAAATTACTACAAGGGATGCTGACTGAATTATAAGTCATTGAAATGTGAACAAAGAAAAACTGAGCGTGATTCGAACCGGCGACCTCCTGAATTGACTATTTGGGACACCACCAACATAGAGCTGGATAACTCAGTTGGTAGAGCACCTACACGGTATTCAGGAGGTCGCCGGTAGGAATCTCGCTCTAGTCAATTTTTGTTTGTTCACCTTGTCTTAATAATGACTTAACTTAAGGATAACTTTGTTTGTTGTCCTTTAAAATATTAAGTGACTGCGTGTATCTGCCTTTAATACAAAAAAACTTTAAACGTGTAGTTGTACCACAGTGTTTTTCAAAGAATGAAAAAAAGTTTTCACTATATTTTCCTTACCATTTCAACATGTATACTTGGGGCCAGAAAACATGTCTGCTTTTGGAAATCCCACAGAAACTTCAAACAAAAATGTTGAAAACTGTATTTTGTTGTTCTTTTTGAACAATAATATGCTTCAGATCTGACCAACTAATTAATCTTTTGTGAGTGTACTTTATTAACAGGTACTCTACTTGTATTTTTTTATTTTTTTTCCTCAGGCCAAGCATTCTGCGTGGATTCAGGGGAGGTAGTGCGGGCCTGCTGAAATGTGGGAAAGGCACAACATATGAGGGTGGACAACGAGTGCCAGCCATAGCCTACTGGCCGGGAAAGATCACTCCAGGACGCACTAAAGAGTTGGCCAGCAGTCTGGATCTGTTACCTACAGTAGCTGGCATCACTGGAGCCCCATTGCCAGCTAGTAAGACCCTGGATGGCGTAGACATGTCTGCTATTTTCTTCGATGGAAAACCGGTAAGTCAGATGATAATTATTATGTGTATACGTTTCGACTAGCCTTCTCATGCTCTTGTCGTCATCTAGGGCCTGTTTGTTTAATGCACTGGATCCCAAATTTTGGGATCCACGTCCTACATGTATGCAGGGTACGCTAAAATGAGATCCGGATCCGCAGGATTCGTCATAAACAAACAGGCCCCTAGAGACTAGATGACTAGAGCAGGCTAGTGGAAAAACTGAGACCTAACCAGAAGTGCGACGAAATAAGAAGTGCGAAAGTACAAACGATTCTTACACGGTTTTTCCGCAAACTGATCCACATACCAATTGTCACCATGCAAAGTCTCAAATCTTTCTTAAAATGACTATTGATATGCTCTTTTATTTTTTGTCTTCTGTTTTCAGAGTCTTAGGGAAACCTTCATCTATTATCCTGCGAATCCTAAGCCAGAGTTAGGTATCTTTGCTGTACTGTACAAGCAGTACAAGGCTCATTACTACACACACGGGAACAATCTATCGGGGGCGACAAACAGGGACCATGACTGTCGAGGTACGGCAAAGTTGACCCATCACCAGCCTCCACTCCTGTTCGATCTCGGTCAAGATCCAGGAGAGCGTTATGACCTCAGTGCCGATCCACGGTACCAAGGCACCCTGAACAAGATTGCCCAAATCAAGACCGAGTTTGAGGCCGGCATGGTATGGGGCAAATCACAGATGGCTGGCAAAGATCCAAGTGTGGAGCCATGCTGCAGTCCAGGGTGCAGTCCCTTCCCATCATGCTGTGCATGCAAAAGGTCAGAGGTCAATTTCATTCAAGTGTAATATTGATGGCCATATTTTTGTATCAAAAGCAGTACTACAAGCGGTAATTGGTTGAATTTAATGAATTATCAGTCCAAGCAATGTAATTATCAAAGCTTTTCAAATACACCTAACATTTAATTTTAAATTGCGTTTTACTAACCAGTGACACAAAGTGTAATGTAGGTGCAATTTCCTTTCTTTGAAATGTTAAGTACCGGGTACTACTTCTTGACCTTATTTTCACAAGTTTTCTTTTACATATTGTTTCCTTGTTTGAAGTTCGACATTGTATTGAATGTAATTGGTACAATTTAAACTTTATAGTACTGTTTTAAAGTGCCTGAACTTGAACTGTAGCCTTAAATGGGATTATTTATTTATTTGCATGGTAGTATGAAAGGGACTGGATTCTGTACTGAAAGGGGCTTAGGCAATGGACCCTTAAGGGCCTGTCAATCAAACTGTGCACATTGACCAATTGGTGTTGTCAACTCATCATCGTCCAATTCCTCATTCAAAACTCGATCACACAGGGTATGTAAAATATGTGTCATAGCTAAGGTGGGCGGGGCTGAAGAGCAAAGCCAGAAAGGTCCATTACCTAGTCTTTTTAATTTTTAAGATTTAATTAGGTTATTAATTTAATTTAAGTATTAATTCTAGGCACCATGGGGGGTCACCAAGGCAATGCATGTGCAAGGGACCAGATGCACCCGGGCAATAATTAACAGGGTGTGATTATCATTTCTATTTAGCCGATTTTTATGTGCATGTATGAAATTTTTTCCGATGTAAAGAGCAGTGTATAGAGGAATACAACCCAATATTTGACTTTCTAATGTGAAGTTTGAACAGAGAAAAGAAGCACTCACTTTCCTAGGTATTACAGGAAATAATGAGTACTAGGTAACAATCTGTATCTGGAGGATATGTTCCTATTTGGGGAAAGAATACGGGAAATGTTCACTCAAACCAAATTTCTGTGAGAAAGAAGTTTATTCAAACACAAAAGCAGCATACAGTGGAACACCACTATAACGAACACCGTTATACCAAACATTTGGCTAAACTGAACATCATCCATGGCCCCCAATTTTCAGTGTGTACAATGCATACCAATATGGTTCTTTAAATCACTATAGTGAACGACTACTATAACAGACAATATCTGTGCATCCTGCCATGTTCGTTCCATAGCGGCGTTTCACTGTATAGTAAAATAGTAATTTATACAAATATCAATAATGATAGTTGAAATAAACTATCATTTACCAATAAAATTTCAAATTGTACTTTGTGTCTTTCCAATGGTAGTGTTATAATCGTGGCGCTAGCATCTCAAACCTCGTTCTACTTTTGGATCATGCCATTTTGGGCAATATTGCATCATTGACTGCACTGCATGTGCAAGTACATGTACTTGCTGTTGTAAAGGACTGGTGGACTAGCTGGTAGGATGTCTTAAATGTCTTCAGCACCAACATCTCCTTAAAGTGCATAATGCCTTTCGAGATATAATTACATGTACATTACAATTCTCTGTGCATGTTAAAGTCAAGCAGTAGCCACATACAATTCAAAAATTTGGTTCATAATCCTGGTTTTTTTTTTTTTTTACCAAGGAAGACTTTTTATGCTAAGCAATTTTGTAGTGTTTGACCAGCTATAAAGTAAAACAGGAACCATGTCACAAATTTTAAAACAATCTGAGTTCAATTGTGATTTTTTTTTTACACTGATGAAAGTGTCAAGTACTTGATGAGACAACAAGCCTCACTTTTAATATATCTTTACCTTATTATGTATACTTTATGTATTTGAGAACATAGAAACTGATGTAGCATAGCTTCATTAATTTGTTTTAATTAAGCTTGTCAACTGTCGATAAAAATGAAAGATTCTTTCTCTTTCTCTTTGATACCCATATGAGACTTGTGAAATGAGTTTGATGCAAACTTTTTATCATATTTTTTTAATGAACAAGGTGCATACTGATATAGACAAAGCTTGGGACGTTTTCACGAAGCACTAAGATCAATCTCAAATGTTAATCAATCTTAATTGCTAAGCAACTTGTTCAAATTACTATGTTAATACTGACAACTCATCTTAAGATCAATTTGAGTGCTTTGTGAAATCCAACCCAGGAAACAAATTAAATAGGAAATTGTATTGTACAATTATAATAATATATATACAAATCATTATCAGTATATAATAAACAGGAAGAACTGAATATGAGCACTGAAAATTGTTTACATTAATACTTACAAATATTTACACATTCTTTAGCCATTTGTATTAACACTCTCCCATTTCATACTGTGGACGGCAGATAAACACACATATTTATATCAACTTCCAGCATTAGGCACAAACAATATTTCAACCATACCTTATATTCTCAATTTTTTGGGAATAAAAATGTACCTCATTTAAAAAAACAAAGAGGCTTTTGTTTTTCTTCTTCTATAAATCCTTTTTGTCTTGTAATGAAGAATTTTTAGGGTTTTTTCCTGAGACAATATGCAGATGGTGAATGAATTATCCTGGGGTAGACCTTGATGTCACTCTTCAGAGAGCAGATAAGCAGAAGTGGTAAGCTATGTCTAAATTGCTTACAACTTGAATTGTATACCCAATAGGGCTCCGCGCTCCTAATGTCACATTCAGAAGTTCGGACAAACAAGTCGCACGTGGCCCCCATTAACTTACACGTAAACGTTGTGATATTTGTCCAAACATCTGGGTAACTATAGCTGTCGATATAAAGGGTGTATTCTATAAATAGTTTGAGCGCGGAGCCCTATTGTCTATGTTGTCGGATACAGCCACTTCAAGCCATTTCAAGGTAAGCGGGATAATTTAGACAGGGCCTTGTATTCTTAGTGTCTACCCCTATGTGAATATTTAGTTTGTATTTGGAAGTATTACAATGGAAATGCTAGGAGATCCGTGTTGTTGACTCATGGCACCGTCTCAGTCCCTTTGGAGTACGTGTCATTGAGTTTCTCAAAGACTGGAATAGGCGACACCACTGGCTGAAACCTCTGGAAAAGCAAAACAGACAAAATGGTACTCTCGGTTAACAGGTTAAGAGTCATCGGATAGGTACCGGGGGGTAATCTGTGTTGTATCAGGACAAAATAACATAAATGTGCTGGCCACTTGTTGGCTTGTGTACTACTACTGCTACATGTAGTTTGCCAACTACAATATACACAATACATGTACAATCTTTGTAAAAGTTCCTTGTATTATGCATGTGAAAAGCAACTGTCATTTGAAACAAGAATGCTCAGCTATAAAGGACTTGATCTTGTGAGCCGACTGAAAGGTACAATATAAAATGAAGGGATGCCAGTATATGCAATACATGTACAACATGGGCATATATAGGAGCTACACATATCAGCCATGAGACTGTTTGACTTTTATCTTACCATTGCTGAGATATTCTGTTCTTCATCCGTTTCTCTGTAGAATCGAGTGCCATACGATAAATGGCCATACTTTGATGTGGTGTGGAGGAGAGGGTCGTAGGCCCGGTCTCGTCTGGTGAAAGGCTCAAATCTGTAAGGAAGACACAACATCAAGAATGAAGTAATAACCCGCAGTTGCCCATAGGTTGTTCTATATGGATAAACTTGGGGTCCAATTTCTTTCTCATGTCCCTGTAACCAGGTAAAAATTTTCTCCATTTTAAAGGTACAGTACTGTGGATTGGTAACATACCCAAATAGAAATGTTCACAGATTTACATATAACTTTCAGGGTATGAACATGATGATGGTAGAAATGTATGTAAAAATATTTTCGCCTGAAATAGTCTATTTATCCAGAAATTAGTAAAACAAAGACCAAAAACAGTTTTGATCTCGGGGTAAGATCAAAACCATTCTTTATGTTTTATAAGAAAAATTGAATCGGGTTTTCACTATTTTCTCATGACTAAGATGTTCGATTGGGCTCAAATGTTCACAGGTTTATTAATTCATGTACATGTTGGATAAGTTAAAAAAGTGCTGCTCTGTGACCCTTACCAATCATGTATTATACCTTTAAATGTTGTTTTGATTTCTTGAATGTTCAGACTATACTCACATGTTGTCGTTGACTCTCATGACCCATTCTTTGGCCTTCATGGCTTCTCTGGCTTCTTCTACTGATGTATAGGAAGTGGCTACCCTCAGTGTGGGTTGTAATGGCTTGTAGCGTTGCTGAATGACCTCATCTGGTGTCCGGAATGGTCCCTGTAACTACACAGAACAGATGAGGTATTAGTACATGCACCGTGGTGATCAAGACTAAAAAGCCTGGTTCATACCTTTGCCATTTAACATTAAATAGGCCATATTGACCAGGTTTAAATTCAGAGTTTAAAAATGGTTTTTGCCTTGTGTACACTCACTGTGCAGTATTCTGCAGAAAAGTTTGTGGTGTAATATGAGTCATTGGTCCTCATTTGCTACAACTGCCTAGGCTGTACACCATGCTACTGCTGTTGGCTGTGCCAAACTCAATTTTTTTTTTTCATTTTCAAGTTTGGCACGGCAATAGCATGGCGCTTAGCATTTTGCATCAATTTGGCTCGGCAAAGTGAGTTCGGCACGGCAAGCTCTTTGGCTTGACAGGGTCTGCTGCGCTATTTGTATTCGGAATGGCTGTGGCACAACAATTATAAATAAGTTCGGCATTTAGTGCAACTGCCGCACTATTGCCATGCTATTGCTGCACTCATTTGATTTAAGTTCGGCATGGCAGTAGCACGGCGTATAGTCTTGGCGTATAGTCTTGGCCTATTCCTGTCATTCAAATGTACAATTTTAAATCATTAGCATAATTCATATTCAAAAATGAAAATCAGACCATCTCAAACAATGTTAATTCTACCATTGAACATTCTCTATTTGTATCATTACATTCCCATCCAACTTTCCAGCTACTTACTTTCCTGTCACCGATGGGTGGGAGGGGCTCGGTCAGAGGGAGTGGGGGACTGGGTGGAATGACAATGCCTGATCTATTGTCCCTCTTAGGCTTAGGTCCTGGGGGTGGGCGGGGCTTGACACTCCTTAGAATCATCTCCATCTCATCAGGGTAAGGTTTGAATGGTGAGTTGAAGACGCCCGGAACCTGTGACCATAAAATATTAACAAATAATAAGAGCTCTTCAAGACAGGGTGAAAAAAAGCTCCATTGTCAATTCTCAAAGCTTAAAAATTTGCCAGAAATTGCAACGATCAACTTCAATGGGAGACTTTTGGAGAGTCGGTCTTGAGTCAACAGCGCACACGCAAACCATGCTTGCGCAATTGTGAGCATGTACACGTTGTATTGCGCATGCATGCGCGTGCGCTGTTGACTCAAAGAGTGACTCTCCAAAAGTGACTCTCCAAAAGTCTCCCATTAAACTTGTTAGGGTAATCAAAATGGTAATATTGCATTGTTGACTGACGACCGCACTCACAGAGTAAACCATTGTTTTACACTTTCCCAGTCCTTTAAATTACCGCCATTTGCCTTCTTTATTAACTGGACCATCAAAACATTAAAGTCCAATAATAAAAACATTCCACTGATCAACTACAACAAAATAAAATTACAACTACAAAATTATGATGGTGATGGTCCTCATTTTTCAACAATAATATTTACCACTTGTGTACTGAGAAGATAATGGTGTTTGCGTGCATCATCTATGATCAACTGTTGCATCTTATGTTCCATTTCTACTGCTCTTTCCTGAGATTTCTGATCACTGTACTCCTCTAGTTCTTGCCTGATGAGATAACAAAAAATAAAATGATAACGATTGTACCCAGCCTTGACTGTCGGGGGGAATATGTCTGACCAATAATAAGGGACTACTACATCAGTGACCAGGGGTTGATTTCACAAAGCTCTACGATCAATTGTAACTCGAGTTATGAAGGATAACCCATCGTATCCTAGGACTTCTACGTAGCGCTGCAATGCATCATAAGTCCTACGACTGATAGCAAGTTATGATGAGATTGGTGAAATTGGCCCCAGGAGTTTCAGAAATGTGATGCAGGGCTAGAGAAAGCCTGGTCTCTTTAACTTTTTCCAGATGAGCCTTAGGACAAGAAATAAGTATTGTTTGCAATAATTTGCTTGTATATTAAGATGGGGATATGACTGAGAGAAGTTGATATCTTCCTAAGTTGCCAACAACCAACACCACGTAGTGCCTACAATACTACATCTACATGTACACCAAAGACAGTAGACAAAGACCTTATTATATTCTGCGCTCACATTAATGCATGACAGATCAAAATGACTTCTCTTATAGATACCAAAAGTAATCAGTCACTTGTGATTAAATGAGCTAACAGAGCCAAAGGGTCACTGGTTATATGTAGTCTATTGGCTCATTTAAATTTGTTTCAAATTGTTCATCGTGCGATTAATGTATTGTCACTATATCATTAGACATAGCTTGCACATAAAATGCACATAATTCAAATCAAATTGAAAGTTCAAAAGAATTCGAGTAAGCATTCAAGTGGCCTACCAACCCAGAACTTGGAAAAAAATTTGTTTCTGAGCATCAATACTAACCTCACAATCTGGTTTTTGATGAGTAGTCCCTCAAGATATCTCTTCCTACTGTAGTAATTGAAGATGTACTTCCTGGTGTAGAAACCTCTCCACATTTTCTGGATCTGAAAAAAAAATACATCATGGATTAATTTGATTATAATCAATTAATGCCAAAAATGGCAAAAATAAAATGGCAGGTGTCAGTTTCATGACATGTGTGACTGTGTAGAAAGAAAAGATAACTTCTGACATGAATAATGAAGTACTAATAAGCCATTTGCGAGATAAATCTGAATAGTATCTGGTACAAAGGCTTCTTTCATTGCATAGAAACACCTCAGTTTGAATTTCCCAGACTAAAGACTCGTTGATATATCACATGATTCGGGGCAAGCTTTTGCTTAGTTACATAACAGACGTCTTGCACCAGTGCACTGTTCATAATGGATAAGAATGGCACAAAGGAACCAGACCACTCCAGAGATGGGTATCAATCACTATGCAAAAGCTTGCCCCGAATCACGTGATATAGCAACAGTCTTTAGTCTGGGAAATTCAAATTTGGGTGTTCATATGCAATGAAAGAAGTCTGTGTACCAGATACTATTCAGATTTAACTCGCAAATGGCTTATTCCTGTGCACCAATTGGCACCAAATACCCAACAGCCAAAATGGTAGCCAATATAATTTGCACAATTAATTTTCTGGAAATTTGGGTAAACTTCCGTCTCAAACTCTTGTTCATTTCATCTTCAATTCTGGTTCTGAAGCCTCATTAACCCATACTGACCACAAAAAAAAAACAACCAGCAATGTCGCCTTTTAGATAAAAACAAGACTTTGAAATGAAAAAAACCCAAAATCAATTCACTTACAATTGTCGCCATGGCATTGTAGAAGTTCCTCCGCATGATGAGCACTTGATTTTTGATGAGTATTCTCACAAATGCCCTTCCTAAGTATCCTCGCCAGTGCTTCTGCACCACAGTTGCACATCTATGCAGGTGTTTGAGGTAAGATCGTACCCTGACAGCTCTAAACCATGCCTGGATTTGGACAGAGGCCTTCCATTCTGCCCATCGTTCTTCCTCAGCAGTCCTTCAAAACAACAACATAAAATCACGTTAATTATTGAGATAATACTAACGGTTCTTTATCAGAACCACACACTCTAACAGAAGAGATGACATGGTGTCACCGCAAACCTAGCTTCTTTTACGTCATTTTGTGTTTCTTTGTGCATGGCATTATACTGAACATTGCATTTTAGGACCTTTTGGCATAATGTGGATGAAGACTAAAACTTTTTAAAAGTGGACTTTTGTGCCTAACTTCAATGGATTTTTATTGAAATCTTCCAGCCTGACTTCTGAACAAAAAAAAATGCATTGTAATGTTAAAGATTGGGATCTGCATAGATGGTATCGATTTGACTCGGACTTATGAGTTGTCTGTCCAGTTGTCCCGCAGTCATTGCTTAATAGGGCTAACAAAATTACGCCCCAACTTGTTTGCCGACCAACTCGTACACTGTCCAGCTCATACACAGAACAACTTGTATGTAACTAACTTGTAACTTGGGCCTAAATGTATTTTCTTCTGAATTTGAAGGATTCTGATTTTTTAAGGATAACGGGAATGGCAGTTTTTTTTAAGGTTTTTTCCTTTCAAAATACCGATCCCCTGAAAAAGTTAATCCTTGACCCTGAGAGAAAACATGATCCATAAAGTTGGCTTTAATTTAAAAAAAAAAATCCTGCTAGGCCTAGGCTTAGGCCTACCCTCAAAAGAAATTTCCTGAAAAATACTTCCGAGTTCTATCGTACAATCCTAAAATGCCAATACCTCAAACGAAATCTCGCGAAGAAATCCCCCCCCCCAAAAAAATATAAAAAACGGCCAACCCCTTGAAAAAACTCTGATTAGCCTAGGCCCCTAACGTTAGGCCTAACGTTAATCACTTCTTGGTGGCGTTGATGAGTTGGTGGCCATACGAGTTGAGCGGCATTACGAGTTGAAATGGTTGAGTGGCATAGGCCTATACGATTACAAGTTGGTCGGTGTACAACTAACATTACAAGCTGTCTTTTAGTTTTTACGCCATCCATATTAATTTCAGTATTTATTTAGCTTCTTCTGTTCCAAAATGAGATTTGTTACTTTAAGTTTAAGTAAATTTATTCATGGGTAGGCCTAAAATGAACATTTTTCGGAATTTTTCAGTGAAAAAAAACAACAGGTTCTTACCCAAATAAATACTGAAAATAATATGGGTGGCGTAAAAGACACTAATGCCACGACAGGCACGAGTTGATCAAACAGCATACGATTACGAGTTGATCAAACATGTCAAACACTAAATTCAGTGTAGGGGCCTACGATGAGTTGGTCGGCGTACCAGTTGGGTTTTACAGTCACTTCGCCCATTTTCCACTTCGCCCACAACCACTTCGCCCACAACCACTTCGCCCACATGTCACTTCGCCCACGCGACACTTCGCCCATTCACCACTTCGCCCACTGGCCACTTCGCCCACGCGTCACTTCGCCCACGCCGCCATACACAGCAGCCATACATGAAAAACCGCAACAGCCGCACACGCACAACAACTTCATTTTTGTAAAAGCTGAACATAATTATTGTGTGATAATTGGGTATATTTTATCATGGAGGGCTGGGAAGGAAAGAGTCATTATAAAGTTTTTATTATGAGTATTAATAGGTAAATATAGTAAGTAAATAATTTAGTTTGGGAGAACTTTTCATTGGGTATAATAATATTATCATATTGCCTAATATTGCATTATGCGATTCGGTTTCATAACTGCAATTTATCCAAGTATTATACCTGAGACAGGATTGGATCCGTGGGTTTGGTTTGGTGATTTTAGTGGAAAAATAACAAGGTCATTGAAACTGGGAATACCTTCGTGGTCGGGGTTTGTGATAATTTGCTTATTCTTTGTTAAATTTTGTTTATAGTGACTTTATACAATGTATTTAAAATTGCGTTGGTATAAGTGGGCGAAGTGACTCGTGGGCGAAGTGACTCGTGGGCGAAGTGGTAAGTGGGCGAAGTGACGCGTGGGCGAAGTGGTTGTGGGCGAAGTGGTTATGGGCGAAGTGGAAAGTGGGCGAAGTGACCGACATCCCCAGTTGGTCAGCGTACGAGTTGGTCTGTGTACGAGATGACCTGCTTCGCCGCCAGACATGTAAATTAGTTGGGCTGTGTCCCAATTCTCTGGCTGCGGCTGCAAATTACGCATGTTCCTAGGCCTATGCGGCGATGGCAGCCACTAGCCAGTGGCTGCATCCATTTCCATAGCATAGACTTGTGTGTTATTTGCGGTCGCAGCCAGACTTCGACTTGTTGAAACTGAAACTAAAGTTGACCTTTGATTGATCTTGCTTGGTTTATTTATTTACTGAACTAATTCATTATCAGATTGGTTTCTTCCAATCCCTGAAATCAGTGATTTACGAAAAATAATTACCTATTTCTTTCAAAAACTTGCTCCATAACATTGGGAGTTCGCCGCAACAATCGTACGGTCGTCGCCATTTTCTGTAGGTGCTGCGTTCATCCTCATTCGCGGTTGCTAAGTAAGCATTGCATCACACAGTCAACCTCGTATTTATCTGATTCGGTCTTCGATCCCAAGTGTTTTGGTAAAGTTTTCATTTTTCTCGCGTAGTTGGTGTTGTTGTTTATCTTTTTATATAACGCATTCAGTTTGCCTATATCTAATTACCGTACCGATATAAATGAATTTTACTGTATTCTTGGTGATTTAAATGTCAATTTGGGGTGGAATGAATACGCGGTAATTGAAATATATCATTGATAAACATTGGACTGAACTGTCTTTTTTTAATTACTTATTTTCCCTGGTACTACGCGTATTTGGTGAAGAAAGAAGTATGAGCATTGACAACCAGTGTTACTCTAATGCCGCTGTAATGTGCACATGCATCGAATGTACGTTCTGTGCATGCAAACTCGAGTACTTTTCACGACAAATCTATCGTGCATACATAAACGTGAAGAGTATGTAAATTTTTAGTTGGCACTTTATTTTACCTTCTTCAGATTGTGCCGTCTGTTGCCAAAATGCGTCGCCAAGGTCTTAGGTGAGATTTAAAACTTTATATTAAACAAAAAGTAGGTGGTTACAGATTGTGTTTTGGGCGATGTTGGCGATTCATTCTGGGTGAACTGTTTATATTGTCAACTCAATGTTTGTTTTCCATTGACAAAATTCTAAGACTGCATCATGTCGATGTCTGATCTTGTTTTGCGTTTGACCTTGGTCTTGCTCTTGGAAAGGGATAATCGGGCAACGCCCCAAAATAGTAATTGTTGATCTGATTGAATTCTGCCGGTCTCAGGGTTTTTGCCATAAATCCATCAAAATGTGTCATGTTGAAAATGAATCATTCTGTGACATTGACATTAAACTGCAGTCTGCATATTATTAATAGGCCTAATTATGTAATTTCATGTATTTGTATAGTGTAGACATATGATGTCGGTGGTGGTTGAAAACCAGTTTGACGGTGGTTAGAAAATGGTGTGCTGACCTTACAAGACTGAGAAATACATTTTATATAAGATTTTGTTCGAAAATTAACCACAATCTCCCAGGCCTGTACAGCCTACAGGGTTTACAGTTACACTGTCCGAGTTCTAGTTAACCCTTACCCATAATCACTCCTCCCTGTTAAATGTATAGTGCTTTGCTCAATTGCATTTATACCTGTTTTCTTGTTTTCCCATCACCAATGAGCCCCTATTGCCACTTCACCCTGCTGCAACTTACCCTAGCCCCACACATAGGGCTGTGAATGGCTACTTTTCTTAAAATCTGTCTCTCAGCCTGGTCGCCATTCACAGCCCTATGTGTGGGGCTACAACTTACCCCTGCTGTAAATCATTTGAACATCATAAATAGACATTATAATATGTTTATAATGGTTTCAGGTCAACTCGGTCCGTAACCAACTCGGTCCGAGTCAACTCGGTCCGTGACCAACTCGGTCCGTAACCAACTCGGTCCATGACCAACTCGGTCTGTAACCAACTCGGTCCGAGGCTAACACGGTCCGTAACCAACTCGGTCCGTGACCAACTCGGTCCGTGACCAACTCGGTCCCTATGGGAAAATGCACGCAAAAACGTCTGGTAATTTTGTTGCAGCAAAACGAGTACGTAGTCTCGCAAATTGCGTGAATTTAACTATTTATTTAGGTCTATTTATTTATTTATTCATTTAGTATCTTAAAAACATTAAAATAATGAAAAATACATTGGCAGGTGCTGCCCAGGGCCTGACAAAAAGTAAAAAAAAAAACAAAAAAAAAACCCTGTCATCAAAAGACGTGCCTTCCCAAACACCTGCCAATTATAAATCTTATATTAAATTATGTTATATGTATAAACACAGATTAGTTAAAACAAAGCTAAAAAATCAAAAACAAAAACACAAAACAATCATCATTATTATTCATTAATTGATTTATTAATTTTATACAAAAAAAGCACGTTTTCATAAGGCATTTGACTTCGTGTATAATTTAATTAATATTTTAATTAAAATTGTATTGTGCCATTTTTATCAAATAATTATGGTATCAACATAATTAGACATTATTTATTTCTTCACGGTTTCAGCCACAAGCAAAACATATTATGTTATGATGACATTAAAAAACTGCTGCTACACTGCTGCTGCAAACTGCATGGATTCTTGTTTGTGTACGTTTTCCCATAGGGACCGAGTTGGTCACGGACCGAGTTGGTTACGGACCGAGTTGGTCACGGACCGAGTTGGCCTCGGACCGAGTTGGCCACGGACCGAGTTGGCCACGGACCGAGTTGGCTTCGGACCGAGTTGGTCTCGGACCGAGTTGGTCACGGACCGAGTTGACTCGGACCGAGTTGGTCACGGACCGAGTTGACTGGCACCCTTTATAATGATTAATGAACTTTAATCGTTTTTTTTGACTTGCATGTACCCCAGTCTTTTGTTTCCAAACCTGATGTACAGTACAATGATGTTGTGTTTTGTATCATTTCTCTTTCTTTGTCAGTACAGTTAACGTCATAGTGTGAGGCAGATGGGAAGAATCATTGTAAGTGTGCGGAACTTGATACCAGATGCCATTCGCACACAATGAGTAGCCCAAAGTTCATCAAACGTCAGTCCCGCAAACGACGTGGCCGTAAGCGTCGCATGGACTCCAACCCAGTCTGGGAGCACACGGTCAAATTTAGTGAGGGTTCCGACACAAGTCTGGACGAGGCACAGAAGGATTACATGGAGAATGTTGGTCATCACAGTGACTCGGCATCCGAGGATGCCCTCATGATGAGAAGACTGTCTTCATTAAATGTGACCTCTTCGAGTAACCTCTACGGAGAGTCCGACTCAGTTCCTGAAAACCACGTCCTTCCAAAGCAGCCGCTGCGACGCAAAAAGAGATTTAAGAGAATGGTGGTTGATCCCACCTGCATCCCACCGGGAGCCTGCTCTAGCACCCACATCCAGTTTTCCTGTGGTCCCGACTTTGTGCCCGAGACGGGCCGCAAGAGGCATAAGCTCAAGAGATCCAAGAAGAACTTATCGCACGACTCTGAAAATGCCATCGATGCTATCGATGGAGGCGATTTTGGCTTTGACATCCTCAGCATCAAGTTGAGGAAGAGGGGCTGCTCAAATAAAAGTCAGTCGAAACAGGCAAAGTCTGATTCCAGTCCGCAAAGCCCCAGTCAGCCTGATGTAGCCACTAATTCAGACAGCAGTCTACCAAGGAGGGTGTCTACAGAGAGCCCAGTCTCACTACCTGACACCTCATCAGGAACTGGGCGTAAGATGTCAGGAAGCGATGGGGCTAGTGAGAAAACAATTGGACGGGAGATGGAATGCACAAGTAATGAGAGTGACGTGACAATGGATGCAGCAACATCTAAAGACAGGTGCACATTATCGAAGCATCCATTATTTAAGCCTCGCCAACCTAAATCAGCTAAATTCCATTGCAAATATTTCAGGAATCTTAGAGTACTCAGTGCAGAAGATATAAGGCTGAAGTACAATAGCTCCATATGGGTCTTACTAGCTCAACTTGGTCAAAATCCAGAGAATGTGCCATTTAAAGGATATTTCACAATATGTTGAATTTGTGCAGATTCAAGGCGGTTCATCTAGAATTGCTTGGTTGTGGGTGGGGGAGGGGTTTAATTATGATACACACAAATACTTTCTATTGAACTAGATTTGAGGCTTTGCATGCGTGGTTGAAGAAACATGATAAGGCTTGCGGTGCCACCCTGTGATTTTACCCTTTTTGGAAGAATTGAGGCTCCAAATCGAACTGGAGAGCTCTGTGTTTTTTCCAGAATTATACTTCTTCTAAAAGAGTATAATCACAGAGTGGCACGGCAAACCTCATTAAAATAAAGTAAATCTTATTTTCCCTAAGAAAACTTTACTGAAACGATTTGATTTCTTTTCTGAACCATGTGAAAACATAATTTTTGTTCTACAGAATGTTTGTGTTATTGATTAATTATAAATCTTTTATTCTTGTGTTTTTGTTGCAGTGATTCGGACAGTGTGACAAGCAGTGATGAGGAAGGAGCATTGTTTACTAACGATGAGGGTCGGGAGGGTAAGCTAAGTCTCTTTTGAAATGAATTAACCCTAGCCCTCTACTCTTACCTGGGGCCTTTCTCAAAGCTCTGCTCTGGCTCCAGCTCCATTTCGCGAATCCATTCTGAAATAACGGGTATCAAAATAGAGGCTTTTGGCTGCGGTTCGGAAGAAGATACTCTGGATTGAAAAGGAAAACAGAGTTTCAGCTATATTTTCAGCATATGGATTACAGAGACGATGCCGGAGCTGAGCTTTGAGGAAGACCCCTGTAGTAATCTCACTAATCTGATGTTTGGAGATTGTGTTATAGTGCCCTCGTGTGACTATTACTTGTCAGTATGTGGTTCCAAGATGGCTGCTTCAATGCCAGTAGTGTGAAGTAAATTACTGTGTTGTTACCCCAAAATCAAGCTCATATATCCATATTGTCGGTCTAATTAAATGATTGCCTAAGTGATTTTTTGACCAAATTGAGATTTTTGTCCAAATCAGATCTTTATCTAGAGTGTCTAGGTCAATGCTAAACTCTAAAGTGTAGAAAGGTCAAAAGGAAGAGTGCAAAGTCAAACATGTGACTTGGGCAAATTAGACAGTGCCAGTGTCATTTTTCTCAAAAGTAGTAAAAATGACTTAGGCAATTATTTTATTTAGACTGGCGATATAATTTGTAGACATAACATTACCACACAAGTCTAGAGCTGCTTGCCGCACATTACCAGTCTCCACAGTGGGACTGGATCATAAACCACACATTACCAACACAAACCATATTCAGGATACCACATTGGAGAATATTGCCAGGGTGCTATTTCACATCCAACATACATCGAAACCAGGCTTGAGGCTAGGCTTGGGACTTATTTCGCTACCGCCATTTGAAGGCCACAAAACTAAATGAAGGTATAGGGCCACTTGACAAAGCCGAAGAAAGGCTCCAGCTTCGCCATGTATCTCAAGCCCTTCATTTCATTTAGGACACAAAATGGTGTTAGAAAAATAAATCCCAAGCCCTAGCCTCAAGCCTCATTTCGTAAAGATCCATAGCCTCAAATCTTATCTTAGGCCATGTCCAAAATATCTGGCTGCGGCCGCAAATTACACACGCCCCTATGACAGCCACTAGCCAGTGACTGCAGTCATTTCCATAGACTTGTGCATTATTTGTGGCCGCAGCCAGAGATTTGGGAGACGGCATAAGTCATTCATCCAGAGCTGCTCCTTATAATCTTCTCCATCATTCCTCTCTCCCTTCTTTGATATTTACTAGGTGATGACGAACAGAGTGATTTCTTCCAAGAGCCTGATTCTCTAGGAACAGGCATTCCTGGTATTATTCCATGGTGGGAGAAGAAATCAGCGTCGCGTGTTGTAGAAGACGAACGGTTCAGCAATCTCCTGAATGGTACCTTTCCTCTGCTCTCCAGACATTCGCAGAGAAGTAAGTGATTTAGGAGATCAAGTTAGCCCTTCAGTTAAATTTAATTTCAAACTTTGGTTTTTGTCAAAGAAATGTAGATTCATGGATATCAAGAAAGATACAGTAACAGTCATCTGTGAAATTCCCAGTTCCATGCGGTGCCCACTTTTTGAGAAGACAGTGAAAAACACCCACGGAAGTTTAAAATCTTTTCACAGTTATTTTTGATCTTCCGATGATCAAAAATTGTTTTGGTCAATATTGGTTTCACTCTTTGCTGAAAAAATACAGCATTTCAGGCAGAACAATTTTAATGGTATGTTTCTACCATCACCATCTTTAAGTAAGTTAAAGGTAAATCTGTGAAGTTTTCTGTTTCGCTATGCTAACCAAAGTATGATAGTACCTTTAAAATGTCTCTTCCCAAATTGACATTTGAGAAGTGAAAATTGACTAAATAAGATTTGAAGTTTTACATGGTGGAGACTAGGGGGCCTTTACGAAATTATGCTCGAGTCTGGGCTTTGGATTTATTTTGCTACCGCCATTTTGTGTCCTAAATGAAATGAAGGGCTTGAGATATGTGACGAAGCTGGAGCCTTTCTTCGGCTTTGTCATGTAGCCCAACCATTCATTTTGTTTTGTGGGTCTCAAATGGCAGTAGCTAAACAAATCCCAAGCCTAGCCTCAAGTCTGGTTTCGTAAAGGCCCTAGTATTGCTACTGTGTAAGGTTTGCAGATACACCATGTAAAGAACTCATATAGGAACAGGTGTGGTTCTGAGAAGCTACTACTGAGTAGTGGCTTGACATTTCTGCCAGTGTGCTCTGGCCGACCTTACGAGAGAGGTATTTGGCTCTAAAGTTGGAATGACTCTTTTGAATTTTCCAGATTTCCAATCTCGATTGAGGAGTCTTCAGAATGGTGATGATGGCCAGATCAGGGGATGTAGACCAAGAATTCTGAAAACAAAGGTCAGCCATTGAAATCTGAGTAGATTAGGGACATTTATAAAATGGAGGCTCAGGCTCAGGCTCCAACTCTGACATCCTATGCTGAAAATATAGGTTGTGGTTTTTCATTGAAGCTGAAGCTCTGTTTTCCTTTCCAAACCAGAGAATGTACATTTCCGAACCGCAGCCAAAAATGTCTATTTTGATACCTGTTATTTAAAAATGGATTCATGAAATGGAGCCGAAGCCTGAGACAGAGCCTGAGCCTCCGTTTCGTAAACGACCTAGGATTAGTCCCATGTGGTAGACAAAGACTGAGATCTTAGTTAGTTGACAGAAACAGCACGTGTCAAAGGTCACGGTCTATTAATACAGCAGAAAAACTAGTCTGCACATTTGTGAACCAAAGTTCCAGTATATCCACTTGCTGTTGTAGACATTGCACCAAATAGGCCTTATTCACTGCGCATCCATCCTGCATTCGAGGCAGTGCAATCAAACCGAGGCTTGCCTTCACAATAGTCTGGTACCCGTTTTCGTTTTAGAACGGGTGTTATCTTTTCCGAGGGGTATACAAGGAAGGTGACAAAATGGATGCGCCATGAATAAGGCCTATGCAAGGAGACTGTTTAGTAAGGTTAAAAGTATTCAGCAAGATATAATTTCTTCTTCACAGAGATTAAAGAGAAGTTCCCTCTCTGCTGTCAACGAGAAGATCGTAGGCTTCCTGAGGAATCCCCAGGAAAAGGAGTAAGTCCGCAATAATTTATTATCATTATTTATTTCTGATAATGAAATCAAGGATTCCTCAAAAGCACCCTTGGCACTGTAGCTCGAAAGCCTAAAGAAACCTTTTATGGAAAGATGATGATGAGAAGATACAGTTTTAGAGATGGGAGGAAACCCCCAGAGTAATATTCTGGGTAAAACCCACAGAATCAGGTAGGGACTGAAAACCCAATCTACTTGTGGACGAAGCCGGACTTCAACCTGGTCCGTCAGAGGTGAAAGGCGACGAAAGAGCTGCTGCGCCAACCTGACTCCCTGAGTCTGAAAGGAAAGGGTTATTCATCGCAGTGGTTACAAACAAGTTAAAAAAGTGATCAAAGTCACAGGGTGTCGTGTTGCTGTTAGCGATGTTTCGGCTGCTGGAACTGCTAGCCTTCATCAGGCAACTGAAGAACTGGATGCTGCGGTGTGTCTGTGTTCACTGTCGTGTACCGATGTGGGGACGTAGTACTGGTCACTCAGTGGGAAGCCAGAAACCGGGGATGGCAGTGCGGCTGTCCCGGTTCATGTTGTCTTGACGGAGGCGTATGTGAATGGGTTCCTTGATTCATCTGGTGTACCAATGTTGTTCACGATCGATACATCACACATCGTCCCATACTAGTTTGCTTGTTTGCATGAAGAAGTTGTGCTGTGTCATTCTTTGCATTGTGTCATCGTCCCTTGTGCCTTTGTAAAGTTTGTAGTATAAATATGGTTTTTATGTTTTCACGACCCTAATAATAATGATAATAATAGAGACATTTATAATGTGCAACATATCCACCCAGAGGGTGCTCAAGGCACTTACCTTTATTATCCCTGGTCATTGGGCTCCACTAAGATTCCTGAAACAATCTCAACTTCCTGGGGAGTATACAGCCCCAGCTACTGTAAAGCGCACTTAAGCTAATTAAGCACACAAACAATCTCTACCCTCACAGGTAACCATTTACTCCTGGGTGAAGACAAGCAATATGTGACAAAGCGTCTTGCCCAAGGACACGATGACCACTAGCCTATATGGCTTGACACGAACCCACAATCTGTAGATTGACCACAAGATCTTGAGTGTGACACACCAGGCCATTAGGCCACAGCACCCCACCCTAATCCAGAAATTGAAAACAATTGAGAGATGAAATTGAAAGAGAGTCCATGGGATCTTCTTCCTCATTAAATTTATTAAGCTCTAAGTGGAGTAACTCATTAAGCTTTCTGTCCTCTTGATCTTGAAAGGTTACTTCTTCATCCAATGAAGAAGAAAGAGAGGACACAGCTTGGTGAGCTGGCTTCCTTGTACTCCCTGGACATGAGAACAGAAGGAGCAAAGTGCAAGAGATCTCCCATCCTCGTCAAGACCAGGTAAGATGGCCATTCCACCCATGAAGCACTCTTGTTGTCAGGCGATTGACCCTAATTTGAACAGTTACAGCAAATTCCTGAATTGGCGGCAATAAGCCTTTTGCACATTAAATCTGAATAAATATCTGGTACACAGACTTCTTTCACTGCACATAAACGCCCCAGTTAGAATTTTCCAGACTAAAGACACTGTTGCTATATCACATGATGCGGTGCAAGCTTTTGCTTGGTTACATAACAGACATCTTGCACCAATACACAGTTCACTGTAGATAAGAATGGCACAAAGGAACCAGTCCATTCCTGAGATGGGTATCGCTATGCAAAAGCTTGCACTGCATCATGTGATGTAGCAACAGTGTCTTAGTCTGGGAAATTCAAACCAGGGTGTTTATAATGCAATGAAAGAAGTCTGTGTGTACCAGATACTATTCAGACTTAATGTGCAAAAGGCTTATTACCAAAGATGCTTGCCAAAGTGTCATTGCAGAAGAAAAGAAAAATTCTGTGTAATTATTCGCTGATGGCTTATCGTTTAGAAGCTCATAATAGTAGGAATCATAAGACAGTCAATACTATTATTTACCATACTTAATACTAACAAGAAAATTGGAGAATTATAGTTTAACATTGCAGTGTTCCCCTACAAAAGTAATTGTTAAATCAAAATCTCAAATTTACAAAATCAGGTAATAGAAGCTTTGCAGTTGCAATTGTCTGATTCTCTTTTGTGAAAACAAAACTGTGGAATTGAAATATTTTTCTGTTTATTTGTTGTAGGAATTCTTCCATAGCAGACACAAATATTGAAGAGGCTTTAGGTTTGGTGTCTCTATCAGCTGATAGTGTCAGCCCAGCTCGGAAATCTCTCTGCCCGCAGTTTGTAGATGCAAAACGTCGACGGAAAACACCACCTCCGACCGTCATAGAAGGTAGGGCAACATGTTTGATGCGGATATGATGTAGCAGTTATAAGTACGGGTTATTAAAGGTTTACAGTATTCAAATTTAAAAAGGGATTAAAGTGCTTTAAAATGATTGCTTAATGCATGATTTATTACAACATAAATATATATTTTTTTACGTTTAATAGTGCTTAATTTTGACCCCAAAGTTAAAAAATCAGTTCATGTATGCCCCCTAACCCTGAAAAATCCCCCTTGGAACCGATCCACGCAATAATGCGTGTGACATCACATAGAGAACAAGTATGCTCACAGCACAGTAGCTCATGCTGACTCATGCACGTTGTATGTAGGATTTTGCTCTTCGATTGGAACAAAAATGCAGAGTCAGCAGGTTTGCAACCTGCGTGGCGTTCATGATGTGACGTAGCAAGGTTTTTCGTTGTGAAAAGTGGAATGCTAAACTATGGGTGTTAAATACCTCCTTTTTTCATATACGGGTACTATTTTTTTAACACAAACAATGATAGACAGGTTGAGTTATAAGAATACAGACTATGTATTTAACTTCATATGACTTTTGATTACTGTAAATCTTGAAACTTCTGCAAGTAGTTCCTATACCCGAAAACAGCCTGAAATGTGTAATGCATAGAGTTAGGAGGATCTGATATTTTGATGATAGCAGGAGTATGAGAAAAGCCTGCTAGGATCAAAACGTATCACCCAAAACTACTCAACTGTAGTTGATTTCCTCAGATGATAATATATTCGGGTCAGAAAGGTACAAACTTTGGAACACCGTATATGTAGCATTCCTCTCTCACTGTTGTATTTAACAGGTCAAGTTGGCAGAGCAGCCATTCCGATTCCAGAGAGTAATATTGGCTCTCAGATGCTTCAGGGTATGGGCTGGGTTCCAGGCACCGGACTTGGAGCAGATGGAGGAGGCATCCAAGAGCCCGTCAGAGCCTACATCAGACCCAAGAACAGAGGACTTGGCTACTGGAAGCCAAGATAAACAAGGATGGAATGACACGCTGAAGAGAGTTTCAGCAGGGGTTCCCTGGTCTTGGATCGGGAGGGATAATTAAGAACCTATTACCAGGTCAGTGAAGAATCCACTGGAATGCTCAGCAACCTACCAGGTTAGTCAGAAACCTACCAGAGGTCGATTTCACGAAGCCCTACTACTGATCAAAACTCGAGGGAGGACCCATCATGTCCTATGTAGGGCTGCATTGCATCATAAGTCCTACGATTTGCATAGTAAGTTACGATGAGTTTGGTGAGATCGGCCCCAGGTCAGTTTGGAACTTACAAGCTCAGTCAAGAACCACTCTGGCTCAGTCAGGAACTCTCAAGGACTTTAAGGAACCTATCTGGTTGTATTGTCAAACCTCGGAGGATTCTGATGCTTAAGATAAAACTCAAGTGTTCTAGTCAGTCTCGCAGTCAGCCGATGTAATAAACTCTTCACGCTCCAGCTTTGTGTTCCTGAATGGATGGATGTACATGTGCGTACCAGGCTAGCTTCTGGATGTACATGTGCGTATCACGCTAGCTTCTGTCTCTCAAGTCTGCAAAGCTGAAGCAAGAGGTTCAGTCATAAGAACAAAATTGCTTTGTGTCACCAAGATAAATTGTGTTAGAATATGTGTGCTTCTGCATCATGGGGTGCCTCGTACTCTGAGACTATATCCAGCAAGATACAAAGTGATAAATGATTCTGATTGAAAGGATTCTACTTGAGAAGACATTTTGAAAGACTTGGAAACATAAACAGGACTCCATACAGCATCATAGGCTTGATGAAGAATAGCGGAGACCAGAGTACTTGTGAGGGCATTAAAAAGAACATCTTCCTCAGGCCAGGCAATGTGTGAATGTGGAAATCTAGACACTGCCAAGACGCTGTCGACGTTCTGATTGAGCCTGAGGTATTTGGATGTTGTAAACCGTGGCGAGTTATTAAGGTTAAACCATGAGTTGTGCCCTTGGACACAATGTGGAGAAGGTGCATTAGGTCGTACACAGTACAGCAAGTGAGTTTATAACAAAGACGTCATATAGACAAATCTAGACTTGCAAACGCTTTTGTATCGACTGAAGCCACCAGCGGCCATCTTACTGTGCCAGATACAATGCGATAACTATTGTTGCCAGACGGATTTAAGTAACAATGGTGAGTGCGTCTTTGTATTACCGTTGTATTTGGCCCTCTGAGATGGATACTTGGTTTCAGTGACAATGTGGTTTTATATGGGGTATTGAGAGTTCAGATTTCAGATTTGTTTATATGACGTCCGTGGTTTATACTACCGTAGTTGCCCTATTGAGAAGGTCGTGGATGTGTACAGTCATCTCCGAGACGTCAAGTTTATTGGAAAGTGGAGCTGTCTTAAAGTGAGATACCTGAACTTTGCTACTGTTTCATAACTCCAGAACAGGAACGTGTGATGACCGATGACAATGTTCCTATATGAAAGATTCCCTGATATTAACGTCAGTTCCTGGTCCACGTCTGCACATCCCACCATGGCACCAGGCCGTAAATCTGAAACCTCTTAGAGCTATTGAGAAAAAGGCAGCTCTGACAGAATCATTTATCGTAACAAGGTACAGGTACACGTTATCACTTAAAACATATTATGTCTGCTTGCGAGATTCCTAAGGTATGATGTGTGAGCGCTACAATTTTACCCCCCTCAGTATTTTACTTGCAAAAAGTGTATATTTTTTCTTAGCTGTATATATAATGAAATGAATCCAAATTGCAATTGCCTATTATTAGCCTTGTAATACGCTTTATAATGAAATGTTTGTGATGGAGAAATCTGTGGACTGTTGTAATGTTGAAGTGGGTGTTGTGAGTAGGTACGTGTAGGTTGTCTGTTTGTCGAGTCTTGTATAAATTGCAGAAAGCAGTATGATACTTCATGTATAATGTACATGAATGATCCAAAGGTCCTGTACTGTGACTGCCAAAGAATTGTATGCCAATTTGTCTTTAATAAAGACAAATGTGACAAAAGTGCAGTGCAAGCATAGAGTTAAATAAAAAACTAGAGTGCTCTCGGCACTCTGGCATGGACGCGCAGCCGCCATTTTAGTTGGGGTGACTGAGCAACTTCAGTAGAGTCCAAATACGGTACCCGGATGTTACTCAATAAACTGTGCGTGACGCGACGGGTATTTTATGCATAGTGCCGCGCGCACGAACCGGGGTAAGAATATGTATGGTCAAAGTATAACGTGCATAGTGCACACTCTAGTTTTTTTTTTTAAGTCTATGAGTGCAAGCTGTCACCATAATTTGTATCAATGGGTCAGGGTGGGGTGGGTGATTGGGCTGGGTGATGCTAGACTTTAAACAGTACATGTATAATTATTCAAATCCAGCTGCTAACTTCATTACCATTGTTACAGTTGGTGAAACCACTAAACTAAATTGAGCTCTATATTTAAGATTTTTAGTTATGTGAGAGAATTTTTATTTTTATTTTACAATTTTTCAAATGCTTTTAATTTGACTGACGACCTTATCATTACAATTATTTTTGGGGTTGTTGTATTTTGAGAGAGAAATAAAACATCACTTCAAGATGTTCAATTAGGTATCATGCAAACAAATTGAGCCATTGTATGAACTGTGCTGTACCAACAATCATGAGTTTGAAAGAGCGCCCTCTATGTTGAAAATAATTCAATGTGGCCACACTGTCTGGCAGGTATCTTTATCAGAAAAGGTGCAGCATGTAGTGAAGAGGTCATTTGCTAGCCTCAAGTTTATTTTGTCAGATGGACAATGTTCTGGGTCCCTCCCTGAGCTTTTCCCCATCTTTCTGCAGCTAATGGCATAAACAAATCTTTCAAGTTTCAATTATTTTGATTCAAAAGGAAGGTTAATTCAGTAAGCTTCACTGAGCATATTTTTATTCAGCCCCTTTGCCTTGAGTGGCCTATAGTCTTCTAAGGGCAAATTTTCATCGAAAAAAAAGACCCGAAAATAAATAAAAATGAAAAGAAGGGTCAATGGTTTTTTGGATTTAGCAATGATTTTTTATTTTGGGGGGGTCTTCATTTATTTTTTCATGGTGGGAGGTAGCAAGATAAAAAAAATGTCATTTGTGTCAAATATTTGTAATTAAAGTTGATTGTTATGCACCGTTGGCTCTGCCATAATGTCACGGCTCATTAAGCTGGGCAGGTTAGGGGCACACTGTAAATTTGTACATGTACATGTATTAATTCACGGCTGTTTAGTACTGGTTTAAAAGCAGGTTGCATTGTGTGTCCTACAACCAAAAATGCTTGTAAACACATACTGTACACTCTGTATGTAAAGCTTGAGTGTGTCAGACGTATCTATATGCATGTTTTGAGACTTTTTGTCAAGAAGACTCTTAGTGTATAAATTACTCACTCAATCTCAAATTCTATTCTAAGCCCATTTCTGGACTTCAGGCAAACAAATAATCACTAATTGCAAGTACTTACACAGATGTACATGTACTGCTTTTCAAAAAAGAATACATACATAATTACATATGTATGTATCTCTGAAGAATTTATTTTTATTTCGGAATCCTTAAAATCTACAGTTCTTCCTCATCTGAGCTGCAGAAATTTATTATTGTTAAACCATCTTCTCAGAAATTTGCTGGAATTTGTTATATAATTATGTACATCAGAGATGACCCATGAATGATACCACCAATGGTCCATGCAGATCTATACATTTTGTGCTTTAATGCTATAAACGTATACATGCACTTGTATCATGTTGGTAAAATGTCTGCCTTTCTACAATGGTCATGAATTTATGAAAATTTGTTCCCAAGCTACTTCTATAATCACCAGACAATGAACTGAATGTCAGCGTAAAATATTGGGCAAACATTCGTCATGCAATTCACTCAGAAATTTTGCCCAGGTCTAAAAGTTATTTTGTTAAAAAAAAGATGGGTGCTTAATTTTAGAACCAGATTTCCAACAACGCTTGATAGAAGTCGAATGAACTTGTATGTACATGGTATGTGTGTGTAGATATTGAAACGTGATGCTAAATGTACTTTGTGGTAAATCATGCGCCAAATTCCAAGTACGTACGCAATGTAATATTATAAATATACACTTTGTCAGAGCCATTCCACTCAAGGAACCATCCATTGGAATCATCACGTGCAAATTTGGTTGGTAATATGAATTGATCAGGTTATCCCCAAATATTTCACTTGCAATACTTTGATTCAAGATCAGTATAAACCAGAGTCCAGGACAGTAAACCGGTGTCCAGAACAGTAAACCGGTGTCCAGAACAGTAAACCGGTGTCCAGAACAGTAAACCGGTGTCCAGAACAGTAAACCGGTGTCCAGAACAGTAAACCAGTTTCCAGAACAGTAAACCGGTGTCCAGAACAGTAAACCGGTGTCCAGAACAGTAAACCGGTGTCCAGAACAATAAACCGGTGTCCAGAACAGTAAACCGGTGTCCAGAACAGTAAACCGGTTTCCACCAGATGCCCAGACACAACTCTGGGTATAACAGTTTGATTCTAATTGCCATTCTGTGGTATATTAGCACACTAACGACTCCTATTAAACATGATTGTATTTTACTGTTATAGGGACACTGATTAATTTCATTCTATACTGTAACTGAGCCACAAAAGAAAAGCAAACGATGGGTCCATTCAATTTATGGTCATGTTTCTGACATTTCATTGCGGCTGTTTAAATGAATCCAATCCCACAAAATTTGGTACAAAGTTTCTGACTTGATTGTTGCTCTTGTTGTCATAACAAAAAAGTAGTCACGTGTCACAAATGTCACAGAGAGGGTCAGTAATGCATATGACAATAAATCAAATGGACCCATCGTTTGCATTTCGTGTGTGGCTTAGTATAATTCGAAGATCACCTATAAATGTGCATTCAATTAAGCTTTTAATACAGAAGGGTTTTACCTGTGTACATGTAAGCATGTACATGTACATGTATGGAAACCTAACAGATATTATGTCCAGGCTGTGTTTGTGAATAGCCCACATACACTTATAATTAACCAGTGAAAAGTAATTTTTGCTTAGTCTTAACTTTTTTTATCATGTAACAAATATACAATACTTGCCAAGTCGCCACTCTTACCTAATATTGCTAAAAGGTGGCAAAATAGATACATGTATCTCCAAATTTGGCAGAGTGCCAGTTTTTTATGTGACGACATGAGTGCAATACCAAATTTCCTCTCCACCATCCCCCCTCAGTACATGTCAACGATGTCGCGGTGTGTTTTTGTTTTCTTTTGAGAGAATGCCTCAACTAATGGATCAATTTAGTGATTGAAAGTAAAATGGATTTTTTTGTTGACGTATAATTTCCACCCACCGGCTATTTCCAGAAATTCAGAGCAGGAACACGGAGCATCTAGCTCATCTTTTTTTGTATTTTCAATGACAATTTTGTTTTTTTTCCAATTTTGCAAATTCCTTTTTACGAATTCCTGCAACTCATCCAGGATGCTCTTCCTGTACGTTTCACATCCTAATGACCAGTTATGCTTCCAGCTAAAGTTTGGTTTCAGTATCAGTCAACAATGAAACTCACCGATATAATTTATATATTTTTGTATCTTCATCATGTGGTTTATTATTTGGCCTTTTGCAGCAACAGACTTCAAGTTTTTCAATTTTTGTTTTTAAAGTTTTTCAAAAGAATGGAATTGTTTTTGAAAAGGGACTTTCCATTCATTGTGATTTGTGTTCTTTATGATTATAAATCTTGTAATCTATTTGTTTGATTTGTTTTAAATGTTTTAAATTATTTTTAATTAACGCAGCTTCAAAGATGGTTTGTGTTCATAACCTTCCTGTGATGACAAGGGAACATTTTGTATATTACTGGATTGTAGTCCTACATGTATCTACATGTACATAAGGCTTGTATGATCATTTTTACGTATTTACAGTGGCATCTGTGTTTATGCAGCAACATGGGCCCAATTTCGTGGAATCTGTTACGGCCTATTTTTGTTTTTACAGGCACTGCTACGCGTGAAATATGGAATCTATAAGCAAGACTTTTGGTGCTTAATCGGTTAGCGAAGAATTTCTCTAAGCTTACCTTTTTTTCTGCTGATGGACTGTCATGTGCATTGTGCAGAAAGTCCTTGCTTAGCGTAGCGAGAACGAAAACTCTCCCATGAAATACGCTAATCGTAAGCAAAAAAAGTGCTGTCGTATATTAAGCGAAGAATGTTTGCTTACGGTAATGGATTCCATGAAATTGTGCCCTGGTCATAACTAGGACATACCGGTAACTCACTTGTTCTGATTCAACTTTATTGGACAATGAATTTTTGATAAGGAAAGACTAATGTCATTTCTGAAAGTGATGTTGGAATCTGGGAATAATCAAATAACAATCAGATTCTGATCCCCCTTCTACCTTCATCAAATGATATTTCATGAAAATTGGTAATTTATGTTCATAGCTTATTTGTACAGTAGAACACCACTATAACAAACCATATTTGGTATGTATTGTACACAAAATTGGGAGTCAAGGATGATGTTCGGTACAGCCAAATGTTCGGTGAACAGTGATCATTATAGTGGCATTGCACAGTATTTGATTCTCTATTCTGTTTTCTGTTTTGGTAGTAACGTTTATTTATCTACAAGTGTGTAGATTCTTGATGTCATCCATTGTTATAAGACACATCCACCAAACCAAACATCCACCCAACCATGATGTTCCCAAATTGTTTACATATTCCATTATATTCATCACTTGGACGAAATTCAAAATCCAGAATCAGTAGTGTCATGATATTTGGGATAGTGTTGGCTATCCGATGATGGTCATTTGATACTGTTTTAGGCTCCATCCATGAAAGTATATGGACAGAGTGTTTGTTGGTTCACTTGTTGGGGTATTTGTTTGCTTGTTTTTGGCGAGCTGCTGCAAAGCAGTGCGAGTCTATGTAATACCGATATCCGTCCGTCGGGCCGTCCGCGTGAAATGTTAAAGTTTTTTTTTATTTGGAAGGAAAGTTGAATTTCTTTAGTGCTTCATATTTTGGGAACGTAATAAAATTCATCTCTACAAACCTCAAATTAGAGTTTATACTCTTAGAATTAATTATTTTAATCCGGAAAGCGATAGAAGAATGTTACTTTTTTCTAATTTGCTATCATGTTTGTAACTGCTCTCATCAAAGGATTATTTGGAGGGCCGGTGTAATAACTATTCTTTGGCCATCTAGACCCAATGGATTGAGCTTGTTACCATGTAACGTTCTTTACATTTCTCTGTCATCTTCACTTTCTGCTTTGGGTATTTTGTTGTGAGTTTGTTTTGTCGACATGAAGCATGTTGGCAGAGACGCAATCTGATATCTGTGATGCAGTCTCCAGTTTTGTCATCTTTCTTCAAGTACTGGAGCCAATTTCATAGAGCTGCTTAGCACAAAAATTCACTAAGCATGACATTTCTGTCTTAGTAAAAAGAGGATTAACCAACAAATTTCCTTGTGTTGTGTATCACTTGCAATTGTTCTTTGGCTGTTGTTCGCTGACCATGAATATCAAATTGAATTTTCAATGATGGTTTGTTTTATTGGGCAAGCTATTTTTGTGCTAAGCAATTTTTTGTGCTAAGCAGCTCTATGAAATTGGCCCCTGTTCTGCTCTTGATGAATGTAACCCTCAGTTAGTCTTTGCCAATCACTGTTATGATACAGTACATGTATGTGATTATGCCATAAACCCTTGCTGTGCTACATCTGTGAGCAAGATGAAGAGTACATGTAGCCTGTATGTTGTCAGGGACGGGTCAGGGTTAGGTAGGGTAACCCATCACTTGAATTATAGCGTGCTCATCATCCAAGAATCAATTCAGCATGGCTTTAATGACATGGAAGCCCGGGGCCAATTTCACGGCCCTGCTTAGCGCAAAAATTTGCTAACCATGAAAATGTTAGGATTAACAATCAAATTTCCATGTGTTGTGTATCACTTGTGATTGTTGTTCGGCCGTTGTTCACTGACCATGAATTATAAATATCTAATGGAATTTTTAATGATGATTTGTTTGATTGGGAAAGGTATTTTTGTGCTAAGCAATTATTGTGTGCTTAGCAGCTTCATGAAATTGGCCCCCAAGTGGTTACTCTTGTGTTTCGAGCGGCCACTTTTGGCACGGGAATGTTTAGTTTTGCTGTCATTGACGGTTGATCTTGGGGTCAGACATTCAAGTGTCCTTCTATCTTCCTCGGTGGGCCACAGGTTCTTGTTTTATTGGGGAGTTTATCCAGATGCCGCACAGGTACATTTTGTTAAAGCAACATAATAAGACTTTGCCACTGGTCTATTGGGCATGCTGCCATCACTGCAATCGGGTCTGCCGTGCCCGTTTTGGTCTCTTTAGCCATGAGAGGGCATGTTGGGGCCAGAGACGTGAATGACCTTCATAGTTCTTCATTTGAGAAGCCATGACAGGACAACATAAATTGTTCATGGAATGAAATAATGGAAACTGATTTTTTTTTTTTCATCTTGGTTGAAAAGCTCGCTTTGAGTCCTGTCAATCTGGAATAAATTCTTGCAGAACATCAGCACCCAAATTTGACAAATGATATATATTGACAGAGTAAAGGATATTTGTGAAGTTTTGTTCAACTTTTGATTTTAGACTCGCTCTCAGCAAGCTCTCAGCAACACAGTCTGTCTTTGGAGTTAACCAGGGTTGAGCCGCAAATTGTAGGAAACAGACTTTGCCACTGGTCTCTTGGGTTAACTTGGGTTAGGTTTAGGGTTTGGCATGCTGTTGCAGTCCTGAGGAAGAATTTGTCCTAAGGAACTTGGGGTGAGGGTCTTGGCTGAAGGTTAGGTGAGGCAGCCCAGTTGTGAAGATGGAATCTTCTTTCACCTGCAGCATCATGCAGACACTAGTCTGTAAGACTGGGCAACTTGAAATCTTTCCCAAATAAAATGACCCAGTAAATGCTCTTGAGAAGATGTGATACGCCTACCACCCAAGCTCCACCAGTTGAAAAGTGGTGGAAAGTGTTCTGCTCATTGTCAAGTTGAACTTACTATTCAACAGATGGGATTAATAAGTTCAGTCAGTAGGCATCTGTCTTTTCTCCTCAGCATGCAACAACCTGTAGTTCCTTTCTTAGCAACTTAAATGACATATTTCTAGAGTGAGACATTGCTTTACTCTTTCATCATGAAGTTTCCCCCAACGTTGACTGAGTTCACCAGGAGGGCATCTCGGTCATCTGCAATGGTGCAAGACCGGCCCTGTTACCAGTGATCATCTTCAATGTTGCCGAGGAGAGCCTTCAATGTCAAATGCATGTACATGTACTTTCTTGGGGTCTTGTCTGGTCATTGCCTCCTGGCACTGAATTGCAGTGATGGGTGCTCAACTTCTGCTGAATTTCTCAAGAAGCTCAGTGATAGGCTCTTTTGATGTTACTGCCCCCTACCCTCCTAGTCTCCAGATTCAACACCATATGCCATCCCAAGCCAAGCCTTTGGTGTGCTGCTTAACTTTACTAAATCTGCTGGTGTCTGGGATCCCTTCACCTGTAGAAATTTTTTAGCGCAGTCTTAAACAGAAGGGATTAAGTCAGGTCAACCTCTCCAAGAGTCTCTTCAATGTCATCCCTTTTATAGTTGGAGAAAAGATGGAAACTGTGATTGCCACATTTGCACTTGGTTTGAAAATCATTGAAAGGAGAACAAAGAAAAAATGACTGGAGCAGGATTCGAACCAGCGACCTCCTGAATACCGTACAGGCGCCCTACCAACTGAGCTACGTTGGTGGTGTCCCAAATAGTCAATTATCTTTGTTTGTTTGGCAGTCAGAAGCCATGAAACCACTCACATACTGTTATATCCCAAGGATCATTTCATTGATACTCGCAGCAATGCTGCAACCTGAGAAACAGTACATGGGAGATCACTCAAAGAGGATACAGCTTTTTAATCAATATAATCATTGTTTTGAAAATGTATGTTTTGTTCACGAGCTGTGTTCTTGCAACCATTCTCTTCCACATGATATGATGGGTTTTCCCCTCATCTTTTGTCTCTCTTGAAGATGCTTCACCTCTGCTTTCCGTAGATTTCTGGAAGATCTTTTCAAAGTTGTTGCGTATCTTTCATAATGTTGTACTTATGCATCGTTACAATGTCTGATAAATATCTCATGGCAGCGTGCACATACAGTATTAGTACAATGTACATGTATTTCTTATCCCAGCGTCTAGATTGCGATGACAGAAACAAACCATTCCAACAACTTGCCCTTTCACCAACACTCTGATCATTTTCAATCGTTGATGATCACGTAAGTCAACTTGCAGGTCCTGTTTACATCATGCCTGATCAATGATTAATGAAGCCTATCCCCTTTCCTTCCTGTATGTGTCAGTTTAAGTATTGTAATCATGACGAATGATATGTTCCTTAACATATTGGATTCCTCGCCCTCGTTCATTGGCCTCAAACTTAACTCTTGTTGTATCACTCGATCAGCTAAACCATATTCTAGAACCTCTTTTGGCTGTCCTGATATGTGTTGCTACTATGACCAGCTGGAGCTGCTGTGTTGTGGTTCTGTCTCTCTAGAATGAAATAGAGGTGTGACATCCATCATTTGTTTCATATTGTCCTTCATTGATCCTGGTATCATGTGAAAATTACCAATGACTGTATTACTGCAAAGCCATATTTGTCACTTGGTTTTGGTGGATGTGTCTTAAGAATTAGGTGAAAAAGCATGGAATCTTAAACCATTGGGGAGCAGTAACTTCTGAGTAACATGTTAGCCTTTGTAAAGTTACAGATCTCAAAATGTCAAAAGACTTGTAACTCTTGCAGGATGTTTGTTCTATTCTCCCTTGAAGATGTACTGTTTTTGTGCTTTTTATTTCCAAATTAGGTTGAAAAAAATTGAAATGATACATTAATTCGATGCACAGATTCCTGATTACAAGGTTTTTAATTTTAAATGAAATATGAACAGTTAATTGTGGACAAGTTTTATAAAATGGTGGGTGACTTTGTCAGTCCAGGGTGTACAGGGAGGGTAAATGGTTGTTAATGCTCAAAAACATATAGTCACAAAGGATTAATTAAGAAGTCATTAAGAAGTGAACAAAGAAAAATTGACTGGAGCTGGATTCATACCTAAGATCCCTGGAATGCCTTACTGATGCTCTACTAATAACTGAGCTATCCAAACCCTATGTGGGCAGTGTCCAAAAATCCCCAAAGTAGTCAGTTGTCTTTGTTCATTTTCAAGTCATAAGTCATGAAACAATTCACATACAACTTCAAAAACTTGAAAACCAATGAGTTGTCACAAAAGTAACTACATATCATCTTGCATTGGACGGAGTAGTCATTTTTGAGATTTTTTGTAAACTTTCGAGTGTCAAGAATTCGGATGTAATTCAGAATTGCTCTGTAACAAATCTATTTATGAGTTTTCTACGTGACATTGTATTTGTAAACTTCTATTTAAGTTTGTGTACCTTTGGGAATCTGAACCCAAGTATCAATTAGTAATTTTATTCTTCCTGAAATCCAGAAATTTCATTTTTACACAACTTGAATGAGTAATGCCAGTCTAAATAAAATGTGCAAACTGTGATAATTGTATTATGCCCTCACAACTAATATTTGTGTTGACTCGTCAAAATATTTGAACAACTTGAAGCCAGTGCTACTTACAAGAGAATACAGTACTTGAGACTCGTACACGTATTCAGAGGTTTATTATTATTTTTAAAGCAATGAAATGTCAGCCGACTGATTTTAACTGATATCATTTGTGTTTATGATTTTGGTGCCAGTGACATAATAAATTGAGGGTAAAAGTCCTCTTGCTGAAGTTACGTACGAGTGTTTGTCTGTGTCAGTAGATCTCATCATTTGTGGATGTGGAATGTGCACAGCATCGTTTTGTTGTCTCATTGTCAGACCTCCCAACCTTTCCGCTTTTGGCGGAAAATTTCTGCTTTTTTAGTTGTTTACGATTTGCCGCTCTTTTCCATTATTTTCCCAAAAAATAGATATTTACCAGGCACACGGCAAAATCCAGTGAATTGACAATGATTGTCAACAGCGCTGCGCACTTGCGCTAAAAATAGCATCGAACCTCAGACAAACATTGCAACCTGCCATGCAAACGTGTGGTGAGCGGGCGTATGTGTGCGCGTGCATGCATGGTGTGATGTCATTAGTGCGTAACGCTATTTGCTGGATTCACAACACTGCTGTTCTATGCAGTTTGAAACATATTCATTGTCAGTTGGAAAATTTTGATTGCTTGCCTTAAACTATTCTTTTCACTTCAGCTTCTTATATTGCACCCTCATTTACATGTCCCTCCCCTCTCTCTACCCATTGCCCCACCCTTTCAAGCAGGATTCCATGGCTACAACGTACACACTTATGACACAATTCTACATTAAACAAAAATTTAATCAATTTATTTCATCTTCATCACCTGTGTAAAGAACAATATAACAATCAAAGGACAAACACGATTTGTTGAGTATAAAAACATTAAAATTGTATTCAATTACAAAATCATTAGTACATCAACATCAGTTATAAATGATAAATATGACATGTTAATTATATGCTGTTATTAAAACATTCAAAACAGAAAAAGGATATTTCCACTATTTACACGGAACAATTTTCAATTTTTGTGAAACTCTAGGGTGGCGAGGTGACTATGCTTCAGGATTCAATATATGGTTGATAATAAGGCCGAAAAAAAATTGATGTGTTGCCCTCAGCGACCAACCGTAAAATGCCAAAACTTTGGGTCGGGATTTTTTATTTATTTGTTTTTTCTCTGAGTCCTAAAGTATAAAAACTCACAATTTTTGACAGAAAATGTAAAATTTAGCAGTAAAAAAGCGCGTCTCCTCAAAACGACCCAATACCGTTGATTTATAAGCCCTGGTGACCATACATCCTGTATTTATTCTTAAATGTTTGAAAGTCGGGAAAAAAAAAAAAAAAAAAAAGACCGACCGACCCAAAATTTTAATTTTTCAACTTGAGGGCAACACAACACCTTTTTGTTTTCGGCCTAACTTATATCATTCTGATTAATTTTCCTTTTTACTTTTAGACAAGATTATTTTCTATGTATTTCCTGCAATACACTTCTGTGATTTCTTTGTTCCTTAATGTCTTTGATTTCTTTTCTGATTGAGAATACATACTGGGCTATTTCCTTGTATAGCCCTGCAGCCTCTAGCCTGGTTTCGTATCAGGCCCATATGCTTACAAACGCTAACCAAGAAATTCCTTGCTAAGGCCATAAAAAAAAAAATTTGTGTTGAAGTAACGGAGGGTTGGGAAATAGGGTAGGGCGGGCGGATTATTTTATTTTTTTTTTTTCCTGTATTAAATGCTTTTTTTCCTGTATATCACAGTATTTGACGAGTCAAATAAAGACTTGGAAATGACATAACAACTTTAACCAGTCTGGTTTCCATCTTTTGCTCCTTTTAAGCTGCATACAAATTTGCGATTTATTTTTTTTATTATTTTTTTTTCCCGATTTTCTTTTTTAATTGAAAAAAAAACAACCCTTTTTTGGTTTAAAATGTTTACGGTCGGGGCATATTTTTGGGTCGGGCGGGTTACGCCAATACAACAATTTTTTTTTATGGCCTAATTCTGGAAGCCAAGTCCTTTTTTTGTAAATCAAAAGTCCATTTTTGTTTATGATCATTGAAATGGAAGCACAGAAGCTCGTACGTACACTTCCTTATTTGCCCTAAACAAAGCCATGATATTTGGCTCCTCGGTACGTGGTGCCAGTCACAAAAATTAAATGAAAGCTTGCCTGGGAAATTGTACTAAATAATGTCACCAGTAACTCTGTACTGCAGTGGGGGCCTACAATTTCAAATCAATGGAATTATTCTGTGTGAATAAAGATTATGTGTACCTTTTTATATTCCTAAAATATAAATTATATGCAACCATTCCAGTATATAAACATGTACATATCGGTGTTAAAATGTATTAAGCAGGGTATATATTAGTGATGTAATACATGTAATTAAATTGAGTATAAAAGTATACACATACAGCATACTCATCTCTTATAAAAGATAAATCCAATTTAAGAATCACTAATAATTAATGTTATCCCAGCAGTGAGTGGCTGTTCTACTGATTACAATGAATACTTTACATTTTTATTCTTTTCATTTGCAGCATTTAGATAAATATATATCTGTTAATTTATTGTATATTAATTTATTAAATTTCAACAAGATGCACATAATTATTGTGTCATCGGAATTACAGCTTTAATTTGATTTTAACAAAAATTAATCTTGGAAATCTGAATTAAAATTTGTTGTATGCACAACAGACATTCAAACAAATTTTGTTTTAAAAAAAATCCTCAAATAATACTTTTTACTTCAACTATCAAGGTTATAATTGTCGTTTTTTAAGAAACCAAACTACCATAACAAGCACTTCAAAAATATAAAATATAGTACATATTCGGCTTCCTCTTTTCAATTTCTTGTCTGAATTCCTCCTCTTTAAAATTTCCAGCCAGCTGGTCATTAATTAGTTTTTTTAAAAAGTCTTAAGAAAAATATACATTTTTACCCAAAAATTGGTCCAATTGTTAAAGTCACTTCAATCATTTAGGACAATCCATTAATTACACGCAAACAATTGTATGAAAATACTTAATATGTTTTTCTTTTTTCTTGTTTTTTTCTTCTCCTTCTAATTATGCGTACTTCTCACAACAAACAAACCTGAGTAGCAACAACCAATTTCAGAACTGGACTTAAATTGAAAATTTTTTGTATATATTTATATTTAAATTCCGTATAAGGCAACAACATATACCAACACTGCATAACAAATAGACATAGATAAAGCAAAATTATTATGCCCCGCTAAAACTGTGGGTTGTTTAAAGTCATTTGAATGTGCAATCAAACTGTATTACATAATCCGTACCAGTGCCAACATTTACCGGTACCCCATTATACTTAATCCATTAATGTGTCCATAATTATGCAGGTCAGAAAAAAACATAATTATTCGTTGTTGTTGTTGTTGTTGTTTTTTAAGTACTGTGCTTTTTTCTGCATTTAACAAATACCTCCAAGTTATGACATTCAGAAAAACCGAAATCAAATCAGTAATTTGCGACATTTCATCCTACCAATTGTGTCCTTTTAGAATTTGAATGATTTGTTTATATACTTATTGGTCTTTGTACAATATGGCATATTTGGCATTTTCAAATAATGCCTATTTAGTGTTGTTTTACATTATCTTTTGCCTCAATATGGAAGAAATGTCAGAATCAGAGTTTTCTCAGTTAATAATATGAGTGGTCTCTTTGTATTAAATCCGGATAGCTCAATTGGCGGGTTAAATTGAAGCAGCATGTCCACCATCTTGTGCTGATCAATGATGTACATTCTATTGCTGGACATTACACTATTAAACAGACCATCATGCTAGTCTCTTGTGGCAGTTTGGAGTGGTAATATGGCGTACTGTCATTTGACTGCTTTACACTTATCTCATTCTTGCGGCCTGGAATTTCATTGGGGGGTCAATACAAGAAGCCATAACCTTCATTGCCCTGGGGCCAATATTTTAGGGCACTGCTTAGCACAAACATTTGCTAAGCATGACATTTCTGTCTTAATAATAAAAACAGGGTTAACAACCAAAATCCATGTGTTGTGTATCACTTGTGATTGTTCTTTGGCTGTTGCTCACTGACCATGAACATCAAATGACATTTTTAACGGTGGTTTGTTTTATTGGGCAAGACATTTTTGTGCTAAGCAAATTTTTGTGCTTAGCAGCGCCATGAAATTGCCCCTTGTTAGTTATGACTTTGATGCCCCTTAAAAAACTTCCCATAAACAATTGAATTTGGTAATAAAAATTGAAAAAGAAAATGTAGTTGGACTTTCAAGATCTAAATACAAGGCCTTTACTAGAGAATGACCCTATATAACCAAGTGAATCAAGATTATATATAATTATATGGTGACCAGTGGCATGATGTTTGTTGGTTTGTTTAGTTCACTCCTCCACTTAGTTTCATCATGGCCAGCATTCCGATGCCGCCTATGAACATGGCCGGAACAGCGGCGAATGAGAAGAGACATAGAGTGCCCATCCCTGACATTCCGTGTCCACTGTAAATGGTTGACCAGGGAAAAGATTGAAAAGAAGCTAATTATTCAAATGTGAATGCTAGGGTTGTAATGGAAATGGGAATTATGATAAGTGTTATGTTTTGTAAGAAAAAATTGAGTCGGGTTTTTGCTGTTTTCTCAGGACTCAGATGTCCGATTGAGCTCAAATGTTCACAGGCTTATTATTTCATGTACATGTACATGCTGGATCAGACAAAGCGTGAGTGCTGTTCTGTGACCTTAACCAACGTTGTATGTGCTCTTTTAGAGCCTTGTTATGATCTAGTTCGGCAATCTCAGTAGTGGTGTCGTTACGTCCCAACTGTGCCTCTGTCCCAACTGTTTTCGGGGCATGCCCAACTGTGACGGACACAGACGGACACTTAAGTTGGGCACAAACGTACACTTTTACCTCTGCAGCGAATCAGTATAACCCCCAAACACTATGTATTTGATATGTACAGAGAGCAAACTTTGGCTATATGTAGCTAGGCCTTTAGCTATTTTATAGGCCTATCTCATGTTTGTGTTTTGCCTAACAAATGTGGAGATTGAAGAGGAATTTTTTAAATATGTGAGATCCCTGTTACATTCATGTAAGACCCTCCCACACCTGCATCGTTTGTGCCCAACTTAAGTTGGGTATGCCCAACTGTGCTGACACAGTTGGGCATGCCCCGAACACAGTTGGGGCATTGACCACAGTTGGGACGTAACAGTGTTATGTATGTATACATGTATGACTATGTGTAGAGGCTTACCTGGTACATCCTCCAGCAAGGCGAGATCCATACACCATGATGATACCTCCCAGGAATGAATGAAGAGGAGACACTCCTGGTGTACTCCCTAGAGTACCGGACATAGAGGCAGAGAATGCTGCTCCTACGATTGCAGCACAACCGTATGCAATCTACAGAGAATGGAGACAAATATAACTTAGGTTTAGGAGGGACAATCTTTACTTCAATAATAGGCTTATCATTCCGTCCATCCCTGTTGCTTTTATGATGATAATCAGAACATTTCTTGGTTACTTTAAATTCATACTTTGGCATGTTTGGTAGCATACCGAACAGAAATCTTCACAGATATACCTTTACCTATAGCTTATAGGGTATAAAGATAGTAGAAACATACCGTTCAAGTTTTCTGCCCAAAATCAGGCCTTGAATTTGGTTCTGAAAAGGGCAAGGCCACTTTTCCATTGCAACGGGCACTTCCATTGGAAAATCATAATGTCTATGGAAACATTTTGAAGGGGGCACGAAGGCCATGGCCTCCGTGGCCTCCGTTAAATTCAAGGCTTGCGAAATGCTGTATTTATCCAGAAAGTGTAAAACTAATAACCCCCCAAAATTTTGATCTTTAAAAGATAAAAAATAACAGTGATTTTAAAATTGTCAAAATACCATCGCCGTTTTTCACTGTTTTCTCAAATAGTGGGCACTGTATGGAACTGCAAATTTCACAGATGACTGTTACTGTATCTTTCTTGATATTTTTGCTTATTAATCTGCATTTCTTTGACAAAATCCAAAGTATGATATTAACTTTAAGGAAAAGTTTTAAATTACTAAATAACTAGTAGAAGCTAGAAAGTACCAGGGACAGACTGTCACTATACCAGTCTAAAATTAAATGCTGTTGTTGTGTGGTCTGACCTTAAGCAACTCAAGTTGCTCTTTTACAATTAGAATTTGTTTAGTTGCTGAACAATAGACATTGGCCCCCTGTTGTAACTATTCGTCACGTACCCATCAATCAGCCATGGGGAATAATTAACAGCGGCAACATCAAAGAGTGTCAGATTACTTTTAAAAGCTGGTAATAATTTAAAATACATTCTCATATCAGACCGATTCAGCCGTGAACTTGTATTCGTTTCGGTTTTGTGTCCCGCCTTCCCAACAAAGCCTAAGGTTTGTGCAAGAGTCTAGGTTAAAGGTATTATACATGATTGGTAAAGGTCACAGAACAGCACTCACACTTTGTCTGATCAAACTTGTACATGAAATAATAAACCTGTGAAAATTTGAGCTCAATCGGACATCTGAGTCACGAGAGAAAATTGCAGAACCCGACTCAGTTTTTCTTATAAAACATAAAACATGGCTTTGATCTTACCTTAAGATCAAAACTGTTTTCGGTCTTTGTTTGACTAATTTCTGGATTTCAGATGAAAATATTTTAACTGTATGTTTCTACCACCACCATCTTCATACCCTGAAAGTTATACGTAAATCTGTGAACATTTCTGTTTGGGTGTGTTACCTTTAAGCTTTTAAAATTCTGCATCCGGGATGCACTAAGTGGTAAAACAAAAACAACGCAAACAAATTCTGGGAAGTTATGAGCCTTGCCCCGCCCCCTTCATTCTGGTTGTCAATTTGTATTGTGGGAAGGAATTTAACACGATAAGGTTCACTCTGGCTCTTAGTCATGGGTAAGTCTATTTTGATACAAACAGGTACTATCATGAGAAGAATTCCACTATGAAAAGGGAGAATTTGGTAATTTTCTTTATGAATAGAAAAATCAATCGTGCGAAGCATAATTTGTAGTAACTGATCAACATCACGTTAGTACGTCGACCTTTCAGCTGATATATATGATGAATCGCTTGCTTTTATACTCCGCGTTCCCATTTTTTATAAAAGATTGTATAAAAAGTTCTGGATCTGGATTTAGTGTTGAAATCACTTTATGTTATAAGCCAAACCTACGTGTTCACATAATGCACTTTCATGAGTGTCCAAAGAAAGCTTTCTAAAAATTCAAATTAAAGGTATATTCTCAGTCAAAATTTCGACCTCGTTTGGAAAATCTAATTTCTGTAATTTTACAAGTAGCAGTGGATGCCCACTGTTAATACATGTGTATAACGCTATGGTCTGTCTGTCCCTTCTGCTGTCTAGCTGTTTGTTTGCTTGTTCTAAATTCCTACAGGTCCCAGCTAATGGGTGCTATAGTGTAATTTGGTTTAAATCAATGATACACGTGGCTTGTTAAGCGGTAAGGAACACTGGTTAGGAGGTAATAACTATAAAAAATACATGGTAGACTGGGCTCAGTTCTGGGGCCAATTTCATAGAGCTGCTTATAAGCACCAAATTTTGCTTAAGTACCAAAAACCTTGGGAAATTAAATCCGTATGCCAGCCAAAACTCCTTGTGAACAATGGGAGACTTTGGAGAACCGGTCTTCAAGTCAACAGCGCATGCACACGCACGCGCAAACAACGCGTGCATGCTCACAATAATTGCGCAGAGCATGGTTTGCACGTGCGCTGTTGACTCAAGACCGATTCTCCAAAAGTCTGCCATTGCCGAATACAAGTCAAAATTTGGTTGGCAATCTTGTTTGATCAAGAAAAACTTTTCATGCTTAAAGCAAATTTTGGTGCTTAAGCAGCTCTATGAAATTGGCCCCTGTAATGACTGACACATATGCTTACCGACCACCAGTTGTTCAAGCCGTACTTCGTACGCAGGAGATATGGGGAGATTTGACTGAGCGCTTTTGATGGAATCAACTGGGCCACCATCGTACAGTAACTTCCACTGCCTCCCATTGTCTGGCCCATCGACAGAACTATTGGGATTTGCAGACTTCCAATCACAGCCCCTGGGAATGGACAGAAGGTAAATGAAAGCCAAATTAATTCCTATTTCAAAGCCTGATCCTCTCATTCATTTATGTGTATCTTTACTTGCATGTTCTTGTCCTCTTGTCATTTACCCTTCGATAAAGATCCTGCCAGGATCGAAACATGTCAGGCCCTTCTAACTCCAAGCATTTTATACATTTCAGGTTACTATTTTGGCGGATGAGCAGTTTGCAGCAGTTTATTACTTGTACTGTTTTAAGAGGAATTAAATCATCTTAATTGTCGGCTGTTTTGATCATAGATAAGATGTCAGGCTATGCAGTGGAAAATCTGTAACAGCATCACGTTATAGTACTGTAAACTAACTTTGGTTCTAAAAAGAACCAGTTCTTTCATGGTTCTTTTCAGAATATCCAGTTCATAACTTTGCAACTCAAAAAGTTTTACTTCACAATTTGCTGTAAACCTCATCAATTCAACCATAACACTAAAAAAATGTGTCAATACAAGTAATAAACTGCTCATCAGCCAAAATAATGACCTGAAATTTATAAAATGCTTAGAGTTGGGAGGGCCTGACGCATACCCAACTCTAAGCATAAAAAAATGTGTAATACAATGAACACATGTGTGAACACACAACAGAAAAGGAGCTTCAGTGGTCGGTGTTCCAGATTTTTATGATTAAGGCAATAAAGAGTCCACCATAGTAACTGAGGTTATATTTTCCATGTATGTCAGTTTTACTGCACTGTAAATTCCTCACCAAACCTGAATTTCCTCACTAATATTTAACAAGGGTTAAATTGCTACTCTGACTAGTACTTATCACAAAGCAAAATTCTTACTGCTTGGGGTAAAGTGACAGTTACAATCCTCTTTTGATATCTCTCTTAAAATTCAAGCATTTTGCTTTTCATCTAAGGTATGTTTTAATTGGTGCATCAAATGTCCCCTGCTATACTCGGAATGCAATATGTGCACAGTTGCTAAAAAAAGTGAAAAATGCATGCATAGCACATTTTCAGTCCAGGGAAAGTTTTGGAGTCGTTGACACGGTCAAAGACAGTTAGACTTGCATGATATTCTGACAAGCACATATGACTCGTTTGCTTCAGGCCATGTACTTGTTTTGGGTTTCGTCTTTTGCCAAGTCTTGTCTTGAAACTTTGGGGAATCTTTAGTTGGCATCAAGCCAACAGTGGCAAAGTGCCAAGTGACCTGCATCAATGGTCACCAGCTTGCCCGCTTGAATATTAAAGGACAGCCGAGTACCAGTTACCGTACCACTCAGTGCACAACCCACCCTCTCCAACAATTAGTCGGCTCCCCTAAGGAAGAACATATGCACTCCTGTCTGCCAATCCTGTTATACCAAATATGCATCTCCTGAAGCTGTCTGAAATATACCCTTCAAACCCATGAGAGATCTTTGATTTTCAACAGCAACCATCTCTTTTTAAGTCAATTGAACAAAGACAAATTGACTGGAGCGGGATTCAAACCGGCGACCTCCTGATACCGTACAGGTGCTCTACCAACTGAGCTATCCAGCCCTACGTTAGTAGTGTCCCAAATAGTCACTATCTTTGTTCGTTTGGCAGTCAGAAGACATGAAACCACGCACACACTGCCATATCCTAGGGATCATTTCATCGATACACGCAGCAATGCTGCAACTTGAGAACAGTACATTTTCAATGACTTTAAATTCAGTCAGTTTCCCTTGTGGGTTATTTGATGATTATAAATTTAAAGTGTAAGCACAATAATATGATGAGAATGCTTTCAGATGATCTCATCACTTTAAATTGAGTTGTATTTCCCCCTACTCACCAGCAACGGAAGGTAACCAGCTTCTGAGTGCAATCAGTGAAAAATCACTCTTATTTGGCACAACCAGGTCGGACTTCCAGGGAACCATGGCCTCAAGTAGGTACACAGCAATGGCCAGGAAAATTCCAAATGGTAAGGCCACTTTCCAGAAGGAGACCCCTGCAATCTCATCCAAACTGGAAAAGAAAAATATCAGTTTCTTTGTCAAAGTTAAGCTCTCTAAAACATTTACCTTCAACCTGCTCAGTTTCTCATTATTATGAACCATAACCTGCTAATATGCCTTTCACGGTGCATCCATCTTGTCACCTTCCTTGTATACCCATTGGAAAAGATAACACCAATTTTAAAAAGAAAACAGGTACCAGACTGCTTTAAATCCAAGCCTCAGTTTGATTGCACTGCTTCAAATGCAGGACGGATGCACCGTGAATAAGGTCTATAATCCTAGTCAATTTCGTATGAACAAATTTTCTCTTTAATATGCAGGATTTAATTCTTATAAGTCTTAATTATTTTCTTTATTTACACTACTAAAGCCTAGATCTGCACAAAACTTCAGTATAGGGTGCCCCAATATGATGGGAAAGGCTTTCTGTGACAGCTACGGTAGACACATTTTGCCTTTTATTTATTGCAAGCCTGTGAGTCCCTTGTGTTTTGATGTCAGGTACCTGGTACTCACATCAGACACCTCACCCTGACCCTTTCAACATCTCCCAGGATATAAGTCTGGGACATCTCATTTTCTTTTTTAGGCCAATAAAGATGGCCTCTAGAAAATGGACCGTGTGACTGGATCTTTTTTTTTTCTTCATTTTTTACCTACATGGTAGATCACTGATTGAAAGACAAGACCGACTGTCATGTGACTGAAGAGAGCTGAGAATGATCATTATAGCCCGGTATGATACCACAAATTGTGTTTGTTTTGACAGGCAATATACTTGATACAAGACAGTTAATTGGACTGTTTTTAACCTGCTTCAACCTTTAAAGGAACAGAGCAGTCTGTCATGCAGTTTTTATAGTTTGTTTTCTAGGCCGGTCTTGTTTTTTTTTTCTCCTTCTGTGTAGTCTATATGCCCTTCAGTCAGTTTTCACATGTGTCCGATAGTGATGAAGATCAAACACAGCGGAAAGCCATCAGCTCAAGTCTCTACAATGAACAGGTTCATGGGGAGCATCCTTGACATTTCATGCTCACATCCTAGCTGTTTAATCTTGTGAGACTAATGACTTGCAAGGCTTGCCTCATCATGCCTGCCTGCCAGGGCTCTTTATTATATTGACCGTCACTCCCTCGCTTTAAAATTGGATTAATCTGGAATTCGGGGACCTAATGTGTGAAATAAATCTTGTGTTATCCAATTGCGCGAGCCTGGACGACGACTATACTGTGATGTGGGTAATTCCACCCCAAGTATCATACCCTCATTGTATGTTGCATCTGACCTGTTTCAATGCCTCGGATATATTGCTGTTTTCTTATTTTTGTGTTTGGGGTTTGCCGCAGTTCAGTTACTTCCCAGGGTTCACAGTGGTCAAGGAAAACTGGGGGCAGTCTGAACAATTTTTTTTTTTTCAAGTGTAGATTTGTCTTCACCGTAGGAAAAAAAAAACACATTTGCTGTGGTTAATTGGTTATTGTCATTTAATGAAATAATTTAAACCATGCAAAGTTTGTATACCGGACTTTCTGCAATGGGTTCTTTGGTCGTGTCCAGTTGGCAACGGTCTGCTCGGTCAAGCCATACAGGGTAGCTCCAACTAAACATCCCAAGAAGGTGTAAACTGCAGGTCAAAGAAAGTACACGTAAAACTGAATATAAGGTTGAATATAAGACTGACTGTATACAAGAATGGGTAAAAAGGGGAATGGTAGGAGCAACTTGGGGGAGGAGGAGTGGGGAGTGGGGGGTGATGCATAACGTATTAAGGGGCACATGTATCAAGCAACATCTTGACGTTAGTGTTGTGTTAAGGAGTAAACTACAATAGCACTGCGCACTTGGGCTAAAAATAGCACCGAACCTCAGACAAACATTGCAACCGTCCATATGCAAACCGGTGTGGTGAGTGGGGGTATGTGTGCGCGTGCATGCATGGTGTGACGTCATTAGTGCGGAACGCTATTCAAGATTTGAAGCTGAATTCACATATTTCATCGTTGTAAATTCAGTTCATGATAATTATAACTATTATGTATCTCTCATAAATTCAGTAACTGTATGCATGTGATGAAATTTATATCCATATTCACTGCAACCAGCCGCCAAGCCTGTGCCTGCCCTTGCCCCAATTCCCAAATTTGGCCCAGGATGTCAGTAACTTGATATCCATCCCCAGATACGCTTAGCCTAAAAAAAATCCCTGGCCCTGTGACAAATTCTATTTTACCCTAATTGGCAGGCTGGCCTTGAGTTTTGAAGAATTGTGTCTGGATCAGAGAAAAAGATCATTGAACTTGGTAGGCCTATATGAGTTGGGGTGTCTGTAGACGTCTGCACACCCATGGTGTGGAGTGATTAATACCTATTCAGTCGCCCTGGGCATCAACATGACACAGCGGCCACTTTCTCTCTTTGCATCAAATAATATATTCCCCCTCGCTTTTCAGATGCAAAATAAAACTCTCTGCATTGGCAATTTCATTTGTATGGGCTCCATGACGATGCTGACAACAATTTACTGATGATTTTATACTTCCCTTTTTTGAGCTGGTCATATTTCATCAAGATTTCAGTCTGAATTGTCTGATTCTGAAACATCATTTGTGCCCATGATAATATGTCATGCCAGTACTCTGTAATCTTAAAATCCCAAAGGATGTGGTAAAAAAAAGTGATTTATGTTTGTTTAGCAAACATTTACAAGAATGAAACGAATATTTTGAAAGGGTTCATGCATAGTATTCATTCTCCATATTTGGTTCCTAATGGTGCAACAAATGGCCTTTACCAAAGTGAACTTTTAAAATAATCATCAACTAACCACAAGGGAAACTGACTGGAGTGGGATGCGAACCAGCGACCTCTGGAACACCGTACTGGTGCTCTTATACCAACTGAGCTACTGTTGGTGGTGTCCCTAATTGTCAATTATCTTTGTTCGTTCGGCAGTCAGAATCCATGAAACCACTCACATACCGCTATATCCAAAATATCACTTTTCAAAGTAATATTTCTGAGCTTGCATTATGTGAGAATATATCTCTTGAATTCTAGTGCCCCCCTCCCAGTAGGAGTATTCATTTAAAAATCTTAGTTTCCAAAATTAGAATAACCAAACAGTCAGTCAAAATCAATATTTGTCGTGGTTTTTATGTAGAATTATTGGACAAAAAGGGGATTATCAGAATGAAGTGTTTTTCCCAAGAATTAATGGCAATGTGATTATGATGGTAAAGGGAAAACAACTAGGCCAATGTCCCTGACTAACTGCATGCAGTGACACAGGATGTTAAAACAATTTTTCATTTCCTGACACTTTTTTTGTTCAAACCCCTGTCAGTTTGTTTTTCAAAGGTGTTATATAAAATACAATCTATGAATGTATGTTTAATGTTCAAATGAATCAGAAATATTACAAAGAAGGATGGTTCTACATTCACCTTGTCAACCTCATGTCATTTGTTCTCTCAAAGTTTGTGTATGAAAGTGAAAGAAACAAAATATCTGGCATAAAACTGTTAAATGTAGTGTCATACTTTGGTTTTTGTCAAAGAAATACAGATTCATGGGCAAAAATATCAAGGAAGATACAGTTACAGTCATCTGTGAAAATTTCAGTCCCGTACGGTGCCCACTTTCGTGAAAATTGTGAAAAATGGCCACAGTATTTCTTAAGGGGGGGGCTTGAGGAGAGGAGAAGGAGGGGGAGGGGGAGTCACAAAATGTTTGTTGGGTGTTTTGTGGGAGAAAAATTTTCTTTGAGCACCCCCCCCCCCCCCCCCCACAAAATCCTGGGTGCGCCGGTGCATCACCATCTTTATATCCTGTAAGTTGTAGGTTAATCTGTGATGATTTCTGTTTCGGTATTCTACCAAAGTATGATACTAACTTTAAAGGGAAAGAAACCAACTATCTGACATAAAACTGTTAAAAGTCCATTAATTACATCATATAACTGCTGTTGTTTATCTGATGGTTAGACCATGACTAACATTCATTTGGGCCCAGTCCTTGTATGGGGTACACTTGACAAAAAAAAAATGTTCTGTAGTCATGAAAGGCAGCTCTATACCATTGTGGTCGCAGTTCATTGACATGAGACATATCAACTTGATATGCAGCAAAACTGGTCATGCTCTGTTTAATTCTATGAAGAGTGTGGGGAGAAGTAACTAAAAGGCTTCATTAGTATACCCACAGACATCCCACAAACTTTGCCCTTGCTTTGTGAGGAAAAAAGTACAGAACTGTAAGGGGGAAAAAAAGAAAAATTGGCACAATGATTTTGTTGGAAAAATAACCCTTTGACAGAACAAGTCCATGTACTCTTGAGTGGATGGGTGGTGAAGTGAATGACTGTATTCATGTGACATGATTGCCCTTATGCAATATGAGTGGGGCTGCGGTCGGTGTTTGTATTCCGAATCATGGTATATATTCTTAGATTATGATTTCCACTCTAATATTTTTTAGGATGTGGTGTTTTGGGAATCAATTCTAAAAATATGAGATTAATTCATTGTATTGCCTCAAAATGTACACCATTAACTGTGATGGTGATTGAATGGGATTTTGTGGGAGGCGGAAGTGCTAGGTAAATGAATCCCAAACATACGTTAAGTTTTCTTAAATACATGTATAATGAACTGCTACAAACTGCTCATCAGCCAAAATAATGACCTGAAATTTATGAAATGGTTGGAGTTAGGAGGGCCTGACAAATTTCAATCCTAGCAGGATCTTCCTTGTAGGATCAGGAGTTTTCTTCTAATTTTCAAACTTGTCAGACATTCTCTTTCAAATGTATGCAGAAAGAGAACCGTCTTTATAGTTCATTATCACAGTTATGAGTCATTATGGCAGAAGGGACTTGGAAAATGAGGAGTTGAATTTAGTTGGTGGATTAGTGATAAGTGAGGGAAAAAATTTAAGACAGGCTCAGAGAGAGTGGCTGCGGAAAGCTGCAAGAATTGACCAGGCAACACAACACAGCAAATTACAGTCGGGGGGGGGGGGGGGTTAATGTGCATAATGATATAGTTAATTCTAACCATTTTGAGTTGGGGTCGCACTTAGCTCATAACTCATTCTTTTCAAATACACAAAGTAAACTCTGACAGGCTTCATGAAAGACAGCCCCTCTGTTTGAAGTCCAACTAACTTGAAGGTGGTTTGTCTGTCCACTTAAATTACTCAACTAACGTCTTGTAAATGTGTAATGACTTTGTCAATTTAGTTGGCACTTCTTTTAGAAAAAGTCTATTCTTCAGAACATGCTAATGATAGTACCAGAGAGGGTAAAAATAACACACACGGTGCGAATATAAGACCTGTGGTTTCAACCATGACATACACAGGGCCTTTGTGCTAAAATTACAAAGTGGCGCCTACAAAAGCCCTGTGTGAAAACTTTGTTTAGTTGTATACAGAATGTCACTACATATGGAGGGTAGAACAAGTTTAAGTGTGTACAGGTAATGCACATAACGTGGGGGAATTGTGGGAACAAAGCTTGCAAGATGGCTGTCAAATCCTGTTATATCACCAAGGCCGCTGAACCCTAGTACAAACCAGACTCAACAAAAACTGTAAAGTGGTAATGAAATCTTTCCGAACCTCTCAGCCATAAAATTGAATTTTCAAAACACTTCACTGTAAGTCACCTTCACTGGTGAATTCATTTTTAAAGGCCACGATTTCTATAACTATATGGTGGTAACAAACTTCCCTAATGCTTTTTTTAATTTTCATTATACTGAACTTTTTTTCCCCTGTAATTTTGGATTTTCTTTTCATTTCTGTTCAAGCTTGTGAAATATTTTTTTCTCATCTGTTTTAATATTTCTGTATGAATTTTTAACTGAGTTCATTTTTAGTTCAAGTGGACTTCTTTCACACTGCAAGCTTACAATTATTGTTGCCCTTATTATTGGAATGCCAATATATGTTTTGCATGTAGGCTGTTTTTCAGTGCAATAAAAAAAAAACTGCTGGAAAATACGAGAGATTTTTTCAGTTATTACGCTCCAATTACTTGGAAACGCTCTGTGTATAGGTATAGGTTGCTTTTCTACTCCTAATAAGACATTGAAAAGTGAACTGGAGCGGGATTCAAACAGCCGACCGTACAGTATTCAGGAGGTCGCAGGTTCAAATCCCACTCCAGTCAATTTGTCTTTGTTCACTTTTCAATGAATTTAATTTCAATCAGTTTCCCTTGTGGTTATTTGATGATTATCCTAATAAGACATAGCAGAAGCAAATGTTAGAAGATGACGTCACATATGCCAGGGGTCTAGCCCCCTAAAATTATTGGCTCTTCTGCCCTCCCCCCCCTCAAAAAAAAATATATATAAAAAAAATATTGGCTCTTCTAGCCCCCAACAAATATTGGCTCTGGAACCATGTTTGCTGTTTTCTCTTTTCTATCAGTGCGTTGGTTACTTGATTATAAATCAGCTTGTTGTTATGTCCCTTTGGTTTTTGTTGCTCTCATTTGAAAACATTTAAATAGTTGTTGAGAACCATACCCTCTTAAAAGCAATTAAACATTATACCAAAAACACTTAAAATATGAATTTTTAGGCGGGAAAACAGTTTAAAAGATTGTGTTATAATCATTTGGGCAACTGGCTGTATAGGGAATGTATAGACCAATCCGACGGCACGATATACTGTGCGCCATAACTGCAGTGTCCCGTACACCCTTTGTTCTGCAACAAAAGAATTGACGCTCCGCCGCACTCTATAATTGCAAGGTGTACTCCCATGATAAGGGGACGAACACCCTGCAATATAGATAAATTATTTTGTTGCCGAACAAATTATGGGCGGGGACACTGCAGTAATGGCGGGTGTTTCCTACCTCCATGGTCGCGCTGTTGGATCGATGTATAGTTGGGTTTATTACTTGGTTTCATTGTTTTAAATGTGTATTGTTTTAATATGGCTACTCACATGAATTGGACACCCCTGCCCCTATCTGTACCAGCACAGCACCAGGGCACTGGAATAGAAAAGAAGGAAGCTAATTAATTACACATTAATTAAACAATTAGTGTATAGATGTTCATGAAATATTAAGAAAAGAAAAAAAAGTTGAACATATTTTGGCTGATGATTCTGAACTGTCAGCCAATAATTAAAGGTTGTGTAATTTCATAGCCCCCCCCCCCCCAAAAAAAAAAAACAACTAATAATAATGACCATTTGTCATGGATGAGTAGAAGAGTAACCAGGGTAATGAACTAATGATTTAGGCAACAATTAAGTGATGGCCCATCCCCTTGATCTTAAATGTACATAAAAGAGCTTTAGCCTAATCTTATGTTCCTGAGGAAAAAAATCAGAATCCTTTGGGATTTTCTTGTATATTCTTCGTTAAGGGTAATATCATACTTTGGTTTTTGTCAAAGAAATACAGATTCATGGTCAAAAGTATCAAGGAAGATACAGTAACAGTCATCTGTGAAAATTTCAGTCCCATACGGTGCTCGCTTTTTGAGAAAACAGTGAAAAACGGCCACAGTATTTCTTAAATCTTTTTTCTTTTATTTTGTTATCTTTTAAAAGATTAAAAAGATTTTCGGTCGTTGTTTTACTAATTTCAGGATAAATACACAATTTCAGGCGGAAACATTTTAACAGTATGTTTCTACCACCACCATCTTCATACCCTGTAAGTTATACGTAAATCTGTGAACATTTCTGTTTTGGTTTCTTTACCAAAGCATGATAGTACCTTTAAACACGATTAATTTCAAATCTTTGAATGTCATCTGAGCTATACTTACAGCGCCACCAAGGGTCATCCCAACACCAAGGAGTGTTCCTCCAATCACAGAGGCTGACACGCCCTTGGCGCTCAATCTGCAGATGAAGTTATCGCGGGCAATTTGAAACTTGACGGCCGTTGCAGGCATGACGGACAGGGCAGACATTGCGATCAGCACAGCCGACACAGCAGATATGAACATCTTGAGCATGACCATGCAGCTGAAGTCCATCTGATTGCGAATCAGGAGCGGCTCGAAAACTGAGTGAAGAAACAGCAGAAACAGGGAGAAAAGGAATACGAATATTAGCAAATTGCACAGCGAGATATTTTATGTTTAAAGGTAGTATCATATACTTTGGTAGCATACCAAAACAGAGGCAATCCCGGGGATAAGTCCACTCTGGTTAATAGCTGGTACCCATCTTCTTCAGTAAACTAACTCACCTAATTATGACTCTTCATCTGTTGGGTCTGGGTACCAGCTAACCAGAGTGGAGCCCAGGAATGTCCAAAAACCTTCACAGATTTACGTGTGACTTCAAAACCATTCTTTATGGTTTTTAAGTAAAACTGAGTCGCATTTTCGCTATTTTCACGTGACTCAGAATGTCCGATTGAGCTCAAATTGTGGTTCATCATTTCATAGACATGGTGGATCAGACAAAGTGTGGGCGCTGTTCTGTGACCTTTACCAATCATGCGTTATACCTTTAAGTACATTATAAACTTCTTCTCAAGTTAGTTCCCCTGTCTGACTTAATACTTTTCAGCATGACAGTTCATGAAACTCATTAGCACACGGACATCTCAACCGTATACTGTCTTCACGTTATTATAGTATTGTCTATTGTTGCTGTTTATTTACCAACCCATTTCACTGTCATATTTTGGTGATTTGTGTTACTTCAAGATTTTTCCTGCCTTAAATTCCCTTTTACGGCTAGGCCTACTTCATGATTGTCTTCTTTCGTTTCGGTTTAAAAGGAAAACATTGAAGCAAAGCGGTAAGAGAGAAGATTATTTGTCTTTTCCCTTTGGACATGGCAGCATTGCACAGCATTGCATTACATAGCACACCATTGCATGACAATCATGCGCAATTTTAATCGGCGGTGCGCGCACGCCGTTCTTGAATCTTGCCCACGTTCTCCCGCAACAAAAAAAGTTTTGGATGGCGCACGCGCAGAGCACTCAAGCTATTTATAACCGCAGAGATCGAGACCGCTCCGAGCTATTTAGACGTGTTGCTAAAACACCATGCAGTGGACTTTACCTTTAAAAGAAACTCACTGGGGAGTTTGACCTCCATGGGCGCACACGTGCCGCAGCGGGCGTTTGAGCGTCCCGACAAAGACCGACCGTACCAGGGCTATAGTCACCTTTGACTTGTGCTTGTTTTGCTCAATAGGTCATCGGCAGGTGCCCCAGTTCTATTCCCGCTGCGTGATCACCGGCACTATACGGCTTCTTATTCAGAACATCATATAAAAGATATAAATAAAAATGCGCGACAAAGTTTATAGCCAAGTGGTCGGGTTTTACGCCGTGATATTCCCCACTGTAGATTTAAATAGAAGTAATCAAGCGACACGCGTAATCTCCTGTGGGATTTCACTAGTCTTGCAAGCCGGATGGTGTATATACGGAGATGAAAGGACTGCGCATTATTTTTAGGCTCGGAAGAATGAGTTGGTTTTACCCACTTTTTTAAGCTGCGCTGTCGGCAATGATCCTGTGATTCTGTCACTCAGTGTTGGCGCAGGGTGTCGCGGAACCCCCTATTCAAATCAAATTTCCACAAAGAAAACTACATTTTTACCTGAAGGCCCACTATGGTATACTACATACATCGGTATATTCTTATGTTTCTATTTCTGTGGAAAGTGGTAAAAGAAAAAGGTAAACGATAGAATTTCTTATTCGGTTGTCTGCCATACGTTGCCCAACTGTTTCCTAAAGTCATTCGATCCCCAACCCTAGAGTTCATTCATGTGCCACTTATAGGACTGAGCTATACGATTCAATTCGCCCCAAAATAACCCATTTAGCCAAGGGCATGGTTTATCGGTCGACTCAGGGTCAGAATATTGCCACGTATTACCAGTCACGGTATAGCCTATAGGCCCTAATGTATGATTGGGAGCTAAGAACGTGACGCTGAAAACGGCCAAAAGGGGGCTATCTATTTAAATAAAAATTATACCAACGTATCCTTGAAGTTGTATTGACTTTGAGATCTTTATCCACGTGTATTATTTGAGATCAATGGGTGTTGCAATAATAAGCCTCGACTTTAGCATCGTGTAAAGGTTGAATTCCAGATTGCAGACATTTTCAACAGAAGTTCAGCACGCACGTAGGCATCATCGTGTTATACGGCCATGGACATCAAGGGTAAAATAATTTGGCACAGACGAGCTGAATTCCTAGTTTGCAGGTCCTAGTGTTCCATGGTTGTACTAAACTGAGAACAAAAATCCATTGAAAAATGCGCTTATCGGGAGCCAAAAGGACTCCACCGGTGCCCCTTGGCGGATTTTAGATAATCATTATCAAGATTTAGAGTATCATTATCATTATTGGAAAAATAGGTAGGCCTATTTGTGAATTAGTTGTTTGTCAGACCTTGAAAAAGGAAATTGCCTTTGGGGATGAGAAACTGGGTGGCGATAGCTGTTCCAGAGAAGATTTCACGGAAAAACTAGCGGATATTTACCGCAACTGGAAGGGGCAGCACCGGGGAGAACAAACGGGTTCGACCCTGGGCACGGCTCCGAGTGTAGCGATTACGCAATCGACGTACAATTGTGGGTTTTTTTTTTTTTTTAAAGCCCAACTCAAAAGGTCGGAATGGTATTTAGAGTTTTTGTATTTTCTGGTAGGATATGGACTCAGGAATACACAGAAGTTAATTTTTGACAAGTATTCCACTGGAGGAGTTTTCATTCTCCCCCCACTTTGCCCGAAATCCGAAAAGCGCGAGGAGTGAGTTTGTAAACACGATGACGTCATTCTGGGACTTGCTACATTCACAATGGTATGGTGTTCCATTTGTGCCGACAACGTGTCGCATTTGTTTGTTTGTTTGTTTTTGGTTTTTTTTTGGTGTCGCATTTACAATATATGTAATACAATACAAATTGATACAAGTAATAAACTGCTGGAAACTGCTCATCGGCAAAAAAATGCGACGCCAAAAAACAAATGTGACTGCAAAAAAATGCGACGCGTTGACGGCACAAATGGAACACCATACCAGTGTGAATGTTGGAAGTCCCAGAATGACGTCATCATGTTTACAAACTCACTCCTCGCGCTTTTCGGATTTCAGGCAAAGTGGGGGGAGAATGAAAACTCCTCTAAAGAGTGTATCCAGTGGAATACTTGTCAAAAAAGAACTTTTGTGTATTCCTGAGTCCATATCCAGCCTGAAAAAACAAAAACTCAAAATACCATTCCGACCTTTTGAGTTGGGCTTTAAGATAATCTCTCTTAGCTCTCCACGGCTTGGAAGTTTCAAGGTTTTTTTTCGTTGAGCAAATAAGAGGCTTGTCCAAGGCCTATCATCAGACCCTGGATTGGTGACCTTCTGTGGCCGGAAAGATGGGCTCAGCAAATAAGCGTAGGGATCCACTTCTCATAAAGATGCTGAGCGTTATATAAGATGTGGGTGAAACTCGCGCAAACACTAAGTTTGCATAATGAGTTTTGTAAATAATAATGGGCGGGAACTAAGATAGCATGCATGGCGGTGCTGCGAGCCCATAAGAGCTGTTCCAGTATTAGCGAGGCGCACCTATAGAAAGATTTTACAAACAAGAGTGTTGTTCACTTTTCAATGACCTACAATTCAGTCAGTTTCCCTTGTGGTTATTTTGATCATTCAACAAGAATGTCCGTATAAGCATAGAGCTAATCTGTTTGTAGCTCTGTGGTATATAAAGCTAGTAATGAACTGCTGCTAAATTACTGTTCATCAACCATAATTATGACCTGAAATACGATAAATGCTAAGGAGCACCTGATGTTTCGATCCTAGCAGTTTTCCACCCAATTTTTAGAAACCTCCCCTTGAAATATTTCAGTACGCTGAAATTCTTTTGAGAAAAGAGTATTAAAACTATTATCAAATACCTTTTTGTTTGTTTTTACGAAGCCAGCCTCATATTCTTATCCTATCATTTCATTTGTCCAAAGCTCGAAGCAGTTTACATTTTCAGATTATTTTACGAGCGATATGAGTTCACAAGTGCATTTTTATTTTAGTCACAGTCTATCACATCACCGTGCCATGATGAAGTCCAGAAAGGGGTTGGGTTTGTCATTATATCTTATCATGCACTCTAAACGGGCACACTGTGACCTACACTTGACATTGTCCCATAATACCTGAGTCTCTCACACGCAGTCAAACCGCATTGACAAACGTGTAAAGTAATGTGTAGAATATCATTATGATATACAGGAAGACACGCTCTCTTAACGCTATCATATTTCTTTTAAAATATAAATGCAGTGTATGTATAGATCACGCTTTGAGCTTTCGTTTAGGCGGTCTACATCACTGGCTTTGCCATAGGGTGAACGACCATTCAACGTTTAGCGCGTAGCGCGGTTAATTCCACGCACCGTATCATTCCTATTGCATTCCGTTTTTTGATAATCTACGGAGAATCCATTCACATCGTTACACTACCGGGGCCGAGTTTCATCACTCCTTAGTCAATGCGGTTATGTCATATACAAGGAGGTAATAATACATGAAAGAATTCGAGGTCAGCCTCCCTTGATTCACGATGGAGTCTTTCCCCAATCAATAACGCCTACGCAACTTGTACACACAATTACGAAATAAAAGGAGAATCCCAAAACGAAAAACTAACAGTTTTCTTTCCCCAGGGGTGGGGAAGTCAATAGTGCACGCAGTCATTGCTGGATTTCAGGTCGACCTAAATTTAAGAAGGAAACAGATGAATGTTCTAAATTGTGTATATAAATGAGAGAAATTCGTGTAATTACTTTTTAGCGCACTTCAGCTTTTCTACGTGTGCGCCCTTTTGACGCGTGTAACTATTTGCTGATGCCTCAGTAAGCCTACAGCCTGCCTGCGAAATTGATTAAAAAGAGCAATATTTTCCATTTCGGAAAACTTTAAACAACTTGTGCGTATCATGCGCTACGCAATCATTCAAGAATAATTATGAGGATTTGCAAAGTTGCGAAAATTTGTATCATGACGACTGCGGCACGTCGATCGAAACGTCGGGACGCTTCGCCCATTATAAGTTCTGCTAGATCCGCGTTGAATCTGCAGTCGGAGTTCGGAGTCAAGTTTAGACAGAATTTTGCCGTATGTACAATGTAAGAGCTGTGTCTTATTTCTCCATGGCATAAGAGAGGTAAAACAGCGTCAGCATTTAAAAAGAAAAATATGGATCAAATTTCATGACGTTTTAGTTTCGGTGCAAAAGCTATTTCTTTGATCTATTTTCCTTGGCATATTCGTGAAACTTGCATCTCGTCAAATCTGACAAGAATCGTTAATACCTGACTCTTAATAGCAAGATGTGACCCAAGATTATGGGTTGGCAATCTCTGAGACTGACCCAATGATATTGTTTGTGGTTCTTTACCCGGACATTTTTTACAAAAAGAGACTGAAATCTGACCTGATCTTTCCACTCTTAGACTTGGCTTTGAATGCACTTATCTTTGATTTTGATTTAGATAGGTTCGCGTTATACGTTACTTCACAAATCCTAATTCTTTCTTTCTCTCTTGGTTTCATCTGTTCGTTGTGGCGAAAATCCCGTATAAATAAGTTGATTTCGCTTGTTGCATTATATAAGTATATTCCCGTTTGTGGTGATTTTGTTCGCTTCTAAATTAAGCCATTCATAACCACAATTTAATGCACTTGAATAATTATTGAGAATAATAACTGGCTTATTACTTCAAACTGCTGAAAACTTGTAACACGAATGCAAAACTGAAGTTGGTGATATCTGACGACCTTAGTATCGCAGTGAAAGGAAGGGTTGAGTTGCAAGCGCGAACAAGTCGGTCGTTGAAACTTCAAAATCATTCAACGGTGCAAAATTACCACAGAAAAAAAAAATTGTATCACCCAGAATTGCATTTCCGCGGAAATGTTAATGGGGCTTTAATGCTCAATTCACCGGTTTTCTATAGCAGAATGATATTGCATTTGGTTTTCATACGTGTCGGATGCGGTTGATCCTTTCGCTTCGTAAATCCTGGGGAAATCATTAAATTGCCAGAATTACATATTATGGGTCAAAGGCCGATGACGTTTGGGAAGATCTTCTCATTTCCTAAAAACGTATCGGACTTCCTCAAATTTGGGACATTATCGAATTCCGGTAGTAATATGAAATTATTAGCGCACATTTTTTTCTTCTTCAAATAGCCTAAATATTGTTCAATGAGGCCTGCAACTATAATTTTCAAATGTATACTTCATTCAAAAAGTATTATAATTGATTGAGATTTTAATTGTACGTTTTCAGGAAAACACACATCATAAAATGCACGATATAATGAAGTTCGCAAAACGCTCACAGAGCTGGTTGTTCAATTCGCACTGCACTGGTGCTGTATGCAATAATTAACGTGTACACTGTATAATACACACATTCTTGTTTAATATACTGGGTGACGTTGAACTTGGTATCACGCATGCAACGTTAATACGCAATTAATTATGACAACATTATACCGGGTCAAAATGGTATAAGCTCGAAGCACTTGTGTCATGCAAGACTCCATCACAACGGCAAATACATAGCTAGAGGTCGGAAATTGTCATAGTTGGAGGTTTAAAATTAAACGCAGTAAATTAAGTTGCAATCTAATTAAATAAAGTGAAACTTTAAAACATTAGGAATTAAGCAAGCTCATAATGAGTGCCCAGTGAAGTGTTCATTATTTTATTGTTTGCAGAAAAATGCACATCTTAGGCGGTATTGAGTAGATAGACCAAAGACATGCAAGGCAGAAGAGCATAAATAATTTATACCAAGAAAAACAATAATCAACAAAAAACTTTTCTGATCAAAATGTTTGAGCTCGTGTCAGAGTTTTGTTTCTCACCCCTTCCTTTCTCCATGGATAGCCCGAAGATTGCCCCAGCAATGACGCAGGTCACGATGCGTAGTACCGAGTTGTATGACACCCCCGCACGCTGCAGCTGGCTCGGCCGTGCTGAGGCATCACACTCTTGGGATCTGGAGCTTGCCGTGGCGTGGGCGTTAGTGTCGGCTCTACCGAAGCTGCTTCGGCTGGTTGGCTCGTGTTCCGTCTTGAAGACGGAATTGCAATTTTCATCTTCTCCCAGCTCGTACTTACGACAGTGCACTCCGTTTGCGAAAGGAATAGCCATGATTAATAATACTAGAGTGCAAAAAATATGAGTAAGATGGAATTAAAATAAATGGAGTTTGTGGAATGACGGGAGTGGGTTTTTCAGTAAACGTTACGTCGCTGGTTGATGTTTCGATGATGCTGTGACGAGATGGGTGGAATTGCAGCTATTTTATAGCATCCGCATGCGGAACCCCTCACGGAAGAGAATTTCCAGAAGAAAAAAAAGCACACAAAGCTTGCGTCCAAAAGGGGAAAAATAGCCCAACCTTGAACCAGATTTTTTTTCCAGGTACCTCAACTGGTATTTAAAGGAGTTTAATTAGACATGCAGAGTTTTTCACCTGGGGCGCCTAAGTCGGGGCATGCGCATTTGAGGTAGACGAGGCACGTTCCATGACCACCAGAGTGGCATGATTCAACCCGTATTTATTGGCCTTGTGCTCATTTGAACTTACTTGCGTCCTGAACAGCACTGCTTTTGTCAGGACCTTCTTTGTAACTCCCCGTAACTTGCCTATTCTTACAGAGCAAAGTTACTTCTTTTTTTGTAAGTGAGTCACGAGATAGGACTGTATAGCCTAGGCAGCTCTGTTAAATTATAATCCCTCAAACAAAGACACTGGACCAATCAGAAACCACCTGATCAAATTTTGTTTTATTTGCGAACAGCGAACGAAAAAAAAACCCTACAAAGCTCAAATTTCTCATGTATGTCAGGTACCTAAAACGGTGCATTTTGTGGACTTTGAAATGAGCGCTGCTCGCTGTGACATGTTTACGTTTGTTGCAATTGCGCCCTCTATCGAGCAATTCCACCTTTAACTTTTTTATTATTATTATTTTCAGGAGTGACGTCAAGTGTTTTGATTCTGCAATTTCAACATGGCCGCTTACGTCGTTTCATTTTGTAGCCATGTCAGGCGTGAGAACCATAAGAATTTTCTCCCCTTTTAGGGCATACTGTTGCCATTGAAATAGCTGTAAACATGCCTTGGTATTTCCCGTGGCCGGATTACATTAAGAAGAAGGCATGCAGGTATCTCTTGCAGCATTACTTGGGCAGTTTTCTGGAAGAGAAGCTGACTCTCGATCAGCTGAGCGTGGATTTGTACAGTGGTACTGGGACGGTGAAAGATGTCAAACTCGATGTCTGGGTAGGAAATTTACTCCTTTTTTCCCAACTTTCCATACAGCCATAATAACATACATATATTTTGCCGGGAAGAATTCCACTTGTGCCCAAATCTATGGAACCAGCAGAGGGCATTTTGATATAAATGGCTGCTGCTGATTCGAAGTAAAGTTATAAACTTATATCATTGAAGTGAACTTGTCTTATGGAGGGATTGTGATAAGACAGGTCCCAAAAGTTGAAGGAAAGGAAAACTACTTTTTGAAAAGTGTCCTAAATATACGTTGGTGGTGTCCTCTTCTACATTATTAGCAAGGTTTATTTTGTGTAAATAGGGCAGGGCTTTGATTTATTAAGCAAATAATGAGGTAAAAATGGTAACGAAGATGTAACATTTGATCAAGTTTTCAAGAAGCGTGTAAGAAAATGTTTACACTGATATGTTGCACAAATTTCTTCAATGAACATTTGCTGAAATTCAAAAGTATCATTTTTGAGGAGTAGAAGCTATTTAAGAACAAATATAATCAATGTGTTTTGGGGATCCCGTCTTATCACAATCCCCGTTCTTGTAGGTAAAAAAAAACCGTAACTAAAACTAAAAGTAAAACTCACTTTTCAGATATGCTACCCCAGTGTTACACACCTGAGATTGAAGTTCATCATAACTTGTATCCAGTAAGGTAACTATTAGAGGAGAGGATAACCCCTTTTCTGTAATGGTCATCTGTGGAATTCTTTCCTTCTCAGTAGCTGCAGCTGGGGGCGCTGCACTTCCTTTTTTCAAATTTTGTGAGTGGTTTTCCTAGCAGCTAAGACAATTCTATAGAGAAGTGCCGCTAATAGATTTCGTGCTAAAACGGTTTGTACTTGGTACTTGTGCCAAAAATGTCCCCAAATGATAAATATATAATAATAATAATTTGGGAGGCTAATCATCCTTACTGGCAGCTGGGGTGCTGAATTGTGAAGGATGCGACTTCAATGTGATCGAGAAGTAAGCTTTCATGGGCACCCTTGGCTGCCAGCCACATCAACCCATGATCACGGAGTATAGCCTGAGATCGAAAGTGTTTGATTTTTGTGGAGGGAGGAAAACCAGAGAACCTGGAGAAGAACCCTCATAGCATAGGAGAGAACCAACGCACAACTGTACTCACATATGACCCAGGCCGGATTTGAACCTGGGACACATTGGTGAGAGGCGAGTGCCTAACGCACTTGCCTTGCCACCCATGCCCCCTTAAAAGACATCATAGATCGTCTTGAAAGCAGCCTTAATTCACTTCTCAAAATGTCAGGGATGAAATACAGAGAATGCGATTGCATGCTGATCATTGGTAAATTAAATGCCCTGTTATTCAACCCTGACCATCACTAAAGTTATTGATTGTCTGTGTACACAGCTCTTTCCTTTAAGCATTAGCCTTTATAGTTTGCCTGACCATTGTACGTAACATCCGTCCATCTTAGAATGGCTCTTGGTCCTCATATTCGTCGTCATCGGCAGTGGTTCGTCTTGGGAGATGATGGTGTAGCGCTAGGTCAATGCAGAGCATTGTCTTGAAAGGATACATGTACATGTAGGGTCCCACTCTAGAATGGCAGTCTCTTTTACAGGTGGAACTGACGGAGGAGGATCGTGCTGCAGTTGAGGTTGCCCTGGTCTTCCTCCTGGTCCTCTTGATGGCATACTGGTCGTTCCTGGTAGACTCTGCCTTCTTGACTCCTGATGATAGAGCATGCCTCCGTGCATGCCTCCTTAAATGTGAACCAGTCCAGTGTGTGTGTTGAAATAATCAAGGACCGGTTTATGAGTGAAACTGCAGCTCAGGGGGGGGGGGGGTTGGGGGGGGGGGGGGCAAGATAGAGATGGGTAAGTGGGATGCATTTGTTAGGGGTGAGTCAGTCAAGGGGCGAGTTGATAAGGGATGAGTAGGTACGGGGCGAGTTGGCTAGGCCGAGTTAACTCAAACCAATCATTGACGATTGGATCCAATATGTCTGATAATAAAAAGTTGAGTTTTAATGATAATATAAAAGCTGGATGTTTACAAAGTTGATTCAAGTGCCAAACTTGTCCAGGCTGTGAACTGATGTCAGCTTTGAAAACAACATTAAACAAGAAATTCAGCTGATTTCAATTGTAGAATTGAAATTTAACAGTAAGATGAACTTGCACATGTATAATCCGCGATAAAAATTAGAGAGCTCTCTTCCTTTGAAAGTGTGAACTCTGAAATCTTTGCTGAAATTTCCACAGGTTGGTTGTAGTGTAAAAAGCTAAATGATTGGTGTGATTGTTACCTACTCATCTCCAGGCTCCAGCCCATCTCGACAGAATAATTATGGTTCAAATCTTGTGAATCATAGTAATAAAGTAAAAAAAAAAAATTTGGGTCTTAGGCCACATAAAAAAAATTACTTGTTTAGCGTCCCCGCCCGACCTCCGATATGAGCCCGACCTGTATTATTATTTTTTTTTGGGGGGGAAAAATTATTTCTTGTATGTAAAAGCAGTGTGCGCTAATATCTACCTTAATTTTCGGACTAAACATCATGAAGGCCACCTGGGGTAGAAGCCGCAGCATGCGAAAAATGTACAAATTTAAGCGGAAGGGACATTTGATAATCAACGTTCCGGAAATTTGTACCGATGTGGCGGACTGAAGGAATATCAGCCGAGCGCATGACTAGAACTACCGTAACCCGACTTGAGTCAAGTCTACATACTTAGGTTTCTCTAGTCTACTGAAATTTCCAATGGTCAGATATCTAGCTTGAAAGCTTCTATGGTCTTCAGTATCTTCCTAACATGTTTTCTGACCATGAATACCATGTATCTTTTCTTCCACAGGCATGTTGCCATTCTATCCTTAAAATAAAAAATAAAAATAAAAACCTCCCTCCCTACCTAGAAAATTTGGAAGAGGTGGACGCTAAACAATTTTTTTTTTTATGTGGCCTTATCTAAAATTCCATTGAATTTTGATTTCCTTACCACCTATTTATACATACATGCAGAGTGGAGAAAACATTGCTGGGCTTGTTTGAAAATTATTAATCTTATAGGCCTAGTCATGTATGTATAGGCCTACAGAAAATATAATGAGAAAAATGTTAATAGTGCTACCAAATGTCAACATTGTATTTTGCTTTTAATGAAAACAATGAGAGAAAGTTGCAAGATTTAGTATTTAATTATATGGGAGAATGAACCACCCTACATGTGCGTAGAAGGTGTGGTTAAAGTAAAACCAAAGAGGGCGCTGTTTGTTTAAGTACATCCATTTCTCAGTTCAATACAAGTACATATAGGCCTACGTTTCTCTGTTTTTAATGTTTAATACATTGGTCCGGAGTACAATAACTTTAGCTCCAGCTGTGGTTCTGTCGCTCTTAAATCTTCATGCCACCAACACTCGCTGGAAAAAGGATAAAAAATAAAACCCTGGAAATTGCTTCCAGGGACTTTCAAACTCATTTTTTGACAAATTATCCGTCACCCGGTACAGGAAATCCCCAGCTCATTGTTTGTGCTTACATAATAGTACAGCATGGAGACACTGGTACAGATTGAATTGATATGAAAACCCGTCTCGACCACACAAGGATTTTGTGCTCAGACAAGTTTTTGTCAGCGCGAAATGATTTTTTAGGTCATGTGACAATCAAAAAGACAATTAAGTTAAATCCCACTGATTATTCAAAGGAGATGTTGGGCTGAGTCCAGCTTTTTTATCCACCAGGCCCCCCCCCCAGGCAAGGTCGAGCAGAGTCTACCAGGCATGCATCAAACAGTTGGCCATTAGTCACACCTCAGTGGGGGTATGTGGACAATCAGGCAAGGCCATGAACTTGCCACCATTCATCAAGACTTGAAAGAGAGAAAGAGACAAAAAAAAGTCCCAACTGCAAGTGTGAACGTGACTTCAGTTCTTTGCCTGACAGCCCATATATCTCCAACTCCCGTGTTCTTCATGGTGTCTGTCCCCCTGTTGCGTGTGCGTGTGTGTTTTGTATACATGTGGTGAGATCGTGGCTATAATTTACCCACTGGTGATCTTGAACTTGTAGACGGGGGTTCATCGTGAATGTACTGTTGATGCCCAGAATTTGGGCAGTTGGAGTTAGAATGGTACCTGATCAGTGTTCTTTGATTGGTTTGAGAGAGTCGACTTTCAGAAGGGTATCCATGAACGATGGCCATTCCTCTCCATCTGAGAGGAATTAAGTCATTTTTCTTTTTGTTCATTTCATTTTGTTCAAATTTCAGATGAATTTATTTCTTCTAGTTCCTTCTAGTTTCTTTCTCCAAGCTTCTTTCTCCATGACATACATTGTTCTGGTTAGGAGTACTAATTTGCAGATTTTCCTGTGTGAAATAGACACAGAACATTTGCAGTCTTGACAAGAATCAATTGATGTAGATGCTGAAGTTTTGTCGGAGGTACATTAGATTTAAGGCAAGTGGATGAAGGAGCTCTAATCAAAGTGTCATGAATAAATCATCCCCACCTACATCAATGAAATGGCACCCCTGAGTCCTGCCTTACCTAGTAGGTTCCTGACACGACATGTTCTTAGAGGGTACTTACAAGTTACATGCAACATGTAATGTACATGTACACTCTTCTGGCAGTCATTCATGTGCACCTGTACAAATTGATTGACACCGACATGTGTTGGACCCTCATCAGTCTGTAAGGATACATGGAAGTTTTACCGAGGGTTATTCATACCAGCTACATGTAGGCCTAGTACCTCCGTTGGGTGTTTTCAGTATTACTGTGTTATAGGAAGCAGCAGCAAATAGATTGCCTCTCACATCTTGTATCATAACTTGCAGTGGCAAGAAAAGAACCCATCCATTTTCACAAGTACATGTATACAAACTCTTGCCACTAGCCCATATGGACTCCCAGTTGCCATACACATTGCTGGATTTGTGATATATTTCAAGAAGTCAGTAGTTACACCCCAAGAATGAGCAGCCTTTCATATTTAGACATTGTAAGTGACAGGGAATGGTGTGCACATATGAACCTAATTCACAAGGGAATGCTGGCTCGATCCTGTGTACCCTTGGCTCTGGAGCTATTTTCGCCTCCAAATTTGGAAGGATACAAGTGGTTCATGGTCAATCCTTACCCCTGGCCATTCAGAGCAGGAGTCTTTCTGTAATCCCCAAGAATCCAGCACTGTGATGAATCTAGTGCTCACTGTGATGAATCTGTACATGTACATGTACATGTATGTATGATGTACGTGTGCTCTAAGGCACAGCCACTGGCCAGGTTCATCCTACAAGGTAACCCCACATGCCAATTGCCTAGTTATATCTGGGTCATGCAGAACCTAGCCATGTTCTTCTTCAAAGTCCATCACTATAAACCACATGATTGCTTTTGGCTGATACAGGAAGGATAGCGTTTTATAATTGTGGGTGCGTTCATTTTATAGCTTACTCGAGTTGACACCAGTCAACCTCGTCCGCACCCTCTCGCTTGTTTCACACAGTATGCATTCATCCATTCCCAGGTCAGGGCTGCCCCATGGATTCGTGGAAGCTAAAGGAACGCACCCTGTCTGTGAACATTGTGAAGTAATGGGGTGACTGTTGTGTTGAGCTTGTGCAGTTCCTTTAGTGCGTACATAGCTTTTGAGAGGAGTGGCAAGGCAAAGGTTTGCTGGAAGGCAAGGCAAAGTTTGAAAGTGAAATATCTTCATGCCCTACCCCCTGGGTGTCAGTCAGTCTTCCCTGCACCCAACCCAAAGGGAGTACGTGCCCTGGCAAAAGCCATAATTAGAGAGATGCCAAGGGCAGAGACCAGCTGGGCGTGAGATTTTTCGTTATTTTCCCGAGTGAGGGCGCGCAATGTGAGGGAGCCAAGCGATGTAGGAGACTTAAGAATTTTTAAGCAGAAAAATATTCAATCTTAACGAATTCTTACAAACAACAGGGTCTCAAAATGTGCGTGAAATTAGCTGGAAAGGAACAATTAAATCATTCATTTCAAATAAGGCACGCCTTATTGTAGTTTTTTTTTCCAAGTATGGTACTGAGGCATGAGAAAAAGTTTGCTGGGTGTGTAAGCGTGAGAAAGAACCCTGAGCCGTCACTGTCACGCTGGAGGCGTGAGACTTGGTACAGTAGGTCTGTAATTATATTTTTTGCTTCTGAGATTTTTGGCTGGTACTACGCATGTACGCCACTCCCTAATGCCCAGAGCGACAACGGGGCTGAGTACCATTGAGGTTTTGTACATATTGTTTTGATCATGGAGGTAGGTTCCTACAGTGTACCTCCATGTTTTGATATTTTTATACACACTTCAGACTGAAGAACATACATGTCCATTGGTGTATATACTCACTGGCGAGGGGAGTCCAGACGGGAATGTAGTTATAGTGAATTTTTATTCAATTAACTTTTATCCCAATATAGAACATGTAGTCAGGGCGTGACGCATGGTAGCCTTATTCAGCTACATGTATAGGCATTTTTTATCCATCAGTCAAAACTTGCAGCAAAATGAAACAATTTGTTCTCTACGGAACCTCGGAGCAGAATAAAAAGGATTTTATTATCGGCACACTCTAAATGATGCTATAGAAATACTCCAAATGTGATGCAACGCATGCCCTCCACACATTAGGATGGGCGCGCGCCCAAAGGGCAGGTAACAGCAAGAAACAGGTTAATAATCAGAAAAATGAACATTAATTACAGCTTGTTCCTCAGCGGAACACTCACGTATGATACATTCTATCATACTCAATATTATGATTGGATGCACATGCTGGGCTTGAAATATACTGTACATGTAAAAACTATACTAATTTGAACAACAACTAGACATTTAAGTGTTCGTGGACGAACACGGAGCTGTTCCGACTCATTTAATCAGCTTTATAAGCTCCGATGATGCCATGATGACGTCACGGTCATTTTCAAAGCAGCATGCCTATCTAGAGGATCTAACAAAACTTATACAAAAAGAATCATTGCCAAAGCATTTGTCATGCTCGAGATATGCTGCACACAAAAAAAAACAAGCCTTTTTGATGACGTCCTGATGACGTCACAGTCAATTTCATGGCAGCACTTATTCTCATGAAAATGATTTAATCATTCATGGAGCATGGATGCTATCTAAAGTTGGCATAGAGCTGTGTGACATGCACTTGATGAGTGAACTTCATTAGAATCACTGCAAATAATATGTGTACTGTTTGCTAGAGTACACCTACTGGCACTTTTCTGGAAGAAACTCTTACAAGTTGAGGCACTCTCTAACCTTGCGTGTGATTGGTCAGGAGGGATACTAAGCTGCTTCCCATCTAGTCTCCTCTTATCAAAAGACAAGATTCATCCCTGGATATGTTTAGGAGCAACCCTGGTTTTGTTTGTTTGTTTGTTTGACGCCTCGTCAGAAAAAATTCCAGTCACGGTGTTGTTGTTTGGGGGTTTTTTTCTTCTGAAACTACCGGGTTTTTTTTGTCTGTTAGCTTCTCTAGGCCAGCGAAAAGTCTTTTAGCATTGAGGAGTCAAGTCAACTTTCCAAATCATGCTATAAAAAAACGAAAGAAACAAGGTTACAAACAATACACAAGTGTGAACGTGACTGGCATTGCCAGGAGAATAACAAAGAACGAGATACCAGGAACATACATGTAGCTCAGTTTCTGGCTATAGACAGGCCATAATCTGTGACTGTTCCAGCCCAGTCAGCACCACTTTCCTACGTTTCAGGAAACAAAAAAAACAAAAAAACACCCCAACACCCTGCATGGCGTGCCATGTCTGAAACTTGATTTAGTGAATGAATACAGTTTATGACATTATTGCTGACAGTCATGACAGAGTGATCATAAATCAGATAAATACTACCTCATTCACCTCATTCATTATGCATGATTGCGTGCTGAGTAGAATGATAGAAATACCCGATAATTTACGGATAAACGTCAGAGAGATAATCCTACCAGCGCCACATTCTAATCATCATTTCAAAGGGGGGCCGTCTGAGTCGAACCAGATGACTGATTTCTAGTAAAAGAAAAAGACTGCATGCAGTGGTGTTGAATGCGTGTTGGCATTCTGAGGGAAACAGATTCAGCACACAGTACACATGCTTAGCAGGACTATTTATGCTTAGCAAAGTTTAGCATCACAAAATAGATGCTTTTGGCTCTTACAGCTTTGTAGTACAGTACATAATCTGTTTTGAGTTGAAACTCCAACATAGTTAAAAACCTGCTTGCCAGCTACAACCATACTCAAGATCTGCAGCAATATAAGGAGATTGGTCATTATAAGTTTGGTGCGTCTTTAGTTTTGAGCTGATATACACACTCATTTGACCAATATCAAGACAGTTATATTATGAATTAGAATTTTTTTTTTTGGAGTAGTACCCATACACATGGGGCCAATTTCATAGAGCTGCTTACCGGTAAGCACAAATATTGCTTAAGCATGAATTGTCTTCCTTGATCAAACAGGATTACCAACCAAATTTTCATATGTGATGTTTACTGCTTTTAACTTTTTGGCTGGCATACTGATTTTATTTACCAAGGTTTTTCCTGTTTAAGCAATTGTTTTGCTTAAGCAGCTGTATGAAATTGGCCCATGGTCTGTTGGTATTTATAAATCATTTCTTTTCTCCTCCGACCTATCCTTGAACAAAAAAGTACAAAAAAAAACCAACCTCCACTAGCTTCCAAGTTGGCTCAGGTCCAAGAGATTCATGAATATTCAACATCAACTTCTGGGCTCCACTCCCCAAGGCTAGTAGGCCCCTTGAAAATTGATCCTGCTTAACCCTCAACCATACAGGTACGGGGTCGTTTTTTGTCTTTTAAGGTTGCCGGTTATCAATTTTATTGATGAATTCTAGTACTGTGAACTTGTGTAGGTGCTTTATTAAATAATTACCCAACAAAGCTTGCTGGGAGTGCCTTTGGTACAGACGTCCTCCCCAACAGAATCTAAAGAAACGTTTTCTAATAAATGCAGACCTGGAAAACATTTCGTTTATGACAAAAAGAAGAATGTAAGTAAAAGTAAGTATAAAAATGAAATGATCCAATATAGAACTTAAGCTTTGCGTCTGACGTTTTGTACATCTCTTTTTGAAGGTTGTTTTCTATCATTAAATGATGGTTAAACAAAATTCTTAGTAAAGTTGTAAGATTAAGTCAAGAGAATTAAGATCGCATCCATCTTTGATGTACCGGTAATTTGTTTAGTGCTTGGAGTTAAAAGGGCCTGATGTGTTTTGATCTTAGCAGGATCTTCCTCAAAGGAAAGATTCGCCTTGAAAGAAAAATATCACCTCGAAAGTCGAACTTAAAGGGTGGCTGCAACGATATTTCCCACCGCATGTGGTATTTTTTTTTATCTCGAAATAAACCGCACTCCATTAGCATTTTGTGTCCACGCCCCCACCCCCTAGTATGGGATTTTGATTACAGTCAGTGACCCGGGAACCAGCTTAGCATTAATACTCGATGGCTTGTGAACCAGCTACTGGGTTCCCGAGATGACGTCACGACGTTCCCCCCTCCCAGTTAATAAAATGATTTTAAAACCAACACAAGGGAGGCTAAACGTACGACAGCCACACAACTGCGTTTTAAAAACTTTATTCCATCAATATGTAAGCAAAAACACCCATTGCGACCAGTCCCCCCCCCACCCTTTAAGATTTTCCTAGTCTGCTTATATGCAATGATATTTGTTTTCCAATGGGATATTGTTGGGAGGTTGCCAATGATGGGTCTTGGTGATTGTCTGTTAAACTGAAGGACAAACCACTTTCCAAGAAAGAAATACAGAAAATGACAGGACAAAAAGTAGTAAGCACAATCAGGCTTCTTACAATAGTTTTCGTCGTAAGAATCAGCCATTGGATTGAAACCACGAAAATAAACAAATTTCCTGGAATAAAAGTCTTAGAAAGAAAACCTTTTATCTTTTGGAAGAGCCTCTTAAAAGTATCCATCCATTATGACAAACACCACAAACTGTACCCAGAAGTCACGTCCATAAAAGATGAAACTTAAAAGTTGAGTCAGTTAATTGAGTACTTGCTTGTGCCACTGGGAGAAGGTTGCCACAAGACATCATTAATGAAATTGTTCGGCAATTCTGATGGCCGACCCGACCCGGACTAGATTGGTTGATTTGGTTGCCTTGAGGGTTGTACAATAGGTACCTGGATTCAGAGAAGAACGATTATTTTTCCTCCACTTCATTGCCATTCAACAGCCTTGCTCCATTGCCGGTGCTCTAACTACCTCAACTACCATTGAGCCGCCAGGCCAGGCCCGGGCACTGAGGGCATCTTAAGGTTCATCAGTCCTTGTAGATTCGTGGCAAACACAAATTAGAAATGATCGATTGGAGCGAGCTGAGGCCTTCTGCACTTGTAACAGAACAAAAAATCATTAACCCAATTTCACACCTGTAGGTGCCTGCTGTTGATTCTCACAGCTGGGAAGGTTTGGACTGTTAAGTTTCGTTTGTACACAGAAAGAGTTGGTTTTTATCTCAGTGTTTAAAAATAAAATAATATAGTTGGAGGTGGTAGCCTTTTCATCCTGAATATATTGCAGGATATTCATTTTTTGTTCATAACCTAAAGCCCGGTACCATACTAGCTTGATATAGAGTTTGTTGCATGAAGATAATGAGGTATTGTTTCTATGTGGACTAATTTCTTTGCCATTAATGAAAATCTATTAGCCATTGACGGAATGTAATCTTAGCATTAAGGGGTAACCAACCAAATTATTGAAAAGTGAATAAAGAAAAATTGACTGGAGCGGGATTCAAACCAGCAACCTCCGGAATACTGCACCGGAGCTCTTACCAACTGAGCCATCCAGCCCTATGTTGGTGGTGTCCCTAATAGTCAATTATCTTTGTTTGTTTGAGAGTCAGAAGCCATGGAACCACTCACATACCCTTCAACCAAATTCTTTGAAAAGTGAACAAAGAGACAAATTGACTGGAGCGGGATTTGAACCCCTTTCTAGTCAATTTTTCTCTTTGTTCACTTTTCAATGACTTTAAAATCCAGTCAGTTTCCCTTGTGGTTATTTGATGATTCAACCAAATTCTTGTTAGATGTGCATGGCATTTGGCTGGTACTCATGATATTTGTTTGTGCAGATAGACCTGCTGAGGTGAACTTTATTCAAGGCAGTTACATGAAATGGTTACCAGCTCTGTGAGGGTCTCCTTTCAGTTTTACACAGCAAAGAAATGTTTCTTTTTAAAGTTTTTAATTAAAATGTGACTATTATCAAACACCAGCATTTGTACCTTTTGAATTAATATTATGATGGGGTCCCATGTTCGCTGGAATCTGGACTTACATGTAAACGGTGTATAGTTTTCGGACACTTGCATACTATACAGGGTGTCCCAAAAAACCGCAACACTTGTGTCGAGTACTATTACATGTATATGAAAATTAAACGGTTTTTCACTTCAAGATTCAGATATGTGATAACGCTATGTCTTGGCTATCACCGTGTAGAATTTGAGCAAAGACTGAATTACCCAACCTCAAAACCTGATTTTCATCTTTCTTTCATACACATTTTGTGTGCATTGACCACTATGCGTCTTATCCTTGCAAATTTGTTTTTAAGGAGTACTCTTTCATTTGGTCATATTTTCGCCAATTTCAGCCCCAATATGCTGAAATTCCACATGGTGATAGCCAAGACATGGTTGTATCACATATCTGAATCTTGAAGTGATAAACAGTTTACTTTTAACATATTGGTCCCGACACAGTGTTGCGTTTTTTCTGGGACACCCTGTACATTGTCCTAGGAGAGAAGTGATTTTCCGCAGCGAGGTTGTTTTGTGTGTATCTTTTATGTGCTTTACATAACCGCCATGTTACATCAGCAGACTTATACAAGTCTTATACAAGTCTTTTATAATGTGTTTTCCTATCAAAGATGCAAAGATTGATTGTCATTCCAATTTGAAGGACTTAGTGCTGTAAATGCCCTTCCTCTGAAGGATAAAAGACACATGTTTGTAGACGTAACAGTCTTTCAAAGTTTCATGTAATCATGCCTTAACCCTTGATGGATTGACTCTTTTACAGTAATTTTTCTGCCCCTGGGCATTTCCACAGTAACTTAATGTTACATGCTAAGTGACTTTAAATTTAAATTAAGAAATTTGTTTTTGGACTTAGTATTAATTAGTACATACATTATGTATACCACTTACGATTTCTTGAAATGAAATCAATACAAATGTGCCAAAAAGAGGTAACTTATTTTACAAAATAGATACCAAACTGTGGGATTGCTCATGAAATTAAATTTTGTGAATAGGATGAATACAATTAGCTGTGCTCATCGATAGTAACCTTTTTGCAAATTTACTAGTAAGTCTTTAGCTGAAAGTGCATGCAGTTTTCAAATAGTCTGATTAATGTCCACAATAGAATGAGAGCAGGGGCCGATTTCATAAAGCTCTGCGACGCGTCGCAACTTGATTTGCGACGTGTCCTAGCTGCGACGCGTCGCATCTATGCGGTGAGTCCATAGAGAAAGGATGCGTCTTAACTCTGTGACGCGGTGTAAGTTTTATGAAATCGGCCCTAGGACTTGTATCATCTTGTATGTAATATACATACATGTATGCATATGTAATCTGAATAATCCAGGTATTTGTAACTATTGAACCTTTTCACATTATTTGTAATTCTGTTTATGTACAGGCTCTGAATGAACTGCTGGAGAGCATAGCTGCTCCTGTTGAGATACGGGATGGGACAGTGGGCAGCATTTCCGTGGAGATTCCATGGTCGGCCCTCCTGACAGCCAACAGCAAGGTGGAGATCAAGGGAATGAAACTCACCTTCCAGCCCAAGTACAGGCTCGATGTGGAGACAAATGGTATTTAAACAGGCTGTGTATTAAATCTTGACACAATGTAAAAAGAAGGAGTGTTAGGGCCATGTCGCATGATGCAATTTTTTCAGGCAGCTATGAAATGGAAGCAACCAACTACACTGCGTGCATAAGGAAACGTTTGGGTTGTCTGGCAGCATTGTATTGCCTGGAATTTACTGCCTGTAAATTTCATCGAATGACATGGGCCTTAGGGTACACAATTCCAATTTCAGGGATTACTTATTATTGAAATGAGCTCAAAACAAGCTTTACAATCTTTTAAATCACTGAAATGTCTATTCTGTTATAATGTAAGTTAATAGACCTTTCTTTTTAATATTTACAAACATCCCCTGGTGGTTGGCATGGTTGGCCAAATGGTGCAAATCTCTTCGTCTTCTCGACATACGGCGTGACCAACTTCAACATTTTTGCGAACTTTCCATAGCTATACAAAAATACCGTCATTGCTTGTGTTGTTTCTTATTACATTCAGCAATATCTTTCAATGTTATGAAATGTTGTGTACAAATTGTGGTTATTTTTTATGCCTGGCTTTGATGGCTCGCCATAGTTTCCGCCATCTTGGTTGGCAAAAACTTGGGCTGTGACGTTGCAAAAGAAAGGTCTATACAAGGGGCCCTTCCCGTGATAGTCATGCTTGTATCTCTTGTACATGTACAATACCCACTGACATTTACTGTACTTGTAAGCTTTTTAATAGTTTGCAATGATAGCTGTACATTGTCAGTTGCCAATTATGGGCTATTTATGCACATGTCATTTACACATTTCATGGGAATGGTCTTTTCAGGAGATCTCAATGGTGCACATTGATCAAAATATTGGGCCTGTTTGTTCCATGCACAAGATCATGAATCTTGCTAATCCGGATCCCATTTGAGCATATCTTGCATGGGACCTGGATCTGCAGTTCTCGGATCATGTGTTTGAAACAATTATGTCCAATGTTTTCTATTAGACAGACAGAATAATGACACCAGCCCAAATTATATAATCCTAACCAATTTATTTGATCCTTTCATTCAAGTCAAGTGCAGTATTTGTCAGAATTGCTGGCTTTTTAGTGGTTACTGTACATTTTCAATGCTATCTGTCGGCCATGTTTGATGACATTATAGGTAGTAACAGCATGGCGGATTCCATGTGGAGTACCATGAGCATGACAAGTTCCATGCAGCTGGCCCAGGAGTGCTTGAAGAGGGATGTCTCCGAGCCGGACCCCGATGCAGTCAACTCCCATTCCTCCTCACCATCTTCACAGCCGTTTGAAGGTCCGGAACTCCTAGCACAGATGATAGAATCAGGTGGGTTCATGTCTCTCTGGCGAGGGTCGGGGGTACGTAGGCCTAGTCGGGTTGGGTCAGGGTTTTGGTTCGGTCCTCATCATATTCAAATCATACTCAAATCATACTTGAATCATACTCAAAGCATACTGATCACAGTTACCGTATCGATGCATGTTCCAATGGGACTTTATATAAACGGCCCATAGAGGGCGCTTTATTTGGATGAGTTGTTGATTGCATGCTCAACTACACATGATTTACAAATGTACATAACATGCATCACCACAAATGTAATTTTCACTATTGGGTAATGGACGTTGGATGTATGTAAGCCATGTTATGTTAGTTTAACATGCATTAAAATGTGTACATACGCAAATCATCTGTAGTGTATTAAATGTTGAACTTTCTTCAAGAATTTGCGGATATTGAAGCCAAAGAAGGGTTTAGTTTCACAGGTTAGATTTGCAGTGCCGTGAGTCACTTTAACAGTGGAAATTACATGTACAATTTTGTATAAATTATAGGTTGTTATGCATTTCTGTCATTGGCAATTTTCTTTGATTGTTTTGTTTCTTTGTTTGTTTGGTCATTTTGCCAAGTGAGCACGGTAATTTGCTCATTTTTTTCCTACACTCCAGCCATTCCCTGCGTGGGCATGAATTTAAAAAATGCACCAAATTTTACAAGTCATTGTAACTTTCCAACCTTGAATGAGTGTACAAAAGAGCAAGTTCGCTAATTGTTCAAACAAAGATTCTGGTGACCAAGGTCAATATCTGTGGGAGCCGGGGCATTACTATACATGTGCAGTGGCCTGGTAGACCATGACTTTGTTTTTTTCTCCAAAGGTCAAATGGACTGTGGGAACAGATCCACTGAGACCAAGAGACCAAGAGTACAAATCAGATATATTCAGGTCAAAGTACAAACCTTGACCAAGGTCTGACCAGAATGCGTATTGTCCACTCAACTGGTTGTCCAGTGCCTAAACCTTGACCAGTTTGACCAGAATGCGTATTGTCCACTCAACTGGTTGTCTAGTGCCGAAAGAAAAGCGTGGGAATTACTTTATTATAGGTTGTCTGGATTTATAGTTGTTAATTGGTAGTGCCCCTCTGCAGCGCCCTCTCTTGGTGGAAAATAAATCATACTGACCAACCATGAAAGGAACTTGGGAAATTAATGTTCAGCAAATAATGCTTCTACATAAGAAGTCCTCTCTGACCCAACTACCTGTATCCAGTCCACTCTGACTCAACTACCCTAGCCAGTCCACTCTGACCCAACTATCCTGGTCAGTCCACTCTGACTCAACTACCCTAGTCAGTCTACTCTGACTCAACTACCCTAGTCAGTCCACTCTTACTCAACCACCCTGGTCAGTCCACTCTGACTCAACTACCCTAGCCAGTCCACTCTGACCCAACTACCATAGTCAGTCCACTCTGACCCAACTACCATGATCAGTCTACTCTGACTCAACTACCCTGGTCAGTCTACTCTGACTCAACTACCCTGGTCAGTCTACTCTGACTCAACTACCCTAGTCAGTCCACTCTTACTCAACTACCCTGGTCAGTCCACTCTGACTCAACTACCCTAGCCAGTCCACTCTGACTCAACTACCCTAGTCAGTCCACTCTTACTCAACTACCCTGGTCAGTCCACTCTGACTCAACTACCCTAGCCAGTCCACTCTGACTCAACTACCCTGGTCAGTCCACTCTGACTCAACTACCCTAGCCAGTCCACTCTGACTCAACTACCCTGATCAGTCTACTCTGACTCAACTACCCTAGTCAGTCCACTCTGACTCAACTACCCTGATCAGTCCACTCTGACCCAACTACCCTAATCAGTCCACTCTGACTCAACTACTCTAGCCAGTCTACTCTGACTCAACTACCCTGATCAGTTCACTCTGACTCAACTACCCTAATCAGTCCACTCTGACTCAACTACCCTAGTCAGTCCTCTCTGACGACCCAACTAGCCAGTCCACTCTGACCCAACTACCCTGATTAGTCCACTCTGACTCAACTATCCTAGCCAGTCTACTGACCCAACTACCCTAGCCAGTCCACTCTGACCCAACAACCCAACCAGTCCACTCTGACTCAACTACCCTAATCAGTCCACTCTGACTCAACTACCCTAATCAGTCCTCTCTGACTCAATTACCCTGATCAGTCCACTCTGACTCAACTACCCTGATCAGTCCACTCTGAGCCAACTACCTTAATCAGTCCACTCTGACTCAACTACCCTAATCAGTCCACTCTGACTCAACTACCCTGATCAGTCCACTCTGACTCAACTACCCTAATCAGTCCACTCTGACTCAACTACCCTAATCAGTCCACTCTGACTCAACTACCCTAATCAGTCCACTCTGACTCAACTACCCTGATCAGTCCACTCTGACCCAACTACCCTAGCCAGTCCACTCTGACCCAACAACCCAACCAGTCCACTCTGACTCAACTACCCTACCCTAGCCAGTCCACTCTGACCCAACAACCCAACCATGCAGTCCACTCTGACTCAACTACCTAGCCAGTCCACTCTGACCTACTCCCCCTGACCACTGTGATCAGTCCATTTGTCTACCCTGCCTGGTACAGCCTTGTTACACTGTCAAGGTAACTCTGGTTACTGGGCCAGGTTCAACTGATTGCAGCCTAGTTTTTCTTTAACCTCCCGTCCCCCTTGGAGGTACCAGTACCCCCACAGGGGCATAATCTCCATATGAAAGACCAGGGAATTACTGGATTAGACATAAAAGTACAGGATTCCACAAAGAACAAGTTGTCAAGGACTCTGATTATTACAAAAGTAAATATCCCGAAGCGATGATTTCATCCCGGATTAGAAATTCTTTTCTTATCCGATTTTTTTTTTCATCTGTTCGTCCTTAAGCTATACAAAATATTATGATATTTTTTGCAACTCTTTTTTTTTAAGCAAAAAAAAAATTGAAAGCACAATGAAGTCAAAGTTATGAAATGGTAAAGAAAGAGATTTGAAAAGTACCCCGAGGCTATTATAGCAAGTGCAATGCTTTATTAGCTCACCAAATGGATACCAAGAATTTCAAGGTCTAGACGCTTGCAACGGGCTGTGTTTATAAACATACCCATACCCCCTACAAAGAACACGGACAAAATAGAGAAAGTATCCACCCATCCATGATGTACAATCAAAGTTCATGGCTCCCAAATCATTTACATGCAATGCCATAATTTGTGAAGGATACCTACCACAAAAAAAAATGAAATAAAAAAAAAACGAAACAAAAAGCTTTTGTTATTTAAATTTTTTTTTTTTTTTTTCACTATTTAATTCATGGCTTTGATGTCACGTTTTCGTAGTAGAACGTGACAAATATATAGAGATTTGACACGAACGATTAGATATTCCAAAGTTGGTTAATTTTTTCACAGGTGTTTTTTTCACTTTCTGTTCTTTTGTCACCGGCCGGTCCCTTTTTGTTGGGACGCCTTCAGTGGAGTATAACGAAGGTCAACACAATTAGTTTCTTGGTGGTTATAATTTTCTTTTGTCGCGGCGAGGAGTGTGTAATGGTTCATATGAAGTTTGGTATGCACTTTTAGAAATGTGTTGTTTATAGGGGTCGGTGGGAGATGGAATCGGGCCATTGAAAATGTGCAGCTCACGTTCACGACCCAGTTCACAGTGCTTCTAAGCACAAAAACACATGAAAAGCGCAGAAAAATTTCTGCACACCAAACACAGGTCACCAACGAAAACTGAATGCAATTTACACTGATGCCGACCAGTTCTCCGCTTATTCTTGATTTCTGGTAAAGCAGAAAGCCACTTACTGCCAAGCAGTTTAATGACACTAGACCCTAGTTTCATTACTGTTTCCGTCAGTTGAAATCATTGCATTGGGTTTTTGTGTTAAAAAGTTAATTATACAGTCTTGGGTTTGGGTATAAACCTGGGGCCAATTTCATTGAGCTGCTTAATCACCAAAATTTGCGTAACCACCAAAAAGCTTGGTAATTAAAACCAGTTTGCCAGCCAAAACTCTTAGTGAATGTTATGCCCAGCAAACAATGTCCGAATACAAGTCAAAAGCAGTAAACCTCACTTGAAAATTTGGTTGGTAATCCTGTTTGATCAAGGAAGACTTTTCCTGCTTAAGCAAATTTTGTGCTGAAGCGGCTCTATGAAATTGGCTCCTGGAGAGGCTCCAAGTTCCTTGTTGAATTTAGGTAAAAGTGAAATCATGCTCAGGTGTAGGCGTCTGGAGAGGTCTGAAAATGTCCAGGGCATTTCGGTTATGCTTTTATTGAAATCAATATTGAAATTAATGTTAATAAATAATAACTCCCAAAATTTCAGAAACGATGGATGTTACTGCGATTTGTCCCAAAATGTAATGTGTTTGGCTACACTTAAACTCCCCAGTTTTGATCTCGGGCTCCATAAACATAATGGATTGCCGGAATGGCTGGCAGCCGAGGGCACTAATGAGTACCAGTAACCCTTTTACGTTGTAGCCAGCGCTTTGTAACTGAAAAGAAAAGGCGCTTAATAAATGTGCTGCATTGCCCAGTTCCAGTTCCAGAAATGCTAGATACACTGCAATTATAGCTAACCCTAACCCTAATCAGCAAAAGTCCAGTGTAACTGTGATTTGACTGTGCGTTTATGAAACTGATGCTTAGGCTCCTTCTCAGGCTCTGGCTCCATTTTGTGAATCCATTTTGAAATAAAGGGTATCAAAATAGAGGCTTTTGGTTGCGGTTTGGAAGTAGATTCTCTGGTTTGAAAATGAAAACAGAGCCTCAGCTTCAACGAAAAACCACAACCTATATTTTCAGCATTTGGATGTAAGAGCTGGAGCCTGAGCCTGAGTCTGAGCCTGAGTCTGAGCCTGAGCCCGAGTCTGAGCCTGAGCCTGAGCCTGAGCCTGATCCTCTGTTTCGTAAACCCTCTGTGTCTCATCATACGAACCTAAGAGACAAACAAATTAACCAGGACATGAATGAATAACCCAAATGGAATGATGATCTGTATGTGTGTTTATTTGCAGTGTTGACACGGGTTGAAATGACGTTGATCGACACCGTTATAAGATTGGAACACGTACCTCACGGATGCCAGTCAGGAATAGGACTCGAACTGCACATAGAAAGGTCAGTTTACAGCAAGTCCCCCAAAAAAGGCAACACTTTGTGTTGAGAACCATTAAATTAAAATTAAACTGTTTATCAATTTAGGATTCAGATATGTGATACAGCCATGTATTGGCTATCACCATGTAGAATTTGAGCAAAATTGGACTGAAATTGAGGGAAAAAACTAAGACTGAATTACCCAAGCTCAAAACCAGATTTTCATCTTTCTTTCATACACATTATGTGTGTATTGACCACTTATTCTGGAATACTGTGAATTTGTTTTTATTGAGTACTCTTTCAGTTGGTCAAATTTTTGCCAATTTCAGCCCGATTTTGCTTAAATTCTGCATGTTGATAGCCAAGACATGGTTATAGAACTGAATCTTGAAGTGATGAACAGTTTAATTTTAACATAATGGTTCTGACACAAAGTGTTGCATTTTTTTATGGGACACGCTGTACATTGTTTCATTGTTCAAATTAGAAATCCAGGGGAGAAAGTAGAATTGATTCAGTTTAATCTTTGATGAAGATATCTTCTTTGTTACTTCGGCTCATCCATTTTATCCGTTTGAATGTTAGGTTGCGATATTTTGATGAGGGCGCTTGTTCGGGGGCTCTGAACCAGGGCAGTAGCGTGGATTCTTCCCAAGTCCCTCGCTTTGAACCAGCGGCCATCGCCCACAAGAATTTCCAGATGATGGGGGTGACCGTTCACTGCGAGGAATTCCCGGAGGATCAGCGACATCTCGGAAGGGCGCCCTCTTTTGACGCAGATCCACAAGATGCCAGCTTCGCTCAGGATGCTTTTCCTTCCCTGGCTCATTCGCCTGAGATGCCGCCAGAGCACAACAGAATTGACCGGGGGGCCGGGGAGGACGGCGTCAGTGGAACCGATGCGTGGGAACTTCTCCCAAGCTGCATTGTGGGAGAATGTGCAGGCAAACAAGAGGTCAAAGTGAAGGTCAAACAGCACGAGCACATTGCTGGCCCCAAGGTTTGTCTCTTAGCATGATTTATTTTCATAATCATCAAATAACCACAAGGGAAACTGACTGAATGATAATATTAATTAAAAGGGCCGTATCCTCTTTGAGTGATCCCCCATGTATCATTCTAAGGTTGCAGCATGCTGCGTGTATCATTGAAACGATCCATGTGGTATGGCGGTGTGTGCGTGGTTTCATGGCTTCTGACTGCCAAACGAACAAAGATAATTGACTATTGGGGTCACCACCAACATAGGGCTGGATGGCTCAGTTGGTAGAGCGCCTGTACGGTATTCAGGAGGTCGCTGGTTCAAATCCCGCTCTAGTCAATTTTTTCTTTGTTCACTTTTCAATGATTTATTCTCATTCAAAACTCTTTTGCTCGCACAGCAAATAACAAGGAATGACCAGTAGCTTTGTCTGTCCATGTATTACCTATTGAGGGCGCTGTTGCTTCCCAACTTGTGTCAAATTTATAAATACTGTTTCCTACAGGTCTGCTTGTTGTTCAGTGTACTTAAATCAGACAGGCGACGTTTAATTTGTTGAAGAAAAATCTGGACCATTACTTAGAGATCAGAGACTAGAAACAGATCAACCAATAGATGGGCATACTATTGCAGACATTTGGTCTTACCTTCCCTGCCAGACTCAGACTTTTAGGCTGATATGAATGCTGCATATCAGAACTCAACAGGGATGCTGTGGCCTAGTGGTCTGGCGTGTCAGACTCAATATCTTGTGGTCAATCTACAGATTGTTGGTTCGAATCCAGCCATGGGCTAGTGGTGCTTGCGTCCTTGGGCAAGACGCTTTGCCACGTATTGCTTCTCTTCACCCAGGAGTAAATGGGTAACCTGTGAGGGCAGAGATGGCTTTGTTTGCTAATAATTAGCCTACGTGCGCTTTTCAGTAGCCGGGGCTGTATACTCCCCAGGGAGTTTAGATTGTTTCAGGAATCTTAGTGGGGCCCAATGACCAGTGATAATAATGGTAAGCGCCTTGAGCACCCTCTGGGTGGAGATGTTGCGCATTATAAATGTCTTATTATTATTATTACCACTAGACAAGTTAACGACTTAACGATGTCAGCATATCACTGTTCTCATTCTCCTGTTATATCTCCCAGGCTGAGGTTGAGACCTACTTGGGATCCATCAATCTTTTCCTGACGCCGAGACATGTCCACCTTCTTCTAGAGCTCTTCAATGGCTTTCTCTCACCAGGTAAGCTTCAAGTACATTGGAGAAAGACATTTTATGATCAATGTCAAAAATGTATTGTAAAACTTGTTTAAGGTCTTGACATGGTGCTGAGACAAAGTTCAAATCTTCAAATATCCTTAAGGGCATTGCCACGGTTTTGGGACATTTTGTAACATAAGTTACCTTGTCTTTTTTGTACATTTGCATGCATTTCAAGGAACCATAAGTGGTATACTTACTGATTCCATTAAAACATTTTTAGATTGGAGTCTTTCAAGAATGATTGATCAAGGAATAGGTCAAAGTCACTGTTTAAAGGTAACTTACGTTACTGTGGAATTGCCCTCAAGGGAAACTGACTGGATTAGTTAATAAAGAAAAATTGAATGCCATAAACTATGGCAGCCATATGTTTGCGGTGTCCCAAATTGTCAATAATCTGTGGCGCAGGTTCTAATCCCGCTCCAGTTAATTTTCAAAGTAAGTTCAAATCTTGGTGCAACTTTTGTTCTCAACTTGAAATTATAGCATCTAGATTAACAACTAGAAATATAGAAGGTCAAAAAGTCCTTAAAAGAAATTGTCATCACATGTAAACGCAGTTCATTTTATCATAAATTGCAAATGGTAAAATGCCATGACTCTACTACCCTCACTATACTGTGTTTTATAGCAACATCAGACGTCACCAGCACCCGGGGGAGCCAACCTAATAAACCCATGCAACCAGAAGACTTCCAGCGCATTGAGAGCGAACTCCAGGAACATCTGAATCGTGATAGACAGCAACAACGGCAGGAGGAAAGACTACGAAGGGAGTCATGGGGTCTGAAGGAACAAGAAGATCAGGCATATGGGGATATGATGACTATGCAGTCACTCATGGGTTAGTCTCGTTATCAGTACCCTTTTTTTAAAACATATGCTATTGACTATTATATTCTAAGTTAAGGATTTCACAATGTTTCTACTTAGCCAACAGGACAAAATGACTGATTGAAATTCAAGTAAAATTTTGCTGATCAGGAAAACGTGATTTTTATTCGTAAGGAATATTTTACAGGGATCTTGCAACTTAATTATAATGCATGTATTGGTGTAGCACTCGGTACTCCAACCATGTTTTCGCATGTGTTCGATGTTGGAATTTTTTTTTCTTTTTTAATTAATTTTTTGGGGTCACCAAAGTAGGTCATAGTTTGTAAATTAATTTATTGGAACACTGGATGCTGACCGAAAAACTTGGGCAGGTTCCGGAACAAAAATATTCTGTGATGACTCAGCCCTACTCTTAATCCACATCATGCATTCTGATACCTAATTCTCGGCCAGGGATACACAACCACACATCGGTACTACTGTCCTTTTGTCCTCATCTTTCCTGAGCTGGATTTCACCAAACGCTAAGATTGATCTTAAGATGAGTTGTCAGTATCACCATATAGTGATTTCGATTGTGATATCACGCTTTGCTTAGCAATTTGGATTGATCTTAACACTTAAGGCAAAGTAAAAAAAAAAACATGTTTAGCGTCCTGCCTTTTTGAAAAAAGGAAGGAGGAGGCCCTTTTTTTTTTTTCTTTTTTTTTTTCCAAAATGGCCGCCCGGCCCATTTTATCAAAATAAAATGGCAAGATGGCTGGCAGTTCGTTTTGGGCAATATTATTGTTCTTTCAAATCACCGCTTGGACTAATAAGTGAGATAGCTTTCTATTCATGAACCCCATATAGTGACAATGAAACAATAAAGTAGAAAATATGTGATTTTCATACATGTATATCTTGCATCCTTTTAATACTACATTATTTCCCTTTTATACAGATGAACAGCAGAACAGCCAAAAAGTTAAACAATGTATACCGTAAAGCTTCGTTCATAAGCACCGATGCGGCTTTTGGCAAAATGGACAATATCGCAAATAGGGACCCTCTCCCCTGGATTTAAATAATAGCTATTGCTGGTATGACCTTCATTCACCAAATCCAAAGTTATATGAAAGCAGTCTAACGAGGAACAAAAGCTCTTGTGTTCTTTCTGTGGGGTTGTTTGCCGCTGGCTTTGCAGATGTCACATAGTGGATCCTGATTCTCGTTTGATTCCAAGTTGTGTTCAGAGCCACAATAAAAGCACCCAATGCACCCAATAAATATAAAGTAATCTCAACTCCAGTCGTTTTTATTTAGTAATCTCCACACCAGTCGGGTTTTTCACGTGTCAGCTAGTGGAGCACGCATGATTGATCGCGTAGCGACTGGACAATGAGACGATGTTACACACGGGGCATGTGAGCTCATCCACACGTACGAATAGACCATTTCCGCAGCACAGTGATAGTGACGATTGAGTCTATCAACGAAGATTTTATTCATTTTTCAGCGGAAAAAATCACGGAATGTACGTTTTTTTCGGATTTTACACACAAAAAAAAAAAAAAAATAGCAGGCGGCATCCAAAAAGGAAGCGGGCGGGGACGCTAAACAGGTATTTTTTTTTACTTCGCCTAAGATCAGTCTTAGTGCTTTGTGTAATAGGCCCCTGTACTTTTTGTTATCATCTTTCCTGGGGCCAATTTCATAGAGCTTCTTAAGCACCAACATTTGCTTAAGCACCTTGTTAAGTAAAATCGGTATGCCAGCCAAAATTCCTTGTGAATGTTATGCTCAGCAAACAATGACCAAATACAAGTCAAAAGCAGTAAAAATCACATGAAAATTTGGTTGGTAATCCTGTTTGATCAAGGAAGACTTTTCATGCGTAAGCAAATTTTTTGCTTAAAAGCAGCTCTATGAAATTGGTTGTTAAGGGTAGTATCATACATGTTCTTTGGTAGCATGCTGAAATAGAAATCTTCACAGATTTACCTATAACTAACAGGGTATAAAGATGGTGGTGGTAGATACACACCGTTAAAATTGTTCCACCTGAAATGGTGTATTTATCCAGAAATTAGTAAAACAACGACCAAAATCTTTCTGATCTTTTAAAAGATCAAAAATAAAAGAGAAAAGACTTAAGAAATACTGTGGCTGTTTTTAACTGTTTTCTCAAAAAGTGGGCACCGTATGGGACTGAAATTTTCACAGATGACTGTATCTGTTTTGATATTTTTGCCCATGAATCTGTATTTCATTGACAAAAACCAAAGTATGATACTACCTTTAATGAAGAAGTAAAGATTTGTAGTATTCAAGTTGTCTTTGTACCATCTTTCTCTCTCTATCTGTGTATTTGTATGTGAATGTAGATGAAGATGATCTGTTCTTCTCCATGACTGGTAGCCTAATGTCATTGTCTCATACTGGTCCTATGGATGATATGGAAGCGTCATTTACTAGTACAGTCAGCAGTAGTTCTACAGACACGTCCAGAACAGGTTGGTCTCTATCTCCTTAATACACACCGTTGATCCAGGTCTCATTTTGAGTGATGTATATTTTATATTAAAGGGACTCATTTTGCAAGCTTTACATGGAATGATAATGCTTGACCGAATCTAAGTTGCAAAGGGTATGTACACAGCTAAAATGCTTACTTTACATTTGTTTTGTTGAGTATTCCATTGACAGCTTGCAAAATAGACATAAATCCTCCTAACAGCTTAAGAATGATCAATTCGTTTCATTCAACAGGATCAATAGGCTCTCGAGCTACAGTGTTTAATTATACTTGTGTTGATCCTGGCCATCACAATTAGAGTTGTTCTTGTATGTTGATTATTTATCTGTGAACTGTATGTTTTGCTGTCTTCTTGCTTTTGTAGTCTTTTACTTGTTTACTGTATTCATTTGCTGTGTGATTCTGGCTGAATAAATAATAATAATAATAATTTTTTTTTCTAATAAGCAGGAGAGAGTGTTTGTTAAATATTTGCTTTACTGAACTTTTGAGTGTCATTTATTTGTGTTACCAATCCCGATCAACTTCTTTTTGACTGGCCCTGTATATGGTATCCCAACCTATTATCTCCTGTGTAGGGAGTAGCATTCCGAGGCTGGGCTATGGCAGTACAATCTACAGGGGACACAGCTTGTCATCCCTTGGTGCTACCATTCCTAAGACAACACAGCCTAAACGATCCAGATCTAAGAAAGGTACAGGTATCTCATTTTCTATGTCACTGTAAATTTTGTTTCTCCGCATATGGGAGCCAGTTATTTGTATACTGTAATTCGAGCACATGGTTTTGAATGGCGCCCTCTTTTGATTAAAACAAGAAACTGCGGTGGTGTAAGTATATTATTTTGTACACCGCCAATCATCTTTTATTGAAATCTGGGAAGCTGGAAAGCTAATCGGCATTTTTGGACACAGCCAGCAAAGAGCTGGATAGCTCAGTAGGTAGGGCACTGGTAGAGTGTTCTGGGGGTTGCAGGCTCGAATCCAGTCAGTCTTCCTTGTTCTCCTTCTAGGTTAATCTATTCAGTTTCCCTTGTTGTTGTGTCATTTGATAATTATTCATTTCCCTTGTTAGGACTGAGGGAGCAATTGGAGGACCCTACCGCTGAGCTGACCCACTACAAGCTTCGTTTCAGCAGTCTGTCTCTGACCGTACTCCATAATGATCCACCCTGCACAACCCTCAACGTCAGCCCCACGGGAGACAGCCACCGGCAGAGACTCATCGGCCGAGCATCAAGTCAACGTGCTGATATCCTCCAACAGAGGGCGCTATACTTCTTTGACGTCTTAGGCAAGCAGGGATATGGGAAGAAAGATCACAGCGAATGGAAGGAGAGGTTTGCCAGAGCGTGTCCTTATGACCACCTGAGGTAAAGTTGGCCCTGTGGCCACCAAGTTCATCATTATGTTTTGACCATTTTGTCTATCTTACATATACACCGATCCGACGGCGCGACCATGGAGGTTCTAAACACCCGCCATTAGTGTCCTTGCCCATATTTTGTCCGGCAACAGAAGAATTTACGTCCGCTGCACTCTATACTGCAGGGTGTACGTCCCCTAATCATGGGAGTACACCTTGCAATTATAGAGTGCGGCAGAGTGTAAATTCTTTTGTTGTCGGACTAAAGGCAGACGGGAACACACCAGTAATGGCGGACAGTATATCGTGCCGTCGGAACGGTCTATACCAGCATGTCAGTGCAATAAAAACGTGTGTCAGACAGTTCCTACATTGTTTACACAAAACCAGTTGGTGTCAGTACAAACGATGCTTCTTGTCACAAATGAGAGATTACAGCCAAAAGCAACAGCTGAGATACAGTGTTTTTGGACAACCATTTTGTAATTTATGGAGATTCATGGAGATTGACAACATGCTGTACACGTGACCTTAATACTACACTGTAAGACATAAACATTGTCACTCTCATACTCACTTATAACATGATTCAGTCCTGTGACGATTATCTTGACTCTTGACTTCAGTTTGCACGCACCTAACAATTCCTTTATTACTTTTATCATCAGATTGACGGCTGCCCCTGTCACGTTAGACTGTGACCGTAAGACAGCGACAAACGTAACGGCAGTCACAGCTGATCTGTCCTTTGGGACGATGGAACTCTTTGAGTGTCTGTTTGATAGGCCTCAGTCTGGGCTTATGGAGAGCAATATTAACCTGCCATCTTGCCAGCATATTGAGGTGAGATTCTGTGTCCATCCAAACTTCTAACGCTTCAACCTATTTAAGATAGACGGCCAGGAGTATACTTGCCAGAACGTTGTGTTAACCAGCTCTTTTCAGAGCCGCACAACCTAAAAATAGTATAATTTATGTCTTATGGTGTTACTGCAAAATCAATTATCTTATGTACTTCAGCCATGCGTAACATCAAATCCAATTCTTATTTACGATAATTGATTTTGTGGTAACACCATGAGCCTTCGGCCATGCATAGCCATAAATCTATTTTCAACTTATTGCCATTGAAGTGAACCAGAGCGGGATTCGAACCAGCTGTACTGATGCTCTTACCAACTGAGCTATCCAGCCCTATGGTGATGTCCCTAATAGGGGTGACCCCAGACGAAAAACCATTTATATTCATGATCATTTGTGGTACTCGCCGCGTTGTTAGATTTGGTTCACCCCGCTGACCCCAGCTAGCTCGGTGGCCTAGCGGTATGGCATTTGCACTAGTAAGCAGGAGGTCGTGGGTTCGAATCCCACCTGACCCAGCGCATGATTTTTTTCATGTGCACTCACTAGGACTGAGTATGCAGTGCTATGTTGGTGAAGGGCAAGCCTAATTTGCATAATTCTATCTCCCAGACGAAAAATCATTAAAATTCATGAATTCTATTTTGACATTTTCTCTCAACATGTTTAAATTGTTTTATTTGTTTTTTGTTTTGAAGTTTGTTTTTGCATTTTCTTTTGGAAATTATGAGTACCGGTAGTGAATATTTTGCTTTTGATTGGAATATTTCAGATCTTGTCTTTCAAGGAAGATGACGTAGCGGATAGTGAATACGTAGCTATTAAACCTTCCCTGGGAGTGAGACTCAAAAGTATACAGAGAACAAGTAGCCAGGTAGAGAATAGAGTCATCAGCTTTTCTGTATATTTAGAAACAATTTATTTTACTAAACCTCATGAATATTCATGACCTAGAGCCGAATCCCCATTGGTCAATTAACCATCACGTGCCAGTGGATCACCAGCGAGTAAGCCGAGGAATCTGCAGAGGAACTGTTACACATGTAACATCTCACTATGCATGGAACAGCTCACTGCGCATCCTAGGCAAAGTTTGCAGTGCGCACGCCTGAATTTCGACCAACATGAAGTTACTTAAAATATATCGATCTCAACGAAACTGTGGACAGTAACAAATATTTATGAGATACAGTAAAACAAAAATCACACGGTTTATTTCGGGTGGACGGTCGATTCTAGCTCCTCGAGGTGTTGGAAGTTGACGAACTGTCCACCCTCAAACCATGTGATATTTGTGTACTGTTGACTTATTCCATTCATTAATTCATTCTGTTGACTTAATCCACTCAAATTCATTCATTCCATTGAAAACAAAATGTTTTTAACTGTGGCCGTTTCTCACTGTTGTCTCAAATAGTAGGCACCGTATGGGACTGGGAATTTCACAGATGACTGTTACCTATCTTTCTTGATATGATAAAAACCAAAGTATGAAATTACCTTAAATAAGTATTCAGAATTAGGTTTGTCCAAGGTTGGACTGCATAACGGTTTCATTCTCGGTGTAAATACCCAAGTTATTCCATGAATTGCCATTCCACTACTGCACGTCCAGGCAGCCAGAAACAAAAAATCTTTCTTGCAGCATAGAAGTCTCCAATTGAAATTCAATGATTTATCATCTTTCTACAGGGAAGTCAACGGAGAATCATACACAAACCCAGATCAGAAATCAGCGTTGACCTGGGTCATCTTACCTGCGAGGTAGACGTGACCATAGTGGACAGGTTATATACCTTACTACACCCTCAACCAATTGGACAAACTACAGCATCCATGTCAAATGGAGCATATCGATCTGTGTATGGAGGAGGTGTCAATCTGGTGAGTTATGGTCCTCAAAGATACACGTTAAACTTCAAGGAAAATCCTTCTGTCCTGTAGTACCTCCATCTTGGGTCATTCTAAGATCTGTTATTTGATGAATATGTTGATTAGAAAACCGTATCCTCTTTGAGTGATCGCCCATGTACTGTTTCTCAGTTTGCATGCATTGTTAATGCTGCGCGTATCTTCAATGGTCCTTGGGATATAGCGGTTATGAGTGGCTTCATGGCTTCTGACTGCCAAACAAACAAAGATAATTGACTTTTAGGGACACCACCAACATAGGGTTGGATAGCTCAGTTGGTAAGAGCGCGGGTACGGTATTCCAGAAGTTGCTGGCTCAAATCCCGCTCCAATAAATTTTTCTTTGTTTACCAGTACTTTTCAATGGCAGCAATTAGAAGTTTACGGCTATGCATGGCAGAAGTACATTTAAGCTAATTTATATAGCGCTAACACCATGAGACATAGGTATATTATGCTCCTTTTTGAGTTGTGTAGCTTTGAAAAGAGCTGATTAACTTGACTTTCCAGCCACTATTTATGAATCCCGCTCCAGTTCACTTTTCAATGATCTGTTGTATTAAAAATTTCCTTTTTGATTGCCATTGTTCCATTCTTGATTTTACTCACAGAACAAGCAGGCCTTGTTTAATCAAGCTCTGGAGGACACGCCCTCCGGTCTCGGTCAGCTCCTGGATATCCGTGTCTCGTGCCCAGTAGCAAATATAGCACTCAGGTAACGATTGGAAGAAACTCAGACTGGTTTTTAATATCATTTTTGTTGTAAATTCAACATGCAATTTTATTGGCTTTTTCGATTTCAATCGGAAAAGGTATTGTTTTTGTTCTGATTTTTTTTTTCTTCTTCTTCTTCTTCTTCTTCTTGTCGTTTGAGTTACCATAGACTTTTTGTCGGCGGCACTTTGGTCACTTTAAAACTTCCGATTTTTACCAAACTTGGTCAGAAGGAAGTCCCTATAGGGTAGTCGTTTGCCGAAACTTTTCGTGATTGTGACGTCATCAGGTGTCACGTGACAAGCAATTTGAATTTAAAAATCAAAATCTTTAAAAATCAACAAAAAATCAACGGTTTGAAATATTAAGTTGATTCTTTCACCAAAAGTGATTGTTAGGCAGGTTCTTCCTTTGTGACACATTACTTGACCTCTGTGACCTCTACTTCCGGTCAAACAGGAAGTAGCTCCTCATTTAAAAGTGGTAAGAGCTATGATCATGATTCTTTCACCAATAGACAATGTTTGGCAAGGTCTTTCAATTGTGACACATTGCTTGACCTCTGTGACCTCTACTTCCGGTCAAACAGGAAGTAGCTTCTCATTTAAAAGTGGTAAGAAATCCCCTCATGATTCTTTCACCAATAGACAATGTTAGGCAAGGTCTTTCATTTGTGTTACATTGCTTGACCTTTGTGACCTCTACTTCCGTTCAAACCGGAAGTAGCTCCTCATTTAAAAGTGGAAAGAGCTATGATCATGATTCTTTCACCAATAGACAATGTTAGGCAAGGTCTTTCATTTGTGTTACATTGCTTGACCTTTGTGACCTCTACTTCCGTTCAAACCGGAAGTAGCTCCTCATTTAAAAGTGGAAAGAGCTATGATCATGATTCTTTCACAAATAGACAATGTTAGGCAGGGTCTTTCATTTGTGACACATTGCTTGACCTCTGTGACCTCTACTTCCGGTCAAACAGGAAGTAGCTCCTCATTTAAAAGTGGTAAGAGCTATGATCATGATTTTCTCACCAATAGATAATGTTAGGCAAGGTCTTTCATTTGTGTTACATTGCTTGACCACTGTGACCTCTACTTCCGGTAAAACAGGAAGTAGCTCCTCATTTAAAAGTGGTAAGAGCTATGATCATAATTCTTTCACCAATAGACAATGTTAGGCAAGGTCTTTCATTTGTGACACATTGCTTGACCTCTGTGACCTCTACTTCCGGTCAAACAGGAAGTACCTCCTCATTTAAAAGTGGTAAGAGCTATGATCATGATTCTTTCACAAATAGACAATGTTAGGCAATGTCTTTCATTTGTTACACATTGCTTGACCTCTGTGACCTCTACTTCCGGTCAAACAGGAAGTAGCTCCTCAATTAAAAGTGGTAAGAGCTATGATCATGATTCTTTCACCAAAAGTCAATGTTAGGCAAGGTCTTTCATTTGTGTTACATTGCTTGATCTCTGTGACCTCTTCCGGTCAAAAGGTCAAAAGTCAATGTTAGGCAAGGTCATTCTTTGTGACACAAACATGACGAAGAATATTAAAAGTAGGCTTAATTAAATATCTTAATCAAATGTCTTTATGGGTTAAAGGTTTTGACAATTTATTTTAATATCATAAAACGGAAAAGCCTTGTGTTCTGTTTTCAACAGACACAATCTCTAGTTTGCCATTTTTATAGTCACTGCTTTTTGGCCACAGTTTTGCAGTGAAAAATAGTTTTGAATAGTAAATTGATTTGGATTTGTAAAAGGTATAAGGTTATCATACATTCCTCTTTAATTTTCAATTGGGTGAAAATTAGCACTTCACTATTACAGTATATTTTCCCCCATACATTGGCAACATCTGTACCTATCTGTTTAGGATATTTCTAGGCCTTTTCACATATCACCTTTTCGATCTGTGTTGTAACCAACGCAGATCTAAACATCCTCCAAACCAATGAACTTGAAATTGACATATGTTCATATTGAGAGCATTCTCTGTCTTCTATTAAAGTATGGACACTAAAAACATGTCTCTAAAAGGTAGCTGATCCCCTAATTCCCGATGTCTCCCAAATGTTCACTTTCAGACACTGACCTGTCTCATCATTACCTCATTCCTCTATAAAGGTTTCCAATTCCTGACCTGAGGGACATCAGTGACTGCGCCTGGTGGAAACGATCCTTACGAGATGAGATTCTACACCTGGAGCTGCAAGAAGCAGAATTCAGAACGATACTGGGCGATGGCAAACCTTACCAAACATATTTCCTCCAATGCAGGGAATTACAGAGTAAGTTACATCAATACAAATCTGTCTTTTGTATCGGAGGATTTAGCCAGATGCAGACAATTTGCATAGCTGCCAACCATTCCTCTTTTGGAGGAATCATTCCTCTCTTTTGGTAAAAATTTATCACTGATTCCGATTTTTGGCTTGCTAATATACATGTATTAATACACATGTATTCCTAATTTCCTTTAAGATTGGTTGGCAGCTATGAATTTGATTCCCGCTCTGGGCTTGCATTAGTGATGGACAATTGGACATTATAGACTCTGTGATTGTATTCTTGTACTCTACATAGTATCATGTTGCTTGAGGAAAATGTTCTGGCCAGATATTGTGGTAGGTTCGACTCTTGGAAGACAAAAACACATTTTTCATATACTCTGGAGTAATTATTTATTTCATACAGGTCTGATTAGCTTGGAGTCAGAACAAGAAACAAACCCTCTGTTGAAAATAAAGCTGTTTGGGCTGTATGGCTCAGTTGGTAGAGCCATGTACCTGGGTATTCAGGAGGTCGCTGGTTTAAATCCCGCTCCAGTCAAATTTCCTTTGTTCACCTTTCAATGAAAATAAGAGCAGATTTGTATAATATGGATTGTTTTTAGTATCGAGCAAAGAAAAAAAACATTCAATTATAACATATAAAGGGATAAACATTAAAATGTGCAAACACAGCGTGTAGCCTGGCAAAACTATTCTACTTGTGCCATTCTACTTGAGGGCGCTAGCTGTTTACATGAGGTTCTTATGACGCATGCAGAGATAACGCATAGTACAAGTGTGCATGCAGTTCCCGTTGGCGTGAATGCTTGGACTCTTGAAATGCGCGGTAACAGGTAACATTTTAACAGATAACCAGTAATTGTTAACTTAAAGTTGATATGCAGTTAATGCATGCCATGTAATTTCACAGCAATATCGCATTCTTGTGTGTCGTGTATCCAGGCTTGCTTCAGCTCGGTGCCGATGAATCACCAGTTTCCTTTCTTCGTGTTAACCATAGCAACGTGGACATCAACTCCGGAGAGAGAGACTTTGATTGGCCCAAGTATGACGCCTTTTTATTTTCTTCTCATTTTTGCCAAAACGGTTTTAAAAGATTCTCTATTCTTGTTGTCGGCAAATGTTTGATTCGGAATCATGAAGCATCTTGGAGTGTTTGTTGCAGTACTCTTAAACAAGTTCTTTCCAAACATGCGTATCAGCTATTGGAGACTTTTCACCAGGGGCCAGCAGCAAGAGCTGCTTAAGCATGGAAAATCTTCCTTGATCAAACAGGATTACCATCCAAATTTTCATGTGAGGTTTACTACTTTTGACTTGTATTCGGCCATTGTTTGCTGAGCATAACACCAACAAGGAGTTTTGGCTGGCATACTGATTTTATTGACCAAGGTCTTTGGCTTAAGAAAATCTTGTTGCTTAAGCAGCTCTATGAAATTGGCCCCTGCTTGGCTGCCAAGCTACGGGAACAGCTTGCGATGACCCTTTCCACCCTCCCGTTCTTGCTAGTAGATTTTCCTGATTTGATTTCCATCCTATAGATTGGTGCTGAAACTGTACCCCAAGAATGAGGCTTCTGTCTTTGAGGATGCTGGGGACAGCGATGCCTCTCCGCCCGTTGGTTCCTGGGACGGGGCCTGTCATTTTGACAAGCCGGAGTTGTCCCCATTCTCATCCAAGAGAGTCATGTATGACAGCGAGCAGGTCAGTCATGCTTTTATTAAGATACATGTATGTCGTTTCTTGAACCTCTCACTCTCCTGAGGATGGCCAGAGTACACTGGCCGGAACGTCAAGATTATTCTCACCGGTTCTTTTCAGAACCACACATCCATAAAAGAGATTTCACATGGTGTCTCCACAAGCTTACTTTATTGCGTTACTTCCACCATGCAAAGCTTCAAAGCTTCTTGAAACTAATCTGGGCCCAATTGCATGGAATCCGTTATGGACTATTTTTGTGCTTACGGTAACTGCTTCGCTTGAAATCTATTTCATGGAATCCGTAAGCGAGACTTTCGGTTAGCAAAGAATTTCTATGCTAACTGTGGTTGTTTTTTCCGCTAACGGGATGTGATATGCCTTCTGCAGAAAGTCCTTGCATAGTGTAGCCAGAAAGAAAAATCTCCCATAAATACGTTGTAAGCAAAACAAATCTGCTGTCATAAGAGGAGAATCTTTGCTTATGGTAACAGATTCCATGAAATTGGGCCTTTATTGGGAAAGAGCTTCAGCAACTTTTTACTTGATGCTAACCCTGTAATTTGGGCTAGAAATAAAACTTGTGGAAAGAGTTGCTTTGTATTCTGGGGTGAATAATATGTTAACCTTTTTATACCTTTTCAAAACCTCGGCTCATGCTTCAACTCGGGCTTTGTCTCCATCGTCTAAAAACAGACAGATGTACAGGTTGAAACTCTCAACTCTCTTCAAGGCAGAGTATTTGGCATCTGTGAAGTCACAGCTGAAGCCTCTATTTGGATACCTGTGTACCTTAAAGTGGGTGTATGAAATCAAGCCAAAGCCATTACTGGAGCCCAAGCCGTAGCCCAATCTGAATTTCCAGACAGAGTCCTTTTTTGTCAACAGACATGGAATTTATCACAAGGATTTCATTTGTGTCCTTTTTGTCTCATCAGATGGTGATGCCAGGAGACCAAGATGAGATGAGAGAGTTTAGTGAGAAGGCCGTTAGCAGTGCTCGTATCGTCCTAGACCTTGTCATACCCAGTGTCAATATTTTACTGCCTAGTAACGACTTTGTGGAGCTTCTTTATAACAGGTATGCATCTTTGTTTCTGACTGGGGTGTCATTTGTCTGACGAAACCGGCCCCCTTCATCCCAAGAGGTGAATCATTGTCAGACCTAACAGATCTATTATAATTACGTTGCTGTGTCTATGGCACCTGTAGGACTTTATTATTACAACTGCGGTTTTTACATTTCTCAGGTTGCAGCATTGCTGCATGTATCAATGAAATGATCCTTGGGATATAGCATTATGTGCGTGGTTTCATGGCTTCTGACTGCCAAACAAACAAATATAATTGACAATTGGGGACACCACTAACATAGGGCTGGATAGCTCAGTTGGTAGAGTGCCAGTACGGTATTTCGGAGATCACTGGTTCGAATCCCGCTCCATTCAATTTAATTTTTGTCCATTTTTCACTAAAAATTCAGTCAGTTTCCCATGTGGATATTTGATGATTATATTTATATTTTAAAGGCGTCTGACTTAATTCATACTTAATGTCCTGACTGTTTCGAGATTGAACATTTTTGTTTGAAGAAATCTTTGAAAATGATGCCTCTGCCTTTAGACCGTTGATGCTCTATTCTATAATTCTTTTGGTTGAATTTGATTGCAGGTTTGGCTATGATGTTCTTCTATGGCAGCCGGCTGCACCCACTCCCCGTGATTGCAACGATGGATTTACATCCATGGGAGTTCCTAGACTAGACCTAGCCGGTCATCTGGCCAGAGCTGGGATGCAGGAGAGGTTTACCATGTGTCAATCTGGTCTGTACTATGGTAAGATGACCGTTCATTCATGGATTCATCAACAAGAGAGCAACATGTTAGAAAGAGTTGTAATTAACACGGTCACTGGATTGAAGAATGATAAATAGCTGTTGTTATCATAATCGCCGGGATAGGATTTTAATATGTCTTTATCGTCCACCCAGGGTAGTTCTACTACAGAACTTTGAATGTGGTAATGCAGTTAAATTACAAAATAATCCCACCCTTGCAAACGCATGATTTGTTCATGTGCACTCAACAAGCACTGAGTATGCAGTGCTCATCTACGTCGGTAATGGGCAAGCCTAATTTGCATAATTTTATTTCCACAATGAAGAATCATCAATTACAACGATTAATTGCGGTACCCGCTGAGATATTGCATTCGATTTACCCTACTGACCCCAGCTAGCTTGGTGGCCTAGCGGTATGATATCTGTAAGCAGGAGATCGTGGGTTCGAATCCCACCCGAGCCAGCACAGAATTTTTCATGTGCACTCACAAAGCATTGAAGTATGCAGTGCTCATGTACCTCAGTGAAGGGCAAGCCTAATTTGCATAATTCTATCTCCCTGACACAAAATCATTCATTACAATGAAAACAATCATAATCACTTAAATTTTTTATGTTTTTAAACTTGGGACCGGGTCAGTCTGCATATCTTTCAACCGATCCTGTTCATCTTCCGTTTTGTTATCATAGACTCGGACTCGGATACTGAGGAAGAGAGTAGTGGTATGTACTCAACAGGCCGACGGAGATCAACTCAGCAGAGTCAATGCGGTAGTACTCAGAGTTTCCTAACACTCAACCTGTCCATTAACCATGGTAAACTCACCATGTGTTCATCCTCAAAGGTGAGAACTGAAAGTGAGAGCTGACTTAGGGGGTTTGCAAAACGGCGGCTTGGGCTCAGGCCCTGTCATCCATATGCTGAAAATATAGTTTGTGTTCTTCTTGAAGCTGAAGCTCTGTTTTCCTTTTCAAACCAGAGAATCTACTTCCGAACCGCAGCCAAAAGCTTCTATTTTGATACCTGTTATTTTAGAATGGATTCACGAAACAGAGCCGGAGCCTGAGCCTAAACCTGAGCCTCTGTTTCGTAAACCCCGTCTTGCAGCACGTTTAATATTTTCTTAATACTATTCACATCATCTTTTTCAAAGATTAGAAATGCTAATGTATTAATCTAGCTTGTTATCACCTTGTCCACAGTTCCTTTTTTTCTTTTTAGGTGAACATTTGATTACATGGCAATTGGACACGAATTTTCCAATTTCAAGAAATTTGTATTCATTTGTTATTTTCCTGTCGTGCAGTCTACCCAAAATTTATCCCTTTTTTGGCAGATGTAGAAGTCAAGTTTAACTCTTTTCTTGATGCATGATAGTCTTAGCTATACAATTTGTAGGTTGTTGGTTTAAAACTATGAGTGAGGGTCAGGTCTGGTACCTGGTCTTGTCTAATATGAAATGCTTATTTTGCCTCACTTGGAGTGGTCTGTGGATGGTTGACATGTCACATTCTTCTATGTCACTACAGGATGCCTCATCATGTCATGCAGAGACTATGCTAGAGATTGAAGATGGTACCTTGTTCACTGTTACCGACTACAAGGGCACGGCCAATTTGAGTTATCTCTGTCTGCAGACAAACAGGATAGCTCTGTACCACAATGGTAATGGAAACTTATCATGTTTTGTTCCGTCTGTCTGCCTGTTACTAGGGCCCTTTTCCAAACTCCGGCTCCGGCACCGGCTTTGGCTCCGGCTCCGGCTTTGGCTCCGGCTGCAGCTCCGGCTTTGGCTCCGGCTTTGGCTCCGGCTTTGGCTCTGGCTTTGGCTCTGGCTTTGGCTCCGGCTTTGGCTACGGCTATGACTACGGCTCTGGCTACGGCTTTGGCTACGGCTTTGGCTCCGGCTTTGGCTACGGCTACGGCTACGGCTGCGGCTCTGGCTCTGGCTTTGGCTCCGGCTACGGCTTTGGCTCCGGCTACGGCTACGACTATGGCTCTGGCTACGGCTCTGGCTCTGGCTGTGGCTCCGGCTTTGGCTACGGCTTTGGCTACGGCTTTGGCTACGGCTTTGGCTACGGCTCCGGCTTTGGCTCCGGCTTTGGCTCCGGCTTTGGCTCTGGCTTTGGCTCCGGCTTTGGCTCCGGCTTTGGCTCCGGCTCTGGCTACGGCTTTGACTCTGGCACCGGCTTTGGCTTTGGCTCCGGCTTTGGCTCCGGCTTTGGCTCCGGCTTTGGCTCCGGCTCTGGCTCCGGCTTTGGCTCCGGCTTTGGCTCCGGCTTTGGCTCCGGCTCTGGCTCTGGCTACGGCTACGGCTTTGACTCTGGCACCGGCTTTGGCTTTGGCTCCGGCTTTGGCTACGACTATGGCTATGGCTACGGCTCTGGCTGCAGCTCCGGCTTTGGCTCCGGCTTTGGCTCTGGCTTTGGCTCCGGCTTTGGCTCCGGCTTTGGCTCCGGCTCTGGCTCTGGCTACGGCTACGGCTTTGACTCTGGCACCGGCTTTGGCTTTGGCTCCGGCTTTGGCTACGACTTTGGCTATGGCTACGGCTCTGGCTGCAGCTCCGGCTTTGGCTCCGGCTTTGGCTCTGGCTTTGGCTCTGGCTTTGGCTCCGGCTTTGGCTACGGCTTTGACTACGGCTCTGGCTACGGCTTTGGCTACGGCTTTGGCTCCGGCTTTGGCTACGGCTACGGCTCCGGCTACGGCTACGACTATGGCTATGGCTCTGGCTCTGGCTGTGGCTCCGGCTTTGGCTACGGCTTTGGCTACGGCTTTGGCTACGGCTTTGGCTCCGGCTTTGGCTCTGGCTACGGCTACAGCTTTGACTCTGGCACTGGCTTTGGCTTTGGCTCCGGCTTTGGCTCCGGCTTTGGCTCCGGCTCTGGCTCCGGCTCTAGCTTTGGCTCTGTCTTTGGCTCCGGCTGCGGCTCCGGCTGCGGCTGTGGCTTTGGCTACGGCTGTGGCTGCGGCTCTGGCTTTGGCTACGGGTCCGGCTACGACTATGGCTATGGCTACGGCTCTGGCTGCAGCTCCGGCTTTGGCTCCGGCTTTGGCTCCGGCTTTGGCTCTGGCTTTGGCTCCGGCTTGGGCTACGGCTACGGCTTTGGCTCTGGCTTTGGCTCCGGCTTTGGCTCCGGCTTTGGCTCCGGCTATGGCTTTGGCTCCGGCTATGGCTTTGGCTCCGGCTATGGCTTTGGCTTTGGCTCCGGCTGCGGTTCTGGCTCCGGCTCTGGCTACGGCTACGGCTACGACTATGGCTACTGCTCCGGCTCCGGCTCCGGCTCCGGTGCTGTCATCCATATACTGAAAATTTAGGTTGCAGCTTTTCATAGAAGCTGAATCTCTGTTTTCTTGTTCAAACCGTTTTTTATTTTGATACCCGTTATTTCAGAATGGATTCACAAAATGGAGCTGGAGCCAGAGCTTGAGCCGGAGCTGAGGTTTGGAAAAGGGCCTTGGTCTTGCATTTGGAAATCGAGTCATTCAGGCTTTCTATATATGTCCTTATTACTTTCTCTTCAAACCCAGGAATTCCGTCCTTAACCCCTTCAGCTTGGGATACATTTTGTTTTGTACATACCGGCCTCATTATCAGTCACCTGTAAAGAAGAGTTAATATGGCTGGGCCATAATGAGTAGGAGCTCAGTAAAGGAGCTCGGTCTATTTTTACATAAGTATTCTGATTGCCAGACTGTGCTCATTTTGTGTTTTTCTCCCTGTTATTCTCTTTCAGTTGTCAGTTCCATATCAAATTACAAGCATAAATACTTCTTCTGGATTATCAGGGAAATCAGCTGCCGACTTTTGGCTTATGTAGTTCCTCTTGAAATGGTTCTCAGATAAATGGCTACAAGAATTGTCCAAGTTTCTTGTGTAACACAGTGGCAAAGACTGCCAGGAGCTACAACCATGAAGTTGCTGTTTGTTTTTATGTGGCCTGTTTGTTTCAGGCATGCAATCAGTGATCCTGTGCGCTAAAGCTGCTCTGGATCCCATTTTAGCGAAACCTGCCTGTGAAGGGGATTTGTAAGATCAAATATGGCATCCAAGAAACAAACAGGCCCATGGTGAAAGCGTTACCATTTTGCGTTCTTTTGATAGGTCAAGTGGAAGCTCCGATGCCTAGTGGACCAATCCCACAAGCCACCTGGACCCCTCCTAACCACCTCAAATGCTTCCTGTATCTGTCTGATAGTGGAGTGCCAAATAAACTTAGTGGGAGTGTTGGTAACGGGTGTGGTAGTCAGAACATGGTGGCTCTTGCCATGAAGATGTACTTCAATCCCGAGACAAACATCAAGGTAATTGGTGGATTTTTTGGGGTGCCGTGGCCTAGTGGTCTGGCGTGTCGTACTCAAGATCTTGTGGTCAATCTACAGGTTGTGGAATCGAACCCAGCCATGGGCTAGTGGTGCTTGCGTCCTTGGGCAAGATGCTTTATCACATATTGCTCCTCTTCACCCAGGTGTAAATGGGTACCTGTGAGGGTAGAGATGGCTTTGTGCTTGATTAGCCTTTGTGCGCTTATAGCAGCCGGGGCTATAGACTCCCCAGGGAGTTGAGATGGTTTCAGGAATGTTAAATGTAGCCCAATGGCCAGGGATAATAACAGGCGCCTTTGAATGGAACTTTCCAGATACTGTGCGCATTATATATGCTCTATTATTATTATTATTATCTCAGCCACACTCGCACTTCTCCCCCCCCCCCATAGATTTATCCTTTTACATTATCAATAACTCCCCCCCCCCCCATAAGAAAATTCAAACCACATGTATCCTTAAAGTGATTGTCAAACTGGTTTTGTCCTTTCAGAACATGGAGTGTGCTGTGGGAATACGTGGGGCCACAATGCGACATTACATGACCAAACCAGAGCATAGCTGGCTCGTCCAGGTAAGACTGACTTCAGAAACAAGATGGGCTTGACTCTACAAAAGAGAGATTATTCATATCCACAGGCCTCTTACAAGCACCACCTCAGAATAAATGCAATCAGTTCTTTTGATGTTAAAGAGGTCAGGGGCCAATTTCACGGTTTTGCTTAGCACAAACATTTTGGCTAACAGTGAAATTATTGTCTTAATAAAAACAGGACTAACAACCAAATGTCAATGTGTTGTGTATCACTTGTGATTGTTCTTTGGCTGTTGTTTGCTGACCGTGGATATCCAATGGAATTTTTAATGGTGGTTTGTTTTACTGAGCAAAACATTTTGTGTAAAGCAATTTTTTATAAGAAGCTAATGAATGAAGAAATTCAAAAGAGAAAAATATTTGTAAGTACAGTGGAACGCCACTATACACCTATCGAATGGCACGACCATGGTGGTAGGAAACACCCGCAATTACTGGTGTGTCCCCGCCCGTATTTTGTCCGGCAACAAAAGGATTTACTTCCGCCGTGCTCTCTATTGCAGGGTGTACATCCCCTAATCATGGAACGTACACCCTGTAATTATAGAGTAAAAAAAAAAATTATTTTGTTGCTGGACAGTATATGGCGGGCAGTATATCTTGCCATCAGATCGGTCTATAACGAACACCACTATACCGAACATTTGGCTATACGGAGCATCATCCTTAGCTCCCAATTTTTGTTTACAATACATACTGAATAATGGTTCTTTAATTTACTATAACGAACGACCACTAAAGCAGACAATATAATGTGCATCCCGCCATGTTTGTTAAAGCGGTGTTCCACTTCACATATCATTTTTAAATCCGGAGTTGATCGTCACAAGATATAATATATATCTTGTTTATGTTGCATTTATAATTGTATAGTTTGAAAGATGCTGGTCAAATTTCATGAACTGTTTCGTATTCATGTTTTTCTCGTCCCGTTTTTTTTTTAGCTGAGTGAGTTCTTCGATGTTATAGACGAGGAGGTTCTAGGCTATGACATGCCGTCAGTTGTCACCGAGTTCCATGCTCACTTTTGGGGATGTGGAATTGACTACAGGTGGGTCGTCTTGACTTGACAAAGTGATAACTTGATTGATTAGATGATGATCCAGATTCTGCTCAGTTGACCGTTTGAATAAGAATAATGGGAGACTTTTGTAGCAGTTTGTCGATAGAAGGCAGCAAACTACCGGTCTTCTGAAAACTTTTGTACATGCTTTAAGTATGGCAGTTGTCCAAAAACTCTCCAAAAGATGCAGGAAAATGCTGTGAACATTGAATTAAGGCAATTTACAAACAATTTTTAGATTCAAATTGCGGTCAAACACCAATTTTAATGCCCAAAAACACAAAGTGAGGTGAAATTCTTATGTTTGACAAGGAATAATGTTCTAGATCTCGCTTGCCAAAGTAAAAACTTTGTGCACAAAACGCTATGCTGTTTGCCGTAGACAATCTTCACATATTCTACATTTGTTTGTTCATGTGGAACTCATGTCCTCCCCTGCCACCACAACAGGTCACTGCACAGTATGTACCAGGCATTTTCATGCGCTTATTTTACGCCTGTTGTGTTTACGATGAAAATCCGTGCACAAAAGCAATGACAACAAAATTGACACACTTTTCCCGAGACTGGTAAGATGCGCCCTCGATTATAACAATGGTTAGTCAAAAGTCTTCCATTTTATACTACAAGGCGCTCAGCTTGTCCTGATCATGATCCTTTCCGTTATCTTAACAATGAACGAATGAAATTTTACAATTATACAATGTAGTCAAAATTGGCTTAAGATAGAGTGACTGGTTACTTTGATTGTTCTGAAATTATTTTACATTTTTCTCCAAAAAAGAAAAATTTTCTACACATCCAATGTATGCCCATTTTGTTTTAATATGAATACTGAATACTGGTACTCCAACAGAATCAATATTGACAGTGCTCAGGCTTGTGTTGTCTTTGTAAAATCTCTTAATAACTCATGAAATCAGAGATTGTATTATGTGGACATTGAGGTCATCTGAACAAAAGAGGTGAGGTGGTCAAGTTTCTGACTTAATTACAATGATTAATTGCAGCACCCACTGCGATATTGGATTTGACTTACCTTGCTGACCCCAGATAGCTTGAGGCCTAGTAGTATGATATCTGCACAAGAAAGCAGGAGGTCGTGGGTTTGAAAGTTCTTATGTTTCAGATTACTTCACAGCTGCATAATGGAAAGCACTATCTTGATTAATATCAGTTTTTGAATTTGGTTCTTGTCATCTACTCCCCTTAATTATTTAGACCGTTGCATCTTCCACTGAGAAGCTACGTGCTTGCAGAGACGCTGAGTATATCCAGCAATTTAGTCTACGAGGCCAAGGAGTCACTCTTAAGGTAGGCAAGGTCAATGAACTCTTGTGACGGGGTCAATTTTGGTGACAGTCAGAAATCTGCACAGATTTTATACATATAACGTACAGGTTATAAAGATGGTGGGGGTAGAAACATACCGTAACATTTTTCTGCCTCAAATGCTGTATTTATCCAGAAAAGCGTAAAACCAATGACCAAAAACAATTTTGATCTTCAGATGTTAAAAAATATATTAAAAAAAAGATTTTAAAAATACTGTGGGTGTTTTTCACTGTTTTCTCTAAAAGTGGGCAACATATGGGACTGGGAATTTCACAGATGACTGTTACTGTATCTTTCTTGATATTTTTGCCTGTGAATCTGCATATCTTTGACAAAAACCAAAGTATTATATTACCTTTAAAGGTGGTCTGGTGCCATTTGTGTATTTGTGGTTTGCTTCCCTCTCTCCAGGTTTCTAATTGATGATGCTGCTGTCTTCCTATCTGACCAATGTAGTGACCGATCAGTGGACATTAGAAACAGTATGTATAACATATCTAATCATAATTCCTATCTGACCAATGTAGTGACCGATCAGTGGACATTAGAAACAGTATGTATAACATATCTAATCCTAACCATTTTATGTCTGTTCATTTGAATTGTCGCCAGTCTATTTTCAAAATTCATTTTTTTATTCTGTCCATCAATTTTCAGATTATGTGTGCGTTGTGGATCTCGGAATGCTAGAGCTTTCGCTCAGAATGAGCACAGACAAAGATAAGGTATGTCAGTCATTCAGGTCATCTGAAAGAAAAATTTACTGGAGCGGGATTCGAACCAGCCACCTCCAGAATACCATACCGGCACTCTTGCCAACTGAGCTACCCAGCCCTACATTTGTGGTGTCCCTAATAGTCAATTATCTTTGTTCGTTTGGCAGTCAGAAGCCATGAAACCACTCACATACTGACTGAATCTGAAATTCTGACTGCCAAACGAACAAAGATGATTGACTATTAGGGACACTACCAACATAGGGCTGGATAGCTCAGTTGGTAAGACGCTCCAGTCAATTTTTCTTTGTTAATTTTCAATGACTTTAAATTCAGTCAGTTTCCCTTGTGATTTTTTGATGATTATTTTTATTCTTATTAATTAAAAAAATCATTTTGGTAAAGTTTTGGTTTTTGGTTGAATGATAGATGTTTTCAGTGTCATTGTCCATTTTTGGTCCGATTTTTGGTGATTTGTTCTGCTTCTACAGAATCCGAAGATTGACCTGAAAGTGTCCAACAATGCAGTGCACTTGCGTACCTGTGCCGATTCGTGTACAGCGTTGGCTAGATTAATCCTTTATCTTGCCAATGATGGGGACCAGTCACCACAACAACCAACACACCAACATTGGTCTGAATACCAGCAACAACAGCAGCAACAGCAGCAGCAACAGCAGGACACCGATGATGATGTAAGACAGCAAACCGTACACTTTACTTTAATACAAATGTATTTGTTTAATAGGGCTCCACGCTCGAGCTATTTATAGAATACGCCCTTTATATTGACAGCTATAGTTACCCGGATGTTCAGACAAACTTCACAATGTTAACGTGTAAGTTAATGGGGCAACATGCAACTTGTTTGTCCGAACTTCTGAATGTGACGTCATGAGCGCGGAGCCCTATTTATACCCAAAGTTGAGCAGGGAACCAGGGCTTAGCAATGTAAACCACGTAGAACTTTTTGCCGGTAACCGTATCAGTAAACCGCAAGCTTAGCAAATGTCTCTGTAGTTAGAAACTTTCCCTAGTCAAGGCTTTAATATCATCAATATGTTGTTTCCCATGTTTATTATTTTTTACAAAATTTGTGGTGGAATTTGCTTAAAGGTATAATACATGATTGGTAAAGGTCACAGAACAGTGCTCGCACTTTGTCTGATCGAACATGCACATGAATAATAAACCTGTGAAAATATGAGGTCAATCGGACATCTGAGTCACAAGAAAATAGTGAAAACCCGACTCATGCCGACTGATCTTACCCCGAGATAAAAAACTGTTTTCGGTCTTTGTTTTACTAATTTCTGGATAAATACACCATTTCAGACGGAAATATTTTAAAGGTATGTTTCTACCAGCACCATCTTCATACCCTGAAAGTTATATGTAAATCTGTGAAAATTTCTGTTTGGGTTTGTTACCAAATACCAATCCTGTACTGTACCTTTAAATCTGATTCGTCTTGATTGTTTTTTGCCACTTTTAGTTTGAGTGTTGACTTTCATGTGAAACAGTTTGACCAATCGGATTGTCTTTTATATGACAGGACCCCTTCGAATTGCACAGTCAGCCTTCATCGGACAGCCCCATTGGCTCTGGCAATCACCTTGATCAGATGCAACAGTTAATGGATGAAGCTATGAAGGATGTAAGGTCTGGATTGTCCCCACCACCAGATGGAGGTATGATGAAACTTCAAGACAATCCTTTGGCTCAGGCTCCGGCTCAGGCTCCGGCTCAGGCTCCGGCTCAGGCTCCGGCTCCGGCTCAGGCTCAGGCTCCATTTCACAAATTCATTCTAAAATTACTGGGATGAAAATAAAGGCTTTTGGCTGCGGTTCGGAAGTAGATTCTCTGGTTTGAAAAGGAAAACAGAGCTTCAGCTTCAATGAAAACCCACAACCTATATTTGTAGCATATGGATTACAGAGATGAAGCCCGAGCCGGAGTCGAACTTTGAGAAAGGCCCCATGACTGCTATTAAGTGTCAAAGAGACAATTCAAGAACAAGATGCCTGGCTCACTGTTAAAGGTTTACTGTAATCAAAATTGGGAAAGGGGTGAAAATGCTTTAAAATTATTGCTTAATACGTAATTAATGACCATATATTTATATGTTTATGTAAGTTCTTACTTTTGACCAAAACGTTACAAAATCAGTACATGTATGCCCCACCTCCCAAAACAGTCCCCCTTGGAACCGATCCACGCAACAAAAGCAAGTGACGTCACATACAGAACTAGTATAGGCTTGCCACAGAGTATACTGCATGGCGTTCTGCATGCGACGTAAGCAAGGTTTTTCGTCGTGAAAGTGGGGTGCTAAATTATGGGACTAAAATACCTCCGTTTTCTATATACAATATTTTTTAGCACAAACAATGATAGACAGGTTGAGTTTTTTAACAATACAGATGTATTTAACATCATATGAGTTATGATTACAGTAAACCTTTAATTAACACCACTTCTTGACCTCTGCATTGCCCTAGATATTAAACCTCTACTGATAATGATGAATCTTCCTGCTTCCCTCTAGATGTACCCATCAACATCGCCTGTACTCTCAAGAGTGATGGCGATCTCTTTCTCTTCCCCAACGAGGGTCAAACTGACAGCCCAGACACCAGCCCTCATCACCAGTCCCGGAACGGTCCACCGGAGCATGTCACTGGCCAGTTTGAGATGACAGATGAAGATGAGGTGGAAGACCTTTTCAACGATGACGAGTTTTGTGTCTTAGATGACCCTGGCATGGGAGTCCTGGTGAGCGGTCTGTCAGGGAAAGCTCTGGGGTCGATTTCACCAAACTCATCGTAACTTACTATCAATCGTAGGACCTTTGATGCACCAAGTAGAAGTCGAAGGATACAATGGGTTAATATCCTTCGTAACTCGAGTTACGATCCATCGTAGAGCTTTGTGAAACCGGCCCCTAGTCTTACAAGCTTGGTCATTGATCTTTGAACGAAATCAGTAATATTTGCCTAATTATAAATGTACATATTCAATAATAATTAATAATTTTGGAGGCTAATCAACCTTTCTCACATCTGGGGTGCTGAGTTGCGAAGGATGCGACTACAACGTGATCGAGTAGCAGGCTTTCATGGGCGCCCTTGGCTGCCAGCCACATTAACTCATATATGATCACGGAGTACAGCTTGAGATCTTAAGTGTTTAATTTTTGTGTTGGGAGGAAAACTGGAGAACCTGGAGAAAAACCCTCATATCATAGGAGAGAATTACCAATGCACAACTCTACTCTATTTGAATGTTATAAAACACCAAATATCACAAATACTAATATATGTAAATTGTTCATATTTTGGATTTGTTAGCGTATTCAAGGTGAACCGGAGGTGAAATGTCTAGATGACACCCCAATATTGATCAAGGAGGATCACTTTGCTCGTCCCTTGGGTCGTGGAGATCAACTGAATGCCCCTCCTCACTTCCCAACTCCTGTTGTGAAGTACACCCTACAAGAGATGACAGTGGTATGGCATATCTACGGTGGTAATGACTTTGGGCCTTCCTCACCAAGGAAGCTCTCTATGCCTGGTAGGTCTACTGAGAAGAGGAATGCTTCCCAGAGCAAGATCGTTCATTTGTTTGTTTGTTTGTTCTTATGTTCCTTCATTCATTCCTTCGTTTGTTCCTTTGTTCGTTTGTTCCTTTGTTCGTTTGTTCGTTTGTTCCTTTGTTCCTTTATTCGTTCATTTTTTCGTTTATTCGTTCTTGCGTTCTTTCGTTCTTTCATTCTTTCGTTCTTTCGTTCTTTCATTCTTTCATTCTTTCGTTCTTTTGTTTTTTCATTCTTTTGTTCTTTTGTTCTTTTGTTCTTTTGTTCTTTTGTTCTTTTGTTCTTTTGTTCTTTTGTTCTTTTGTTCTTTTGTTCTTTCGTTCTTTCGTTTTTTCGTTCTTTCGTTTTTTCGTTCTTTCGTTCTTTCTTTCGTTCTTTCGTTCTTTCATAGTAGAGATGAACCAATCTCATGATTGATTTTTTTTTGAGTTTATACTTTCATTGAAATGATAAAATAAGTGTTTTTTTTTTTTATCTTTTATATCATAGATGTTCGAAGTTCAAGCCCAGTGAGGCCAGGTACACCAGACAGGACCAGGTTCGTATTTCAATTATAGTTCATTGTGAAAAAAGAAAAATATTCAAAATGTTTAGTCCAAATAGCACTCCGCACTTGCGCTAAAAATAGCACACTAGCTCAGTCAAACATTGCAACCATGCAAATGTGTGGCGTGTGCGCGCGCGTGCATGCATGGTGTACACTGCGTGTGTGAGTCAATGTTTGTCTGACATCCGGGGATTTTGTACACTCATGTGACGTCATTAGTGCGGAGCACTGTTGAAAGATAAAATACTTGTTTCTACAGTTTGATAGCTAGTATACAAATATTGACTGCTTCGCCTCTTGATATGGTTAAAACTATGACACATACTGATCCCTTGAATGTTCAACACTCAGGGATCACCAGCTGAGGGAAAATACGATGCTCGGGGCATCACCAAGGGTGTCATAGTTTTAACCATGTAGCACAAGTCAAAGCACTATACAATATTTTAGTATAGTTGTCATAGTTACTGTATAACATTGTCTCTATGCAACTGCAGACCCGTACATTCCAACACTGGTAGTCCGGCATCTAGAAAGAACAAAGACAAGCAGGTTAACTACCAACAGCTTAGCTGGTATGAGAGAGGGGGACCAGGGAGGGACCATACTACCCTCATGCAGCTACAGATGAACAAGGTAAACGACATTGGGTACAAGACAGCTGTGGTTACCATAAACTGTTTAAAGCATGCAACATGCATGCTTTCAATCTCTTTTGGCTCCAATGTATTCATTTATGCATTATTGTAACGTAGTGTTTCTTGAAAATCAAAATTGTATAACCTTGTAACTCTAAGAGAAAAGTACATTTTTGTAGATAAATGTGAAAAAATAAGCAGAGAATAAAAAACTGTTCTTAAGGGAAGTTACTTGTTGTACATTGTCTGTGTACATGGTGTTTGTGGGGTCGTTTGAAAAGATATTTGTCGTATGGAATGTGGTTTTCTTAGTTATGTTGTGCAAGACATATCTTACCTGGCGTTTTTTTTTTGCTGAGTTATGTAAAGCAACTTGCTGTCCATTTTACTGAAGTATTTTAGTGTCCAATGTGTTCCAAAATCAAAATCTCGTCACGTCCCTAATCTCATCTGCAATTGGCTTGTTGTTCAGGTGAGATTTCAGCACACTCAGTATCCGGACAACGCCCAGCAGCGCTCTCGTCAAATCCTGCTGATCAGCGACATTGAAGTACGAGACCGGCTGGCTAACTCACAGATCAATAAGTTCCTGTACCTGTATTCATCAGAGGCTAGACCGAGGAGAACTCATGCTAACATGGTGAGGAATGGGAGACTTTTGAGAACCAGTCCTCAAGTCAACAGCGCACACGCACGCAATAGTGAGCATGCGCACGTTGTTTTGCGCCTGCGCTGTTGTGCGTGCACGTGTGCTGTTGACTTGAAGACCGATTCTCAAAAGTCTCCCATTGAACTTAAGAAATGCTGTCTAACCCATAATTAGAATGGACCCTTCCGGCCTGTCAATCAAACTGTGCGCATTGACCAATTGGAGGACGCCTTTTAATCAGGTGACACGAACCCTTCTGTAAAACTCAGTCACAGGCAGTATTTAAAACATACATGTGGGCGGGGCTTAAGAGCAAAGCCGGAACAGTCCATTCTATGGTTGTTTGTAAGATTCGGGGGGGGGGGGGAGTTTTTCAACCCTGTAATTGATCTTTTTGCTCATTTTTTAACTTCAACATACCCACCCTTGTGGCATACTATTTCATGTTTCCTGAAGTTAATACTTCAAGCACTCTTAATTCTTAAAGGTAATATCATACTTTGGTTTTCATCAGAGAAATGCAGATTCATGGGCACAAATATCAAGAAAAATTCGGTAGCAGTCATCTGTGAAATTCCCAGTCCCATACGGTGCCCACTTTTTGAGAAAACAGTGAAAAACGCCCACGGTATTTAAAAAATCTTTTCACCAATATTTTTCATCTTCCGAAGATCAAAATTGTTTCTGGTCATTGGTTTTACTCTTTTCTGGAAAAATACAGCATTTCAGGCAGACAAATTTTAACGGTATGTTTCTACCATCATCATTTTTATACCCTGTAAGTTATTGGTAAATCTGTGAATATTTCTGTTTCGGTATGCTACTAAAGTATGATACTAAGACAAGTAATATTAATTTTTTTTGTTAAAATGATTGAATTGATTTATTGTCTAATTTGGAGAACCTGAAATAATTGTGAATTGCTGAATGTCATTCTTTGAAGGTGTTAGTGAAAGCTTTGCACATCCGTCCAGATCCTGACCTGATGGCTGAGGAATGCTGTCTACGTATCTCACTTCAACCTCTTAGACTCAACATAGACCAGGTATGGTCATAAACATACAGTCAGTACAGTGGAACACTGCTATAATGAGCATGGCGGGATGCACAGATATTGTCCATTATAGTGGTCGTTCTTTATAGTGAATTAAAGAACCATATTTGGTATGTATTGTACACAAAAATGGGAGCCAAGGATTGTGTTTGACAAAGCCAAATGTTTGGTATAGCAGTGTTCATTATAGGGCCATTTGGATACCCCCGGACATGTTGAAGTTCTGTATACTCCATATACTTTCCTGCGTCTGTCAATAAAATGCTATATTCATATTAATACATCTGATTGATGTATTTATGTGCGTACACGTGATGTGATCCAATATGGCGCCCATGTCTCATTATCTATTCTCCTCTATGATGTAAAATATAACACAGACATCCAACGTTTAATACCCAATTTCCAGATGTGTATTTACTTTCACATTTAGAAAAGCAAATATTTCTCAATGGACACTTTATTATCAGTACACATTCCATGTTGTATACTTATTGTAAAGTTGTTTTGTTTGTTTATTTGTTTGTTTGTTGATTAAATTTTATGCAGGATTCTTTGTTCTTCCTCCATGACTTCTTCACCAAAGTGTCGTCTGATTCCAGCAAGGTGCCTCTACCTGGTGAGACAATATTACTCATTATAATCCTCGGTTATTTCATGATCCCCTGAAGATGGCCAGAACATACTGGCCGGAACGTCGATTTAACTCGCAAATTTTGGTGCTTAAGCAAATTTTGGTACTTTAGGAATTCTGTGAAATTGGCCCCAGGATTGTGACACCTTACGCTTAGCACATCGTAGCACATGCACTGTCTAAGGCTGAGTTACAGCTGAGCAGCTTGCTCTGTTAAGCTAATTTTGTTTGCTTAGCGGAATCAGCAGTTGAAGTAATCATCAATTGGGCCAGTTTGAAACTTTTTTTTACCCAGAAGCAGAAACTGTTTTTGTGCTCTGAGAATTTGCGTCAGAATAACATGACATGCTTGATTTGGTTTACCCGGCCCTATGATCTGTCATGCAGTAAAGCTTTAATTATACGCTATGCTTTAATTATACGCTTACAACAGCTTAAGCCAATAAGATTGATTGATTTGCTTAATATTATGTGTATTGCTTAGATACCAAAGACCATGTACATCATAGTGCAACGACGAGTAAACCCCATCATACACCCCCGTCCAAACCGCAATCCACCCCACCGGTAACCGTCGAGCAATGGCTGGTAGATGGAATGGAAGATGAAGATGAGGAAGATATGTATGGGCGGGGCTATGAGGATGAATCGGTGGGCGTATCGGATCATCATGGAACGAGTGAGGACACTACGATGGATCAGCCACATACTGCGCCAAGCTTAGCTGCTGAGGCTAATCCTAAAGGTGCTAGTACTCCAGTCTTCTTCAGGTTGGTGATGATGATAATAATAATCGGAAACATTTTAGCGCATAACAAATCACTGATCTCTCAATGCGCTTTACAATTAAGTGCAATTAAAAACTAATCGATAAACATTACCTAAAATACCAGACCCGCTAAAAATACATTAAGGAAAACCATTTAAATAAAACGTGGATACTAGAATATCAAGTCAAAAGTAATTGTATAGCCAATACAATGCAGCCCACCCACACAGGCCGAGTCAATCTACTTACTATCATGGCTTTGTGTGCTTGATTAACCTCTGTGCGCCTTAAAGCAGCCGAGGGGCTGTATACTCCCCAGGGAGTTGAGATTGTCTGTTTTTTCCAGGAATAATAATAATAGATTTAATGATATTTGTAAAGCACCCAATACATCACCTGCTCCAAGGCGCTGTATATCAATATATAAATACAAACCTAATTAAAAAATTACCGGTTTACCAATATAAAATATTATACACTCAAAAATTCAGTACTGGTACCTCCATTGTTCATTTCTCTGTTCTATTGTTTTCTAATCTCCCACAAAATGGCATGAGTTTTTTTTTAGTGGACCAAGAAGATTATTTGAGTAGAATCGTTGTATGGAAGAGCTGGGGTCATCCATGCATGGACCATTGTGATGTGAGCTGTATATTTGCAATAAATGATGTCCTTTGTTTTTTTCTGTTCTTCTAGGTCCTTTGTCTTTTCACCTGACGTTCCGATCAAGCTGGATTACGAAGGCAAGAGAGTTAATATGGAACAGGTTAGAAATGATATGTATTCATTCATCTTTACATATGATTTTTATGTTTTATTTTATTTTACTGTCATAGGAACAAAGATAAATGACTTAAAGGTAGTATCATACTTTGGTTTTGTCAAAGAAGTACAGATTCATGAGCAAAAATACCAAGGGAGATACATAACAGTCATCTGTGAAAATTTCAGTCCCATACGGTGCCCACTTTTTGAGAAAACAGTGAAAAACAGCCACGGTATTTCTTAAGTCTTTTCTCTTTAAAGATCAAAAAGATTTTCGGTCGTTGTTTTACTAATTTCTGGATAAATATACCATTTAAGGTGGAAACATTTTAACGGTATGTTTCTATCACCACCATCTTCATACCCTGAAAGTTATACGTAATCTGTGAACATTTCTGTTTTGGTTTCTTACCAAAGTATGGTACTAGTGACCTTTAAAGGGACACCACCATCATAGGTCTGGATAGCTCAGTTGGTAGAGTGCCAGTACAGTATTCAGGAGGTCACTGGTTTGAATCCTGCTCCAGTCTAATTTTTCTTTTCAATGACTTGTTTTATTGTTGTTTGTTTCTTTTAATTAGTTTTAGCCAGTTTATTATAATAATAATGATAATGAATAGTGTTTTTTTTATCAAATAGGATTATCAACCCAATTTCCATGTGATGTTTACTACTTTTTACTTGTATTCGGCTGTTGTTTGCTGAGCATAACATTCACAAGGAGTTTTGGCTGGCATACTGATTTTTATATAGCAAGGTTTTTGGTACTTAAAGGTTGTATCATACTTTGGTAAGAGACCAAAACAGAAATGTTCACAGATTTACGTATAACTTACAGGGCATGAAAATGGTGCTGGTAGAAACATGCTGTTAAATTTTTCTGCCTGAAATGGTGTATTTATCCAGAAATTATTAAAACAACCACCGAAAATCTTTTTGATCTTTTAAAAGATCAAAAATAAAAGAGAAAACACTTAAGAAATACCGTGGCCGTTTTTCGCTTTTTTTCTCAAAAAGTGGGCAACGTATGGGACTGAAATTTTCACAGATTACTTTTACTGTATCTTCCTTGATATTTTTGCCCACAAATCTTTATTTCTTTGACAAAAACCAAATTATGATACTACCGTTAAGCAAATTTTGGTGCTTAAGGAGTTCTATGAAATTGGCCCCAGATAATAACTTCGTGGTTGTTGTTTCCCTCCCCATCAGGGTACACTAATGGGACTTCTCATAGGCCTTGGTCAGCTCAATCACTCGGAGCTGACACTGAAACGACTTCACAACAGACATGGGTAAAGATTTATATATAAACCTATATGTTTCCAAAAGAAGGTAGGTTTGCAGTGACACCATGTAATCTCTTCTGTGCGAGTGTGTGGTTCTGAGAAGAACCGTTGCTTTTATCTCGACGTTCCGAAAAGCATGCTCTGTTCGTCCTCAGGAGAGTGACTGGTTCTTCCTCTCAGAACCACACACTCTCACAGAAGAGATTACATGGTGTTACCGCAAACCTACCTTCTTTTAGTACTTCCACCAAGTCTTATCTAGATGCTTCCCTTCAGATTGGCATACACACACATCTATGACCCCCCTATCATTGATTATTGCTACTCACAACTTGCTTTTCTTGCAGTTCCCATCCTTTCTCTGTTACTGTCCCAAAATCAAATATCTCAAGTTTCTTCCCACGCACTGCCTCACTCTGGAATTCCCTACCCTCATCCTGTTTTCCTACAGGATTTAATCTCTCTCAATTCAAGCATAATGTTAATAGTTTTCTTGCAAACAGATCTTCCTAATTGCTCTGTTTTCCTCTCCCCTTTCATTTAGCCCTCTGCTTTGAGTGGCCCTCTATCTAGGGCCTTGTGTTGGGCAACATTTATTAAAAATCCCATAAAGCAAAACTAGAATGAAGCGTTCCACTCAAATATTTCTTGTATGTAACAAGATTAACTCAAGCCTTTGTTTGGGTCAATGTCAGAGGTAATTTCGATTTTGAGAAACAATGTCAATGGAAAATAAACAAAGATCATAAACAAACAAACAAACAAAAACCAGTTATTGTCACTACATTCTCAATAATATTTTTCTTATTTTCAAAATTTTTTGTTTCCAACTCTGGACCAACATATGATTATCAGTCGACCATCCTAATCTCAGTCCATAATCTCAGTTTGTACTTAACGTCTACACGTAATTGTCTGTGTAGGTTGTTCTCTACAAGCCTTGGCCCAAGGCCCATACTTTCTCCCTGTTCAACTTTAAATTTCTTACAGTAAAATTTATTTGTATTTTTATTCCCAGTTTGTGCCCTCATTCCTATTATTCTTATTACCAGTAATTACCTACTGTATGTCTTACGTTATCCAAACTGACTTGTTTTGCCGTTATTGAAAGTATGGAAATAAATGTTATTATTTAATTGAATTGAATTGAATTGAATACAGAAAGAATTATGTAGTTTGTAAAATTTTCATAAAATCTTATTTTTTCATTGCAGGCTCCTTGGTGTGGATAAACTGATACTGTACGCTGTGAATGAATGGGCCATGGATATTAAGAAGACACAGTTACCTAGTCTACTTGGAGGCGTGGGACCAATGCACTCATTTGTACAGCTCGGTATGTATGAACTCATCACATGGCATTTGATGGGTACCAGGGAAAAACAGCAACATTTTGAGCAGATAAGGGGCCAATTTCACGGCCCTGCTTTTAGCACAAACATTTGCTAACCATGATATTTCTGTCTTGATAGAAAAACAGACTTAACAATCAAATTTCCTTGTGTTGTGTATCACTTTGTGATTGTCCTTTGGCTGTTGTTCGCCGACCATGAATATCAAATGGGATTTGTAATGATAGTTTGTTTAATTGAGCAAGATATATTTGTTGTGCTTAACAGCTCCATGAATATGAACATCACACACTCAGCTCAGGTTTGAGTTACTATGCTTCTCTCTAGCAGACCGTGAAAGTGCATTGTGTATGTACACGCACCTGCGTGTTTGAGAAGCGGACACACACAGCCTCGTTTTCAAACACTGAAGTGCTCTGGGCCCAATTTCACGGCCCTGCTTAGCACAACAATGTGATAACCATGAAATTTCTGTCTTAATAAAAACAGGATTAGCAATCAAATTTCAATGTGATGTACATGTATATCACTTGTGATTGTTCTTTGGCTGTTGTTCGCTGACCATGAGTGTCAAATATAAATTTCAATGGTGGTTTGTTTTATTTAGCAAGACATTTTTGTGCTCCATGAACATGAACACCACACACTCAGCTCAGTGGCCAATTCCATAGAGCTGCTTAAGCACCAAAATTTGCTTAAGCACCAAAAACCTTGGTAAATAAAATCAGTATGCCAGCCAAAACGCCTTGTGAATGTTATGCTCAGCAAACAATATCTGAATACAAGTCGATGGCAGTAAACATCACATGAAAATTTGGTTGGTAATCCTGTTTGATGAGGAAAGACTTTCCATGCTTAAGCAAATTTTGTGCTTAAGCAGCTCTGTGAAATTGGCCCCCAGGTTCGAGTTAGTATGTTTTGCTTTAGCAGAACTTGAAAGTGCATTGTGTATGTACTACACACCGGAGTACATTGTGTTTTGTGTTTGAGAAGCGGACACAGACAGCCTCGTTTTCAAACACTGAAGTGCGTAGATTGATTCTAAACGCGTCGTAATTGGGATCCCTTTTCATGAGACAATTATATTTTCATTGACAGTCCAAGGCTTAGTGGATCTAGTCCGTCTTCCTGTGGAGCAGTACCGCAAAGATGGACGATTAATGAGAGGCTTCCAGAGAGGTGCCAGCTCATTTGGGACGTCCACTGCAATGGCCGCAGTGGAACTGACCAATCGCATGGTCAGAATGCTACAGGTATGTATATGTGGCCGTCAGTTGGATCTTTGAAGTTCAAGCCGTATGAAGTCAGCCACTTCTGGCTTGTCTAATGTTAGGATGAGGGATCTTATAACCACCTGCTATTATCTTTGGCGCTCTTTCCCCTTGCAGACTGCAGCTGAGACTGCTTATGACATGGTATCTCCCGGTCCAAGTGTCTCCAATCGTGCTATAACCTACGGACCATTTGGCCAATCCAGACTTGCCAGGCAACCCACTGACTTCAGAGAAGGCATGGCTAATGCATTCAATGTAGTTAGAGAGGTAAGTTACAATATACTAGATCTTAATCATCATTAGACTATATCGGGAATTCATTTATTCCGAAAGAATCTTGCAGATATTTCTTACATCAACTAAGAGGTTCATTTAAAATTAATATATGGAGATGAGTGTGTTTTCCTTCTTCTTGGTTTTTTGACATGCTTTGTATCTTTTGAATATGTCTTTGCCTTGTAACTAGGGTCTTGAAGATGCAGCTATTGCCATTGTGCAAGTGGCGCGGGAGGAGCACGAACATAAGGGTGTGTCCGGTGCAGTGGGCGGGATCCTGAGACAGATCCCGCCCACTGTCATCAAGCCCCTCATCTTAGCCTCGGAGGCTACGTCTAGCGTCCTAGGAGGAATGAGGAATCAGATGTTGCCCGATGCTCGCAAAGAGGACGCCGAGAAATGGAGATCAGATAAGAAGACATAGATCAATATGCCCACAAACCCACCCACATAGATTCCCAAGCACACACACACCTACTGGAATTTGTATCCTTGTTGGGACGTGGCTTTGTACTAAATGAACACCCCCACACCCCCCCCCCCCCCCCCCCCCACCCCGCGAAGAGCAAAATTGAAATCGCTCCCATTTGAACCAGAATCACATTCCTGGGTTAGAATTTCTAGCGAACGTCCCTAATAAAAAAAATTATGAAATGCTTCTCCTCGCTAAAAAATGAAGTATACCTTGGAAATTCATCCTTTTTTAAGTAAATCATATAGTGGTATGGCCGTATAGTAAGTAATGCACCACATTCATAACATTCTGCTTTGAAAATGTAGTTTTTCAAATGAGTTATGTCCATTGGCTCGAGGGCCAACAGCATCATGGAATATTGTCACAGATTCATGTATTTATATACATGCAACGCTATTTATGTGTGTGTGAACACATTCAAAGGTGCCGGCTCCACCAACAGTTATTAATCACTCAATTCCTGAAAGAAGTAGGTTTTGAGGCCGAATTTGAAGCTTTCAAGTCCCGTTATATTTTGGAGAGCAGGAGGGAGTGAATTCCAGAGCCACTGATGAGAAGGCATGGTCCCCGTATGTCCTCAGTCTTGTCAATGGAACCTGGAGGACAATTCCTGGAGTGCGTAGGCCGGGCCGTCAATGGCGTTTCTTCAATTAGAGATGTAATGTATTTTGGAGCCAGGTTGTGTATGGCCTTGAAGGTCAGCAGCAAGATCTTGTATTTCTATTCTTCTTATGTAAAAGGATATGCAGTGTGTTTGCTCCATGTTAGACAGCTTTGAGTGTGATTGTTTGAATGAGGATACTACTAAAAGTTCAAGAGTTAAAAGCAACCGATGTAAACAGGGATTGAACAATGGACATAGTAATGTTAATGTTTCCAGCTTCTAAGCTCTGTCTGTTGTTGCTGGTGTCGTTCATATCATCTTTATACACCGATCTGACAGCATGAAATTCCATCAGCCATAACTGCCGTGTCCCTGCCCGCCTTTTGTGTGTAATACAGGAATCCGACTTGGAATTCATGTAATTGGTCCTGCAGTTTAAAATGCGGCAGAGTAGAAATTATTTTGTTTCCATTCAGTGAGCACAAAAGGCGGACAGTAATGGCGGACGGTATGCCGTGCAGTCGGATCGGTCTTATGTTTCTTTATATCATCGGTTCTTGATGTATTGCTTGATTAGAAATAAGATTCTTGTAAAATGGTTACTAAATATCTGGCAAAAACCAAAATCAGGAAACGAACCCATGTTGCCATGTAAATATTAACCCAAGTATCACATCAACAAACATGACTGCACTAGATTCATAAAATATCTTTAAAAAATCAATGACGAACACGTAATGAGACAAAGTATCCCGATGAAAATGTCAAGAAATGATAGTGAAAAATGGTGCAATAAAGGAATGATAAGCCAAAGAAAGAAAGAAAGATTCACTGACAAGGGAAAGAATAAGTTATGAGAAATAGAATGTGAGTTTTTACCTGTAAATATTATATTATATAACTGTTAAATTTTTAACCAAATGGAGATCCAACAGAAATTGTGTAAGGAGGGCCTGATGTTTCGATCCTGGCAGGATCTTTCCCGAAGGGTTAAAGAAACGGTGGAAATAGAAGCCTTGTGGTTCTTAATACATAAAATACACATATCTCAAAGAGTTCAACTTAATATTTCAGCACACTTAGCAGTGTGGTCAACTAAATTGTTCGACGAAAAGACTGAATATTGACAACTTAAGGTTATGCAGTCTCAGAGCAGTAATTATTGTTATTTGTTGTTACGCAACTCAGAGATAGTGTTCAAAGCTTATGAAAATTTGCTAAATTTATGCTGCTTGTAACTTTTCTTTTTTCGTTGTTAACTACATGTAGATCAAACTGAACATGTAGTGGAAGCGTAGTTTGTTTGTGAAGCTACATTGGGACTGAATAGAGACCTTTTCACATTACTCTCAAAATCTCTCAACCATCCAGAATTTTTTTCATGGGTCAAGAATCACCAGGGACATGGGTCACTCTCAAGTATTGGTGTCCTTTCACACGATGACCACTTTTGTAAGATTTTGCAAACCATGAGAGAATTTGGTTGAGAGAATTGGGTAACTTTGCCTGACGTCTGATATATTCTATATTAATCATCGCATGAAAATTTATAAGTAGATTGACTAAGCAAATGGTAACAGACTTTCGGTAAACTGGATTTTTCAAACCATAAATGAACACAACACCCTTTGAACCAAAACATGATTTTATGACAGCTTCGAGATTTACTTTAAAACAAACAAAAGTAGAACAAGGTGTGTGTGCTATTTTTTTCTTTCATTTTGTTGTTGTTGACATATTTATAACAATAATAATAAAGGATATTTACTCATTGCGCAGCTACTATCTCAATATACTCTACTGTGCATTACAAAAAAAAAAAAATTAGCATTGAATAAATGGGTCTTTAAAAAGGTCTTGAACTGATCTAGAGAGTTAGCCTGCCGAACAGTAACAGGAAGATTATTCCACAGTTTGGGAGCAGCATACACAAATGCCCTGTCACCAAGTGTAATCTTTGATTTCCCAGATGGGTATTTTAGTAGTGTGTGGTCTTCAGAACTTCAGAACAAATGATATCGTGATGATGATTTCAGCTCGACAAGTTCCATTTATGACACTTTCATGTAATGTACTTCTTAATCGGCTGCTGACCCAAACTTGCGAAACACAGTGTATGGTTATATTAATAATAACAAATGTATAAAAAAAGCCTAATAAAAGCCTAAAAAGGCCTAATACCTTTAAACAAATTCTACGCACTAAAAGGAAAATAGAAAAACTATAATGACTTGAAGACGAATGTGTTTAGAGAAGAATCTTAATGTGAAGCAGAGGCAGCCTGGCTAGCAAACTGAAAGATAATTTTATTCATGATTTCTGTGTATCAACCTTCCTTTCCTGTGGAAAAGGATCGGCTGTTATAATTAAAAGAAAATACAGCATCCTCTTTGAGTGATCCCCCATGATCCGTTTCTCAAGTTGTTGCATTGCTAATTGCTGCGAGTATCGATAAAATAACCCTTGGGATATAGCTGTATTATGTGCATGGTTTCATGGCTTCTGACTGCCAAACGAACAAAGATAATTGACTAATAGAGACATTATACCAACATAACCTGGATAGCTCAGTTGGTAAGAGCGTCTGTACGGTATTATGTAGGTCGCTGGTTCGAATCCCGCTCCACAGTCAATTTATTTTGCTTTGTTCGCTTTGCAATGACTTTCAATTCGGTCAGTTTTCCTTGTGGTTATTAATTGATGATTAAAAGAAAATACAGGAATATATCTATCCAGACCAATAGTCATATCAACTCCAGTGTATGTGAATACAACAATGAGTATTATATTATATTCATATCAATACTAATACATATGACTTATTCCATCACGTTTGGGGCATGATTTTGGAAAGAGTGTATATACTGTTACACAGGAAGTAGTTCATGCTTCATGCTTTTTAAAACGCCTCAAATATGATTCGTTTAAAAATATCATTGTTATTCATATTGCACTACAAAGAGTGATTATTTGATTTCAGTGTGAAAACACTCGTAAAGAAAGGATTGTAGATGTTACATCTATAACATTTCGTCCTTGAAATCTGTAAGAAATGTTCCAACCATGGGGCCAAATTCATAGAGTTGCTTAAGCACCAAAAACCTTGGTATAAAATCAGTATGCCAGCAAAAACTCCTTGTGAATGTTATGCTTAGCAAACAATGGTCAAAATACAAGTCAAAAGCAGTAAACATCACATGAACATTAATTGTTTGGTAATCCTGTTTGATCAAGGAAGACTTTTCATGTTTATAATAAGCAAATTTGTGTGCTTAAGCAGCTCTATGAAATTGGCCCCATGTTACACATCTCTAATTTACAACCCAATAACCGCTACCTAAATAAATAAAATGCAGAAAACATGTATACCAATGCAAGTATGTTGTTTCAGCACATGACTGTAATAATGTTGTGGTTTTATTTTATGTTTATGCCTTTGGACTTCGTTTAAACAAACTTTATTTAATCAGAATGTAACATGTAAATAGGTAATGATATTAGATAATTTGTCAGTTCAGAATTTAACTGGTGATAATGTATGATATGCACCGTAGAGGTTTTTATTTACAAAGAGCCGCAGTGTAATTAAAATAAACGATTCTTATTTAAACGAGTTGGAGTAGTCTTCCAAATTGTGAATTTCTTCTTTTTTTTTCATCATCTGTCGTTCGTTATTTTGTAAACTAGTCAATATATTGTTGCTCGAGTATTATAGGCCTACGCAGTATCCGCTTTTGTACCTCTTTTATACATTTTAAGTGTTTTCTGTTGTTAATTACGAGGAATTTTTTTTTTTCAATTTTCCGGTGCAGTAGTATCACATTTGAAATCCATAATTGATAAATGACGTGATTTTTTGTGTAATGTGTACTGTTCATGTACATTTGTACGGAGCTCCATGAGTGCCATTGCACTTATCCAGATACCCACATTTATCTCGCCAAGACGAATTTATACTGAAAAGAGGAAGTCGACTTGTCCTGATAGTTTACCTAGTAAGGACGACTTACTAAAACCATAGTTCCTCCAGGTTTATGCTAAATCCGAAGTTATAATTATCAGGATAAGACGACTTCTCATTTTCACTTAAAACTAGTCATCTTGTTGAGATAATTATTGAGACAAGACGTCCTTTATTTAGGCCTACCACTCCAAAAGTCGACTTGGCAAGATAAATAATGTGGTTATCTGGATAAGTGGAATGACACTCTTAGAACGTCGTACATTTGCCCTTCTGTTTTACAGTGCTTGACATAAAATTAATAACCCTTCTCGAACTCGTGTTGCCCGTTTCCAGTAGGTCTCCGAAGGGATACATACTTTATTGGCTTTGTGCTTTAAATTGTAAATTGTACACAGAATAAACACGAGTAAATACTGACCATTGTGGGTATGGCCTGCTGGTAAAGTCTGGCTTTGGTCCAAAATTGGAGGTTGCGCGGTAGGCACTCTTTGGAATGCCAGAGGAATCTTCTGCACTGAGATTCACTATTCAGGTTTTGTAGTGGGATTATGCACAGGCTTCAACCAGAATAGCACTGCATTTCAGCCAGTGGACATGGGCGGAGATGGGCAGTACAGTATGCAGTATTGACTCAGACCGATGAACTCTCTGTTCGTTCAGACGGTACTGATGGCCTCTTTTGGAGTTACCCGTGGATGTACCTCTGGACATGACAAGCAGACGTACTGGTTGCAATTTAAGGTAGGGGAATAGATTATTATAGAGTAATTAAATGTAGTGAAATGGCTGCCAATCGAACACAAGTTATAACCAAACTGTCACCATATAAAATGAGAGAACTTGCACTCAGCCGGTATACGTACTGAGTTTACATTGTAGACGTGTGCAGATATTACAAGAAGTGTGCAGTCAATCTGATGCCAGCTCGGCTTTATTTTTTAACGCGCTGCAATTCACGCTTTACTTGAAATTTTGGAAATAAAAATGTCTTTTAAATGCGGCAAATTAATTTTGTACCATGGATAGCCTCAGTATTGAGAGATATATTGCCAACTATAGCATAACGAGATCGAAAATGTTTCCCGTACAGTCATTCTGATGCCAGCGCGGCTGTTTCTCGCACTGCAGATCATGCTATACTAAAACAAATTATGTCATTTTGAAAATGTGGAAATACCAGGGGAAGAATTCTTCAACTTGCATTGTAAATCAGTAAATACAAGCCCTGTGCATGGACGACACCTCTGCTCTCTTCAAGACTTTAATACCTGTATTGTAAATCGGAAAGGGTGATCAAAACTTCTTTTCTGGGGTGGGGTTTGGGTGCGTCTTTGGTAGTTGTATTTGTTTTGTACAGTGCTGACAAGTGACATAGGTATATTGTGAGGAGGAATGGGAGACTTTTGAGAACCGGTCTTCAAGTCAACAGCGCACGCGCACGCACAACAGCGCAGGCGCAAAACAACGCGCGCATGCTCACAATTGCGTGCGCGTGCGCTGTTGACTTGAAGACCCGGGTTCTCTATGCAGTAAATGGTATTGTTCCCTATCTTAACCCTGTAATAACTCTTGCAGACTTGTCATTTGTGCGTTCGTCGGACAGGATTTTTTATTCATTATTACATTCCATAATTTTTTTCTAATAACTATTAATTTCCGCATAGAGCTTTACCAGAGAGCTAATTGTTGAATATTGGCTTTACGATAAAAATCATTGGCTTAATGCTTCTAAATAATAATATAATAATAATATTAATGAAGACAGCATGGCCTACAATACGATTATGCTATCCTTTAAAAAAAAATATTTCAATGTGAAAAAATAGATACATGTGCTTAAAAGTTAAAATGTGAAAAATATTTGCCTTTCAAAGAAATGAAAAAATGAAACTTGACGGTCTGTGCTCGCGCGCATGCGTATATACATTCTGTAGCTAGTATGCTTGGTCGTTAGATTAGTGCAGTATATTTTCTTGGCTTATGCCGAAAACGTATACATGTACATTCCTACAAGAATTACCTTGTTTAAAGGTAGTATCATACTTTGGTTTTTGTCAAAGAAATGCAGATTCATGGGCAAATAGGCCTATATCAAGACAGATACAATAACAGTCATCTGTGAAAAGTTCAGTCCCATACGGTGCCCACTTTTTGAGAAAACAGTGAAAACGGCCACAGTATTTCTTAAGTCTTTTCTCTTTTATTTTTGATCTTTTCAAAGATCAAAAAGATTTTCGGTCGTTGTTTTACTAATTTCTGGATAAATACACCATTTCAGAAAAATTTTAACGGTATGTTTCTACCAGTACCGCATCTTCATACTGTACCCTGTAAGTTATACGTAAATCTGTGAACATCTGTTTTGGCTTCTTATACCAAAGTATGATACTACCTTTAAGAGTAAAAATGGCTGAGTTCATTTCAACGATTTGCTATCCTGACCAGGATTTCATGGCAAGCTTCGAACCAGAAAATTGCGTAATATCACGTGAAAGACTTGGGCTTGTAATGTGTTTCCTCATGCATAGTTATAGTAGCATTTAGCAGTTAGTTTATAATTGGCATATTGATGGATGGTTAGTTCAGTTTTAGTAACACAATTATATTCCTAACAAATACGGCACTCACGTCGCAATCTATCAACATATCAACATGGCGTTTCATATGTGAAAATGAAACGCTGCGTGGGTACACATCAGCACCATGCTTACATGTCTGTTTCCATGGAAATTGTTTGGAAGTTGCTCACCTTGTGTACCTTTTTCGTGGACCTGATACGCACTCTATTATGAATATTGTCTTGCTTGGTAAAACTTGGGTATAACAGCCCAAATTCCATGCGATGTTCATGCTATGGGTTTCTCCAAAAATGGTACAACTATAGTCACAAAAGGTAGCATATATAGGCTACACATCATGTGGAATATTGAGTCATTAGTAAAGGGATGGTACAGAATTGGTAAGACAAAATACACTTCAAGATCACAGATTCACATAAAACTTACACAGTATAATGATGATGATAGGAGAAAACATACCATGATATGTTTTTGTCTGAAATGCCATATTCGTTGAGAAATAAATGAAACTATTTTCCGATTGGAATAAATCGCGTCGAAGCGTTTTATTATGAACGCATAATATCGTTGTAATTTGTAAACGGGTTTTCACTATTTTCTCGTGACCCAGATGGCTGATTGACCTCAAACTTCTACAGGTTTGTCAGTTAAGATAAATGATGGATTACATAATGTGCTTTCACTGTCAGCAACGGTTTTGTCGCAAAAAACAGTTCTGTACCATCCCTTTAAGCAATTCGAAGCTGAATGAAATTAGCCCTAGGTAGGAGGTGCACCGTTATGACGGAGATCCAAGTGGGGATTGATATGGTTCCGGATGAAATCCACATCGGAATATAGGAGACCGGGTCCGATACCCAGACCGTGATTCCGAGAGAACAATAGGAAGATGGTGAGAAACAAGGAAAGCAGAATGGATAAGAACAGCATCAGGGCAAGGCAATATGCTACAGTCAGCAAGCACGGTGAGCATGAACTGCATGATGCATCGTGGGGTGTACTCTCAGGCTGGGACGGGCGAACCATGTTCTCCCGGCAGCCATCTCGAGTCCCGACTCCCCTACGATGTAGACTATCCCCGGGGCAGGAGGACATCCGAACACTCTTGCAACGTCCGGTCGTGACATCCGGTGAGGTTCGCCTACTGTCCATTCCTAGTCCCGGTGTGACATCGTCGTAGGCGGACATTGACTCCTGGGCGTCCACATACACGTCTTCCTCATCGGTGTGACATTCAAGATGCTGAACTGTCTCCGTCTGATCGGGATTGGTATCCATTCGCCACTGGCTCGACTTGCTCTCTTCGGGACTACTAGTCTGGACGCCGACACTGTACCTAGTCCTGGCAGAGCGTGGACGGTAGTCCTTCGGGAAATAGGGTCTTCTCTTTACCGTCTCAAGACGAGTAGCGACCCTGGCGCTGTCAGTCGCTTCAGTTTCACTTTTGCCCTGCTGGGAACTTTCAACAGAGGGCGCAGTTGTGTTTTGTTGGTGAAAGGCTGACCTGTCGAGGGCATCGTGGAAGGATTCACTCTCAGCTGACATTTCCGTGGATGACTGGTGATCAGACGAAGGGTCATCTTCATATGCATCCATCGTGGAAATCATCTGTCCAACATGCGGACGGAAACGGCCCTATACCCAGCCCGTTCTCGTAATGTAACTTGTATCCAATCCTTCCAGTCCTTCACAATCACGCGCACAGAGGTCACTGTACAGATGTTCGGTATGTCTGTCTCTAGTCTCCTTATTTGCAGCTCGTTCCCAAAAATCTAACGGTTCCGACGGATCTGCATGGGTCCTGGAACTGTGGAACCGTTCACGGGATTCCAGAAGTCTCAGTGCATGCCGTCATCAAATATGAATCAAAGCACGGAGGAAGCCCTCTTCCTCCTTGAACAAAGTCATATGGATTTTCGACTGCGTGTACATAAGTAAGCCACGGGTCATCAATGATCTCGCTCTTGCTGTGCTGGCACTATCGAACCAATGCAGGTAGCTTCTGTACAGCAATCGATTCCTATAGCAGTAACACAACGGGGAGTCCACATCACATGGATTGTATGCAGTGCAAGTGATCGCCGTATAGCTTGCCTTAGGTTACCAATGTACATCCGTACTAGCTACCATGGTTTGATCATGGATGCTAGCAGAATTCATTGACATGTGTTGTATAATACTCCTCCTGATTATGAGCATTATAACACGTTCAGGCCAGTAATTTCCCTCGGAGCGCTGGTGAAGGCCACGGATTTTTGTCACACTCCCACAGACTCCCACGCTAACGTCTGATGGAGTGTTTTCATCAGTCTGTACTGTAGCTGTAGCTAGCTACAGAGGTAGGCCTAGAGGTCACCAACCGCCGACCTTCAACCAAAGCCTGCAACTGGTATTATAGTATACCAGGCTGTGCTAATTTCGTTTCACGTCAAGTGAAGTTAAAGTAATAATGAAATACCCAGACCGTCAGTGCCTCACCTTACTATACCGCCATAACTTTCCCCGTGTTCACTGCGCATGTATAATGAGTACACCCCTTATACAATACGCACACGATACTGTGCCAGCCCGACTCGTAGGGGTGTCTGCACCATAATCGTGCTAATAGCCTGCACCCGATCGTGTACCGTACCTACTTATTTTTCTCTAGCTATATAGGCCTACCTGTAAGTTGTATTTTTTTTCAAAGAGCCCTTTCAAATAATTGGTTCCGCTTCGTTGTACATCTATGGTATCACTGAGCCAAGTATTGATATTTGGGGAGCTCTATAGCCTGTCTAGGGTGTCACAGCGTATAGCCTCTTTCGTGTACAGGGAGGGCCTACGTACTAATTCTAAAGGAGATGACATGATCCCATTAGGTTCTTGTTTCTTTGTTTGTTTGCTCTCCTGCCTGTTGTGGGTGTTTTGCTGTCAACTTAAAAACAAAAAGACATGCCACCAACACTTCGGATCGAGGGCTGTGGCCACGACATGGAGAAAGTGCAGTCCCCCATAACAATGATACAAGACTGAACGAATATGGCTTTACACCAAAGATAATCTTTGCTTTACACTGATCGTGTAACCACAATATCTATTTAGGTGTTCGGGTTCAAGCCGGACTGGAATAAGAACAGCTTAAAACGACGTCACATTCATTAGCCAATCAGTAGGGAAAGTACGAAAATACCAAACACTATAATGGCCAATCACGTTTATTCCAATTTCCAGGCTGTTCCAATGCCAGCAGGGTTGTAATGTTTCTGGATTAATCAGGAAGGTTACATTTTCTGTTCATCCTCCTTATAATGTCCCTAATTACACACGAGAAAGTTTAATGTCTCACACTTTACAACGTGCACTGACGCGTTCATTAGTATAATAATTAGCTTCGCTCTGTCGAGCTGATTTGATAAAAGACTGTAGTCTGTATAGGAATGACTAGATACACTGATGGTCAATTGTGAGACCTGGGTATTTACATGTTACATTCTGATTAAATAAAGTTTGTTTAAACGAGGTCTACTGAAAGGCATAACAAAAATAAAAGCACAACATTATTACAGTCATGTGCTGAAACAACATACTTGCATTGGTATACATATTTGCCTTGCATTTATTTATTAAGGTAGCGGTTATTGGGTTGTAAATTAGAGATGTGTAACATGGGGCCAATTTCATAGAGCTGCTGAAAGTTTTATGAAATCGGCCCAGTATACAGTGTGTTGCGAGCCTTATTATACTAGTTCTGTAGGTGACGTCACAAGCTATTGTTGCGTGGATCGGTTCCAAGGGGGACCTTTGGGGGGGGGGGGGCATACATGAACTGATTTTGTAACATTTTGGTCCGAATTAAGCATTCACATGTACATAAAAAATATAAATGTATATAGTCATTAATAATGTATTAAGCAATGATTCTAAAGCACTTTCACCCCTTTCCCAAATTTGATTACAGTAAACCTTTAGCGACATCACATTAGGAATGTACATAGCGCACGGGGTGTGGGTGGTATAATGCACTAGGCACCCCCCGCATAATTTTAGGTGGGAGAGGGTGTGTACAATCATCCCCCGGGTCTCCATCAACAAAAAAGGGCGAAACTATATAGCAATATGCAATACAATTATTTTGGTCCGAATTAAGCATTCACATGTACATAAAAAATATAAATGTATATAGTCATTAATAATGTATTAAGCAATGATTTTAAAGCACTTTCACCCCTTTCCCAAATTTGATTACAGTAAACCTTTAGCGACATCACATTAGGAGTGTGCATAGCGCACGGGGTGTGTGGGTGGTATAATGCACTAGGCACCCCCCGCATAATTTTAGGTGGGGGAGGGTGTGTACAATCATCCCCCGGGTCTCCATCAACAAAAAAGGGCGAAACTATATAGCAATATGCAATACATATATACCATTTAAACAAATCAATGATAATTGATACAACAAACAACGATAAGAAACATGATCAGGTTTGGACTTTTATCTCGTCAATTACATGCAGTTACAACTTATAGTTATAGTTTAGAGGTATATAATAACTGTCTCGCGTCGTCAAATTTGATCGTTATTCAGAGTTTCACCACACCTTAAATTCCGTGTATTTTGTATTTGCAATGAAGATACGTTCATAGGCCTATTGTGAAAACAAACAAACAGATTTTAAAAACTCCATGTGTCGCACAACCAACCTTCCAAAGCACTGGATGGGATATAATGTGCATGATTCTATGATATACAGATGTATAGTATACGACCCAGCTAGAGAGAGGACCATCCCCCGGGTGTGAAGACCTTCCCAGTTATAGTTATGCCATTGCGGTATAATGTGCCTATAATTATAGACAGCCACAGTTTATGAATCCATAGGCCGATTTCACAAAGCGCTAAGACTAGTCCTATCTCGATTTAGGACGAGTAACTTGTCCTAACTTTAGGACTAGTCCTAAGTCCAAAGACTGGTCCTAAGTTATATATGACTACCTTTGTGAAATCCACCCCCGAATTCATCTGAATTGTCTCTGCAGGTCTTAGGCACAACTTGACTAAAATGTTGTTGAATGAACGCATAATTGCATTAAATTTCTCTTCCGTTAGGCTTGCGAATTATCCGCCTCTCCCATCCCCTCCTTGCCCCGTCCTTTCCCTTAAAGGTAGTATCATAAGAAACCAAAACAGAAATGTTCACATATTTACGTATAACTTACAGGGTATGAAGACGGTGGCGGTAGAACTACCGTTAAAATGTTTCCGCCTGAAATGGAGTATTTATCCAGAAATCAGTAAAACAACGACCGAAAATGTTTTTGATCTCTTAAAAGATCCAAAATAAAAGAGAAAAGACTTAAGAAATACTGAGGCCGTTTTTCACTGTTTTCTTTAAAAGTGGGCACCGTATGGGACTGAAATTTTCACAGATGACTCTTACTGTATCTGTCTTGGTATTTTTGCCCATGAATCTGTATTTCTTTGATAAAAGCCAAAATATGATACTACCTTTAAGAATTAAACAAAAAACACCAGAAATCGACCTTTGACGAAACATTCGGTCGAGATTCTGCTAATCGGAAAGATGTCCACTACTGGCTCTCCGTTGTTTCTCGATGCCCTGCATTAGTTCAATGCACCATCACCCCTTACTGAGGAGGAGTAGGGAGATCGATTTGATCTGGTCTGTTGCCCATCAACCGTTGTAGATCCTCAGCCGTCATGTTCTGCTCGTATATAGAGAGAGCTATGGCCGTTGAAACAAAGACCAAAAAAAGAAAACAAGATGAATTGTGCTTATAGGTGTTAAGAATGTTGCATTTCACATATAAAAACGACTGCAATTATCTCTAAATACAATAGAGTGAAAAACCACTCTTTGAAGAGCCATTTTGAAGGACAACTCTTTTTCGAGCTGTCTTCCACTCTTTCAGAGTGAAGTTTGCATCGTTTTGAGTGATTTGTCACTCTGCCCCAGAAGTGAAAACCACCCCAAAAGAGTGAAATATCCACCACTCTTTTTCAAGAGCCATAATGAAGGACAACTCGATTTTGAACGAGTGGTATTTTCACTGCCTTGCATTTAGAATTATGTTTAATTGAAAACCAGATGTAACAGTATCATTCCAAAAGATCTTGCTTCAGTTATGAGAGTATAGAAGCACTATAATTATATCATTCGCATCAACATCATCAGCAGTAGCAACCCGTAGCAGTAGCAATAACAGCAGCAGTAATAAAGCCCTGTCCGCACTGGACTATATTTTCCGGTGGTTTCACCGACCCAATGGGTATAAGAAAAATGGGCAAATATTGCCGGTGTCCGCACTTGGACTTTTGACTCGGGTAACTTAACCGTGCACGCACGGAAGAATTACCGAGCTGTCAATACTAGGATCATGAGGGTACCAGAGTCGCACTGTCCGCACTGGACTTTTCGTCTCGGGAAAAGTGCATGTCTCGAGAATTCTTCCTGAGCAGAAGTTGGCCGGTATATAGAATTAATGCCTGCGCGGGTTGGGAAAAGTGAGAGGAAGACTTCCAATGAGACGTCCTGTATGGACTTAAAATGGGTAAAGTACCCAGCGTCTCACTAATTTTGCCCAAAAATAGTCCAGTGGCAAAAGTAATGCAATAGCATTGACAGAGCTGGGGTGAGATGGGGCTTTGTGTAAAACTCTTCTATAGGTTTATACACTGGCTGTTCCAGAACAACCGGAGTATCATAACTAGACATAATATCCTGGTCACTAGTGATCTTCAAGTATAACGCTGACCCGGATCAGACCCTCCCTTTTTTTAATACTGGATAGTTTTTAGGGCTGAGACTTGGGGCTGAGGGTAGATGAGTATGGTGCTTTTAAAATGTGGGCATTGTAATATCAAGGGCTTTGGGAGGGGGAGGGGAGGGGGTATAGTTTTGGTCACATCACAAAGAAAAAACTTCAATACCTGGCAATGTGGCTGTTTCAACTCGTTTCATCAATGGATTAATGGCTAGGATCACATCGTCATCTATGATTCAAGAGAAATTTGATTTAATGTTTGTTTCCTTACATTATTATCATGCCCAGTCACACACGGGTCTGACTCAGAACACATCAACTGCAGGTATACAGGGCCCAATTTCATGGAATCCGTAACGGCCTATTTTTGTGCTTACGTGCACTGCTACGCGTGAAATCTATATTTCATGGAATCCGTAAGAAAGACTCTCGGTTAGCGAATAATTTCTAGGGTAACCGTGATCATTTTCTGCTAACGCGCTGTCGTATGCATTCAGCACAAATTCCTTGCTTACCGTTACCAAAAAGGAAACTCTTCCGTGAAATACGCTAACCGTAACCAAAAATATTCTGCTACCGTAAGGGCAGAATTTTTGCTAACGGTAACGGATCATGTTCATGTCTGTTAGACAACTTGAGCGAGTGTTGTTCGGTGACCTTTACCAATCATGCATTACACCTTTAATTTAAAAATTCGGCCATGTACCCATTTGGGGCACATATTTTAGTGTATATTGCTTGACGTGTTTTGATCGATCATAATAAATCAGATATTTTTAGTCTGTTAATAATAATAATTATAAAGTACTACAAAAAAACACTTCCCATGTCACAGGCATCACAAAGCGATGTACAGTTAGAACATCTACAAATTATGAGCAACTATACAGAGGTATTAAGAAAATCAGTAACAATAATTAAGCACACCTTTATGAAGAATAACAAATTAAGTTTTCAAAAAGTGATTCTTAAAAAGATGAGTTTTTAAGTTAGTTAAAAAAAAAAGCAAAAGTGTCGGCACATTAATTGCCATTGGGAGCCTATTCCACAAACGGGGAGCATAAATTGAACAAGAGCGATCACCATAGTACTTAGTTTTGCCCGGTGGCTGTTGCAAAAATACCACATCAGAGGTTGTGGAGCGCAGAGTGCGTGAATTTTGTCTTGAGTTCGCAAAGATAACCTGGAGCTTCCCCGTTTATAAACCTTGAAAACTAGACGTGTTGACTTGCCGTTGGTTGGTTTTCATCAAAATAACCCAATCTAAACCAATCTTAATGAATTTGAAGCAGTTATTAGTCATTCTGATGGTCTGTGATTCTGACTTGGGCCAGCATCATCATAAACAACTTCATTTACTGTCACTGTTGCCACTTATTGGCATGGGTGTCGATCCCGGGGAGGGGCGGGGGTCCCCCCCCCCAATATTTGAGGTGGGGGCGTGTATTATCATCCCCCCCCCAATATTTTGAGGTTGAATGTCATTCAAGTTTATTGTATACAAATATTACATGATCCTTGTTGTTTTTGTGTCTTCGCAGTGAATTTATACTACACATGTATAGTGTTTAATTCTTCTGAAGGGGGTATCCCACCTCCCACAGCCTCCCCCCGCTCGGTCGCTTCGCTCCCTCGCATAGGACACCAAATCACCAATCATTCCCCCAATCATGAAAAGAAATCGACATCAGTGCTTATTGGTACATTATTTTTTATGGACAGGTTTTTCACAATGAAAGCTTTTTTCTATACACACGTCAATTCTAAAATTGGACGGTGAATAATAGCTCATGAAACGCGTTATAAAACGCGTTCGACAAAGTGACTGAAATGGTGTTTTTTTTAAAGTGTCAATTTAGGCAACTGTCTTTCAAAACACATCAAAAAACGCGGTTTTTACTTCATCGATTTTGGACTGAATCACGCTCCCACTTGATTCACACCCCCATAAACATTCGCAGTGATATGAACCTCATCATGGAATTCGTGCGAAAAGGAAGTATCATAGTTTGGTAAAAAAAAAAACCACACAGAAATGTTCACAGATGAACGAATAACTTACAGGGAATGAAGACGGTTGTGATAGAAACCTACCGTTAAAACTGTTCCGCCTGAAATGGTGTATTTATCCCGCAATTAGTAAAACAATGCCCGAAAATCTTTTTGATCTTTTAAAAGATAAAAAATAAAAGAGAAAAGGCCTAAAAAAAAATACTGTGGCCGTTTTTCGCTGTTTTCTCAAAAAGTGGGCACCGTGTGGGACTGAAATTTTCACAGATGACTGTTACTGTATCTGTCCTGATATTTTTGTCCATGAATCTGTATTTCTTTGACAAAAACCAAAGTATGATACTACCTTTAAGGTGGTAACTGACTTCGAAGGGACACTGGAATATCAAAGTTTAAAATGCCATTGTTTATATTGTGCAGCGTTTGACATTATAATGTGTATAGACCCAGCCATTCTGAGAATTTGGGCAAATACGTTACTGGGGAAAATTCCCTACGCATAACAAACAGCGAATTGACCAAACTGGGAATAATCAAGTCCAAAATGTGATTGCATATTGTGTGGGTGTCCCCGGGCCGTCTCTTCTGGCCGCTATTACGGTCCAGACGTCTTGGAAAACATGACCGCGGCGACCGAACAATGTCAGGCGTCACTGACCGTGAGTGCATGCGTGCACGCCCCCGACTCCTCTGGGGGCCAATTTCATAGAACTGCTTTAATAGCATAGTACTTAGTTTTGCCCAGTGGCTGTTGCAAAAATACCACGCCAGAGGTTGTGGAGCGTAGAGTGCGTGAATTTTGTCTTGCGTTAATGAGTTCGCTAAGATAACCCGGAACATCCCTGTTTATAAACCTTGAAAACTAGACGTGTTGACTTGCCGTTGGTTGGGTTTCATCAAAATAACCCAATCTAAACCAATCTTCATGAATTTGAAACAGAATTAGTCATTCTGATTGTCTGTGATTCTGACTTGGGCCAGCATCATCATAAACAACTTCATTTACTGTCACTGTTGCCACTTATTGGCATGGGTGTCGATCCCGGGGGGATGGGGGGGGGGGGATATATCCCCCCCCCCAATATTTGAGGTGGGGGCGTGTATTATCACCCCCCCCCCCCCATATTTTGAGGTTCAATGTCATTCAAGTTTATTGTATACAAATATTACATGATCTTTGTTCTTTTTTGTGTCTTCGCAGTGAATTTATACTACACAATGTATAATGTTTAATTCTTCTGAATATCCTTTTTAAATGCTTTAAAAATTGGACTTTTCGACTTTGTTTTTATTAAAAAGTCCCTGGTTTGGGAGGGGGGTATCCCACCTCCCACAGCCTCCCCCCGCTCGGTCGCTTCGCTCCCTCGCATAGGACACCAAATCACCAATCATTCCCCCAATCATGAAAAGAAATCGACATCAGTGCTTATTGGTACATTATTTTTTATGGACAGGTTTTTCACAATGAAAGCTTTTTTCTATACACACGTCAATTCTAAAATTGGACGGTGAATAATAGCTCATGAAACGCGTTATAAAACGCGTTCGACAAAGTGACTGAAATGGTTTTTTTTTTAAAGTGTCAATTTAGGCAACTGTCTTTCAAAACACATCAAAAAACGCGGTTTTTACTTCATCGATTTTGGACTGAATCACGCTCCCACTTGATTCACACCCCCATAAACATTCGCAGTGATATGAACCTCATCATGGAATTCGTGCGTAAAGGAAGTATCATAGTTTGGTAAAAAAAAAAACACAGAAATGTTCACAGATGAACGTATAACTTACAGGGAATGAAGATGGTTGTGATAGAAACCTACCGTTAAAACTGTTCCGCCTGAAATGGTGTATTTATCCCGAAATTAGTAAAACAATGCCCGAAAATCTTTTTGATCTTTTAAAAGATCAAAAATAAAAGAGAAAAGGCCTAAAAAAAAAATACTGTGGCCGTTTTTCGCTGTTTTCTCAAAAAGTGGGCACCGTGTGGGACTGAAATTTTCACAGATGACTGTTACTGTATCTGTCCTGATATTTTTGTCCATGAATCTGTATTTCTTTGACAAAAACCAAAGTATGATACTACCTTTAAGGTGGTAACTGACTTCGAAGGGACACTGGAATATCAAAGTTTAAAATGCCATTGTTTATATTGTGCAGCGTTTGACATTATAATGTGTATAGACCTTAGCCATTCTGAGAATTTGGGCAAATACGTTACTGGGGAAATTCCCTACGCATAACAAACAGCGAATTGACCAAACTGGGAATAATCAAGTCCAAAATGTGATTGCATATTGTGTGGGTGTCCCCGGGCCGTCTCTTCTGGCCGCATTACGGTCCAGACGTCTTGGAAAACATGACCGCGGCGACCGAACAATGTCAGGCGTCACTGACCGTGAGTGCATGCGTTGCACGCCCCCGACTCCTCTGGGGGCCAATTTCATAGAACTGCTTTAATAGCAGAACTGCTTTAATAGCAGTTCTATGAAGCATGACATTTCTGTCTCAGTAAAAACAGGATTAACAACCAAATTTCCGTGTCTTGTGTATCACTAATTGTGATTGTTCTTTGTGATAAAAATGTGATAAAAAAGTCATTCAAGTTACGGATTTATTTCAAATTGAGAAAAGCAAAAATTTCTATTTGAATATACATATTGAAG